>JAJLVQ010000001.1:0-637586 GCA_030570335.1 Pichia rugopelliculosa | reverse complement strand
AGGAAAATTAACTCCAGTATGTAAAACTATATAAAAATTTATAATATTAGTAATAGATTTTTCGATAAAAAAAAAAAAAAGTCAGGTGACCCATACTGGTCACCACATATGTAAAACTTTATAAAAATTTATAATATTAGTAATAGATTTTTCCAAAAAAAAAAAAAAAAAAAAACTGTAGTGTCCATTAAAGATATATTATTCGAAAAAACGTGCACAGCTTTTTTTAATGGAAAGATTCGTTATATATACTGTATATTCTGCAGCATTTTTTTTTTAAGAAAGATTTGAACGCTGGCTAATTTAATTGGTATGTTTGATGCCGGCCCATGATTAGCTAAATATTATCATGTAGGGCAGGAGCCTTTCAACATGAAAGAAATCCGAGATAGTTTAGTGGCTAGAATTTCCGCTTGTCACGCGGGAGACCGGGGTTCAATTCCCCGTCTCGGAGTAAATTCTTTTTTAAAAGTTAATGTAAATGATGATTTTATTGAAAGAGTGAACAATCTCCTAGTTTATACGTTGAGGAGGAATCAATGCAATATCTGATTATATTACTATAAAAAAGTTTTTTTTTAAATATTATTGGTATGTTACAACTTATTACTACCGATTAGTCTATATACCTTGTTCTTTCTAACTGAAGAATTTTTTAAAAGCATCAATTTCAGAGATAGATTTAATTTCCAAAGGCCAATATTTTTCACCGATTATTAAATCCCAATCAGTTTGAGCTTTACATTCAAGCAAACATAATCTCATTGCGCCTTCTCTTTGTCTTTTCTTTCTCATCAACTTGCCACTGATTGATTCCTTCAACCCGCCTGATTTTTTTGAATAGATTAAACAGTTTTTCAAAAGATTTTTGCAGTTATTTTGTAGAATTTGTCTATTTGTAACTGATTCGTCAATCTCTAATAAAGATCTTTCAAGTTCTATATCAGCACGTTCAACGAAAACTGAACATAATAGACTAATTTTATTTGTTAACAAATCATTCTCTGAAGTCTGTAATGCTTCAATTTCTTTAATTTGCTGTTTAAGAATTTCTGTAATTATTCTATATTTATCATTCAACTGTGACAATATTTTCCATTTTAAGTCAAGTGATAGCTGCAAATCAATTGTTTCAAACTTATCAATAAAAGACCTAATTGATGAGGTCTCAACCAATTGTTTTTCCAAATTATCATTTAATTCAACTTCTTGCGGATTCCAGATTTCAATGAATTTATCATAGCAAAGTTGCCTTGATGCAAGTTGATTCAATTTAAATATTTTTAATGAATTCACTGAATCAATTGAAATTTCATTATTTGTATTATTATTATTTATAATTTCATTTGAAAAAAAATCCACATTTTCTAAAAATGGGTTGATTAGTATATCCATCTTAGCGATGAGTTCTTCGTTATATAAAGTTTCATAAACTGTTGATATCATTTTATAACATTCAATGCAGACATTTAAGATTGATAATTTATCATTTTGTTCATCCTTACTATCAAAATCCTTATTATTATTATTAACAATTATTATATTTTTAATAGAGGTCAAGACACTATAGAATAAACTCATACATCTTTTAACTGAATTAACCAATTCACTATCAAAATTTAAATTGATTATATTTGTAGAATCGGCACATAACCTTTCAATATACTCAAAGTAACACATTGCAGTATTGAAATTGAAATCCCATCCAATTAATGATTCATTACCAGATTTAATCAAAGTTTCTATACTTGTTTCAAAACTTCTACATAATGATTCAATATTTTGAAATAAACCACCATTTTGGTTATCATTAATTGCATCTGAGCAATTATTTAAGTCATCTAAAATAACTGATTCATCTTTAATATATTTATTATAAACTTCATACTCTAATCTAGGTAAATTATATAGTGAATCGGCTAAAATTGGATTCAGTCTTAATGATTCTTTATAACTATTATGAGCACGATAATAAAACCTAATTGCCTTTGATAAATCTGATGTGAACCATCTATCCCCTGATTCTTCAAACTGAACTCCTTGATCTAAAAATTCTTCTGCAGTTGTTGGTTCCTTTGAATTTTCTGGGTCAATTTCAAGATTGCTTGATTTAGCTAGTACAGATTTTGGAAGTTTAAATTTTCTTCTAATTTTTGTATTGCTCATTGTTTCTGGGATCTGTGATTTGAAGGGGTATGAGATACATAAATAACAAATATTAGGAGCTCAAAATAGTTCCAAAATTAAGATAAATTGAAAATAAAAATTTCTGATGTTTCATATTTGATATTTCAGACGTTTAATTTTCATAACAATTAATATGTGTGTTTTGATCTTTCTATTGTTAATTTTACACACACACCAAATTGTTTTAAAACAAAAGAATGTCACAACTTAACAGCCCCTTATGTTACGCCGAAGATCTTAAACCAATCAATCTTCCAGAGCAAAAGCCAGGTAAAAGTTGTGTGATTTATGTTTTACTTTTAAGTTATCAAAAAAACAGATACGGCACTCCTTTTGTTAAATTATACGGGACAGATTTTACAAATGCATGCTATTTCAACAAAAACAGGATTTATTTTGATCATTGTATTTTAAAGGATGGCAAATCTATCGACCTCGATTTTGTTTCAACTTTTGATGGTAGTGAAAGTCAAATTTCAAGGTTCCTTTCTAATAATCAATTGCCAGCAGCAGAAGCCACACCAGCAGACCAAGTGTATCAAAGAAAAATTCTATGTGAAATTTCTGGATATGTAAAAAAATATAATAATATTGTGGATTTCAGCAAAAGCACTCCGAGAATGTTAACTAAACAACTTATTTTACATAAAGTTAGACACTTGGATGATCAACATCTAATTAGTTTTTTAAAACGGTTAATATTGAATTGTCCCGAATCATGGAAAAACGATTTAAATAAAATGTATGGCCTTGACCATATTATTGATTATATTATGGATGGTGAAGAATCTTTACTAAATAATGGAATGGTTACTCAACAGACACCACAAGATCCAAATATATTTCATGGAAGATTGCTTATTGAGAATCCTCATGCGAATAAGAATACTGATACTACTACCACCACCACCACCACCACCACCACTAATAATAATAATAATAATAATACCAATGGCAACAATGACATTTTGAATGATATAGCTGATAGATTAAATCATAAAATAGTGAAGTCGGAAGGAACGTCTCTTTCAGATGATGACGACGCCAGCACCTCAAAAGAGGATCAAAATAGTTTGGCCAATTTATCCCAAACACAAATTTTATCCAGCACCGAATTTGTAAGTGCAAATGATACAGACATTGTCATTCCCGAAACTCAAAGGAATTTAGAAAAAGTGAAAAATCAATCTGATGATCCACAAGCTGCAACAATTCCATCATCTAGTTTAGGATGTGAGGAGGATTCTGCTGAATTTGTCAACTATTATGCATGTGGATATTTTAAGGATGAATCCCTTTTATGCCAGGATATATTGGGAGAAGAAATAATAATAAATAATTCTTTTGAAATTTATTTGAAACGATCAATAGATGGAAGAATTTATACAATAGGTTTTGTTAACCCAACCTACTATTTTTTTGAGAAAATTCATGATGCAGAGCTTCGCTTAGAACAAGAGTCAGATTTGGATAACAGAATCAGTCAATATTTTACTAACAATGCAATCGTCAAACTGCCTTCTAGTGTTCATAAAAGGCTTTCTAAGGAAAATGGTGATATTGTTCTCACATTAGAAGAAATCGATAAGTTTCGCACAAACTTAGAATGAAAAAAAAAGCGTTTGGAATTCCACCAGGACAGATTCATATGTACGTAGTAGATCTTGGATATTTAATATTTATTTGTTTCCTGTTTTGTAAGAAAAGACACAGAATAGTAACATAAATTTGGTTAGAAAAAAATGCCTCCAAAGAAACCTGCAAGCAAAATTGTTGTCCCGTCATTCGAAAGAACAATAAACAGTCAATTCAAATTTGGTGCACATGTTGGGATGGCAGGCGGTGTTTCCAATGCAGTTACAAATGCGATCAATCTTGGTTGTAATTCATTTGCATTATTTCTAAAATCCCCAAGGCGCTGGGAATCACCTGCAATTACAGATGAGGAAGCAAATAAATTTAAAGAATTATGTCAAAAGTATAATTACAATCCACGTACAGACATTTTACCTCATGGTTCTTATTTCATTAACATGGCAAATCCTGATGAAGAAAAGTGGCAGAAATCTTTTGATTGTTTACTAGACGATTTGAAAAGATGTGAACAACTTAATATTGGACTTTATAATTTTCATCCAGGATCATCATTGGGTTCAGATACAACCCCCACTAAGGATGAATCAAAAGCAGGAATCACAGCAAGTGCAGGTGTACGTCGTTTAGCTGAAGGCTTGAATCGTGCAACGAAAGAAACTAGTTTTGTTAGGATTGTTGTTGAGAATATGGCAGGACATGGTAACTATGTTTGTGGTAATATCGATGATTTTCATGATCTTTTCCAATTGTTAGATGATCCATCACGTGTTGGTGTTTGTATTGATACGTGTCATTCGTTTGCCGCTGGTTATAATTTAGCAACTGAAGAAGGTTGGACAAAATTTTGGTCAGAATTTGAAGAAAAAGTGGGATTCCAACATTTGGCATCACTTCATTTGAATGATTCAATGGCACCAATAGGCGCAAATAGAGATTTGCACCAAAAACTTGGATGGGGATTTTTAACATTGGAATGCTTTAGATTGCTAGCAAATGATAAGAGATTTGTAGGTATCCCATTGATTTTAGAAACTCCAGTTGATGCTAAAGATGATTCTGCATATGGCGAAGAAATCAAACTACTTGAATGGCTAGTTGGCAAATCAAAAGATGATCCTGAATATCAATCCCGAAGTGAAGCATTTCAAAAGCTTGGATTAAAAAGTCGTAATGAACAAGCTGAAAAGTTTGAAAAGAAGAAATCAACGAAGCGTAAAACCGAAAGCAAAGACATTGCAAGCCTATTAAAGAGAACTAAAAAAATCAAAACAGAAGAATAAGTTTTTTATTTGTGGAGTGTACACTAAATTTTAGATATAGACTAATAAGAAGAAATAATTTAACTTATACATGTATATGAAAACGCTATTGAATGTTCTTACTCATTTCCAGAATTAAAGAACATTCTTAACTTCTTGATTACCTTTAGACCCAGCATTTTTATCATCATTTTTAATCTCTTTTAATTTTGCATCAGATTCAAGTTTTGCATCCTCAGCCTGTTCATTTAATGGTTTTGCAACTGGTTGCTTTGCAACTGGCTTTTCACCAGACGCTTTCAGATTGTCAGCAACTTTAATATTATCATCTTCAGCAGTAACTTCATTGACCTCAGAAGATAATCCCTCCTTTTGTTGTTTTTGTTCTTCTTTAATATATCGTGTGTCAAGTTCATCTTGATTATTATCATTCAGACGCATTTCTTTCAGTGCTTCCACCTTTTTTTCTTGGGCAATTTTATCTTTTGCCTTTGCGTTTTCGTCATTTGAATCCTTATGAAGGTTTTTAGATTCCACAAAATCATTTATTTCATGATCAATATTACCTCCAGCACCTAATTTCAATTCAATCTTTGGAGAAAGTATTTTACCAAAATTATTCTTATCGAATTTCGGTAATGGATGTGCTTCGGTATTGAAAACCATATTTCTTATATCCCATTTATCCAATTTACCATTCTTTAAAGTGCCTCCGGATACACCTGTCTCATCGTCAAATAAAAGGTATAAATACTTCAATGTTTCAGCTAACCAAAAAGATTCCAAATTGTCTGCTTTAAGAGGTGGAGCAACAGTACAATCTTTCAAACTTGTATATCTAACATTTTTGCCATTTGAATCCGTGACCTTTGTATACTTCATGAAGTTTTCAAAAATTTCCCAGCCCCATTCACGATATTTAATATCACCCGTAATCTTGTATAGGTAATATAAAGTTTCAACTGTTTCAGGTCTTTGTAAATTATGCTTATCATTTTGTTTAACATAGAAATCCCCGTTCATACTCCATGTTATTCCACGATCTTGTTCAGGATTGGCAGCATCCTTAGAATTAAAAACAACAATTTCTGGTGAAAGTCCAGTACCAGGCGTATCATGGTACATATGGTAACAAGTCTTAGCTAATTCTTTACCCAAATTTAATTGATCTTCATTGAAATTACTCCACCATGATTGTGATCTTGCTTCTTGTTCAGTTAAGCCTTCAGTTGCTCCAAGAGCAAATAAGCCACCAATAAAACAAACTAGATGGTCCATTTTATCATCAAATTGTCCACCTTCAATACCTTTTGGTAGTTCACCAAAATAAACGTATTTACTTGGAGATGATTTTCTCAATAGATGCTTTTTAATACCATCATATGCATGCTTATACATATCCATATATTGTTTTTCATCAGTTTGAAGATATTGTTTCAATAAATATTCATAATATGAATCACCACGAGATCCTAAACGGATTAAATTTCTTGCAAATTTGCCAGTATGTTGATTAACATAAATCGGAGCTAAACCATCATAATTCAGATTATAAACACCGGGACTTGAATATTGATTTGAATTCAAATATGTCATAACTTTTTCAGCTGCATCCCAAAAATATGCTTCACCCGTTAGATTTGATAGATATTTAAATTCTAATTGTAAAGTGGCAATTTCTGCAGTTGAAGCTCCCAATGCGGGGAATCCATTTCTACCTGCTTCTTCTTTATGTAAATTCAATTCCATAACAGGGATACCAGATGGAGTATTAAAGGCAGATATCAATTTATTACCTAATTTAACTGCCTTTTCCAAGTAGATTGACTCATCTTGTTCGTTTGATAGATAGTGAGCAGAAAGTAGTCCTCCCAACATTCTAATAGTTGTTTCAAATACATTGACATCTGAATCAATATCATAATCTAATTCTTTATCAACCCATGCTTTCGCATCTTCAAGTTCTTCATCTAAACCCATAAGCATCATTGTGTCAAGTGAATCTACAATAATCCAACCTAAAGGTTTTGAACCAATATTTCTACCAGTCTGTTTAACAGGTGCATAAACATCCATCCCCCATCCGTGCTTCACATAATCACTCCAACTTTCTATAAATGCATTCTTAACCTGTATTTTACGGCTATTCCAAATGAGATCTCCGGTGGATGAAGAATAATAACTAGATGATGAATCAAAAATCCAATTGATAATGAAATATATTCCGATTGCGATAAAAAAAGCCTTTGTAATTACTTTGTATTTGTACAAAAAATTACGGATGAAACGTAGATATGAGCTTCCTGAATAGTTATTAGTGATAAGTTTATCTTTGTAAGAATAAAATTGTGGCAATCCATTGTTGTATTTTGGCTTTGATTTTGACTTTGGACGCAAGGAGGCCATTATGGTGAAATATCTATGTATTATTTCAGTAGCAGGTCTGATAGTAAGTCTTTTCGGTTTGCCAGCAAAGAAACTACTCTTTCAAATATATGCAATGGTTGTGATGGTGTTTATTGTGGGAGTTGTGATTTTCGATTTTCAATATTTCGATTTTTCGATTTTTCAATTTTCAATTTTTCAATTTTACATTTTACTTTATTTTTGAAATTTTAATTTGAAAATGTTTCTGTAACAGTCATCTTATCCTTTTCATTTTTAATAGCCAATTATATCTTTTTGTCTTAGTTTTTTTTTCATTATTAAAATCTCTCCTAGAAGAGACTTCATACAGCTACGACCAAATACAATTATAGACCTCTGCGCTTATAATCCTCAAAGGAAAGAATTTAATTAGAAAAATGCCATCAGCAAATATACCATCACAGTCAATTGGTGCTCCAATTCCAAACAATACTCCACATGCAGTTTCTGTCACACTTCCAACATGGGAAGCTACTGTAGGATATGAGGAAGGTGAAGCTTGGGTTGTGAATAAGATGAATTCAGGGTATCCACGTTTTTTCATTCATAATGATATTCAACAATTGTCAAAATTACTTGAGTCATCATATGCAAGAGACAATGAAAAATGTTTTATATTTCCAACTTATAATATTGCAAAACGGTGTAGAACTTTTATCAAAGAAAAGGCTGCAACTATGGTTCCACCCCTAAAACCAGCTGTTAGAATTTTGCAGCTCTCATCACCAGCTCCTGCAAACTCTGAAGAAGAGTCATACAAAATTGAAGCAAATATTGCCATTGTTTTCTTCCCATCGAATTTATATTCACTTGTAAAGCAGTATTGGCAACATACAGGAGAAGGTATTTCATCAAGATTAGGTGAATATTTTTTATCTGAAATGAAAGATAAATTAACGGCTGAAGCAAATACTAAAAGATCATCAGGAAATTCAAGTAATTCTGCAACGTCACATTCACCAAGAACGTCAAGATCTTCAAGATCCTCCATTTCAGTGAACCAGAATTTAAACAAACAAGAAAGTGCAACATTTATTGAAGAAAGGTATGGCCGTAATCTTGATTTGAGATTTGCGAAAGAGGCAAAGAATATTTTAAGATCAAGATTAGCTAGTCAATATGACAGTTCTTATGTTGATTCAAATTCAATGTATCTTTATCCCTCTGGTATGGCTGCAATTTTCAATGCTCATCGTGCAATTTTATCCGTTTCTGATCCAAATGATGCTAAAACCATTAAATCTGTTTGTTTTGGATTCCCTTATGTTGATACATTGAATATTTTAAGAAAATGGGGTGCAGGCGTACATTTTTATGGATTTGGTGATGATGAATCATTAGATGATCTAGAATTACGTTTAGAATCGGGTGAAAAAATTTTGTCATTATTTTGTGAATTCCCTTCAAATCCATTATTGAAAACTCCTGATATTATTCGTATTAAACAATTAAGTGATAAATTTGGATTTTATATAGTTATTGATGATACTGTTGGTAATTCATCAAACATCAATGTTATTCCGTATTGTGATATAGTTGTTTCATCATTAACCAAAATTTTCTCAGGTGACTCAAATGTTATGGCAGGTTGTTTGACATTGAACAAACAAAGTAAAAATTATAATAAACTAAAGGAATTTATGAATGAAGATTATGAGGATTTCTTTTGGGACCAGGATGCAATTTATTTGGAGAGAAATTCTCGTGATTTCCAAAAACGTTCAGAGATTATGAATTACAACGCAGAACAAGTTTTAAAATTATTTCAATCATCACCATTAATTTCTAAAATTTACTATCCATCTGTTACATCACCTGAATCAAAGAGGCATTATGATGCTGTCAAAGCTAAGAATGGTGGTTATGGTGCATTAATGTCTATTGTTTTTAAAGATGAAATTGATGCAATATGTTTCTTTAATACGATTAATCTATCAAAGGGTCCATCATTAGGTACAAATTTTACTCTTGTTTGTCCTTATGCAATTCTGGCACACTTTAAAGAATTGAATGAGATTGCTAAATGGGGAGTGGATCCAAATCTTGTTAGATTAAGTATTGGTATGGAAAAAACTGAAGATCTATTAAATTCTTTAAAATCTGCATTAGATGCTGCTCAAGAACAACATGATATATAATATATAATTTATAATAATATACAATATTGAGCAATATAACATTTATAACTTTTTATGTCGTAACGTAATAAATAAGATAATTATGTTTACTTCTAACAATATCATAGAATATTTGAATTTTCGTAATTATAAAAACAAACAAATAAATAAGTTTTATAAAATAAATAATTTAATAAATAAGTTTTAGTGGATTTATTTTAATTCGACCTCACCGCTTGCAAATCTTGGATTTCTTGGATCGTTAATGAATTCTTCAGTGTTTGCAAGAGCAGAAGCTGCCTTGGAGATTAAAACGGTGGTAACACCAACTATTATTAAAAAAAAAGTAAAAAAATAATCAATTAAATGTTAGTATTCATTTCAAAAAAGCAGTATTAAAGTCTTGGAAAATGATTAATTTTTGGTTAACTATAGTTTAAATTGAAATATTGCATAAAGTAGCAATTTCTTATCGAGGGATATAATATAAACTTGTTTTGCATTCTGAAAATATTGATACTATCAAATTTGAAAACCTTTTGTTGAAGATTAATTCCATTGAAAATTTAAGCACTTCAAAAACATTGAAAGGGAATCGATATCCATCATGTGAGGTGCCTGTAAATTAATAAATAATACCATTCATAATCTAAATCCAATTTATCTTTTGATAACGTTTGAATACTTACAACCAACAAAAAATGGCCAGTAGAATTTGACGAGAGGAAAATTGTATGCTTTAACACCCATGAATTGCATTTTGACTGGTTATTAAGATTGTTTTGACCTTGAATAAACCATTAATTGGCCTTCCTTGATTCTATAATGTTAACTTGATGTACAAATTTCACTCTGGAGCGCAATGCAGGTTACTCGCTCGTTGGCCACTGGCCGCGTAACCCTTTCCAGGTGCACGGGTTAAATACATTTTCGGGCATGAATTGCGCAGTTTTCACCTTCCCGTTTGGGAATTTACAGGTCGTTATTTGTTCGTTATATAAAGTGGTATATATGCAGGTCATCATACCTAATATATCATAAAGTCGTCTACACCGTCAAGATGGCTTCCTATATTTTTATCCATTTCTATGTCAGGCATGTCGAAGGCACTGTCATCAAAGAGGGACATTGCAGTACTCAAACCGGCAGATGATCGATCGACATTTGTTGTTGAATTAATTTCATTTGCTCCAATATTGGTGGCATTGCAAGTATTGGTACTGGTAACATCACGAGATACAAAATTATCCTCATTAATGTTATTATTTTTATTGTCAATGGCGTTATAAATATTCATTTCCTCATCCCCTATTATCAAGTCACCACCATTAAATGCATTAAAATCCATGAGGGTACCCCTACTAAATAGATCATTACCTAAACTGTGTTCAGATTCCTTGCTCTCAGACCTTTTCATAACTGTACAACCTATATCTGTTTTAGGTTTAGAACTTTTCTTTAATAAAATTGGTGTGACTAAAGGAGTTGGATCGAGTGATAACTCTGCATCAATCATTTGTAATAATGCATCATCATCATCAACAATTGGATTGAAAGTACTTTTAGTATTCCAGGACTTTGGATTGTTTGGATTATCAGATTTCAAATCACTAATTTTATCACTCATTGATGCACCATTCAATTCATCCAATGCAAGCTGTATATCAAGTTTTTGGGCTGAATCTTTATCCATATTTGTACTTTCAATTTGTAGAATATTTGTTAAAGCTTTTTTATCATCATCTTTCAATTTTTTCATAATTTCTTCACGTTTCAAAATTGATGTCAATGTACCAACGGCACCATTACTAGTTTTACCATTTGAAATATTATTCATAGTATTCATTGAATTGATTGAATTACTATTATTACCCAATCCTAGTAAATTTGCGCCTCCTCTAGATAATGCTTGTGCAATTGTTGCGGCCATTGATAAAGATTGTTGTTGTGATGATTCAAAACATACACATTTTTGTCCAATTTCACAAACTCCACATGAATGGAATTCCTTTTTAAGAGGAGTGGAGGTATGTGATTTTGTTCGGTTGGATTTGGATTTTGTAGTTGATTTGGGAGTACCTTTTGAAGACTTGCCGGGAGCAGATTTTGGCGTTGAAACTTCCTTTTGTTTTTGTGCTAAATTTGGTCCAGTTATTAACTCAGGACTCAAACTTAATACTTTTTGACGTTTTGCTTCTAAACTATATGATAAATTTACTGGATCAATTGTATTCGCTGAAGATCTTAAGTCATCAGTGAAAATAGCACCAGATATATTTATATTGGAAGCATCAGTAGCATCAGTGATATCGATGTCTTCCCTTTTAGCTTTTGTTAGGTTGGATTTTGAAATTGGAACTTTTGCACTATCTGTACCTACAATTGAATTTTTCTTACTATTGGATTTTATACCTGACTCTGATTTAACATTTTCAATCGATTTATTGATAATATTTTTAGATTTTGGAATTGTGACAGTTTCATCCTTTTCTTTAGCAATCTTTAAATTTTGAATTTCTTTATTTAATTTCAACAAAATTTTCTTTAAATTATCATTCTCTCTTGACACATGCTGTAATTGAATTTCCAATTCTTTCTCAACGTTCGTATATAAATTAATGTTTGAATGAATTTGTGCATTAATTGAAACCTTACCAGTTGAAGGATCTAAATATACACTTCTAATTCCAGGTGAAATACAAGTTGTACATCCGGTGCACATTTTTTTATTCTTCGCATTCGAAGAATCAGCATTGTTTAATGATGATGCATTGCGATCATCAGATCTATTCAATTCCTTTTCTAAATTATTACTATGTTTTGCAAGTGAATTATTAACTTTAGTAGGCGTTATGTTTGTAGGACTTGTAACTGAATTTGACCTAGATATCGATGTAGTACCTCTGACAGGCGACGAAGAAGCAGATGAATCCAATGGGTTTGGTAGTTTCTTAATATTCGTTGCCTTTGATAAATTAATATCATTACATTTTAAAACTTTCTTATCTTTCTTTTTACTCACCTTTTTGGTTTTTGGCCTTGGTGGTAAGATCCAATTTTTTGAAGTTGTCAACGTGATCGTACTATTTGTTAATTTTGTCATGTCTTTAGAAATTGTTATTGAAGGACTAGTGTGATTACGAGACATCAAATGCGATTTTGCACGTACTTTACCATTGGACGGGAGATTTGGTTTCGATTTTGGTTTGATCGCAATTGGATGAAATTGAGCACTTGGTGTCGTATTTGGGTTTGGTTTAATTGGTACGAGTGTATTTTTATTTGGCTGTTTGACGCTGGCATTGGAATTATGATTTAAAGTGGTTGGCAATGTTGACGAACGTTGCATTGAATTTAATGGTTCATGTTTAATACTGTTTTGATCCTGAGTTTTATTTGAGACAGATTGTATTGAATTAGGCCTTGAAATTTGTGATGACGTACATTCTTTTGATTGATTAGATCCGTTTACTGGTGTCGACGGCTTGGATGGTAAAGTTTCTAGTTCAGACTGTAATTGAGATTGAAGTTGACTTTGGGGAGATATTTTCTTGCTAAGCTTATTACCTAATTTTGGCTTGCTTGTATCTGCAGTTGAATTCAAGGGTATACTACCATTTGGTGTGTTTATAATCTTTGGCATTTGTGTACTTGAATGTTTTAACTTTGATGGGTTAGGCTGTTCATTATTGATGATTTGAGAATTTGTCTGAGCAGTCTCTTTTATCGATGTCAATGGAGTTGATGTAGTGTAAGTAGATGGCAACGTTGATGATGGTATTAAATCTGGAATTAATGAAGTTCCATTTGAATTTTCCTTTTCATTCGGATTGGGTATACTTGATGCAGAATTTGTAGTTAAAGACCCTTGCTGGTGTTTTGTATCGTTTTTGATAATGGATTGGGCAATAATCTGGTTAGATTCTATCTGACAACCCGTCATTTTTTTGGGGGTTCATATATGATTCTAGGATAATAGTTAAAGTTTGAAAACGTTTAGAAACTGGGGTTAGGCTTTATGGATGTTACACAAAATGTAAAATAAAAAGGATGAAGTCGGATGGTGGGTGTATAGGTTCCTTGGTTGAGTGTTGTAAGTTCCGTGTGTTCCCACGCTGTACGATGTGTTGACCGAATGGGATCTCTTTGAAGGTTTATAGAGGTTCTTTATAATACGATGGTGATAAATACAGCTTTAAAATTAAAAATCATTAGATTTGTAGACCGTTAACGCTTAACTTTAAGTCAAATTAGCACTCATTTCCGGTTTGGGATTTTGGTGCGAATTTGTTTTTCTAATTTTTGTTTTTGTTTTTGTTTTTGTTTGGAAACGTTTGTTGGTGTTTGATCTGAGCTTGACACACTACTCTGGTTTGTTTTCCTGTTTGTGTCACCATCTGTTGGATCCAGTGCTATCACACGGTGTCTAGAAACAAGCACACTTTATCTTTTATATCCAATCTTCTTCCGGCGTTTGCTTCTCCTTTGAAACACTTTAAAACTCACAAATCACATCGTTATATTACACGTCGTCAAATGAGCAGTAGTGAAGGTGAATTGTATCTTTCGGATGACGAGCCTGTAGTCAAAAAGACTAAAAACTCTAAACCATTAGGTAACTCAAAGAAAAAATCTTCTGCCTCTGACCAATATCAAAAATTATCCCAATTAGAACATATCTTAAAAAGACCAGACACGTATGTTGGTTCCGTTGAAAAACATTCCTCTGAACAATGGATCTATAATGATGAAACGAAATGTATGGAGAAGAAAATTATTTCAATTGTTCCTGGTCTATTCAAGATTTTCGATGAAATTTTAGTCAATGCAGCCGATAATAAAATTAGAGATCCAACAATGAAAAAAATCGATGTTGTAATTAACCCTGAAGAAAATGTTATTTCCGTTAAAAATGATGGTAAAGGTATTCCCATCGAAATTCACGACAAAGAAAAAATATATATTCCTGAATTAATTTTTGGTAATCTTTTAACGTCCTCAAATTATGATGACGAAGAAAAGAAAGTTACTGGTGGTAGAAATGGTTATGGTGCAAAATTATGTAATATTTTCTCAACTGAATTCACTATTCATACAGCTGATAAAACTAATGGTAAAGAATATACTCAAGTGTGGAGAAACAATATGTCACAAGTTGGGGTTCCAAAGATTACCTCTTATAAAAATAAAGCAGAATTCACAGAAGTTATTTTCAAACCTGATTTGGCAAAATTTGGAATGGAAAAGTTAGATGATAATATTGTTAGTATTTTCAAAAGAAGAGTTTATGATATATGTGGATCTGTTAGAGGTATTAAAGTTACATTAAATGGCGAATTGTTAAAAATCAACAACTTTAAGCAATATGTTGAACTTTATGTTAAAGCAATTGATCAATCAAAGGAAGAGCGTCCACATATTCCAATTAAAGTTGAGAACGAAGATGGAACTCCAATTGATAAATCTGCATCTCCTGAACCTTCAGATAATTCAATTCCATCATCCAATGAAAAATTACCAACGATTGTTCATGAAATTATTAATGATAGGTGGGAAATTGCATTTTGTATATCTGACGGTTCCTTCAATCAAGTTTCATTTGTTAATTCTATTGCAACTACTTTAGGTGGTACTCATGTTGATTATGTTGCTAATATGATCACTGGTAAGATTACAGAACAACTTAAGAAGAAAAATAAAAAGGCAATGATTAAACCATTTCAAATTAAATCCAAAATGTTTTTATTTATCAATTGTTTAGTTGAAAATCCTGCATTTACTTCCCAAACTAAGGAATATTTAACAACTCAAGCTTCAAAATTTGGTGGCAAAAGGCTTGAATTACCTGAAAGATTTGTTAAAAGAATTCTCACAAGTGGTATTTTAGACGAAGTGTTAGATATCGCTCAAGCTAATGCCGATAAAGCTTTAAAGAAAAATGATGGTACTAAAAAGAACAGAATTACAGGTTATCCAAAGTTAGAAGATGCAAATAAAGCAGGTACAAGGGAGGGTTATAAATGTACCCTAATTTTAACAGAAGGTGATTCTGCAAAATCGTTAGCCGTTGCAGGTTTAGCAGTTGTCGGTAGAAATTATTATGGTTGTTTCCCATTAAGAGGTAAATTACTTAATGTAAGAGAAGCAAGTGCTGATCAAATTATGAAAAATGGTGCAATTCAAGCAATCAAACAAATTATGGGATTACAACATAAAAAGCATTATTCACCTGATGATATTAAAAGTTTAAGATATGGAAGAATTATGATTATGGCGGATCAAGATCATGATGGTTCACATATTAAAGGTTTAATAATTAACTTCTTAGAAACTTCATTTCCAGGTTTATTAGAGATACCTAATTTTCTAATTGAATTCATTACACCAATTGTTAAAATTACAATTATGAATGGTCCTAATAGACGTAAAACCATTCCATTTTACTCAATGCCAGAATATGAAGAATGGAGAGAAACTGAAGGTCAAACTTGTTCTTATAAGCAAAAGTATTATAAGGGTTTAGGTACATCGTCCGCTCAAGAAATGAGAGAATATTTTGGTCAATTGGATAAACATTTGAAAAAATTCGATTCCTTAAATGATGAAGACAAATCATCTATTGATTTGGCATTCTCAAAGAAAAAGGCTGATGATCGTAAAGAGTGGCTAAGAACGTATCAACCTGGTACCTACTTAGATTCCACATTAACTGAAATTCCAATTACTGATTTCATCAATAAAGAATTGATTTTATTTTCAATGGCTGATAATGTTAGATCGATTCCTTCAATAATGGATGGTTTTAAACCCGTTCAAAGGAAGATTCTTTATGCTTGTTATAAACGTAATTTAAGGGATGAAATTAAAGTTTCTCAATTAGAAGGTTATATTTCTGAACATACAGGTTATCATCATGGTGATGCATCACTAATGCAATCAATTATTGGTTTAGCACAAGATTTTATTGGTTCAAATAATTTGAATATTTTAATACCTCATGGTGGTTTTGGTTCAAGAGCAGCAGGTGGTAAGGATGCGGCAGCACCTAGATATATTTTCACCGAATTACAACCTATAACAAAAAAGATTTTTAATTTATCAGATAATCCACTATTACATTACTTACAGGATGATGAACAAACTGTTGAACCAGAATGGTATGTACCAGTTTTGCCAATGTTATTAGTAAATGGTTGTGAAGGTATTGGATCTGGTTGGAGTACAAGTATTCCTCCATTTAATCCAACTGATATCATTGCAAATATTAGATTGTTAATGAAAGGTGAAGAAATGAAAGAATTAGTTCCATGGTTTAAAGGTTGGGAAGGTACCATCTCAAGAGAGGTTGGGAAAGATAGATGGAGATTAGAAGGTACGATTGAAGAGGTTGATGATAATACGATCATAATTAGTGAATTACCAGCTAGAATGTGGACTATTACAATGAAAGAATTTTTATTAAATGGGCTTGCAGGTAATGATAAACAGAAAGCTTGGATTAAGGATATGGAAGAAGATCATGGAGTTGGTATTAAATTTATTGTTAAATTATCAGATGAAGAGATGGAAAAAACAAGAAAAATGGGATTTTTGGAAAGATTCAAATTAGTTTCAACAATCAGTAGTTCAAATATGGTTGCATTTGATGCAAATGGTAAAATCAAGAGATATGCAAATGTTAATGAAATAATTCAAGATTACTATTATGTCCGTCTAGATTATTATCAAAGGAGAAAGAATTATATGGTTAAGGAATATTCTAATCAATTAGAAAAAATTACATCACAGGCGAAATTTGTTAAATTGATTATTGATGGTATATTAATTGTTGGTAATAAAAAGAAGAAAATTTTAATTGATGAATTAAAAGAATTAGATTTTCCAGGGTTTGATAAAAAGAATGAACCAATTCCAATGAAATTTACATCATCATCAAATGAAATTAAGGATGAAGATGATAATGATATTGATAATGATGAAGGGATAGATGAAGAGAATGGCTTAGTTGTTGTGAATAAGAGATCAAGTTCTGCATTGTATGATTATTTACTAGGTATGCCAATTTGGTCATTAACAAAAGAAAGGTATGAAAGTTTATTAAAAATCAGAGGTGAAAAGGAAGAATTACTTAATACATTATTACAAAAATCTCCAAAAGATTTATGGAATGAAGATATTGATGAATTTTTAGAGGAATGGAACAAATTTTTGATTCAAGATGAGGAAAATAGAAATTCTTCAATGAGTACTATGAATGGTGATAATAATGGTAAGAAAAAACGTAAAGCACCAACAAAGAAGAAAGATTTAACAACCAAAAACACAGCAAAACCAAAGAAATTAACAATCAAAAAGGAAAATGATAATCAAAAGACGCCAAGTGTTGAACCGAAGACCAAAAAGGCGAAAACATCAACTCCGAAGGTGGAAGAAATCAAGAAAGAAATTGAAGATTTAAACGATCATGATTCAATTTTGAAAGTTACTAAACAATTTGGTAATGGTACCAATGGTGGGTCGAAATCAATGCCTGTTAAAAAATCTAAACCATCTCCATCTCCTGCACCACAGGCAAAACCAAGGAGGAAGGCGAAGGTTATTGAAAGTGATATTGACGATGATGAAAGTAATGGATCGGATGATTTTGAATTATCAGATGATGATGAAGAGGATCAAGTTGTGGTAAAGAAGACAACAAGAACTAGAAAGGCTAAAGCTCCAGTTCAGACATACTCATTAGATAGTGATGATGATATTAGTATTGTTGAATCAATTGAATCTGCATCATCAAGTGATAACTATTCAGATTCTAACTAATTTTAGCTGGTATACAAATAAAATTTTATAGTGAATTTATTTTTGGTTTTTAGATTAAAATCTTCAAATTTGGTATATTAAAAGCAATTTATACACATTAATTAATTAAATATCATTACCTAATATTCTTTGAGATAAAACATATAAATAACCTTGATCAACAATTTCATTATTTTTATCAACGTAAACTAAATCAAATTTACCTAAATCATTATCATAATCTAATTTACAATTTTTAGTATTTTCAAAATCTAATGCAAATAAGTTCATAAATGCCCCCCAATTATCAGCTATTACATACTTTCTATCAAATTCACGACCAAATATAATAACTTGACCAAATTTACCATCAATATCAGGATCTAAATCAATTGCTATATGATTACCCGTATTATCAGTTACCAAAGGTATCCAATTTGGATTTGCATATTGTAATTTTATCTTATTTTCAGGATAAGATTTTTGATCAGGTAATTTTTTAATATAATCATTTTTGGAATGTTTTGACATATTTCTAACTAAATCTGGATAACTTTTTAAATCATTTTCAGTAATTTTTGTTAATTTATCGGCGATTTTAAAATTCGGATCATTTTCAATTATTGAATCTTGTGATGATACAACTCGTTTAATTGAATTTTTCCTAGATAGATTGTTTTCTTCAGTTTTAAGAGTTGAAGTTGAATTTGATTTAGTATGATTAAATTTTGAATTTGATTCTCTACGAGCCACTTTTCTCCAATAATTAGTCATAGTTATAACTTCGGCCAAACTTAACAATTGTAAACCATACATTATACCCATTTTCCTAGTTGAAGAAGGAGCAATTTCTTGACCATCATGAACAAGAAAATATTGAATAACTGGATATGGTAATTTAACATCCAAATGTTTTTGAGCAACTTGTAAATCTTTCAAAGTACAAGGATTAGACAATGAATTGAGAAAATCTTCGGCATCAGGGATATCAACATCAATATCCAGATCATCAAATTCATCAGTATTGAAGAAATTAGTAGATTTAAAATCTAAATTAATTACATCTTCGATAATATGCCAAGAGTCAAGTACCAATTGAGCTTGTTGTTTTTCATCAACTGAATAATTTGAATCATCAATTTTAAATTTTGCATATTTATTCTCTCTAATTGTATTATTTTGATTATTATTTGAAGTATCAATTTCATCATCTGAACTATCAAAATTATCATCATTTGTCAAAGATTTGACTGCTTTACCTGAATGGTATCCAGCATAACGATCATTTGATGTTAAGGTATACACCAATTCATTCCATTTCTTAGATAGGAAACCCATGTTCAATCAGTGATGTTATGGATGGATATATCTAATATATTATATATACTATAATAAAAGATAAATAGCCAGCTTTAATTCTGGAGTAAAGGGCAATCTGCAATCTCGTTAGTTTAAAATTTTGAATTTCATGATTGTTTTATATATATATTTTACGTCATGAGGAATAATAATCATGTGACATGAAATTACTATAATAATATTATAATATATATGTATATATAGCTATCGATATTCAATCATGGATGTTGGTTAGTTATAAATAAGATATATAGAAACACATTAGAAGCTAATAATATTAGACAAATAATAAGGTTAAAGCAGAAACGGCAGTCAAACCTAAGACGACATAACCAGTAGTGTAAACACCTTTGATATTTGCCTCTCTACCGGAATCCCAGATCAAATGTCTGATACCATTCCAAGCATGGAAGGCAAATGGGAAACTTGCAAGTGCCTTTAATGCAACTTGTCCAACAGCAGGAATGGCAGAATATAATGCCACCAAGGATGCAGTATCTGCAATACCTAAAGCATATGAAACAGTGACACCATAGAATCCAACGGCTAAACCAACACCTGTAATTCTATGTAATGCAGATAGAACAGCAGTGAGTTGCTTTTGGTAGATTTCTAAATGTGGAGAAACAGGTCTGTTCCTTCTTTGGGCCACAAGAATTGAGTTTTCTTCAGCTGGGGAGGCCTTGACAGTGGCAATGGATCTTAAATGCAAGCTAGGTCTGATGATGGACGCTCTAGCGGTTCTTGCAAAGGAGGATGTGGTGATTCTGAACATGGTATTTGCCTCTAGAAACAGAAATGCAACACCATAACCTACTAAACACACACTAAACACTTAACAAACACTATCAAATCATCTTCAACCACACACACCGCACAAACTGGCCAATCGCGCTGTGGGTATTTGCTGCCACTCTGAGGAGCGCTTCGGATATGGGACATCATCGGCTCCGGTCTTTGTGTCATCAACATAACTCATAACTCATAACTCATAATGTTCAATAGACAGAGGTATACACGTAAACATAGTCCTACACACTACACACAACATACTAGACATCCCTAGCACCAGGTCTTGTACACCTTGTACCACCACGGTCTGGAGGCAATGTACTCCTTTTCTTCCGCAATTTCTTGCTTTAATAAATCCCAATCCTCCACACGACGTCCAGTATCCAAATCGACATCTGTAGATTTAATCAATAACGTAACCTTAAACCTTTTCCATACCAAAAAGATTGCAAAGAAAAAGACAAGTACAATTGCATTAAGATAAGTTTCAAAGAAATTGTATGCATCAGGTTTACCACCTGGGAATAATGAAACCCAAAATTCTGCTACTAAAACTAAAACATTCAAAATAACACCCCAAACTGACCCCCAAACACCAGCTAATGATTTAAAAGTTAATTCATCTGTATTTCTACCTTGTGCCCTTAATGCCATTCTAAATCTAACATGTGTAAAACAGATACTACCCCAGGTAAAAATCGATGATAATCCCGATAATGACATCAACCAAGCAAATGCAACTGCCTGTTTTGGTGATGCAGCTAAGTAACATAATAATCCAAATAATAATGAAATTCCAACTCCAACAATTGGTCTACCATTTCTATCAATATAACCAAATATTTTAGGTGCAAATCCTTGATCTGCTAATGATGCAATTGTTCTTGAACATGCGAAAACTGATGAATTTGCAACTGATAAAACTGCAATTAAAATCACAACATTCATAACTGATGGTAATCCTGAAATACCTGCATTTTGAATTGAAATAACAAATGGTGAAGCAGCAGCATCCGCTGATGATGTTTTATTTAATAATCTTGGATCATTATATGGAACTAATAATCCAATAATTGTTAAAGAAACTAAATAAAATAATGTAATTCTCCAAAAAACTTGTTTAGTTGCACTTGGTAATGTCTTTCTTGGATTTTCAGTTTCTGCTGATGTTAAACCAACTAATTCAGTACCTGAGAATGAAAAAGCTGCCGTTACAAAGACTCCACAAAATCCTTTAAATCCATGATTGAAAGCACCCGGATCATGCCAAAATTTACCACCAATATAACCACCCTTTGGACCACCACCACAATTAATAATAATACCTAAAATAATAAATCCAACAACCGCAGTAACTTTAATAATAGAAAATATAAATTCTGCTTCACCATAACCTTTAACACCAAAGATATTAATAAAGCAAATTAAAACATAAAATATCGTAACCCAAGCAGCTGAATTAATTGATGTATTCCAATATCTAATTGTTAATGAAGCCGCAACTAATTCTAATGGCATAACAATTAACCATTGTAAGACATAATTATAAGCCATACAAAATCCCCATATTGGAGAAATAAATCTTGAATTTAATGATAAGAAAGAACCAGCAACCGGGAAAGCAACAGCTAATTCACCTAATGCTTGAACTGTTGCAAAAATCATTGTACCAATAAGGGAATAACAAATAATTAATGAAGCTGGACCACCAGTAGCCAATGCAGTACCTGAACCAACGAATAAACCTGTACCAATTGCACCACCAATGGCAATCATTTGAATATGTCTATTTTTTAAACTTCTCTGTAATGGACTCCTCTCTGCAATTATATTTGCCCTTTCAACATCTGTTAAATTTGGATCTAAATCACTTAAATCGATTCTTTTGAAACTATCAAGGAAATTCCTGAAAAATCCAGCATTTGAAGAATCTCCATTATCATCTGAATATGTACTTTTATTCTCTTGTGATGAAACTTCACCTTCATTATATGAATATTCTATTTCAAGACCTTTTTTATCATTGAAATTATTATTCAACATATGATCCTGGTTATTACTTGAACGTGTGTGACTCGTTGAAAAATTATCCAAATTATGTTCCTCAAATTGATTATCCGTCTTCATTATAATGAATAATCCGTAAAATCGAAAATAATACAAAGGATAAGGATTAAAATAAAAATAAAAGACAATATAAAAATCGTCGTTTGATAGTAATAAACAAAATAATCAGCAAACCGACGACTACTTATAATTTGAAGAAATGATACCTCTCTCGGCTGACGGAACAGAAAACAATAATCTAAGAACACGAGAGTAGTAGTCCTAACTTCACCCTCCCCCGCTCATTAGTTGATGACTATATTACTGATAACAAATAATTAATAAGCCAATACCTGCCGGCGCATCTAATGATAATATTATTATTGTATCATTTCTTAAACAATCATATTATAATACCTTACAATATAGATGGCAATATCAACAGTGTTTGGCATAAAAAGTGTCAAACTTGCAGGGAAAATGAAAAATTTAACGGCATAACTGTCAAATTCGAGGGGCGTTTTTTTCATTTCTCATTGTTTTAAATACCCTGTCAAATGCTAAATAATTCGGCGTTGAAGATTGTGTAGAAGCGACATGATGAAATGTAAGGGCATTACACAATACACATACGTATATTCAATTTAGATGATGATTCATTGTATTTTGTATTTTAGATTTTAGATTTTAGATTTTATGTTTTGATTAATAAGTGCATATTTATATAAAGCTGGGTTATACATGTTAGGATATAAAAAGTGCAGTCGTCAGCAGTCAGCAGTCAGCAGTTAGAGCAAGGTGGTCATATAATGTCAGGAAAGAGAAATTTAACAATTAGAACAATAAAACAATAAAATAAAACAATAAATTCAAAACAAGTAAAATATACGTAAAATAAGTAAAATAAGTATAGGTAAAAAAACAATTGATATCATAAAAATATTAATGTGCCAACATGTGTAGTAAAATGATGTGATTAGTATTATGGATAAAATATCAACAATGAAAATGTTTCTTGTATGCAATGCATGTATATGTGTGTATGTGAGATCAATACAATCTTTGTGGTCTATAATAAATGATAAAGGAATAAAATGATGATGTAACTAATTAGTTGTAAATATTTGAACCAAGATCCAATTGATCTAAATTACCATCACGAGCAGCTAACAATAATTTATTTAATCTAAATTCATCATTCATACTAATATTAAGATTGGATGAACTTGAATTATTTAAATTGACATTATTTAAATTAACACTGTTTAATCCATTAATTCCATTTAAATTATTTAGTCCGTTATTAATAATACTACTATTATTATTATTATTATTGTTGTTGTTGTTGTTGAAATTATTCAATGTATTATACGGAATCATTTCATTTTGGAAACTATATTGATCAATGGAATATCCATTTAGATTATTATTATTATTATTTAACATATTTTCATTTAAATTAACATATGAATCAAATAATCCTAAATTTTCATTTGCATTGGAATTAGGATTATTATTAATATTATTTAACATCAAATTAAAATTAATATCATTATTATTTAATTGTTCAAATGAGTTATTTAATGAAATTGATTGTGAACTTAAATTTGGATTAAGTTGTTGATCTTGAGATTGAGATTGAGATTGAGATTGTAATTGTCTTGCAAACCAACTTCTTTGTGCAGCCCTTGCACCCCAACTAACTCTAAGTTTACAACCACCGCCAATATCATAACCTTGCATTTCATTAATTGCCATTTCTGCACTAGCTCTATGGAAATATTGAACAAATCCACAATTTTTACCGGTTGGAATTTTAACATAACTAATATTACCAAATTTTGAAAATAAATCAAACATTTGCTTTTCACTAAATGGTACATTTAATCCACCGATGAAAACTGTGGTATTAGCAGGATCATTAAAATATTGAATAGGAACATTTTGTGGTAATGGTTGAACTATTGATTTATTATTATCTAATTGTGATAATGTTGATAATGATGCTGATGATGATTGATGTTGTTGAGACTGAGGTTGCATTTGTAGTTGTTGAGATTGTGGCTGTTGTTGTTGTTGTTGTTGTTGTTGCTGTTGCTGTTGTTGTTGTTGTTGTGGTAATTGAATTGCTGGTATAGATGGTAAAGGATTATTAAGTGAATTACTTGAAGAATTATTTGATAAAGGCACATTGTTAATATTAGCATTATTTATAATTGAAGAAGAATTTGATTTTGAAGCAGTTGAAACTCTTATTGCACGATCTAATAAAACAAAACCTTGCATTTCAATTAATGATCTTTTTTGTTCTTCTTCATTTAAGAATTTAACAAAACCATAACCTTTGATATTACCAGTTGATTGATCAACCATAATTTTAACACTTGTACAAGAAGGATATTTTGATTTAAATGTATGAAGTAAAATTTGTTCATTAATATTTTGAGGTAAATCACCAACAAATATTGAATATTCAATTGGATTTGAGGATGTTGCCAATGGTAAAGAACTTGCCGCAGCTGCAGCAACTGCAGCTGCTTGAATATTTGCACTTGACCAATTTAATCTGAAATAATGTTGATTATTTGTACCTGGAATTGATTTACCATTAAAAGTATTTAAAGCCTTTGAGGCATCTTCAAAATTATGAAATCTAATAAAACAATAACCAGCATTTGTTAAACCTAATTGTGTACTTTGTTTATCTTTAATTAATTTAATAGAATGAATAACAATACCTAAAGAACTTAATAAACTAGTCCAAATTTGTTTGATTGTTAATTCATCCCATCTTTGATCCAATTCACCCATCCATAATTGAGGAATTTGTCCATTGTTTGCCAATGAAGAAGAAGAAGATGAAGGTAAAGGAGAATTTGATTGTAGTCTAACTTGTGAATTATTAAATGATGATGAATTATACATGACTTTCTATAGTGTAAAAATATGCAAAAAAATGATGATTAATTGATAAAAGTTGAAAAGAATAAAATGAATTAAAATTAAAAAAAAAGAATAGTTAAAGTCTCTTTTTTTGATGTTGTTGTTGTATAATGAGAAAATCAAATAATGGTAAAAATAATAACAATGATAAATGCAAATTTTCTTTAAATATTGAATAATAAAGCAGTCGTTTGATAATAAGCAAGGAAATAGAATAAGATAATGGTAAATTAAGAAAAAAAGGAAGTAAAAGACAAAACAAACTTGATGAAAAAAAATTAAGCTGAAGAAAATAAGATAGGAAGATTTTTTCTATCTATATATATATAACGTGGATTGTGAATGTTAAAGTTTTGAAACAGGAAAAGCAATATAATCAAAATTGATAATTGATGATCTATATAATTGATTGATCCAGATGAAGATGATGTCAGACTGAGTAGACAAATGGGGCAAAAAAGTTGCAAACTGACAAGAGAATGCAGTAGTTATCCAGAGGACTTGATTAGATTAGTTAAAACAGAAAGAAAAACCTAAAACAAAACCAAAAAAAGTCAAAACTAAAGACAAAACTAAAAGAACAGATGTCTATGTAGAAACTTCAAGAAGGCAAAGGAAGCTTAAATGAAAAAAAAAAAGTTCAAAAATTTCCAAATTTTTCAGACGTGGACGACAAGAAATTTTTCCAACTTTTTTTTAACTTCCATTTCCTTCCGAACTGTCTCAATTCTCAATTCCGAGTCTGGTCCGTCTCTTCCGATTAAACCCTTAGCTTATAGGTTACTAGTAGTATTAAGCTTATATAACTATACATTAACTAGCACATTATACATACATATATTCACACTAATATCTTGCATTTGTATTACTTTCATGTTATCTTTGTACTTGCCTTTACCTGATGGTAAATCTTTTTTCATATTATATATTATGACACCTCTCCCCTGATCAGTCAGGGTGTATTGTTCTGATCTGAGTCATTGAATGACATTATTATTTATTATCAAATTATTAATAATTAATATAATAATTAATAATGGTCACGAATTAAAATTCAACAATTAAAAACTAAAAATTATATTAAATATTAAGGGAAAACGGAAATTTCAAGAAAAATTAACGCAATTGGCAGGTATTATTAAATTAATACTACTAGATCAATTACCATACTGTGATAATAGTTCATTCTGTAGTTTGTCAATCAACCTCTTCCTGTCACCTTGTTTGAACATTTCACTCTCTAAACACTCTGAAATGCTTAATCGTTTCCTATAATCTACTTCAAGACATCCCCTAATGAATTTTTTAGAAATTTCAGAAACTTCAACCCATTTGTTGTTATTTAAGTTAATTTTACCTATTTTACTCAATTTAATAATCTCTTCAATATTGTTACTATAAAATGGTGAAATTCCACTGAATAATATATGACCTACAATTCCTAATGACCAAGTATCTACCTTTTCCGTATAATATAAATCTGGTCTCTTTCTTTCATTATTGATGAAAAAATCATCAATGTATTTAGTACTATTACCATCCTTTAACTTTGTTTTGATATTTTTACCTAAATCAATTTCAGGTGCTGCATATTCGGCTGTACCAACCATGGTTTTCATTAATAAATTATTTGATCTGATGTTTGGATTGTTAAATTTTTTAGCAATTCCAAAATCTCCAATTACTAAATGTGGATATTTAATTGGTGCACTCATAATTAAAATATTATCAAGTTTTAAATCACGATGGACAATACCATTGAGATGTAAATAGTTTAATCCACTACAAATTTGATAAAGTGCAAAAATTGATTCACTTTCTGGTAAACTTTGTAATGTATCGTTATCTTGTGACAAATATGAAAATAAATCCCCACCAATTGCTAAATTTTGGAATATATTTAATGTACCTAATTTAGAATCAATTAAACTTTGTTTGATTTTAATGATATTAAAATTATTTAATTTTGATAATATTCTATGTTCGATTTTATATTTTTCATTATCATTATCATGGTTGTTAATATTATGTTTACCAATATCAATTATTTTAACTGCATAAAATTTACCAATTTCGTTTTTATTATATGAAATTTGAACCTTACCAAATGTTCCAACACCTATAATATCGGATAATATTGTCCAATCTTTGATACTATAAGATGTGATAGTTTGATTGCTTTGCAAATTTTTTATATATTGGAAACCAATTCCACTATATAATTTAACATTATCTAAATGATTTAAAATTGAGTATTTTTTCACCCCAAGTTTTACATTATTTACAAAAGTACCATTTATAGAAACATCTTGAATATAACATACTGATGAAGTATTTGCATCAAATTGAATTATCCAAATATAACAATGAGTTGAAGAAATATGAATATTGTTAATCTGAACTCTTTCAATTCTGTTGTTCTTTTTGGTACATGGTAATCTACCAAATGCAATTACTCTGTTTTTGTAAAGTGGGACACGTATGTCACTGTTGACTAACCATCCAATGGGTTCAGACATGCTTGTTTTAAGAAAGCAAAAAGAGAAGCCTCCAAAAAGCTGAGCCTTAAGTCCTTAACAATTAACTTATTAAGCTATAATTTCAAGCGAAACAAATGCCCAAATGCGGTAATCCAATATTTACTCTGCGTAAACGTCTTTCATTTTTTTATTTAATGAAAAGTGGTACAAAATAATAAATAATATAAATTCTATACAAAAATACAATACCAACCAACCAATTATTACAATTCCATATCTACCTCCAGATTAGAATCAGAACTTTTATTATTATTATTATTATTATTATTATTACTATTATTATTATCATCATTATAATTCTCATCATCATCCCTCCCATTATCAGGATATAAATCACCATAATATCTAAACATAGGAGATAATTTGACTAACTGTGAATCAGCACTACTATCAAGTAAGCAACGTTTCACAAATGTCGATAATTGATACCATATAAAGTCATCGAATATTCGTAATGTATTAGCAATATTAACATTTTTATGCCTTGAATAACAGAAAAACACATCATTAAACAAATCATAGGGGCCTTCCAGACACCATTTCTTTAACAATTTAACAACATCTTCAAATCTAGCATTCTCTGTAAGGGCAATTTGTAAACCGGTGATTTGTACGTGTTGTAATAATGCAAATGTGAGTTTATCTCGCATAAAGACATGGTCCATAGATAAATCCTTTAATCTGTCTATTAAATTATGCTCTGCCTGTACATGGACATAATCGTAACTGTCTTCATCGCCATTGTCATCGTTGTCGTTATGGAGGTTCCTTCCGTCACCCAAGACCTTCAACATGGTGGTGGTGGTGGTGGTGGTGGTGGTAGGATATACATTCACACAGCAACATTGAACTTTTCCTAACGAGCTTATCAATCCACATAGAATGATCACCTTTATATATAGCTCTTATAATAATCTCCTCTGTTCCGTCTCCCTCACCCGAGCTCAACCGCCTACCACCTTTCACCCTCGCTGTCTACCCACCACCACACAGTACCAACAGGCAAATTAAAGGGATTCCCACTGGGACTGTCCACATCGCCCGCTCGCACAACTTGTTTCTCCATCGCCCGTACTCGCCCAACAAACCATTCACGCTCCCCCAACCGGGCCATCTCAGCGGGCGACTTGGCCCGCAGATAGTAGTGAGGTGCACCAATGTTGAAGACCGCCCATGGTTGTTTCTCCTTCTGGTCCGCATCTTCACCGAGCGTCTTCAAAAATAACACCATACTCCCCACTGAAAAGTTCTTGAGGTTAAGCAGTTGGGCCTTTTCTCGGTTTAAGGTTGCCATCTCCCCACGGAGTTGCACCTTCTCCCTTTGAAGCTTCCGTGCAAGACTCTCTACATCTTCAAATCTCTTATGTACCCGTTCAAGAATAGTAGGTTCATCAATACCTATGCTTTTGATAAACTTGCTGTATTTCTCTTCAACAACCTCTTGATTACATTCCTCAACAACGTGTTGAACCATCTCATCGTAATCTTTTAATGATTTTAATCTACTTTGCATCTCTTTGATCTTATCATCACCATCTCTAACATCAACCACTTTGTTAAGCTTCAATTTTTCAAATCCTTCGGTATCAATCTCTGGAATCCAATTGACATATTTAACTACATCTTCAATTATATCCGATGATATAACTTTCATAAATAATTTTTCATCTTCAATATCCTCCCCATCATGTAATTTCCCCCTCTTTTTCATTCTTAATCCTTTAACTCTTTGAATATCAATCTTATCTCCATCTTTTACTATTAATAATCCCATGATTTCCAATATAAGACAGAATGTTCTCAAATTATTAATAGCCAAATCATTTAATCCAGTTAATTTATTGACTAAAAACAAAATAACTTCGATTAATTTGTTCATCAACTCATTCATCTCATTGATTATAATAGATATCTTTTCATATTGGTTGTTTAATTCAATCAATTCCTCAATTTTCAATTTCAAATCATTACTCTCCTTTTGATTGATTTTGTTCTCATTTAAATATTCTATCTCTAAATGTTTCATATTTTCTAATAAATCTTTATTCATTGAATTTAATTCAACAACATTATTACCCATTTCGTTATTTTCTTTCTTAATTCGAATTATCTCATTATCCTTCTCTTTCAATTCTGCTCTTAATTTTTCAATTACTAAATCCTGATTCTCAATGTATTTCTTATATTCGTCTTCTTTAATATTTAATAATTGAATATCTTCATTTTGTTTATTAATTATATTATTTAATCTATCAACTTCTTCAATAGTTTTATTCTTTTTCAATTCGTCAATATCGTTATTTAAACCTTGATTTTCTTTCTCAAGTAAACGTATTTTTTCAAAATAATGAGATGGTGGTAACCTTATATCAATTCCATGATATTCTTTTGTATCATTCCCCCATTTATCGTTAAATAATTCAAATTTCTTTTCATGTAATAAATTCTCTAATTTTTTAATCCTTTCTTTATATGCATTAATTAATCCCTTATCATCGATATTATTTTCAATTTTCTTATTTCTAATTATTTCAATTTTGATATCACGGGATTCATAACCTTTAATAAATTTATCAAATATTTTCATGTAATGTTTATCCAAAACATCAAAACTTCCTAAATTTTCAATATTACCTCCTCGAACAACACGTCCATCACTCATCTCTTTATTTTCATGTATCCCGATATTTTTCAAAAAGGTTAATAATTCATCCAATAATTTCGAATCGTACTTTAAATCTTTTAAATTAGTTATGTATTTTTCAACATCCTGAATGGTCAAATTTTCAATTAATCCATTGAAAAATTCAATTATTGAATTTGAATTATCAATTAATTGAAATTCATTATTATCCCTTTCTGGTTCTATAGGTTCACTCCTTTTAGAATTATTAATATTTTGAATAAATTTATTGATAGGATTGAAATAACCCAACGTATCTGAATTTTTACGTGTTGGTTCAACAATTGGCTCGTTTTTTTCCTTCTTCTCTTCCATTATTTTAAAATTTGGTAAATTTTCAAATATAAATTTATGCTTGAAATTTTCATTATTTAAAAATACTAAATTATTCTTTGGATTTCCAAAATTTTCTATAAATTCATTGATCCATTTACTTCGATTATTCCTTTCTATAAAATTTAGCATTTCCAAAATTTCATTTGTTTTCAATCCTAATTTGATTAGCGATTTTGAGTATTTTAAATTATTTAAACTTGAAATTATATAAATTCCAAAGATCATTGGAATTTCAGTTAGTAATTTTAATTGTAGTTCATTATTTTGTAACTTTTCGATATTGCTAAATATATCATCATTTAATAAATTGCTTGCATCTCTAATAGATAATTGAATTTTAACAACTGAAACCAATGTCGAATTTAAAATTTTTACTTGTAATTCTTCCCTCAATTTGAAAAACTTACTTTGTATTTGATATAATTCATCAGATAACTTCGTTATTTGTGGAATATATTCATTGATTTGTAAATTGTAAATTTTTAACAATCTACATATCTTATTAATTGCATCCTTTGATAAAAATGTTGACATTTGATTTGATGTCGTAATTAATTCTTCAAATGTTGGTAATTTAAAAATATCATTATTTATTTTATTATTATAAATTTCGAGTTGTTGAAAAATTTCCCTTGACTTATTTAAATTTTCTTCCTCTGATTCATTGAAATTTAATCTTAAGTATAACTTTTTATAAATATTAAAATCTTCCAGAATTAAATCCTTTTGAATTATAATGTCATTTTCAATCAATTTTTTCAGTTCAATAAAGTATTTATTTATTCTATTGGCTTGAATTCTCGAATTTTTGGATGATTTTTCAACTTTTTTCAAGTCTATTAATTCAGATAATATCAAAGTTTTCAACTCAATTGTTCTTTTATCAATGAATGAAAATTTTAAATTTTCTAATAATTGGAATGATTCTTCCCAGTTCTCTGATAGCGAATTATTATTTAAGTTGCTAAACATTTCAAAAGTTGAAGTAAATTCAGCATCAAAATTTTTGAATAAGTTCAAAATATACTGAATTAAAGAGTTTAAAGATTTTAAAATATTCTCAATTACTTCATAATCTTTATGATAATTGTTATTTAAAATAAAGTTCTTTAAATCTGAAAATAATGCATTTGACCAACCAGAATTCCTTTTGATTAAATTCAAAAAGTTTCTAAGATTATCGAAATCCAAATCTGTTGAATTAATAATTATATTTTCGTCAATTTCTGATCTTTCAGTCAATTGGGTTAAATTTTCAATAAATTCTTGAAATTTAAAGTTATTAATTATATTCAAATTTGGTGATTCTCTTGGCTTAATAATATTGGTGTTGATTTCATCATTATTAATATTTGATAATAAATCCTTAATAATTAAGTTAGTTTTGTCATGTTTAATTAAGTTTGGATTGAAAAACTTTCTATCAAATACAAAGATCTCATTTAATTGTTCATGTGAAATCATTGAAAACTTAAGTTTGACTCCAAATGAAGTTAATAAAAATAATCTATCAGTTTCAATCTCTAATGATTGTGAAATAAATAATTTAAATGCATCCATAGTGTTAAATGAATTAAAAGTTGTAGTAATTTTTATACCAGTAAATGCATTGTATATTGTAATTAAATCATCTGACTCAATTTCATTACTGTCCACTATTACAGAACCTTTAATAAAATTTGTTGTCATATATTTGGGTAATATACCATTATTTGGATTATAAATTGAATTATTCATCATAAACGATTCAAATGAAAACTCCCTGTCTATTAAACACAATAAATTTATGTACTATTTAAGTGAATAAATAGGTTTATTGTCAAAGTAGTGAAAGAAAAGAAAGAATATTATGAGTAAGACCTTTACTATTAAGAATTGCCATCAGATATCCGAATTGGGAAGGCTGGATTTGATATCTCATTTTATTGTGTTTGAGCCTTTTTTTTTTCATTTTAACCTTTACAAATCTACAAAACAAATAAATATTCTATACAAACAACATTGCAAATACATATAGCGTAGTTATACAAACACATGATATCCTTTCTACAGTTGTTTTATCAGACTATTAAGAATGATAGCTGATTAAAAGAATGGCAGAAAGCATAGCATTATGAGAATCTGGTGTAGTTTTAATTGTTCAGCGACGCGTCGACGATTTTTTCCGATATTTTCCTGAAATTACACCATGAATCGATCAATAGTGGGTAAGATTGAATGTTTCCTTAGCAAACCTCCGATTCGTAAATTAATCATGGTTGATCTATCAGACATCGAGTTTAGAAGTGTCTCATTGGATACGACGTTGCGAAGCCGAGAAGTCATAGATAAGGAAATATCAGATGTTGAAGAAATTACAAGCAAATATTTAAGTGAACCATATTCAGCTTATGTTTATAGGTTTTTCATTAATAATTGGCCTGATCTCTCACTTCTAGCATTAGATAATGGGAAAATAATTGGAAACATTATATGTAAAGTCGAACCTCATAGAAATTCTCGTATAAGAGGATATATTGGCATGTTATCAGTTGAGAATGAATATCGTGGGTTAGGTATTGCTAAAAAATTAATTGAGAACTCTATTTCACTCATGATTAACAAATATAACTGTGATGAGATCACTTTAGAGACAGAAGTTATTAATGAAAAAGCATTAAGATTATATGAAAATTTTGGATTTGTTAGAATCAAACGATTGTTTAGGTATTATATGAATAGACATGATGCTTATAGATTAGTTTTGCCAATTACTGAAAAATCAACAATTTGTTCATCTCAGTTACCGGACCTTGATAATGTCGTTGTTGCAAAATATTAAATTATTCAATGCTTCGAATCTGTAAGTTAGTCTTTTTAGAGTGCGTGTAAGTAATAAATTTTCTTAACTAGGAACCGAAAAGAGTTTAGACATTATAATATAAAGGAGATTGTACAAGATATAAGTAAAGAAGTAAAAATAAAAATAAACTCAACTATTCTTCGTCATCAAACTTTGGTGCTAAGTAATATCTTAAATACCCACTTGGTAATTTGAATTCAAATAATGCAGGTGCTTTTTCAGTTAGTTTTATCGTAATTGAAGTGGATAAAGCTGAAGCCTTGACGATGTCATTTAAATATTTAGCACCGAAAGTCAAATTTACTGGCTGATTAACATCAACCGTAATATCATCTTCTGGATGATCAGGATCAGATTTTGGTTTGAAGATAACATTACCAGTACCAATTTGACCTTCAGCTTTAAATTTAATACCTTCCTTTGTAACAACAATATTTAAAGATTCACTCATAGTTTTGAAATCTCTTGCAATCTTTGCAAAATCGTATGATGGCATTGTGATGCAACAATCATTATCCATATCATCAATTGTTAAAACATCTGAGTCAATATCCATCAATTTAAGGGAAAATTCAGAAATTCTATCCTTCTTTTTGTCTTCAAAGACGATTAATAAAGAATCTGGATTATCTTCTGCAATTAATGTTAAAAAATCTTCATTATTACCCTGTCTTAAAATCTTACCAAGAGATTCTAAATCTAAACCTAATACCAGGTCTCTGTCACATCTAAACTCGTCGAAACAGCCTGGATCCATTTTTAATGCAATTAATAAAACTCTTGAATCATCAATTGCTTGGACAGTAATACCGTCTGCTTGCGAGCAGTTGAAGTTACATAATTTTACTGAATCTCTGATAGAATCAATAACCTAGAGTGAAATTAAAAGTAATACAAGTTGATGTATGTTAGTATATAACTTGGAATGGGAATTTCAATTAAGACAAATAAATATCGGGAGTGCATACTTTTTTCAAAAGAGAAGCTTGATCAAATTTACCTTCTAACATATCTGTTCTGTGTGTTGCTGTTGTTTTATAATATGCTGAAAGAAAATAGTATTCAAACCAAAGAAAAGACACAGGCAAATGAAAGAGTTTTGAACACATCCCTAACGCGTTTGTGAGAAAGTTTGAAGTTCTCAACGCGTATTCTCTATTCTTTATTTTCTCATTTTGTGAATTTAGAATTTAATTTTTGCTTTTCATTTTCTCATTTTCTCATTTTTAATTTTCTAATTTTTTGCATTTTTGAATGTCAAATTTGTACTACAGCAATCTAAGATAAGAATTACATCACTTTATCCAACAGATGGACTTAGTCAAAAAGGCAATATGGGGTCCTGATCCAAAGGAACAATATCGGAAATGTCAGCAAGCACTTCGAAAAAACAAAAGACAGTTGGATCGACAAATTCAAGACCTAAATAATCTTGAGAAAAAGTCCAAAACTTTAATCAAACAAGCAGGCAAAAAGAGTGATATGAAAGCTGCTAGATTATATGCAAAAGAATTAAGAAATACTCAAAAGGTGAATGAAAGAATGCATGTATCCAGGGCTACATTAGATTCCATAGAATTAAAGCTAAATGAACAACAGCAATTAATCAAATTAACAGGTTCCTTACAGAAATCAACTGCAATTATGCAAGATATGAGTCAACTAATAAGATTACCCCAAATAAGCAGAACCGTCCAAGAATTGTCAAAAGAGTTAACTAAGAGTGGTGTTATTGATGAAATGGTTTCGGACGTTTTGGAAACTGCTGAATGGGAAGATGAAGATTTAGATGAAAATGAAGAAATTGATGATTTATTATCCAACATATTAGGTGATGCTAATAAAGCTGATACTGAACAAATACCACAACAACAAGTCGTTGAACAAACACCAGATGAATCAACCAGAACTGCCATTGAAGAAGACGAAGATGAAGATCTCATATTAAATATGAGACAAAGATTAAATGCTTTACAAGAATAAACTAGATGATTAAATCACTTTCTACTACATTTGATCGCTTTTTAATATATATCCTTCTCCTACCACGTCTATATCTATATTTAATCTGCTTCTGTTTTCAATATTGCGTCTTTAAGTTTCTCTGTATTGTTTTGTCATATTAAAGAAATAACTATATAAAATAAATCAAATTTATAGAATTAAAGTAAGATGATTCCGGAACAGAATGCAAATATTAAACCCATTAATGAACTCCAACAACTATTAGGTGTGTTACCTATGTTTTGAGAAGTCAAAATACTTGTATTATTTGATGGTTTAGTTCTCGTATAAAGTGTACTATTTGATGTTCTCGAGACTTTAGTCAAAGTATTGTTACTATAATAGTTGGAAGTTATAAATTGCTCATATGAGGATGAATATAATGTAGTAGTATCAATACTTGAATTAGTGAAAGTTGGAGGAGCAGAAAAAATTGGTTCAAATACATTTTCAGTTTTCGTAATTGGATATGAACTCCAAGTTTCCGGTAAATTGCTGGTAATTGTAGTATGTTCAATGGTATTTACAGGAGTATCAGAAACTGGTAATGACGTGGTATCTTTTTCAGTTGTGATTGTTGTTTCTGTCATATCATTAATTTTATCTTCAATCGTAACGGCTGGGGGAAAGAACTTTTCGTTTGGATCAATCACTGATGTAATTTCAGGTTCTACAATTTTAGTGAGAGTGACGCCATGAGTTGAAGTAATTGTGGTTGTCGTATAAAATGTGATTTCTTTAGTTGATGTTAATTCGTCACGCTTATCTAAATCAGTGTTTAAGTGATTTGTGACAGAATCATCAACTCCAACAAATACAAAATTATTTGAATAAAATTCTTGATTGGCTTGTATATCAGAATCAAATCCAGTTTCTTTATCATCAACTGTCCAATGTAATGGATTAATGTCAGCTGTATATGGACCATTATCATTTGATTTTTCATCTACCAGTTCATCAAAATTTTCATTGATATCATTTTTATCTTCTGCATAATTAAGCCAACCAAATGGGAAACCAGCTTCCAAAATGTTTTCTTCATTTATCTGGATGACATTAGAAACATCCCAATACCGGACAATCGAATTTTCATCACCGATTAACCTATAACCTAATCCCATAATAGGAACATCACCTTCATCACCAATTGCCGAAGGAACAACATAAATATCACCCATTGGTGATTCCCATTCTGAGAATTTAACAATGGAACCAAAATCTCTATTATTTAAGATTGAATTTACAATTCCATGAGTAGCAGCATGATTTCCTCTTTGATCATTTTCATAAGCAAAATCATTTGATGAAAGATCAGATCTAACACAAGCAACAAGTGTGACTAAAATGATATATAAAGGAATCTTCATGTTAAATTAAAAGAAAATGAAAAAAAGTTTGAAAACCAAAAAGTGTAATAATTGTTGTAAGTGTTTTATGAAAAGAGTTCTTTTTAAATTAATAGCTATTTACTATTGTGTATTTTTGTTAAGTGTTATGAATAACTATCGGTGAAGCAAAGATTACGTGTGGAAACACAGGTAGAAAATAAGAGAATCAATGAATAAACAAACATCAAAGAAGTAAACAAGGAGAAAAAGTGGGAGACGTACTTTTTATAAGGGAAATCAAATCAACAAAGTGAACAAAAAAGAAGGATAAATCTCAAGTATCTGCATTACCCAAATAGGAAGGTGTTTGTTGCCCTTTTCATGAAGTCACGTGCCGCTCACAACCCAAGCCTTTCCTTTAACTTAGTTGCTGTTGTGTAATATGGCTTTGCCAGTAAGGAATCCTTCTCTAATGCAACGGGATATCCCTCATCGCTACGTGTGCAGATATCTCTGTTGAGTGGAATGGATGCAAGATGAGGAATACCCAATCTTTCTGCCTCTTTTAAGGCACCACCTTCTCCAAAAAGATGTTCTTCATGATTACAATTAGGGCATATAAACACTGACATGTTTTCAATTAATCCAAATATTGGAATATGTACTTTCTCAAACATTGCAATACCCTTTTTAACATCAAGTAGTGCAAGATCTTGACTTGTTGAAACAATAACCGCCCCGTCGATTTTAAGTAATTGACTCAATGTTAACTGCACATCACCGGTTCCAGGTGGTAAATCAATTAGTAAAACATCCAAGTTTTCCCATTGAACATCAAATAATAATTGTTGTAATGCTTTTTGTAACATAAGACCTCTCCAAACAATAGGACTATCTTCATTTGGAATCAAATATCCCATCGACATTGTTTGAACACCATAGTTTTTCATTGGAATTAATTTACCTGTATCTGATAATCTTGGTTCACCCTTTAAATTCATCAATTTCGGAATACTAGGACCAAAAATATCAGCATCTAGCAACCCAACATTTAAATTTGAATTTCGAAGTGCAATTGATAAATTTGTTGAAACAGTCGATTTACCAACACCACCTTTACCAGATGAAACCAACAAAATCTTTTTGACATTGGGCAATGTGTGTTTAACTGGTAATTTTGTATTTGGGGCTTTAAATTTTGGTAATCCCTAAATCAAAACAAAATAGAAGAAATTGGAACAATGTAGAATAAATTTTTTAGTTAGTATGAAATTTCTTTTTGTAATTGTGCTAAATTTTGATGCTTACAAGAGGATTCTCGTGAAGGTTAACCAATCTTGTAGTTATGAATTGTCTCCTAAAAACAAAAAATCCCTTCATGGCCTATTTCTAATGAATATTTCATCAATTTATAAAAGAAGTGTCTCAATATCTACTTTTAACCAATATGAAAAATTCCAAAATCCAAACTCCTAAATGAAAAACGGAATCCCTCGCAATTATGTTAAACATAAAACACAAAATACCACCAGACTACTTTCAGAACCAAACTTAGTTTCATTTACTGAGAAAAGGATAATTAATTGATTCATTTTACATACGTTCGAACAACTAAAAATGCAACGACTTCTAGCTTCAAGCAAGCTACAATCATTCAGACGTTTTAATTCAACAAAAATTTCAAAATCGTTAATTCAAACACTTAATGAAGCAAATACATACTTTGGATCTGATTCGAATATATTAAATAAGATAAAATCAATTGAAAAAATCATACCACTAGATGAAAATAATATTAATGTATTTAGACCTTCCACAATCACATTAGGTATAGTTCAATCTAAAAGTATTAGACCAGGATTATTTGTTGATTCTCTAATTGTAGATCCATTGTCGAATGATAATAAAACTGCACGTCTAATTAAAGAATATCGGAAGACGAATCCAGGGTCAAATATTAAAATTATTAAAGGAGAAAAGGACGAATTAATTGGCGGTGGAATACTTTCCTCCAAATCCCCTATATTAAATAATGAAACTAGATTGATTCAAGATGCTAAATTAAATGATGGGTCAAGTAAATTATTAAATCGTGATTTACTTAATAGTTTATCATTTATTGAAGTCAATGATAGACTATTTTCTAAACACATTAAGGTTGAAGGTGCTGAACAGATAGATTTAGGTATTACTTCAAAAGATGATCAAATCCAGAAGTCAGATTGTCAAATTTGGGTTTATGTTACATCACCAACTGAAAATATTGAAAAAATTAACGATTTCCCCTACTTTAGAATAATTAACAATTCTAAATCTAATTTGAATATTGGTACTCCATTAAATGAAAGTTTAGAAGAAAATAACTTTGAAGTTGATTTAGATAAATTATACCATGCTAATCAATTAGTTACCGAAAACATAAATAATATCAGTGAATATCTGAAATTATATCAGCAATCAAATATCAATGAATTACTTTTTACAATTAATATGGAAACTTCGGGTTATAAGCCTTTCATTTTTTTATTACGTAGTTTAATTAGAGAATTGGATTTTAATGAAGCACCGGATGTCGAAGTTTCCAAAGAATTAAAGGAAGAAATAATAGAATGGTCACAAAATGCACATTTTGAATTACAAAGTAAAGTCACTCCGTTTTTGGAAAATGTATTAGTCAAAGATCTGACAAAAATAAGTCAATTAATTTTAAATTCAGGTGATTTAACATTAATTATTTCAAATTTATTGCATGGTACAAAAGCTAAAGTAAAGAATGGATTATTTGGTGAAAGTATTGAATGCTATGGGATATTACAAGAATCAATATCAAAATCTCATTATTTAGAAGGTAAAATTGATGCATTATTTCCAGAAACTATTGAACATTCCGATTCGGTAGATAAAGTTTTAAATGAATTACAAGATAAAATTGCAAACGAAAAATTACCAAAACTGCAGAATATGATCAATAAATTGTTAATAAACCAAATAATTGCAGTTCCATTTACAATATTTGCTGTATGCAATATTGGATATATATATGATTTTATTCAGTTAAATACTTCAATTGCGATAATTTCCTTAAGCATTGCAATGACTGCAAATTCATCACAGAAGAAAATTATTAAAATAATATCTGAATTCAAAGATTGGTATGTGGAGCAACTTCGTACTTATATTGAAACGACGACGTTATTTTTAAGTAAACGTCTTACTGATAATATTTCACAATATAATGAATCTCAACATAAAAAGCGTGAAATTGTTGATAATTTGAAATCTATCTTAATAGAAATAGAAAAAGTTGATGAAGATTTGAAGTGAAAATATATTCTTTAAAAATAGATAAGAAAATCAACTGAACACAATATTGTATTTAAATATTTTATTCATAATCTTGTAGGTATTTAATGTGATTTATTTATAGACGTTTAATGAAATATAAAGTAACGAAATGGAAGGAATTTAGAATTTAGAATTTACATGTATATGTACATGATGCGAAATTTCAAAACGAAATTCAAGCTGTATAATTTTTTTGCCACAGAATCTTATATTTTCTTAGACAAGCCAATCAATTAACCAGATAACCAATTGAACTATGTTTTTATTCAGATCTAAAGGTTTTGACCCAGATAAATTTGAAACCGAACTTAAAAAAATAGCCAATAAGTTATCAAGTAATGAAAAAAAGCTAAGGAAATTAAAGTCACAAAAAGTTTACTATCAAAAGATAATACCATTATATTTGTCAATGGGGTACATTATATATTTTAGCTATGTTTATCAGATGGGTACTTTCAAAGAAACTAAAATATTGTTACGTTTGTTGATCATACCCATTTTTATTGGGATAATATATTATTCGGTTTTAACCTTTTTTGATTATTTGATCAATAATAAGGAAAGCTATATTGAATATTTAAAGAACGAACACAATGAGAAAATAACAATACTTAAAGAAAAGACGAATTTTGATAAGACAAAAGATTTACTTGTAAGGTTTTCGAATGGACAAGATTTGAAAGAAATGGAAAAAGAAGTCACTGAAATAGAAAAGAAGAAACAAGAATATATGAAAATGATTCAATCAGGAGAAAAGGGGAAAATTTTAGAAGATTTGCAGAAGAATCAAAATGTTAACAAAGGATTATATGATCATTTCCTAAATGCCTTGTTAGGTGAAAACGAATTAAGTCCTGATAAAAGGTACGCTTTAATTTGTGATAAATGTTTTATCCATAATGGATTAGCGCCACCAGGGAAATTACCAAATGAAGTTATATATGAATGTCCGAATTGTGGTTTTATGAATGGGGGAAAGTCTGATGATGAACAAGAGACTGCAAAGAGAGATGGAGAAAGCGAATCAAATTGATTGATATGTACTATTTTTTTTTATCTAATATTTTTTTGAACAATTGATAATTAGTCTTTTATACAATTTAAATAAATGAAGAAATTTTATAAAACACAATCAAGAGAGAGACATAATGGCGTTAACAATATCACCGTTATTTTCCTTAAGAGCTTTAATAGCCTTATTTCTTGTAGTGTTGGATTGTTCCATAATGACAGTAATATCAGATTCTTCAAGGCCGGTAGCATCTTGTTCTTCTTCATCACCTTCGACTTCTTCAACCTTATTTTCAAGGGAAGCCTTCTTTAAATCATTTTGAATTGAAGCAGCTAAATCATCACCTTCTGGCGCATTGACAGCATCACTGACTTCTTTTGCAGCTTCTTGAGCAGCCATTGCTTCTTGGTATCTCTTGTTCAAGTCTTCTGCCTTAGCTTCACCAAAGATAATGTAAGAACCACCTAAAGTCTTGTAAACATCTGGGTTTTCAATAGCTAAAATAGTGTTATTCTTTCTTCTGAAGGTGACTCTGGAAATACCCTTCAATGGCTTTAAACCTAATTTTAAAAGAGCTTCTCTAGCTTTCTTTTCAGCCTTTGGAAGAACAGTAACTTCAGCACCTTGTGGGATTTCTTCAATGGACATTTTTGTATGGAATGTGATTGTTTAATGGTTAAAAGAATTAGAGATTCAAGAGACTTGTCATCGTTGGAAAAGTGAAAAATCACTTCTTGGCTGGAAAGAAGAAGTCGTCGAGAAAAAAAAACTGGAAAAACTACGGTTACGCAGCCCCCGCCTGCTTACGTAAACAAACTGGAGGCTCAGCTTTTATTTATTTTTTTTTTATTTTTTATTTTTTTTTTTATTTTTTTTGTTTTTTTTTCGCTTTTCGGCTTTTTTTTTGTTTTCAATTCTCTGAAAATAACGAAGCCTTAGAAAATGTTAATATATACATTATATAATTATACGCCGATTGTATATGATTGAATTTGCTAAGGCTTGTGGGCTCACGCAAAGGTTTTATACATTTTAGGAAAGGACTACTCTTTGGGTTGTCATAACTATACCACTTCAATTTACATTCAGCTCATTGGAACACGTCCCATACCTTCTTGATTCAAATTATAATAAGCTATCTCTGGCAATCAATTTCAGCCACGTGAGAAATGAAAACTTTTGAAGAAGACATTAGGTCACTTTTAACAGTTATCTATAAATCAACTTTCCAAAAATGGTTCAATCGAAATCAAACCGAATATTCTGATGATGATGTACGTGAGATTTTCTTTAATCAACCGCTACCTAATGAAATGATAGATCCGAAAACAAATAAAAACAAAATTATTTATCAAAGAAACAAAATTAGAACAACTAAATATACTCCATTGAATTTTATACCGATGAATATATTCTTTCAATTTACTAATATTGCTAATTCGTATTTCTTATTCATTATCATCCTTGGTTGTTTTCAAATTTTTGGTGTTCAAAGTCCCGGAATGCAAGCTGTTCCACTTATTGTCATTGTTGTTTTAACTTCTTTCAAAGATGCATTTGAAGATTATAGACGAGCTCTTTCAGATTACGAATTAAATTCTTCGAAAGTTCATAAATTGGAGGGTATACCCAACTTTAATGCTACGGAGGACAATGTCGGTCCATGGCGAAAATTTAAAAAATTTTGTACAAGAACATTTACAAAATTTATCAGCTTATTTAAGAGGAAATCAAAGATTCAATCAACAGATTACGATGATAATCAAAGTTTAGATATTTTCACTTTAAGATCCAATAATTTAAGTAGATTAAATTCAATTGAAAATGAACAACCGAACAGTACAACTAATACGAGTTATCCACTTAAATTCAAAACTACTCGATGGAAACATGTTTTAGTAGGTGATGTTTTGCGTATTAGAAAAAATGAGGAAATTCCGTCTGATGTTTTAATTTTAAAATCCAGTAATGAGCACAATATCTGTTACGTTGAAACGAAAAATTTAGATGGTGAAACCAACTTGAAAACAAAGGAAGCAATGCAATTCTCTTCCAAGAAAATAAAAAATTTGTCAGATATTTCCAAAATGAAATTTACAATTTCAACAGGACAACCAAATAAAGATCTTTATACATTTCATGGTGTAATTCATGATGAAGATGTCGAAGGTTTGGAAAAGACAATATCTGAACCAATCACTATAAATAATGTTCTATTGAGAGGTTCAGTTTTAAGGAATACTAATTACATTGTTTGTGTTGTTTTAGCAACAGGTTCAGAAACTAAAATTATGTTAAATTCGGGAATAACACCTTCGAAGAAATCGAAAATTTCAAGGGATTTGAATTATTATGTTTTAATTAATTTTTTATTATTATTTATTATGTGTTTTGTTTCTGGTTTGATCAATGGTTTATTTTATCGAAAGGAAAATAACTCAAGATTTTTTTTCGAATATAAACCATATGCCCCAACTCCTGCTGCTAATGGTACATTAACATTTTTTGTTGTCCTTATTATGTATCAAACATTGGTTCCAATCTCACTTTATATTACAATTGAAATAATTAAAACTATCCAAGTATTTTTCATTTATTCTGATGTTAATATGTATTATAAACGGTTAGATTTCCCATGTACACCCAAATCATGGGGTATTTCTGATGATTTGGGGCAGATTGAATATATTTTCAGTGATAAAACGGGTACTCTAACACAGAACATTATGGAATTTAAAAAATGTGCAGTGGCAGATAAATCATATGGTTTGGCATATACTTCGGCACAACAAGGTCTGGACAAGAGGTTGGGTAATGTTGATATTATTAGCAAAATGAAGCAAATGAATGAATTAATTTCGAATGAATTTAAAGAAATGTGTAATAAATTGGAACCTTACAACCCATTCTTTAAAAAGGATAAGGTTACATTTATTTCAAAAGATTTTGTTAACGAATTGAATAATCAAAATAATCATGAATTTTTGTTATCATTGGCACTATGTCACTCTGCTGTTATTGAATATGAGAACATTGAAGATCTTGACGACAAATCAATTATTAATTATAGTGCTGAATCACCAGATGAAGTTGCATTAGTTTCATTTGCAAGGGATATGGGTGTTGTATTTTTGGGTAAAGAAAATGATGAATATATTGTTTATGATAATGGTAAAGAACTCAGATTCAAAGTTTTACGTACAATTCCATTCACTTCATCAAGAAAGCGTATGTCAATTGTTGTCGAAGATTCATCTGGTAAGATATTCTTGTATATGAAGGGAGCAGATAATGTTATTCTATCAAGAAGTCTAAAGGGCAAATTTGATGCTAATATTAAGGATAATTTAGAAGAATATTCACAAGAAGGGTTACGTACATTATGTGTTGGATTAAAGGAATTAACTAGAAATGAATTTTTCACATGGAATGAGAGATATTCAGTTGCTAGTAAACTGCTTGATGAAGAAAGAGAAATTCAAATGGATCGATTAGCTGATGAATTTGAGAATGGAATCACCTTGATTGGAGCAACTGCAATTGATGATAAATTACAAGATAATGTTCCAAATACAATCGAAAGTTTACGAAAGGCTGGTATTAAGATTTGGGTTCTAACAGGTGATAAAGTTGAAACTGCCATTAGTATTGGTTATTCATGCTCTATGCTTAATAACAATATGGATTTGTTAAGAATTCAAAGTGATAATATTGAAGATTTAGAAAAAATTATTGATTCCTATCTAATTGAAAAATTTAATATAAACGATCCAAATGATCCAAATAACATCAAAAGTGCAAAATTAGATCATTCAATTCCTGATGAAAATCATGCATTATTAATTGATGGTAAAACTTTAGCATTATTATTTGACGAAAGTTCAAAAAATACCCAATTAAAATTTTTAATGTTGGGTAAAAAATGTTGTTCGGTATTATGTTGTAGAGTTTCACCATCACAGAAGGCAGATATTGTTAAATTAGTGAAACTTAATTTAGATGTTATTACGTTAGCTATTGGGGATGGTGCAAACGACGTTTCGATGATTCAAGCAGCAAACGTTGGTATTGGGATTGCAGGTGAAGAGGGAAGACAAGCTGCCATGTCATCAGATTATGCCGTTGGTCAATTTTCATACCTGCAGAGATTATTATTGGTTCATGGTAAATGGTCATATCAAAGATTGAGAGAAATGATTCCATGTTTCTTTTACAAGAATGTTATTTTTGTTATGCCATTATTTTGGTATGGAATATTTACAGATTTTGATGGTACGTATTTATACGAATATACATTTTTAATGCTTTTCAATTTATTTTTCACTTCTGTTCCTGTTGTTACATTAGCAACAATGGATCAAGATGTACCTGATTATATTTCACTGGTTATTCCACAGTTATATAGATCAGGTATTCAAAATCATCGGTCAAGGGATATAATGAAATTTATAATTTATATGATTGATGGATTTTATCAGAGTGCAATTTCATTTTTTTTCCCATGGCTTATATTCAGAACTGCAACTGTTGTTACTAAAAATGGATTGAGTATTTCAACAATTTTTTCAGTGGGAACATTTTCAATTAATATTTCAATTTTTTCATGTAATTTGTACATACTTTTGAAACAGAAAAGATGGGATTTAATTACAGTTGGATTAAATTTACTATCTGATATTTTATTAATTATTTGGGTTTGTGCTTGGTCATCATCATCATTTTCATTGAATTATTATCAATTGGGTATTCGAGTTTATCAAAGTGGTAGTTTCTGGGCATGTTTATTTATTGGTATACTTGCGTGTGTGGTTCCAGGATTTATGTATAATATTATTAGGGCCAACTTTTTACCAGATGATACTGAGAGAATCAGAAACATACTAAATATTGGATTTTTCGAAAAAAATGATCCTAAAGAGATCCAAAAAGATTTAAATTTAGCCAAAAAAATTGGTGGATTAAATGAAAATGAAGAAGAATTGAAGGATGATTTCAATCTTATGCTAGATTTAGAAAAGGATGAATCTGCAAGTTCCAAAGAATAATGATTTTGATAATAGTCCGAGATCTCGTACTATTCTGTAGCTTGCTAAATAATGCTTCACTATGTATTTACTATTTTATTTATATTATTCGATGCTTTTACTACTAACCAGTATCTATAATTCAGAAGCATTTTAGTTCTTGTAAACTTAAGAAATAATAGCTGAAAAGAAAACAAACACTGAGCCCCCACCATGTCCTCAAAAAAAAAAAAAATTGAAATTTACATGCAGTTCGAGAATTTGAAGGTTTTTTTGAATATTTCTCATGTTTTGCAACTACACATTAAGTTTGAAGGATTAATTCAACATACCAATCAACGTTAGCTATTATGTCAGAAGCTGAAGATAAGAAACGAATAACTGTTATTAAACAGGAATCATCGACGGAACATGTTGGTATTTTTTTACGTTGTTACAATTTCATCAAGAATTTATTGAATACATTTTTATTCGATCATGAGATTGTTGGACCAGTTTGTGTTTTATTATTTTTTTGTGAAGCAATGTTATTAGAATTGATTATAATTAAAATTCCATATACAGAGATCGACTATAGTACATACATGCAACAAATTGATCAAATTGAAAAGGGTGAATTAAATTACAATAAAATTTCCGGTGATACAGGTCCAATTGTTTATCCAGGTGGATATGTCTTCATCTATTCCTTTATGAAACAGCTTACGAATGGAATGCATAATATAACTCCCGGTCAAGAAGCATTTAGATTCTTATATTTGATGTCATTGGTTTTAACATTTTTAATTTATTTGCAAATGGGAGGTAATAAAAAGGCAAAGCCAATTATATTTTATCTTTTAGTGATTTCTAAACGATTACATTCTATATATGTTTTAAGATTATTTAATGATTGTTTTACAACATTCTTTATGTTGTTATCAATTGTATTGTTACAAACATCTGCAAAATTAAAGAAACGTTCATATGAAGATGAATCAGAAATTGATAGACGTGATATGGGATTATACAGTAATTTAGTTACACTATTATCAATTTATTTTTATGCTTTCGGATTAAGTGTTAAGATGAATGCATTATTATATTTACCTGGATTGTTAATCGTTTTATATTTCTTAAATGATGAGAATTTATTGAAGACGTTAATGATGATTATATTTGGTATCTTTGTTTTCATTGGAATAAATTTCCAGTTTTTAGCAAACAGTAAAGATATTAGAGATAGTTTTATTGAAAATGCATTTAATTTCAAACGACAATTTATGTATAAATGGACAGTTAATTGGAAATTCTTGAATGAGAAGACATTTTTAAGTGAAGAATTTCATAATTTATTACTGATATTACATATCGTTGTTTTATTGTTATTTGTTTTCCGTAAATGGATAAATCCAAAAATCACCGGTAAGAGTATCAAACAATTGATTGTTAAAGACGGATTATTAAAATTCTATTTGAATACTATGAATCAAGGAAATAGTTATATTTTCAATGAAAAGAGTGCATATTATATTGCGAAAACTATGATGATGTCCAATATCATTGGAGTATTGTTTGCTCGAAGTTTACATTATCAATTCCTATCATGGTACCAACATAGTCTTTCATTTTTGGTATTTGACAGTTTACCAAGCGCAATTTATGGAGTTCCATTGTTATTAGCACATGAATGGGCATGGAACGTATATCCAAGCACGGCGATGAGTAGTTCTGTGATTGTCTTTGTACTCTCTGTTGTTGTAGTTGGTCAGTTGGGGGTTTTTAGGGGATCTTGGACTTCATCTGATAGAAAGAGGGTGTAAAAGGAAGCATGGCGACGATCGACGCAGAGATGAGATGTTAACGCCGTCTATCTCTCCGCCGTGTACGCGCTCCAATATAATTCTGCGATGAGTTTATTATGGTTTATGGTGTTAGTCTTAAATATTAAATAGTGTGTAATGTCAGTATTTAACGCGTGCTGTAAGAAGAAAATTGAAAATTGAAAATTGAATTGAATTGAATTTGAGATTTGGAGGGTAAATTGTAAATTAAACTAATTAAATTAAATTAAATTAAATCAAATTTTATTTATAGTTTTTTTTTGTTGTTTTGTCGATTGTCTTTTATAATATATAGATGTTTTTTTTTTTTCGAAACTGGGATATTCAATATATTCTTTAGAGTCTTTGTTTTACCTGTGCATGTATCGGAGAGTATTCGTTCTAGCCAGCTTTTAATACCATCGAACCCTTTATCTGTCTTGTTACATATTCTCCTTCTGTCTCTTCATCTTCACCATCTTCTCACCACTCTGCATCTCTACAGACAACCTCTCTCGTTTCCAAGTTGTTCATTGACAGCCTCTCATCGATCGATTTAAATACATTCTCTTTCTTTACCTGGTCATTTGCTCATTTCATCTTTGGAACTATCTATATTTTTTGTTTTTTGTTTTTTTCTTTTTTATTGCTGTTTTGTTTTCATTAGTTTGTATCATATATTTCCATTCTTATTTTTACAATCTGTTACATCTACACTCTTACAAATTCACATTCAAAAATAAATAATTTTTTACATTACAATAATCTAATTCATTTCATTTCAATCATGGACATAAAACATAATAATATCAATACAAACACAAATATAAGTAATAGCAATATCAATAATAATCCCAATGTTCCTACTAATCAAAATGAACCCATTGTTAAAGATACCGCAGCTGCAAATCCAAAGGAATTATTAAATGCATATATATATGATTTTTTATTAAAATCTGGTTTCAATTCTTCAGCTTCAGCGTTCTTTAAAGAAGCAAATATACCACTTGTTAAAGATAATGAAAAAATCGTTGATAAATTTTATTTACTAAATTCAAATAACTTTGATTTACCAAAATCTCAAATGTCAATGGATACTCCTCAAGGTTTTATTTATGAGTGGTGGCAAATCTTTTGGGATATATTTAATGCACGTACTGAAGGTGGCGGTTCTGAAAATGTCTCTCAATACTATCATTATGTTAGTTTAAAACAAAAACATGATTCAATGAATCTAAATAACCCAAATAATCAACAAACTTCTTTACAAAATTATACCATTGATAGTACTTGGAATCAAAGAAGACCAATTGATCCATCTCAGGATATTCAACTTCAGCAACAACAACAACAACAACATCAACTACAACCACAATCTTCACAATCATTGTCCTCACAATCGGTACCATTATCACAGCAATCTCAGCATCCTTCACAACATCCTCTTCCTGTTGCTCAACAAGTTCCATCACAAAAAGTCCCCCAACAACAGGTTCTTCCTCAACATGGTCCTCCACAACAAATACCACCTTCTCAACAACCTTTACTTCAACGTCAATCACAGTCACAATCACAATCACAATCACAATCACAATCACAATCACAATCACAATCACAATCACAGCAGTTAAATGCACCTCCTCAGTCTGTTCAATTGTTACCAAGCCAATCACAATCTCGTAATTTGCAACATCCTCAACACCAACAACCACCCCAACATCAGCTACCTCCTCAACACCAACAACAGCCTCAACACCAACAACCATTACAAGCCCAACAACAACATCATCAACAACCACAACCGCAATCACAATCGCAACCACAACCACAACCACAACAACCCCAACAACCACCCCAACAACCACCCCAACAACCACAGTCGCAGCCACCTCAACAACAACTACCTCAACAGCAGCAACATATTTCTCATCAACTTAAACAACAACAGCAACAACAGCAACAACAACAACAGCAACAACAACAACAACAACAACAACAACAACAACAGCAGCAGCAACAGCAACAACAACAGCGTATTATACAACAACAACAAAAGCAGCAAATGGACAGACCAATACCATCTCATCCCCAACCTCATCCTGGCGATATACTTCCAAATCAGCTTCCATCACAACAACAAGTACCACATCCTCAACAACCCGTACAAAATGGTATTAATCCGAATGTAAGACCCCTAGCTAATCCTAGCAACAATAATAGCAACATTGCTGGTTCACCAACTGGATTTGTAAGACCACAGCAATCACAACGTGCATCCCAAACTATTCCAAATTATCCATTGATTCAGACGACTCAACCAAATATGAATCATTATCCACCGCCTTCTCCACATCAACAAATCTATGGGTCAAATTATAATCCTCAACAAGTCCAACCACAATCCCAAGGCCAATCACAAAATTCACCATATCCATCACCTTCGCCCTATCAACAGCAACAACAACCACAAAATTATTCAAATAATCAAAGAAGAGGGTTTCCAAACCAACCAATGAATGATAATAATTCTCAACGCCTAAATACTTCTAGAACTTCATCTGGTCAAATAATTCAAAATAACAGTCGTGCTTATCCAGGAAATCCACAACATCTTCAACCGCAACCACCTATAGAAACAGGATCACCAATGAATAGTCAATTATATGGTCCCCAACAACAATCTATGAAATCAAATCAGAGACCATCACCTAATAGAAGACCACATTTAGACTCTGATATGCCAAGTCCATCAAATTTAAATTCCTTTTCAAGGCCACACTCACAAGCTCAGACACCTGCGCAAATTGCCGATATGCAACAACAACAACAACAACAACAACAACAACAACAACAACAACATCCATATAATCAGCAAGTGATGCATCAAAATCAAATGATGAATGGACCAAACGGATCAAACGTATATCAACAAAATGTCAATAGTAATAAAAGACCATTTCCAGCTGATAATTTGAAAGAATATGGTGAAGGTTTACGTAGTTTAGAATCTGATAATAGAAAAAGGTTACAAAGCATGAATGATAATGATAAAAATTCAAGTATAATTCAACCAGGTCAATATAGCCAAGAATCATCTAGTATTAATAATAACAATATTAACAATAGTAGCAGTAGCACTATAGCTAAACCTGAACCTGTTGCTCAATTTGCCGAATTTTCAAATATGTTAGGACAGTTGCAACAAAACAATGCATCGAAAGATTCACCTAGTATATCACCATCAAATACTAAAAGGCTTACTGCTCCAAGTACTGGTGTACCAACTCCACTAACTAATAGTTCAACATCGAATAACTCAAATCCAACACTCCCAACATCAGCCGTTACTGTATCTTCATCAACTACAACAAAAGTAACAAATACTAAAAAGAAACAAAGAAGAAAGGTAAATGGAAATTCAGTCCCTGCAACTCCCAAAACCCCAAATAATCCAGCAACTCCGCAGACTAACAAATCAACAACTCCAAATGGTACTACTATAACTACTAGACGGACGAAGAAGAAAGCTTCTTCATCAGCAACTACACCAGTTATTAAGGAAGCAAGTCCAAGGACACTGGAAAGTGTCGTTGAGGGAGTTAAAAGTGAGAAAATTGTTGCAACTGATGATACTAAGCGTGGCGCAACGAAAGCAAGAGTATCAAAGAAATCAACAACTGCAAAGCCATCAACTCAACAAAAACAAGCAGAAACACAACAACAAAACCCACAAACATCACAGCAACAACAACAACAACAGCAACAGGTATATCAACAAGCGAATACTGATCGAACTAATTCAAATAATGGTTTCAGCATTGATACTGAGGCTCCATTTTTAGGTGAATTTAATGGATCTGAACAATTCTTTGATTTTGGTCTTTATTCAGGTGAAGATAGTAATGAGATTTTAACGGACTTTTGGGGTGATAGAAGTGAAATCTAGAATTTCTAATTTTCTTAGGCTAATTTTAACTTTTATTTATTTATTTATTTATTTACTTTATGTCATTTCATTGACATAAGTTCAAAACTTCAATTTTGATTCAATTTCGATTCAATTTACAATTTACAATTCAATTTCGACTCAATGTATGTTTCATCGGCGATTCAATTTCGATTCAATTTGAATCAATATCGAATTAATTTAGTTCAATTTCGATTCGACTTACTTTCATATATCTTTTTTTACACTCGTTGTCCTTTATTTCTCGTTTTTATTTGTTTTAATTTACTTCTTGTATTAAATATATGTACTCGAGCACTATATAAATAATATAAAAGCTTGTACAAGCTTACAATTACGTTTACTACAATAACTAACTTTAGAGTCCTTAGAACTTTCCTTGGATTTCAAAGACAAGTTACAACATGTTGAAACGTCAATTTTAATGTAACATCACAAAACTAAAATTAAAATTATATAAACAATCATTATTTAACTGTGAGTTTATAAGATTAGATCTTTGATTGTAAATAAAATAAAATTAAGCTATAAATCAATCATCATTTCCTCTTCTGTTTTGGTTTAACTTCATCATCTTTACATACGTGAATCCTAACAGTATTCGTATAATTTGGGCTATTACCTTCATAACCTTTACTCCAATCGTAACTCAAGGCATACGCAAATAACATACCAGTCCTATTATAATTTACAACGGGTATAGTTGCATTTAATGATGGGAATCCCTTTAAACGATGTCTTGAATCTTTGTCCCAAAATGAAAAGGTACCATCAGAACCGGCAGTTACAAAAGTACCAAATTGTGGATTAAAAACAACTGAATTTAAAGAATAAATATTAGATTCCTTTGATGTAGTTTTATTAACCCTTTGACATTTAAATGAGAATCCATTTTGTTTTTGTTGTGTATCGTCAACATATTGAATACCACATCTACCTTCAATTGAACCAATTGCAAACCCATCACCACTTGGATAACATCCAATTGATCTGGTTTGATATTTCAATGGTGAAACAGTTGTTTTAAAAATTTTATCAGGGTTATTTAAATCTATGATTAAAACATGTCTTTCCGCTGTACCAACTACCAATAATTTTTGTGCTGAATCCATTGCATATACTCGTTCAGGCATATCCAATGAACAAATTGGGCTTTGTTGTCTTGTATCCCAATATTTAATAGTTTTATCCCATGATCCACTTACAACACATGGCGTATTTTGAGGTCCACAGGTGACATGTCTAACAACTCTTACGGTATCATTATGCATACCAATTGTTTGAGCCTGTTGACTTGCTAAATCAAACAATTTAACTTGTTTATCAGCACCACCACTGATTACCTTTGTACCATCCAATGTGAATCTTGTTGATAGTATTGGACCATCATGCTCATATAGGGCTCTACCTTCAACTTGTCCAGTATTTGTTATTTCAAATATTCTATTCTTTTTATCCCAATTGGAAATCGCCATGAATTCAGCTTGTGGTGAAAATGCAATATCACTAACACTATCATCACCAATATTATTAACAACAATGTCATTTTGTAAGTCTTGTAAAGTTCCCGATGCAGTTGAAGTTGCCGGTGCTCCTAAGGATGACACATTTGATCCAAACCCTCCTAACCTTGAACCAAAAGACATTTCTATTCTGATATATCAAACTGTGTTTGGCAGTTAATGTCGTTACTGGTATTTGAACTCAAACTAATGTTTATACATTAAGATCAGATATAATGGAAGATATGATTTTTTTGCCCGCCGGGTAACAAATTTTCAAATTTTCAAATTTCAACTTTCAGACTTGAATTTTTCTTTATTCTGATCCATTTTACATTTTACATTGTGACGAATAATAAGTTGAATATTGATTATTATTATTTTTTGAAAATATTGTATAAAACAGGAGAAAGATAAAAAAGAATTCTAGAGGTCTATGTTGTTATATAAAAAAACTATAATTTTAAAAGTCTTAAAACAAGAACGGTTTCATTAATCGAAGCTTCTTCCTCACCTATGACTTCCTTTTCTGATTCAGAAATATGTTCTAACGGAAATCTTGTACATTTAAGTAAGACATCTGCATGATCTTTGATAACCTTCTCCATATCGCAATCATCATTCTTAATTTCATATTGGACCAAAATTTCTTCAGTTTGTTCTAAACCACATTTCTTTCTTAATCTTTGAATTCTATTAATCAATTCTCTTGCAATACCTTCAGTTTCCAATTCCGGATATAGATTGATATCTAAAATAATCAACACATCAGCTTCAGATCTTGTTTCATGTCCATCTGCAGTTTCTGATTCTGGTAGACCTTTCAAAACATTCAAATCTTCAGATGTTAAGTCAATACCACTGACAGTAATTTTACCAGTAGTTAAGAAATTTTTAACTTCTTCAGATGTTAATTTTGGTAAACCTGCTTTAACGACTTTGGCATCTTGTTTTAATTTCTTACCTAAAACTGGCCAATCTGCAACTGCTCTATATTCAACATTATATTTATCCTCATCTGAAGTGATAATAATTTCTCTTACATTTAATTCTTCTATAATATATTGTTTTAAAGATTCAATATCTTGTAAATATCCTTTATCAGAATGTAAAACAACCAATTCCTTTAATGGAGTTTTCAAAGAAATAGTTTTCTTTTCTCTAATATTTCTACCTAAATCAATAATTTTTTGCATTCTTGCAACAGAAGTTTCAATCTTTTCATCAAATAAATCATAATTAACAGTTGGATATGATAAGAAATGAACACATCTATGATCTTTACCATATTTATTTAAAGTTTCTTCAGTAAATAATGGTCTTAATCTTTGATAAATTGCATCAGATAAGAATGGAGTAAATGGTGCCATTGATCTAACTAAGATAAATAAAGTTTCAGTTAATGTATTAAGTGCCTTTAAACAATCTGAAACACCATTTTCACCTTTCAATCTTCTTCTATTTAATCTAATATACCAATTGGTCAATTGATCAATTAATCCCAATAATCTTGGAACAACGGTATATAATCTATATTCTGACATTTCTTCATGAATATATTTAATTAAAGATTGTAATGAAGCCAAAATCCACCTATCCATAACATTGTCAGATTTTGAAGTTGGATCAAATTTAAAATCGATATTTTCAGTTTTCTTTAATAATGCAATTTGACCTTCTAAGAATTTATAAGAATTCCACCATGGTAATAAAACTTTAGAAACAACTTCTTTAACACCTTCTTCTTTGAATTTTAATGTTTCTGCCTTTAAAACTGGTGAATTGATTAAATATAATCTTAATGCATCTGCACCATATTTCGAAGTGATTAAATTTGGATCTGGATAATTCTTTAATCTCTTTGACATCTTTTTACCATCACCTGCTAAAATTAAACCTGAAACAATAACATTTTTATAAGGAACAGTATCAAATAAATGGGTACCTAAAACAGATAAAGTATAAAACCAACCTCTAGTTTGATCTAAACCTTCAGAAATAAAGTTTGCTGGGAATTCATTTAAAAATTTATTTTGATTTTCAAATGGATAATGTTTTGATGCATAAGGCATGGAACCAGATTCAAACCAACAATCAAAAACATCTTCAATTCTCTTTAATTGACCTTTACCCTGTTTAGAAGGAATGGTGATATGATCAATCTTATCTCTATGAATATCAGTAATTGATTGATCGCCAGATAAATCTCTTAATTCTTGAATTGAACCGACACAAACAATTTCTTCAAAATCATCAGAAACCCATAATGGAATTGGTGTACCCCAATATCTATTTCTTGAAACATTCCAATCTCTTGCATTTGCAATCCAATTAGAAAATCTCTTTTCTTTAATATTTGATGGAACCCATTTTGTTTGATCGACAGATTCTAAAATTTTTGGAATGATTTCTTTAACTCTAACAAACCAGGCAGGAACTGTTCTATATAATAATGGAGTATCTGATCTCCAACAGAATGGATAACTATGTCTAATTTGACCTTGTAATAATAAATTACCTCTTGCAGTTAAATTTTTCATAATTTCTTTATCAGCATCTTTAACATATAAACCTTTGAAATCTGAAACTTCATCGGTAAATTTACCATCATCATCAACGGGGTTAGGAGGGGTTAATTTTTCATTAATAACACCTGCAGAAGTACATTCATCAAAATCCTGTTCACCAAAAGCTGGAGCTTGATGAACAATACCAGTACCTGAATCATCGGAAACATATGATGCACCAATAACTCTAAAACCAGTTTCAGTGAATTTTTCTTTGAAATAATCAAATAATGGAATATATTTCAAACCAACAAGATCTGAACCTTTTATAGTACCAGTAATTTTGTATTTTGCATCTTTAGGTTTCTTATATAAATTTTTGATTAATGATTCTAACATAATATAGGTAACTTGCTTTTCTTCATCGAAAATTTTGGAATATACTAAATCAGGATTAACACATAATGCAATATTGGAAGGTAAAGTCCATGGAGTAGTAGTCCAAGCAACTAAGAAAGTTTTTGGATCATTTACTAATTGAAAACCAACAGTAACAGCAGGATCATTAACATCTTTATAATTTAAACCTGCTTCAAAGTTAGATAAAGCAGTAGTAACACCAGTTGAATAAGGCATAACTCTTAAACCTTGATAGACAGCATCTTTTTTATAAAGTTCACTAAAAGCCCACCAAACGGATTCCATGAAAGTTGGATATAAAGTTTTATAATCATTTTCAAAATCAATCCATCTACCAAGTCTTGTAATTGCAGATTTCCATTCACCTGCATATCTCATAACAATAGATCTACATTCTTCATTATATTTATCAATACCCAAATCAAGGACATCCTGTTTTGATGAGATACCTAATTTCTTATCAATTTCATGTTCAACTGGTAAACCATGAGTATCCCAACCAAATCTTCTTTCAACTGAATAACCATTCATATTAGCATATCTTGGAATGATATCTTTAATAGTTGATGCAAGGAAATGTCCATAATGGGGGGTACCAGTTGCAAATGGAGGACCATCATAGAAGGTAAATGAAGGTTTGTCTTCATTTAATTTGAGAGATGTTTGGAAGGCATCGATTTCTTCCCAATGTTGCAGGATTTTCTCCTCTTCTCTTGGGAAAGAAAAGTGAGCGGATTGTTGTTCTTCAGCCATAGTTTTGATTGCTACAGAAGATGAAGGGAAGTTTGGAGATACAGTGTAAAAAAAAGAAAGAAAGAAAGGCCAAATATTGACTCATCATCGATCATCATCAGAAACAGTTTGAAAAGTTTGAAATTTAAGAAATTTAAGAAATTTGCAAAGTGGACGATTTGAGAAATGAGAAATGAGAAAATGAGAAATTAGCACTCTGTTCTGTACTGATTTGATGGCTGCGCGGAATAAGCTTTTAAATTTTAAAGATGACATAAATGAAGTTCAATTTACAACTTTTTTTCCTGTTTTTATTGTCCTTTTCAAACAGAATATTCATTCTATACACAGAAACCATGGTATCTGTACCCTCCACACCAATGAGAAGGATCCTCCGTAGGAAGTCGATAAGCGATCAAGTTGAAAACATCAACATTCCACTTTTTTCACCCACTAAACAAGTCAATGGTAGGGTCGGACTTGACAATATTAAAGATAATCAAGATATTACCATCGAATTCGATATTGAGACAATTGCTGATGGATATCAAGATGAAACGGCAAATGTCCCCCGTGAGTCTATTTTAATGAAATTAGAAAATGTAACCTCGATTTTTCTTATTATCTTAGAGCAAATTATTTCATCAATTACAATTTTGATGCCGAATTCATTTATAAATTTATTTACAAGATTGAGTAAATTTATATTTTCAACTTTTAAATCAAAGAATGAAAAATATAATGATTTTATTAAAAATTCAGAAACTGATAATTCAAACGATGTATTATTGAAAAAGATTGAAAAACTGAAAAATTTTGAAAGTTTTTTGGAAATTTGTGATTTAAATGGATTTAAGGCAGAATCACATATTGTTCGTACTGATGATGGATTTAATTTAACATTACATAGACTTAATCCGGAACTCAATGGTTTTCAATCAAATGGAAAGGCTATCTATTTTCAACATGGTTTATTAATGTCAAGTGATGTTTGGTGTGTTATGTTAGATAAGGATGATAATTTACCATTTAGATTATGTGAATTAGGTTATGATGTGTTTCTTGGTAATAATAGAGGTAATAAATATTCCAATAAACATATGAAATATAATGCATCAGATTTTGAATTTTGGGATTTTTCAATTGATGAATTTGCAATGTTTGATATACCATCATCAATTAATTATATTTTAAATTTGAAAAATATATCAAAAATAATATATATTGGATTTAGTCAAGGATGTTCACAGATCTTATCATCAATATCAATTAATAATGATTTAAATGAAAAGATTGAAAGATTAATTTTAATTGCACCAGCAACAACACCTAAAAAATTATCAAATTGGTTAATCAATTCGATAATTCATTTTGATCCTCAATTAATTTATCTCTTATTTGGACGTAAAATATTGATGAAATCAGTTTTATTTTGGAGAAGTATTACATATCCACCAATGTTTGTTAAATTAATTGATATACCTAATGATATATTATTCAATTGGAAATCTAAAAATATTGATATTTTACAAAAATTAATTTCATATTATCATTTATATTCGACAACATCTGTTAAATGTGTAGTTCATTGGTTTCAAATTATTAAATCTAAAAAGTTTCAAATGTATCAAGATAAAGATTATTTTCAACCATTTGAATATCCAACTGATAAAACAATCGATATTGAAAAAGTATTAATTATTTATGGTATGACTGATTCATTAGTTGATATTGATGTTCTTGTAAGTCAATTACCTAATAATTTCAATAAAATATCCTTCAATCAAATAAAAAATACTGAAATTGTAGGTACAAGAAAGGTAATTGATAATAATTTATCAAATGGTAAGAATTCTGAGTTAAGAATCTTTGGTATTAATAATTACGAACATTTGGATTTACTTTGGGGTAAGAATATGAATGAAAATGTTATTTCGAATGTAATTGATTTTATTGAATAATAGTGATAATAATAATAATAATAATAATAATAATAATAATAATCTAAGGCTATCTTTTATAATAATTCTAAATATATTTGAATCTAAATAAATAAATAAGGAATACATAATCTAAAAATAATCATAGTAACAAAAATCTTACAAATGAAAGTATGGAATAATAAGTTGAAAAAAAAAAGACTCTTTCTATTTTGATTTCAGTTCTTCTCAATTATCAATTGGAGGAACACCAAAACCATTATGATTTCTATACATCAAAATACCATTATCACCTTCAACGAATACACACCATCTTAAAGATTTCCATAAAGTAACAAACATATTTTCATCAGAATAAGCGTAATTTTCACCAACAAATTCTTTAATTGCCTTAGTTGCCTTTCTTGCATTATAGAATGGGATTCTTGAAATATAATGATGACAAACATGAGTTTCAATAATATCATGAAAGAAGAACCAACCAACAAAACCAAATTCTCTATCAATAGTTGCAGCTGCACCTCTTGCAAAAGTCCATTCATTTTCTTCATAATGAGGTAATGTAATATCTGAATGTTGTAAATAAGTTAAGAAAACAATCCAATGATTAACTAATAAATAAGGAATAAACCAATGAACAAAACAATTAAACCAACCAAAATTTTGAATCCATTGATAAACAATATAACCAACAGTTAAAATACCTAAATCTGATAATATAATATATTTACCATCACCTTTATCGAAAATTGGAGAATTTGGATTAAAATGAGATGCATATAAATTACCATACCATTTATCCTCTAATTCAGGATGTTTTTGACCAGTTGCATCAATTAAAAGATAAGTTTGAAATCCAACAACTTGTTGAATTAATAAAGTCCATAATGCAGAAATTGGAGAATCTGCAGTTAATTCAGATAATTTTAAAACATTTCTCTTTTTTTTAAAATCTTTAGTTCTTAATGGTACGAAAACCATATCTTTATCAATATGACCAGTATGTTGATGATGTTTTTTATGAGAAAATTTCCATGAAAAATAAGGATTACCACAATATGAATGTAAAACCCAACCAACGAAATCATTTAACCAACCATGTTCAGAGAAAGCTTGATGACCACATTCATGAGCTAAAATCCAAAGACCGACCATTGGGAATGATTCAAGAATTGTATAAGTTGTCCATGCTAAAAATCTTAAAGTTTTAGATTGAATTAATGGTATATAATTTTGAGCAATATAACCGAATAATATCATAAAGAAAATATCACGAAAGACATAAGATAAAGATTTAATTGAATCACGTTTAAAACATTCCTTTGGAACACAATTTATAATATCACCAATGGTATAATCTGGAGCTTTAAAAATTTTACCATTTGCATTAGTTGCTGTTAAATTTCGAGTGAATTTCTTTACGGTAGTCTTGGTTGTAACAGACATGATTTAAGAGGTTAAGAAAATCAAAAAGAAACGAAAGATAAAGATAAGGAATAGCAATTACAAATCATAATGTATATATATAGCAATAAAAAAAAAAAAAAAAGAAGAAAAGCAAACTAAATAAAAGAAACGGAAATGGAAATAAGAAAATTAAAAAAAAGAAAAAAAAGAAAATTAATGAAAAAAAAATGCTTCCACTCTTCAAACTTCAAACGCCATAAGTCCCATAACAATAAAAAAATAAAAAAAATAATGTTGAATGTCAAAATATTAACCGATCGTTTATTTTAGCGATATTAAAAGAATTAAAGAATTAAAAGTTGTTAGTTAGTAGTGATATTTTCACATGTCGCTACAGGGTGGACCCTAGAAAAAAATAATAATAACTCATATATCATATATAGATCAACTATTTATCAGTTGTTGAATAGGTGTGTACAAATTCATGGCTTTAATATTAATGCGTTAATGAAATTTAAAATTAAGACAAGACATGAAGTGAAAAATGGAAGGTTAGTCGGTTCAATAATAACTCTGTCTTCAATTGTGCGTGAGAATTTCTAATGTAAAATGAGCATGTGATGCTTAAATACTAATGAAGTTTCATAATACCCTTTAAAAGACTACTTAAATTATGAGATATATATATATATATATATGTAATTGATAAGGTCGAAGAATATTGAATCATTCATATATGTTTGTATTTCTAACGTCTAATATTGATTTCGATAATTAAAAAGTATACCTGGTGTCCTGATGTTTATGGAAAAACGCGTAAAAGCAAAAAGCAAATAGCAAATAGCCAATAGGGCGTAACGAGAGCTAGATTTAGACTGAAAATTGTCAGATGATAGATAAATCATAAAACTTTAAAAAAATTAAAATTAAAACTAAAACTAAAACTAAAACTAAAACTTAAATTATAAATAATCGAATCTATATATATATAAAATTAACTATCCTTTGGTGGGACACCTAAACCATTAACATTTCTAAACATTTTAACATTATCACCTTCAACAAATTGACAATATCTACCAGATTTCCATAATGAAACCCACATATTTTCATCGGAATGAACATAATGATCACCCATAACTTCTTTGATTGCCTTTGTACCAATTCTACCATTATAAAATGGGATTCTTGAAACATAATGATGTAAAACATGAGTTTCAATAATATCATGTAAGAAAAATGAACCAACAAAACCAAATTCTCTATCAATAGTTGCAGCTGCACCTCTTGCAAAAGTCCATTCATTATCTTCATAATGAGGTAATGAAACATCTGAATGTTGTAAATAAGTAATGAAAACTAACCAATGATTGGTGAAAATATAAGGTATAAACCAATGAACAAAACAATTAAACCAACCAAAATTATTAATCCATTGATATAAAACGAAAAATTGAGTTAAAATACCTAAATCTGATAAAACAATAAACCAAAAATCTCTCTTTTCAAAAATTGGAGAAACAGGATTAAAATGTGAAGCATAATAATTACCATACCATTTATTATTTAATTCAGGATGAGGTTGACCTGTAACATCAGTTAATAAATAATATAACCAACCACCAAATTGTTGAACAATCAATTCAATTAAAGTTTTAATTGGAGTATCTTCAGTTAATTCAGATAATTTTAAGACATTTCTATTTTTTTTAAATTCTTCAGTTGTTGGTGGAACGAAAACCATATCTCTCCTTAAATGACCTGTTGCTTTATGATGTTTACCATGAGAATATTTCCAAGAGAAATAAGGAACTAATAAATAAGAATGTAAAACCCAACCAACAGTATCATTTAACCAACCATAATCAGAGAAAGCTTGATGACCACATTCATGAGCCATAACCCATAGACCAGTATAAGGTAAAGATTGTAAAATACCGTAAGATAACCAAGCTAAACCTCTTAAATAGACATTTGGTAATTTAGGAATAATATATTGAGCGATTGTACCAAAGGTTAGAGCACAAAGTATATCTCTAAAGACATAAAAGAATGAAGTTGCAACTACTCTATTATAACATTTTTTTGGAATTGCATCAAGGATAGTTTTGATTGTAAAATCAGGGACTTTGAATTCATTACCGAGAGTATCGATGGTGACAATACCGTTAGTAACGGATTTGGAAGTGACTGTGACAGAGGACATAATCTTATGTGCTAATCAAAGAGGAAATCATAAAAGAAGAGATAATATTTATTTATATTTAATGTATTAAATAAATGGAAATGAGGATATCGTTAGATTTTATAACAATTCCAGAGATGGAAAAAAGGAAAAAAAAAAAGAAAAAAAAAAGAAATTTGAAATTTGAAATTTGAGAAAGTGTTGAAGTTCCCTATATAGGGGTCTGATCTGAGAGTGATTAGCTGATGATAAATTGTTGTATAATATATATATGTATATACCTGTACTAACTACACCATGCCGATTATCATATTTCTACATATATAAATAATCCTAACAAACAACAACTTCTCTATACAATGTTCAATGTTCAATATTCGATATTCGGAGTTGAAAACACAAATCTCGCACATGTAAAGAAAGAGGACTTTGAACAAGGCGGTTTCTCTCTCTTTCTCTTTTCTCTCTTTCTCTCTTTCTTTCTCACTTTATTTCCCAACAAGTTTTTTTTTTTTTACCAACAAATTTTTTTATTTTTTTATTTTTTTTATTTTTTTTTATTTTACACCGAGATTTGTGTGTGTGTGTGGCACAGTAGCCTTCATGTGGCGCAGTTGTTAAATTTTTTTCATTTTTTTCATTTTTTTCATTTTTTTCATTTTTTGGTGTCTCGTTTGTTGACCTTTTCCAGTTTCACGTATATCTCGATCAATTTCTGATCTAATATATATGCATATACATATCTGTAGCTTGTTTTAATTTTTTTTTTTCTTTAATCACCTCTTGTCAATGCCAAATCAACCACCTCTTACGAGGTTACATGCCTTCCTACGTTCCTCTTACAACCTCTTCAATATAAAGTTAATCTCTTTATGTCTTATATGGTATTTCACTTCAGTTATATCATCTTCAACTACAAAGCAAATTTTAAAAGATTTTAAATATCCTGTATCATTAACTGAAATTCAATTTGTTATAAATGCAATACTTTGTCTATTATTATTATTTTCAATTAAATCTTTTAAATCTTTATTTAATTTAAATATTCAAAAAAAATTCCCTGATGGAACTTTCCCACCTTCTTTAATTGATTCAAATTATTCAATTTTCACTCATTTTTTATTACCTTCAAATCTTATATTAAGGACAACTATACCAATGGGTATGTTTCAATTCTTAGGTCAAATTGCATCTCATAATTCAACTTCTATTATACCCGTTTCACTTGTTCATACAATTAAAGCATTATCTCCTTTAACAACTGTTTTAATTTATAGATTCTTATTTAAAAAAAAATTTAAATCAAAGACTTATCTTACACTTATACCTTTAATTACTGGTGTTATGTTATCATGTACTAGAAATAATAATTTAAATATTGAAAATTCTTTGTTTATTAAAGGTAGTTTATTTGCATTTTTATCAATGTTAATCTTTGTATCTCAAAATATATTTGCAAAAAAAATACTTACATGGGATAATGATAATGGTAATAAAGAAATTCCAAGTAAAAAAAAATTATATAATCTTGATGCTGATTATGTTAATAATAATTTTATCAATAATGATGATGCTAATGATGATGATTCAAGGGCAAAAGCTTTCTTAAATAGATTCAATTGGAATGTTACGAGATCTGAATCTGCTGCTTCAACTCCAATTTTACCAATTTCAATGTCAAATAATAATTCATCTTCAAATTTATTATTAAAACCTAAAAATTCAACTTCATATTTTAATTTTTCTTCAAATAATTTAAATGACTTATCTAAATTTGAAAAATTTAATAATAATTCAACAAAATTGGATAAATTGTCTGTATTATTTTATTGTTCAATTGTTGGATTTTTATTAACATTACCATTTTATCTAATTTCTGAATATAAAAATTTACATGATCCATTAAAATATTCAATTTCTTTATCAAATTTAAATAATTCTTCAATTAAGCTTATTTTATATTATGGATTTTCTCATTTTATTCAATCATTAACAGCATTTCAAATTTTAGGTATGGTATCACCAGTTAATTATTCAATTGCAAATATTTTGAAAAGAATTATAATTATATCTTGTAGTATTCTAATTGAAGGTATAACTTTAAATTTTCAACAATATTGTGGTTTATCTTTAACTTTTATTGGTTTATATTGTTATGATAAATGGGGGGTTCAAAGAGATTAAAAAACAAAAAATAAATGTTTTCTATTGTCATTATCATCATTATCAAATCATATCCTTTACTAAATTTACCATTCATATAAATATTTAATTTATTACTGACCAAATACATTCATTACTTCAAAAGAACAAAAAAAAAACAAAAATAGAAAAATTACTAACTCAAGTCATTCATTACTACACTGACCCAATACACTCATTATCACTTATATTAAACAAAACTAAATATATATATTCATTCAATTTCAATAAGTATTAACATTACATATATCATAATATATAAATGTGTATCATTATATATATAATTAATTAATTAATTACTTACTTAATTATTTAAGTGATTTTGGAGGCTTTGATTTACCATAATTGGCAATATATTCCTTTGCATAATCACCTAAGGAGACCATGAAAATTGTTTGCCAAACACCTAAACCAATTCTCGGCGTAACACCCTTATATAAACCTTTAAAACCATTGGTATTATAAACATATTTTAAAGTTGTCAAAACATTTAAATTCTTTGGTCTATTTGGATCATTAACTCTACTTTGCATTTCAACCCTAGCAACTTCAAATGGTTGATTCCATGCACTTAAACCACCACCAATAATTGAACTTAAAATTTTTTCTCCTGCATTTAATTTATCATCTTTACCCTTACCAGAAAATGATTTAATCCAACCTTCAGCTAATCTAGCTAAACCAAATCTTGAACCCCAATTGGTACATTGTCTCAATGCAACTGCATTGACACCTTTATTGATACCTCTAATACCTTCCTTTTGATATATTTCCTTGAAAACTGTGAATGTACTCTTTTTTGAATCTTTTGATCTTGTAATTTCAACAGTTTTCATACATGTACAAAATCCCATTGTTAAATAAGCTTGTGATAACCCACCTAACATACCACCTCCAATACCTGCAACAAATGGTGATGCACCTAAAACTCTAAATTGATATTCACCTTCACTCATAACTGCCAATAAAACTGCACCCTTTGATGATGCTTCAATCCATGCCCATGGGATTAAACCTTGATAAAATCCTAAAACACCTCCACGATTCCAGATATGTTTAATTGATTTAATTAAACCAAAATCTCTGTTTGCAGCCATGGTTGTTTTAGTAACTTCCAATGGTTGACCTAAAGTTGAAACTTCAGCCAAATTTAAAGCTGCACCAAGTAATAAATTGGAAAATCTAATTGGTTTCTTTTCGATCTTTTCAGACATGATGATGGATGCTTATCGATCGTTACTTTAAAGAGGAACAACTTAGATGAAGAGAAAATGAAAAGAGGAATATCTTGATCTATATATATATGTGCCTCCTAAATTTACGAGTCAAATTTCAATTGCAATTTTCAAAGTTAATTAATTTTCAATTTTAATGTTTAACAAGCGGATACCGGAAATGAACATACAGATACGCGAATAGTGGGATAATGGATAAAGAATAAAGAGATAATAGATAATAGTAGATAATATATCTAATATTACTAGCTGATAATATCTTGAAAACTCCCGAGCATCATGTGTACAAAAGCAATTGATCTAGTATTTAATATATTAGAACTGCTCTTCTTAAATTTGCAGTCAGGAATTACAGTTTACTATCTTTAAACTTCAAGAACTTTAACTGAAAATGAAATTATTATAAATCATTGCATTCTTAAGAAACAATAAAAAAGTTATCCCACTTATGATTTTGTTTTGCATTGCATCAAGTCCGGGACACCATCACAATGTGAATTTAATGGATTGGGGATTTGGGATTTGTAAAATTTAGAATTGAAAGGTTCATATCTATCCTTGAATGGAGAATTGTTTCTTGGTTATCGTTAAAACCATTTTTGAGGAATTTTGTATACACATTTTGAATCCTTAATTTAGTGGTCTATTATCGATCTAAAACAATTTCGATTCTATTCATCATTAAAGCAAAATTATTCATAATCTATTAAATATTTAATATATATAGATAAACAGTAAACGGAGAGAATCAGTTTTCTTACTGACCGACATAATGCGGTCATATGACTCTTCCAACGTCGATCGTCTGAATCTTTTATATAATTTGGGTTGTGTTAAACTTTAATAATGTCCATATCTTTTATTTATTTATTTCTGTTTAATAATAATTAGTTTTGGATGCCCTTATTATTATTATTATTAGTATCGATTATCTAGTCTAAACAATTGAATATTATTAATGTTAATAAAATAGAGATAATTAGGTGTACGGACGTTTACCTAATTCACATATACCACATCTAATATTTGCTCAAAGAGCACAAAAAAAATAAAAAATAAAACATATTTCGGACTTGATTGTTAACAAAGTGATGTCCCATATTTTACACTCAAAACCCGGATTACTTATTATTTGTATTTGATTCACTAATTACGGTACACTGTCCAAGTTTCAATCTATAGATGATGCATCGGGTAGCTTTAAGGAATGTATCATCATATAATAGAATATCCAGAATACAGTCTAGAAGTTTAAATTTGAGACTTATCGGGGTTCGTACTTATGCCTCATCAATTGACGATAAATCTGATAATTCAGAGATTAATAATGCAATGTTAACTTTGATTCATTCATATCCAAAATCATTGAAACCTACACCTTATGAAGTTTTAAATATATCTGAAAATGAAAAACATTCAATATCGAAAAAGGAACTAAAACAAATTTTTTTTAAATTGGCTAAAATATATCATCCTGATTCAAGTAATGCACATGGTTGTACAATTGATAGTAATTCAAACGATTTATTAAGTTCGGAAATTAAAGATGAAAGATTTAAAAAAATCCTGAGTGCTTATAATTTATTAAAGAATCCTATATCTAAATCAAATTATGATAAATATAATATTGGCTGGTTTGATGGTACAAATTTAAGAACAAACCCAAATATGTATAATCCTTCAAGTAATGAATACAGAAACTTTTATAATTCAAATTATAATGGAGCTTATTATAGAACTAATTTTACAGGATACGAAACAGGTACTTGGGAAGATAGATATAAATATGGTTATGATAGGGCTTATGGATTTTACAATGATAAATCCTGGTCTTCATCACAAACTGGAGATTTTAAAGAGGAATTTAAAAAGAATAAAAAGACTATCTTCCTAAGTCTGATTTTAACCATTTCGGTTTATAGTTTATTAGAATTATCACATTTATATTTATATGATAATTATGTTGGTGAAAATTATAATACTTCATTATCTGCAAGTAATGTGGATATTCATGAAAAATCGGAGGATGATCTATTCCATGCTTATACAAACTATGGATTTGGTGATTCAAAGCAAGAGAGAATTAATAGATTTTTATGGTGGCGAAAATTAACAATGACTTTTAGTTTAGCTGATGTAAAAGAAGTATTGGAACATTTATATAAAAGGGGTGTCGTTGATAGTTCAAATGAAGAATCTTCAAAACTTAAACAATATGATTATCATATTAAGAAAAATTAAAAATCTTTAAATTGGACGTTTTTCTATACAAATTTTATAAAGATAGTAAATTATATATATTATTATTAGTGTTTTTATTACTATTGATCAGTTCTATTAAAAATCTTCATCTTCTAATCTTCTAAGTAAATAATCAACTTCAACTTTCTTGGTTAATGGAATAACTAATTCTTTATAAATTGTAACAACTGCTTCTGGTTCAATTTTACTTGTACCTTCAATACCTGCAGTTGGATCAGTTCCAAAAGTTTTAGCTTTAACCAATAATCTTTGTAATATTTTTTCTTCAACTGCAGCATTAGTAATATTTTCCATAATTCCATCAACATCATTTTCTTTAATTAATTTTGTATATAATTCTCTATTTGATTGAAATTTAGATTCTGCAACAAACATTCCAAAATGAATTCTACGACTTATTGTTTGTAATGTTGAAATATCCATCATTGCAGTTGAACCATAATTTTCACCTTCTTCACCTTCCTTTGCAACTCTTGGAATGATTTTATTGATATAAACATCCATGATTTCATCATTTATATTAACTTCTCGGAAGTATTTTGCCAAGATTTTCGGATATTTAATATCTGGTAAAACTGCTTCTTTGATAACATTTGGATAAAATGGATATTGATCTGGTGATTGGTATCTTCTACATTGTGATTGAATTGATTCATGTTGTTGGAAAATCCAATCAAGAAATGAACCTTCAAATTCAGGAATTTGAATCAATTTAGAATTAGTTTCATAGACTGATGGCATAATTGGGAAATCTGCTCTTTCAATTAAATTGAAAATAATGGTATCTTCCATACGAACTAAATCCTCACGGATATTGTCAAGATTATAGACACTCTCTGGTTTCATAAAATTCATTTTTGTCGTTGATTTTAGAAGTATATTTTTCAATGTATATAATTGTCTGTACATTCAACTACAAACAAGGTGAAAACTGATATCTACATTATTCTATATCCATTGACATTGTCGATTTGTGTGGAGCTCCCCAGTGCGGAATCCAAATCTTGAAATCTTTTACAAAGAAGGCAGAAGACAGTCAGTATTCTATTCTGACTTCTTATCTATTCTGAAAGAAGTTTTGAATATTACATTACACAATTCTAATTAGTTGACTAGACGCAGTGTCCATTCGAAGGCAAGGAAAGTTGCAGCATTTGCAGGCGCCGCCCTTAAGATGGTGGGAGTGAATCCAACTGTAAACCCCCTCCACCCCTGGGTTTTCCATAGATCTCTAACCACATCTGCACTACCCTTATACTTCCAATCACCTAATTTATCTGTCTGTAATTTACTCTTTATAACATCAACTGGGTAACAACATATCCACATTGCGTAACCTGCTAACCCACCATATACACATAATTTCCAAGATTCAACTTGATTTCGAGCAATGTTATATTTCTTCATTGTGCGTTGTACCAATGCTTCAAATGTCATAAAATAGATACCAATACCAACCGATTCTCTAACCAAAGTTGGAGCCAAACCTCTAAAAATAGTTTTATAACCACCGATTTGATATAAATGTTTTAAAACATCAAAAGGACCTTTATATAGTTTTTCAGTTGCTGATCCAGTTTGAATTTGTAATCTAATTCTGGCATGTTCAATAGGACTCGACAAGAACCCATTTGCAAAACCAGCAGCACCACCGGCAATGAAAAATTGAAGTGAATTCATTTTATTTGGACCTTCATTGATATAAGTGAACATACGTTTCATGGATTCATTAATACTGAATTGAATGGACACACATGCACCTATACCAATCAATGGCAATAATGTACCCTTATAAAATGCCAATGGACCTTCATTTTTCAATAAATCTTTTATAATATCAATTGGTGAAGTATTTGGGTTTGGAGATGATTGTAGTCTAACTTTTGTTGTATCGAATGGTTGACCAACCAAAACTTGCGCTACACCACCAACTGTACCTGCAAATATGTCTTTCAAAGACTGTAACTTGGAAGTTGGAGTTGGTTCATCGAGAAGAAGGGCGATTTCTGATTCTTGTGTCATGCTTGGTTACAGATGCAAGGATAGTGAATGAAAAGGAAAGTTTAGTCAGCACATTATTTATGAAACTTCCACTGTTTTATCACTTTTGTCAAAAGTGAAAAAAAGTGGAAAAAAAAGTGAAAAATAAAATATTTTCAGATAAGAAGCCAGAGTCAGAAATCTCAACCGGAGTCAGCCGCAGTGACTTCGTTCCCATCGCTTTTATTTTTTATTTCTTTTCTTTTGGTGTAGATAATGAAATGTTATAAGTTATAAGTAAAGTTGATAATAAGAACATACACAAACTTTTCATACACTAACACCATTAGTTTTCCTTTCAATTTATAATATCGGCACTGTTATTGACATGCACACTTTAGCAAATGAACAGGACACCTCGGGGAAATGTCCGTCAAAAGTATGTAAACCCCAAACTGACTTGATTGTGGATCATCCAAGTTCTTCTCTTGACCCAACTTCAACACCGTCCACTACATCAAAATTGAAATCCAATCCAGAGAAACACATTCATCGAAAACTGTCAAATATACCTTTGCCATCGGTAATTCCACAACCGAATTATAATTTTCTTGATAAACGAAGTCAAACATCATTTCTTAAACCAGGTGCAAGATTTACAGGATTTCAAGAATCTGGAATGCAACAATATAAAGTTGAAGTTAAATTGATTGAAATAAACTTGGAAAGCTCAACAATGTCCGGATTTCTTACAATTCATGGACTTACAAATGCTTATCCAATAATAACCACATTTTTCAAAGGTGAAATTGTTGGTAAAAATTTTACATTTGAAACAAAACATAAAACATGGGGTTCCAATATCAAAAATGATATTCAACATTGGGCAAGATTTCAACCTTGGCGATCTTTAAATTTAAACCTTTTAAATGAAGCAAATTATGATATACAAGATTATTATAAAGAAGATTCATTAAATAATGAACATATATTCATGAGATGGAAAGAATTATTTCTATATCCTGATTCAAGTGTAACCGATATCAAGGGTGCTTCATTTGCTGGATTTTATTATATTTGCTTCAATCAATTATCTGGTCATATTACTGGATTATACTTTCATAGGTTAACTGATAGATTTCAACAATTAACCCTATCTTTTGTACCCGACCATGGCGTTAGTTCAACGTATCAATACTCCTGATCTCGTATATCTTTTAAGAACAACGACAGATTGATGGATATTCTTGTCTTTATTTACTTTCCTCTAATTACTTTAGTGTTATAGATTTGCTTTTCTTTTTCGTTTGCTTAATATGTTGTCGGTTAATTTTATTTATAAAGCTGTTTTTTCTTTAATAATAATACATAGTATCTCACACTCGTTCAAATTATACATTAATGTTTAAGTTCTCTAATAGTCGTTCTTTGCATCAATTCCTGCCTTCTTTGCCTTAAATGACTCAACTTCATTATATAATAGCATTTTCATATCATTAATTGTTGTAACTTTCCATTCAAAACTAAAATTAAAAGTGCAATCGGTTCTGACTTCTTCATCCTTGTTTCTAATACTCTCTAAATATGGATGATCCAATATTTGTTCAATTGAATAACGACTAGGTACATCCCAGCAAATCATTCTATCTAATAAATGTTGGGCATCATTATTCGCATGTTGATATAATTCACTCCATTCTTTCTTTCCAAACTTTGGTGTTGGCTCCGAAAAAAACTCCCATGCAATAGTCGACCCATAACCTAACATAACATCTTTTGATGGTGAACCAATAATTTTACAAATTTCATTAATCTGTTGAATTTGATCATCTCCCATAAATATTGGTCTTCTACCATATAATTCCGCAAAGATACATCCAATTGCCCAAATATCAACTGCTTTTCCATAACTTCTTCTAGCCAATATTAATTCTGGGGCACGATACCACCTAGTGGCAACATAATTTGTAATATTACTTGATTTATGATTATGTCTCATATATTCTTTGTTGATTCCTCTTGCTAAACCAAAATCACAAATTTTCAAACATCCCTGAGATGTGACTAAAATATTACCGGGCTTTAAATCACGATGAATGACATCTGCAGAATGTATGTAATTAACACCACAACAAATTTGATAAAGAAATGATTTAATATGAAACTCAGAGAATTGAACGGAACTGTGAATAACTTTTGCTAAATCATAGTCAATCAATTCTTGGAAGCAATACAATCCATCATACGGTTTTATAAAAACAATATCCAAATTAATTAAGCCAATGATATTCTTATGACCTTTAAAGAATGCCATAAGCTTAAGCTCCCTAATAGCACGTTTGAGTAGAACTTCTTTATTGAAAATATTACAAACTTTTTTGATTGCAAGGGAATGTTTATCCTTGGATTTAATATCTATTGCAGAGCAAACAGTTCCATATGATCCTTTCCCCAAGATTTGTTGAACTTTATATCTTGAATCAATTAAAAAATTGGCTTTCTCAAAAATTGTACGATTATCTCCGACAGTTCCACATACATTTGGTGTTACACGATCATTCGTTCTAGTTGTTTCGTTTTCTTGAGGCCCATAAAACGCAATTTTTTCATTGTAAAGTTTCTGAACATCATATTCCTTAGTGAAAAAATCATTAATCGCCATAATGTATTAATGTAAAAAAATAACGAATTTAAGACGTTTCAAGTAGCAAATACGAGAATCGGAATTGTTTTAATCCAGTTCTTTACAATTAAAAAAAACTCAAGATAAATGGAAAAGATGTAAAGAAGATGGACATTCTGATACAAAGATGTAAAATTATACCCCATTGCAAGGGCAAGATTTCCTAAAATGAGCAACTTCCTAATCGGGAAGGTCGAGGTGGCAAATTCATGTTGTGAAATTTGAAATTTGATGCTGCAATTACTTTTCTTACGTTGATTAATATTCTATCTAAACCAGAAAACAGTGGTGAATTTCAATTGAAGATCTTAAGCAATGGACTTTGACTTCTCTTTGATATCACCAACGGCGCATACAATTGCTACTTCAGCTTATATTGATTTTTTGCCTTCGTTACAATATTCAAAACCACTAGGTACATCAAGATTTTTGAAAACTATACAATGCTTATCTCCAAATGGTTATGTCGTTGTTAAATTGCTTGTTAAACCAACAGAAAATGAAATTGATATGGGTCCATATTTGAATAGATTGAACGACCTTAAAATTAAATTAAAAGATATTCCGAATACGTTGCCATTCGAGACATTAATAGATTCCGAAAGAGCTACATATCTAATACGACCTTATGTCAGATACAACCTATATGATCGTCTATCAATAAGACCATTTTATGAATCAATTGAAAAAAAATGGATTGTTTATCAATTATTAGTTACTTTGTCCAAAATGCATGCACTTGATATATATCATGGTGATTTAAAAACTGAAAACGTTTTATTGACATCTTGGAATTGGGTAATGTTATCAGACATTGGAATTTTTAAACCAGTTTATTTACCTGATCATAATCAATCTCAGTTCTCATTTTATTTTGATACAATACAAAGACATTCTTGTTATATTGCACCTGAACGATTTAAAACTCAATCAGAAATTGATGAATTAATGAAGACTCCCGCTGATATAAAATTAAACGCTGCAATTGATATATTTTCACTTGGTTGTGTTATTGCAGAATTATATACTGATGGTTTACCTATTTTCTCATTACCACAAATGTTCAAATACAGAAAGGGGGATTATACTCCAAATTTGGATGCAATTGAAGATTCAAATATTAGGAAACTTGTGCAAAGTATGATAACTTTAGATCCAAGTAAAAGGCTTTCAGCTAAGGAATATTTGAATAAATTTAGGAAAATACTGTTTCCCGATTATTTTTATACTTTTTTATATACTTATATGAAAAATTTATCCAATTGCTCATCAAATTTAGACTCCTCTTCTTCCTCTTCGTTTTTCCAACAATGTGATTATAGGATTGATCGTTTATATAAAGATTTTGATAAAATATCACTCTATTTAGGATTCAAGGCCAACATTTTGGAAACTGATGAAAAAAATCGTGCATCAAATGGAAATAACTATAGTTTAATACCTGTTGAATTAAGTTTACCTGGAATGAAAAAACATATCCCTCAAAAAACATCAGATATCATCTCTCCGAATTCAGTAAACGATTCTTCATGCTTAATTTTATTATCTTTGTTATGTCATAATGCAAGAAATACCACACACTCCTCCTACAGGATCAAAGCATGTGATTTAATTCTTGCATTTGCTGAACAATTACATGATGAAGCTAAATTTGATAGATGTTTGCCATATCTTATAAATATGCTTGATGATCCAAGTGAAAGTGTTCAAATAGCTGCATTAACCAGTATGACACAACTGTTACAGATCATAGATACAGTTACCCCAATTAATGTCCACGTCTTTACTGAATATATAATTCCTAAGCTTCAGCTATTTTTAAAACGATCATACATTATTACACATAAAGATTTACTGTTGAATGGGAATAGGATATCCCAATCTGTATCTGCAAACATTATTGATTCAGAACATACTGCTAGAATTCCGGGTTCATATGTGAGAATTGCATTTGCTTGTTGTTTACCTCATATAGCTATGGCGTCCAAAAAATTATTTGAATTGTCAATGCTAGTTAAAAATAAAGTTGGTACTTATCATGATCCTGATATTGACAGTATTATTTTTAATTCAAAAGATGGGAATGAATCTGAGTATGAAGAAATTGTTGAAAGTTTTGAGTATCTTACCATCCAGATACTAACAGATAGTGACATTTATGTTAGAATTGCGTTAATGAAAAATGTTCAACCACTATGCTCATTTTTTGGGAAAGACAAAACGAATGATGTTATTTTAAGTCATTTAATTACTTATCTAAATGATAAAAATCCACAAATTAAATTAGCATTTGTTTCAAGTATTGTATCATTATCTATTATTGTTGGTGTTACAAGTTTAGAAGAATATATTTTACCATTGCTAGTACAAGCAATGTACGGACCCGAAGAAACGATTGTCATTACATTGTTAAAGGTTCTTTCACAATTGATTGAACTAGGATTGATTAAAAGGGAATCATTTTGGGATTTAGTTAATTTATCCATAGTTTTAATTCTTCATCCCAATGGACTTATTCGACAATCTGTTATTAACTTCATTATCACGATTGGTAACCAATTATCAACTGCAGATTTCTACTGTTTGCTATATCCTCTAATTAGACCGTTTTTTCAACATGAAGTTACAACATTTACGTGGGAAAATTTGTATATTGCAACACATGCTCCGTTATCCAGAGCAGTTTACAATTCACTGAAAGTTTGGAGTTTATCCAATCAAGAAACACTATTTTGGCAAAGGACTAGTGGTAGTTCATCAGATAACACTGATTCTTTTGGTAACAAAAAGATGAGATTTTTAAAGAAGAAAAATTCTGCAAATAATATGAGTAATTCAAACACAATGTATCGTGGTGGTCCTGATGAAAAGACTGAAGACTACGTTCCCAACTATGAAGTTCCTTTAAGTACAACTGATATGAAGCAGATAACCAAACTAAAAACTCTTGGTTTGAAGGGTGATGAGTTGTGGAAGATTGCTACTATTAGAGCTTATGTATTCAAGGTTGCAAGATTAGATTTAAGATCATCAAGATCCAATGAAAAAAGTGACAGGCTAAATTTGATTCCTAGGAGCGTCTTTGTTGATGTTAATCATAAATATGAATTAGTTTCTCAAGACAGAGAGAATATTTTCAATTTTGAATTTGACAATCAAACCACAACAAAAAAATCCACAAATTTAAAAAACTCTAGTGGTCCATTAATATTACAAAATTTGAAGATACATAAACCAATTGTTACAACAAGTGATAGTACCGTATATTCAGATCATCAACGAATTGTTTCTCCTAGTTTAACAAGTACTATATTTGAAGATTATGGTGATGCAAATGTTTTTGATGAAACCATGCAATTGAAAAAAATTCAGACTGAAGTTTTGTTCAGTTATCCTGGGAAGAATCCGTTTATTTTGAAATTTTTGAAAAGTTTATCATTTGAACCTGATATTCAAGATTATGAGGAATTCGGACATGTTATACCTGAAATTTCAAGAGAAGAAGCTAATACTGAAATTTTAAAACAAACACATTCTACATTGATTGCAAAATTACTGGAACATAAAGCACCAATTGTTGCTATAGCTGTATCCCCTGATAACCAATATTTTATTTCAGTAGATTCTCAAGGTGTGTTGAAAATATGGGAATCTCAAAGATTAGAAATTGATGTTAGTGGAGAATCAACGTTAACCGTAAATATAGGATCACCAATAAAGTCTCTTTGCATGATGAAAGATAGACATGTTTTTGCAATTTCTAAAAATGATGGAAGTGTCGATATTTTTAGAGTTGATTTTGTAAGTGCTAGGGGAAATACAGATATTAAGAGATGTCAACAAACATCGATTAGTTTGTTAAGACACCATAAACTAAAACCCGATTTCATATATGCTACTAATTTACAATTTTGTTTGATTAAAGGCAAGCCATACCTTTATATGCTAACATTAACGGGTAAACTATTAGGAATCGATATCCGTACAATGAAAATAATACTTGAATTTCAAAATAATATATTGCATGGAAACGCTGTATCATTGGTTGTTGATGATGATCAAAACTGGGCAGTTATTGGAACAAGTAAAGGTGTATTGGATATAATTGATTTGGATACTGAAATTTGTGTTAAATCAACAAAATATAAAAATACGTCATTTGCAATTACCCAAATGAAAAAAATTGATTATATTTACCCAAATTCAAAGGATAATAATAAATATATTTGTTTTGTTGGAGGTACGGGTGATTCAGATGTAACAATTTGGGATATCGAAAGATCACAACCTAAAATTATACTGTGTTCAAGTTACAAAAAGGAATTTTCAACGGTGGAAATGTATACAGTCAAAGAAGTCAAGGATGAGATGGAAACTGAAATTTTAGACTTATACATTGACAAGCAAACTATGGAGAATAATCATAGTTGTACAAGCGTTACTTACGAAGTTTCCTCCGAAAGCAACAAACCAGGAAAGATTTTATGTGCCTTGCATAATATGAAGATTATAGAGTGGGATTTAAATAATTTTGAAGAATCTCGTGTAGTGGTTGATGCATTTGATAAAGAAAGACATCAAGGGGAGGCACCAGTATATTCAGAAACTCAAGTTAACGCATCTTTGAGTTTTGTTCATGAAAAGTACATTTCTCCAAAGGATAAATATAAAAGCAACTTTGAATTAAAACCTATAAATAAAGCTCCGTTGGATATAGTGACCTCGCTTGCTACAATTCATATTCCTTATAAAATGGTGATTACTGGAGACAGATCTGGTGTTATCAGTGTTTACAAGTAAATTTTATAATTTTGTGTTATAGTATATGTCTGCAGGATGCTATCAAAGATTAAAGATTATTAAGCAAAATACTGGAAATCAGAAATCGCATGAATTGATAACAGTAGGCGAGAAGTGAAAATTGAAAATTGCCAGCATCGTTCTGTTTCTGTAGGTTTGGGGCTCACAATTGACGTAGAAATTTCCTTTAGTAATAATCCTTATTGATCACTAAGCGTGTTAACCACAGACTAAAATCAATCAAGTCCGAATGACAGATTATGAATATGATTCTTATGGGGATGATTCTGAATTTTCGTCTACGAATTTTAGTGATGAAGATGCTGATTCTGTAAATGACATCTACCAAAACGAGTCAGAACTCAAGGTTATGTATACATTTCCAACACCTGTTACAGCTGGTGGTATTCGTACACATCGTATGAAATACCTAAATTTAAGTATTGATGATATTCAACTAGAATTGCAGTCAAAAATACAAAATTTGAGTACGATATTACATTTGGATGATGGTAAGTGTCTAATTTTATTACTATTATATTCATGGAATGAAGACAGATTATTAGATGAATACATTAATTCCAAAAATCAAAAGCTATTTTTACAGGAAAAGGGTATTTTTGGTGATTCATTCCTAAAAAATTTGAGTTGCCCAATCACAACAGAAACCAATCCTGATTTATTGTGTGGTATTTGTTATTGTGGACCAACAGATGATGAACCAATGGACTTTTTCCATTTAGACGGATGCAAACATAAGTTTTGTACTGACTGTTATAGTCATTACATTAACAGCAAGAATGCGGAATCGCAGATGTTCATCGAATGTCCATTTATTGATCCAAAGTGTAAATTGAAAATGACGACATCTGAATTACAAATTTTAAGTAATTATTGTGAAAGACAAAGTTCACTTTCCAAAGCAGATACGAAATCAACAGCTAATATTATTTCTGAAGAAGAAATTAAGAATATGTATAATTTGTTATCAGAGGAGGAAGATTCCGAATACGATTCAGACGGAAATCCAGTAGAACATACAGATGATACAGGAGTTGAATCATCAGATGAGGCCTTCAAATTAAATGAACTCATTTATGATTTCCAAAGTCAATTGAGAAAGAAAGAACGAGAAGAGCATGAAACAAAATATAATAAAACCATGATGACAAAGTATTGGTACAATGTCAGCAATCAATATTGTTTAACACATCCTAAAAAATACAAGCATTGTTCATATCCTGATTGTCGTGGAGTAGTTCAATTTTTGGGGTTTGATTCGGCAACTGTTGCTAGTATCGAAGAACACACCGATTTATTGTTGATTCCTCTTGTTAGATGTAGTAACCAACATCAATTTTGTTTTTACTGTGATGAAGGATTACATTCACCATGCCCTTGTGTAGCAGTAGAAAAATGGAACAAAAAATGGAAAGATGACTCCGAGAGTTTGAAGTGGATGACAGAAAATACAAAAGATTGCCCCAGATGTAAATCTGCTATTGAAAAAAATGGTGGTTGTAATCATATGACATGCATTACATGTCATTATGAATTTTGTTGGCCTTGTATGGGTGATTGGTCGAAACATAATAACAATTATAGATGTGATAAATATGTGATGAATCAATCAACTGAGAAGAATTCAAGGAGAGAAAGTCTTGAGAGATACACATTTTATTCAACTCAATTTAATAATCAACGAATATCACATGATGAAGATCATGCATTATTATCTCAATTTGAAACGAAAATTAGAGAATTATCAGTCAATTTAGGTACATCATGGATTGAGACTGCATTCTATAAAGAGTGTATCAATTCATTATTGGAATGTAGACAATGTCTTAAATGGTCATATGCATTTTTATACTTTGTTCCTTCCTGTCATGGTAGACAACTCATTGAAACTGGACAATGGCAATTGTCAAATAAAATTGAACAATTATCAAAATTGTTCAAAGATGTTCCAATTTCTGAAATTTTAAATAAAAAGAAAACATTTATTAAAATAAGAAGTTCCATGATAAATTCACAGGAGAAATTTTTAGAGACATGTGTTGACATTTCCTCTGATTCGCATACTCTGAATCAATTGAAAGAACGTTTTGTATAACTAATCGAAGTTTCTCACTTATTTCTCTCTTTCTTTTCGTTTATTTTTTCCATTAACGTATTTATGTAAGACATTTTCTATAAGCGATCGATCTACTAGCGTTGTTTGAACTGGGTCTGTACAAAGAAAAACATACATAACCCTAAAAAATACATAAAAATAAAAGTAAAAATAAAAATAAAAATAGTCAACCAATCAATAAATAAATTATAATGCCTTTTTAATGTCATCTTCCAACGCCAAAACGAGGGCTGTTCTTGCAGGTAAATAAACTTGAACAAAGTTACTTCTACCATTCCACTCTAAATTTGTTGTAAAAAAAGTACTTCTTCCCTCATCAATTGAATTATGACCACCATATTGTTCTCTATCAGTGTTTAAAATAATCTTATAGGTACCAGGAGTATTAACACCAACTCTATAGTCTGTGTAACTATTCGAATGATGGAAATTAAATAAAAATAACTTATTTGCTCTTTCAAATACAATAACTTTATCACTATCATGTTTTAATGAAACATAAGCTGGTTCAGTATTGAGCCAAGTAAACTTAGTTTCAGTTTCATTCATAGCTTTATCAAAGTTATAAAGAAACTTGTATCTTAACAAATCATCTTTAATTAAATTAAATTGTCTTCTTGCATAATGATAGGATTCTCCATTACCAACTCTTGGGAAATCTAACCATTCAGGATGACCAAATTCATTACCTTCAAAATTTAAATATGCTTCACCACCTAGAGCGTTGGTAATTAGTCTAATCATTTTATGTAATTGAATACCACGATCAATAACTGGTGTTAAAGGAGACAAACATGACATATTGGTATACATTTCAGCATCCATTAACCAGAAAGCTAAAGTCTTATCACCAACCAATGCTTGATCATGAGATTCACAGTATGAAACACATTTTTCCTTATAACGACGGTTACTTAGTGTATGAGATATATTGCCCATATCCCAATCTTCATCCTTTTTATGCTTTAAAATTTTAATCCACATATCAGGAATTGACATTGCTAGTCTATAATCAAAACCGACACCTCCATGATTCCTTGGACGACATAAAGTAGGATAACCTGAAACATCTTCAGCAATTGTTGTAATTGTACAATTATTCTGCAATGAATATTGAGAACATAAATCGTTTGCAAGCATCATATAAGCTAAAGCATCTTTATCGACTGGCGCAAAAGGACTTAAATATTCATTATAATCACCAGAAAATCCTGATCCAATACCATGATGAATATATAACATCGAAGTTACACCATCGAATCTAAAACCATCAAATTGGAATTCATCAAGATAATACTTTAAATTACTTAAAAGAAACCTCAAAGTTTCATAATTCCCATAGTTAAATAACCGTGAGTCCCATTGATCATGAACACCTTTACCACCTGAATGGAAATAACAATAATCAGTACCGTCAAACATATTCAAACCATCATCAACGTTCTTAGAAGCATGAGAATGAACAACATCTAATAAAACTCTAATACCTAAACCATGAGCTGTATCAATTAATCTTTTCAAATCTTCAGGGGTACCAAATCTTGAAGAAATAGCGAAAAATGAAGTAATTTGATAACCAAATGAAGCATAATAGGCATGTTCCATAATTGACATTAATTGAATTGTATTATAACCTAAATCACTAATAATTGGTAATATATTGTCAGTGAATTCATTATAAGTACCAACTTTTGGCTCGGGAGTAGAAATACCAACATGAGCTTCATAAATTTTCAAAGAATTAGGTAATGTTGGTCTTTTATTTTTAAATTCATAATTGACTACAGGATTCCAAAATCTAGCTTCATAAGTTGAATTCTTATATTCCTTTGGTGGTTGAGTTGCCCTATTAATATAGGCAGGTAACCTTGCAATTTTTTCACCATTTGGCAAAGTAAGATAAATCTTTACTCTAGAATTATGGGCAATTGCAGGTGTACCATCTGAGTTAGGAGGAAGTGTGATAGTGAAATGGCCAGTTGATAATCTCTCCATTTTATTGACATCGTGTTTCCAATCATTGAAATCACCAATTAAACATGCATCAACAGCATTTGGAGCATATTCAGTATAAGTAATTGAATTATCAGGATTGGCATGGATACCCATTTTTTTATAAGAATCAGCAAATTTTAAGATACCATTATCATTTTTATTGAAGGTTGCGATCCAATTATCAGCAATTGATTTTCTGTAATCGAGTTCTTCAACATATGGTTCAAGCCATGGGTCAACGTCGGTCAATTCTTTAAGTGAAGCTGGCATAGTGGATGTTGAGTACTTGAATATATGGCAAAAGAGAGAAACATCGTAGCAAAGGAGTTGTAAAAAGAGCTGAGCATCATTCATTTATGCAATTTAACAATGTGGAGTGGAATGGCATGTATGCAGTAGACGACTCCGCGCTTATCGTCACGCCTTTTGTTTTTACTGGGGGGAGACAATATTGCAAAAACAATGGGAAAATGAGAAATGAGATGAATTTTTCCCATGAGGGTTTCATTTTTTTGCTTTTTGCCCATGAAATGAGAATTGGTTGCTTTCCCACGATATTTAGTTTATAGTTTATAGTTTATAGTTTATTATTATTTATTATAACAAGTCTCTTCTTACACACAGGAAACCTATTTGGGTCTTGCCCAATCAACAGAGATAATCAAGTTCATGAAACCCTTACCATCTAAGGCTTCCTTAACTGCCTCAGCACCGGCAAGCGTAGCCATGTTAACAAACGCAACCCCCAATGGTTCACCAGTTTCTCTATTCTTCAAAATCGAAACTCTCTCGTAATTACCATATCTACTGACAATATTCTGTAAGGTATCACGATCAACCGCAGTGTTTAAGTTGGTAATTCTTAATGCAGGAACTTCAGCACTAGGAGGAAGACCACCAGACGCCAAACCTCTCATATTAGGAGGAACGTATGAGGAACCACCAGATGGTTTGATATTTGATGCTGATTTTGATGCATCTGTTGAAGTTTTGAGTACACCATTCAAACCCATTGTATCTCTGTAAGGACATTTTGCAGTATAATGACCAGAATTACCACAAACTCTACATTTAACGGTCTTACCAACAGTATTCTTCTTGGCAAGTTCTTGTTCTTTTTCTTCATCTGCTTTCCAAGTAGTACTTAGTATTAATTTTGCCTCTTCACCAATTGTAGTTGTCATTGAATCAATACCAAGATTTTTGTTATTCTTTTCAGCACCGAATTTAGCCCATTTCATTCTTTGTGCAACTAATGGATTAACTTTTTCGATAGTCTTGACAAATTTAATCTTTTGAGTCACTTTAACTTTCTTCTTTTGTTCATTATATCTGTAGGAGATGATGGTTTTGGTACCATCGTTGTTATCTATAACTTGTGTTGCAGGAAGTTCTGCTCCTTCGTCGGCCCAGTTGGTGGAAGACATGTCTTTACCTATAAAGAGGTTCTGTTATTAGTATCTACTATCTACTAACAGTTATAAAAAAATCCTTTCAAGTGTTGAAAAATTAAAAATTAAAAATTAAAAAGAAAAAAAAAATTATGAAAATAAGTACACATCCGTACACCGATTCCACAAACTTACCCGGTTTTAGTCTTTTCTCTTTTCCCACGCAGTTTTTTTTTTTTTTCTTTCAGTTTTCGTCGAGTGAGTGGGAAAAGTGAAAAGTGAAAAATTTTAAACTCTTCTTTTCTTCCTGCTTTCCATTACAAGTCTTCTGTCTTTTCTCTTTTCTCTTGTTGTATCCAAACACAAGTAATCAAAATGTCTGCTAGACCACAAGTTTCTGTTGTTGCACTTACCGGTGAAACTACTTCCACCTCCCTTCCAATCCCAGCTGTCTTCAAGGCTCCAATTAGACCAGATGTTGTTCACACTGTCTTCACCAAGATTAACAAGAACAAGAGACAAGCTTACGCTGTTGCTGAAAATGCAGGTCACCAACACTCCGCTGAATCATGGGGTACTGGTAGAGCTGTTGCCAGAATTCCAAGAATTGGTGGTGGTGGTACCCACAGATCTGGTCAGGGTGCTTTTGGTAACATGTGTAGAGGTGGTAGAATGTTTGCTCCAACTAAAATCTGGAGAAGATGGCACATCAAGGTTAACCACAACGAAAAGAAATACGCAACTGCTTCTGCTATTGCAGCTACTGCTGTTCCATCCCTTGTTTTAGCAAGAGGTCACAGAGTTGAAAAAATTGCTGAAATTCCTTTAGTTGTTTCTGATGATTTACAAAACGTCCAAAAGACCAAGGAAGCTGTTGCTGCATTAAAGGCATTAAACGCTCACAAGGATGTTATTAAGGTTATTAAATCTAAGAAGATGAGAGCTGGTAAGGGTAAGATGAGAGGTAGAAGATTCACTCAAAGAAGAGGTCCATTAGTTGTCTATGCTCAAGATAATGGTTTAGTCAAAGCTTTCAGAAACGTTCCAGGTGTTGAAACCGCTAACGTTAAATCTTTAGGTTTATTACAATTAGCACCAGGTGCTCATTTAGGTAGATTTATCATCTGGACTGAATCTGCTTTTGCTGCTTTAGATTCAGTTTACACTTCATTACCAACCAACATTGTTTCTAACACTGATATTACCAGAGTTATTAACTCTGATGAAATCAAGGCTGTTCTTAAGGCTGCTGGTCCATCTCAAACTAAGAAGACTGCTTCATTAAAGAAGAACCCATTAAAGAACAAGCAAATCTTATACAGATTAAACCCTTACGCAAAGGCTTTCTCTGAAAAGAAATTAGGTTCTGCAAAGGCTCCAGCTTCAAAGAAGGCAGATAACACTAAATTCTTAGAAGTTTTCAAGTCCGCTTAATTGTGTTCTAGATAAATAATCTATTAATTTAAACATATAATTTTTTTATTGTGTATTTGATGTTATAACATTAATGTAATAACCGCTTTTCTCATTAAAATTATAGAAATCTATAGATTATATTTATTGTACATAACGGTTGTATTCTTACCGAGAGGCAGAATCATGGCCGTTCCGACATTTCACGATATTTGGTGGAGAAGTTCGTAAGAAATCGGAGCAATATTTCGTGTTTTCCCCCCAGTTTTTTTTTTTTTTTTTGTCCTTTACAAATTTACTTTATCAAACTTGAAATTGTTTACAATTCATCTGACTTTTTCAAATTAATTTACTCTAACCTTTCTTCAATTCACAACTATCAACCATGACCAAAAAGCTACCACCAGAAATAAAAATGGCACGTAAGCCAACTAGGGTTGCATGTTCATTTTGTCATTCAAAACATCTGCAATGCGACTCAACTAGACCTTGCAAAAATTGTGTTAAAAGAAATATTAGTGATTCATGTACTGATGTGGTCCGTCGAAAACCTAAGGACAAGACAACTTATAAGGATAAAAAGCAATCCATTGAAGTCAATGATAAATCTGTTGATGTCGGTGATGTTAAAGTCCGTGTTTTCAATCACAGTGACCCTGAACTAATACGGGCCGGGATTAAATTGCAATTGTCATCAACTACAGATAATGATGCTGTGACTAATTTAACAACTCAACATCTTGAAAATAATAATAATAATGATAATCATTTACCTCTAATAGGACCGAAAGGTTCTGTAACTTCTTCGCATGATTCAAAGCCGTTATTATCATCAAACTCTGCATCTATAAGCCCGGCCATCAATAACCCGGGGAATCACATAAAGAAGAAAAGAGGTAGACCACCTAAGAATAAACTTTTAATTGATAGTAATAATCAAGCAAATGTTAATAAAAGTAACAAGAAACTATGTAAGTCAAGAGATGATAAGAGTTTCAATGTTCAAGATGGCAAAGGTAATAAACAATCAGATGAACACCAAAGTTTAGGCTTGACCGAATCACCATCCAAAAATTTCTTGCCACGAATACCACCAATACCGTCAATACCTAATCCAAATGGTGCAAATAATAATAACAATTCACATCTACCATTAATTAATTTAGCAAACGTTTCATTAAGTACTGTAAACTTAAATCAAACACCTCAAATATCAACATCGAATTCATTAGCAAACTTAGCATTACCATCATTTTCAGACTTTAAAAATCCTAGTCAATTATTTGCTGGAATGGGATTGCCAGATATTAGGACTCCAGTACCATCATTTTCACCAAAATATTCAAATACAAGTTTAACTCCAAATACAATAACTAATAATACATTAGCTATGATGGGATTGCCAAGTATTTCCTCAACTGGTTTACATAATTTATTAAATAACCAATCAAATTTGGAGTTATCGAAAGCTCATGCATATGAAAATGAAAATAATCAAATACATGATTCGAAAGAAGAAACACAGTTAAATTTGCAATTGAATAATGATTCAATCAAACAAGTAAATGGTCATCGTTCTGAAACACCAGGTTCGCCATTAGAATTTAGTGTTAGTAATACAAGTCGTACAAATACAAATTCCAACAATAATGAACATGAATTGGTATCATCAAATAGTTCAATTAAAAATTATAAATCAACAAATTTAAATGATGAATATGTTCAAGTAACTGATATATTAACATCAAGTCCGGCAACTCCAGGTATGAGGTATTTATCAAATATTGATAATCATAAAACTCCTGAATTGGTGAATGAGTTAAGTACTAAATTTAATAAAGATATAGAATATCCAGATTTCAATAATGACAAACTATTTGATGATATTGATGAAGATGATATAGATACAAGACCATATATTTTAATCAATCTAGAAGATAACACCATGGTGTCATCATATCCGCATAATTCAACACCTAATTCTTATGCATATAATGCAGATCATTCTCAAATTCCAAATACTGCAAATCAAATACCTAAAGATTTAGAACAAAATAAAGATTACACATCACCATTAATTATGAGACATGTAATTAAACAACCTGATGATATATATCTGACAAATACTGTTAAAGCATATCAATATCCAAAGGCATATCATGCTTTAATTGCATATTTGAAAAAACGGTTTAACAAAAGACAATTATTAGAAATTGCAAAATGTATGGCCAAATATAGACCAAGTTTTATAAGTGCAACCAAAAATTTATATGAAAATGATCTAATTTTTACGGAAAGGAGTTTACAGAGAACTTTATTAGAATATGAAAATTTAATCTCAATATCTCCATCACCAACGATTATTTGGAGACGTACGGGGGAAATCGTTGCCTTAACAAATGAATTTGCTGTGATGACAGGATATTCAAAAATGAGTTTATTAACTAAACGTACCTTTATTGTTGAACTAATGGATGATGAAAGTACAATTAACTATTTTAGAAGTTTTAGTGAATTTGCATTTGGTGATTTAAATGCAACCTATTTAACTGATTGTAACTTGAGAAAGGCAGAAGATAATAATTATCTTAGATGTTGTTGTGTTTGGACGATCAAGAGGGATGTTTTCGATATACCAATGTTGATTGTAGGACAATTTTTACCTGTTTTAGAATAAATAAAAGTTAGCAGAAAATAAACTAACCTAATATGTAATTTTGATTAATTGTACTTATAATTTAGAAATCTAGAGTAAGTTTATGTATAAAAATTGAGGGATATATAAAGAGTTTAATATTTTAGTTTTGTTCTATTTTCAGTTTTATTTTTTTTTTCTAATCTATGCATTTAAAATTTCATCAATAACTTTACCAAAAGCGACTGTTTCTTCATCAAAATATCTTCTTGCAGTCAATTGGAAACAAATTGGTGCACCTTCAAATAATTCAGGAATATATTTATCTTGTTCGATTTTATCAATTGTTGATCTTGGAATATAAGATTCATCCTTTACATCAACTTTTGGATCTTGTGACAAACCTGTTGGGAAGACTAAAGTTGGTAAATCAAGGATATTGAAAAGAGATGTATATCCCCAATAATAAGGACCTGCAATTGCATCATCAATACAAACTGGTGCAACACCGACATAAGTTGGAGAGATAATAAAATCTACTTTTTGACTAACAAAATAATCATTATATTTCTTTCTTAATGCATCTCTTCTATAATTTAATTCTCTATTTTCAGTAACTGAGTACATTTTATCACCATCTCCAAATGATAAAGCCCATTTAGTTAATGGTAATAAAGGTTCACCTGAAGGTCTAATCATTTCCTTTTGCGCAAAATTTCCATCACAGGAATACATTTCATTGACACAATCATATGCTTCTTTGATTTCAATTGGATCAAACTTAACTACATTGACACCTGCTGCCTTTAATTTATCTTCAACAAATTTTAAACCTCTTTGAAGTGGTGGATGAGGTTTAACTTGACCATCATCATACATAATTGCAATTGTAATATCTTTTGGGTTTGGTTTCTCAACATCTCTCCAAATAACTGGAATACACCAAGGATCTAAATCCCATGGTTTACCTTCATTGATATAAGATTTCATGAATAGTTCGATATCATCGATAGAATTGGTAATTGGTCCTGCAACAGCAACGACAGATTCTTGACCTTTACCAGATGAGACACCTCCATAACAAGAAATTCTTCTTGAAGTTGGTCTTAACCCCCAACAACCAGAAAATGCTGCAGGAGCTCTTATTGAACCACCAATATCGGTACCGACACCCATAGATGAAGCACGAGCTCCAACACAAGCACCTTCACCACCAGAGGAACCACCTGGAGTTAATAAAGAATTGTGAGGATTTCTTGATCTACCAATGATATTATTATTAGAATCTAAATGCATTAAAGATTGTGGTTGATTAGTTCTAACATAAAATGTTGCACCCAATTTTTTCAAAGTTTTGATAGTGACAGCATCCTCCTCTGGAATATTATCTAACCAAGCAACCCAACCACCATTGGTAATTTTACCACCATAACCGATTTGTTCCTTCAAGGAAATTGGTAAACCATGTAATGGTCCAACAGTTTTACCGTTTTTAGCTAAATATTCATCTAATTCTTTAGCTCTTTCAATACCTTCATTAATGAAAAAATCCATTGCAAAATTAGTAAATTGTTGAGCAATGACAGCTCTATGAGCGAAAGCCTTTAAGACATCAACTGAAGAATAAGTTGAATTTGCAATTTTTCCAGCTAAAATAGTAGCAGAAGATTCAGTAATTTCCTTTTCAATTTTAGATAAGGCATTTGAATTGTTGATATAATCATTGGTATTGAAGATTTTAGAATCTAAGTTAGATGGAATGTCAGATTCAGCAATACGATATTCAGAAAGGGTATTCTTATCTAAGGCATCACGATAAGCTTGAATTTTTGGCTTCCAAGATTCAAAAAGTTGAGGATTTGAGATATCGTCTGTAAATTTGTATAAAGATTCGATGTTAGTTGGAGCACCTGTATCAACCATTGCGAGAATTGAGGGAGTTATAGAGAGTAGTTGTTAAAATAAAAGAAGATAGAAAAAAGGGAAAATAAGAGAGTTATATAACTCTAAGAGACTGGAGAAGGATATCAAACAGGAAACAGACTTACATTTAAGTATAAATCATTTAATATCACCGTTGTAGATTTGATTAGGAGACATTTTAAGTTGACAATGTCCGCCCGATAACCAAAAGTGAAATTTCCTCTTTCGGTTAGGTCGGCTAGCCGGTTGCACCTTCTTAATTGAGAATAGTAAGTATACTTCCGTACACCAATTATGAGTTTACATTAATACTTACTACTTGATACTTAATACTTAATACTTAATACTTAATACTTAATACTTAATACTATATGTTGAATATGTGAGTGATTTTTGTGTCTCAGCTCAGTGGAGGTAAATCAAGATGTTTAGACTGTTATTGTTTTCTTAAAGAAGTTATTTACTTAAAAATCAGAGATTAAAGTATGGTTCAAGGTAATGAAGGAGGTTTTCAAGGACAAAAACAGATAAGGTCTGATTTGTTGATTACTTTGTCATCGTCAACAATTCCTTGAAATTCATTTTTGAAAGAATTATCAAATAATTCTTGATTGAGTAATTTAATCCATTGGTTCAGTGGTATCAACTAATTAACCAATAACTCCTGTGTCTTGTGATATTTGGAAATCAGTTCCTCGTTGTTATCAGTACGTTTAGTCCCTTCAAGGCCTGATTAATTTTATGTTCTTTTCATCTTGCATTAGAAACACTCTATTTGATTCTAAATATCTCGCTTATAGTTTATCCTTCAAATAGATCTCTGGGAGGTATAACTTAATGTCATTCAACACCTTCTTCATTATCGCATCGTTTTCGTTATCCTGAACCATACTTAAATCTCTGTTCTTTCCAGCATTCTGGTTTTCTAATTGACTTTTGAAACTTTAGCATCTCTGCTTTCATTTCGGCTCTTATCAGGGCCAATTCTTCGTCATCTTGATTCTTTTCGACTTCCTTATTGTTTACTAGAAAAAGTTTGGTATTTAGTAATATCGACTAATAAACTGGAATTGACAAATTAGATATTCCCATCTGAATGATATTCTAATTACATATACTAAGAGAAATATTATAGTGCTATACAAAGAAATCCAGTCAATAATGATCTCATATCTCATGTATTGCCGCGAACCATACAACGGCCTAATAATCTTTTCATTTTTCATTTTTCTTTTCATTAATATATCGACATGATCGACTTTTTCAACCATTTCTGTAATTTTAATGACTAGTTTTTTTTACATTTGTTTATTATACCTTCTACCTTCTACCTTCCAAACATCATCTGTCCATCCCTCTCTATGAGTGCATCAGACTCAAGGACAAAACCTAAGAAACCTTCTCAGAGAGCCCCGATCAGGCTCCCTAAAGCCAGGACAAGATCGGGATGTTTCACTTGTCGGAAGAGAAAGAAGAAATGTGATGAAATTGGTCCAACCTGTTCAGGCTGTTCTAGAAATTTCCTCAGCTGTGTTTGGCCAGAATCTCCAACTGCCACCCTGCCTAAAGATTTTAAAATTTCAACTTGTTCAGATTCTACTAAACATTTACAAATTTTGAATGATATTGAAGGGAATAGTAATAATATTGATTCAAACGTTATTAAATCTACTAAACCTTTAGATGAACTTAAAATCTCAATTGAAAATACAATATCCACTAACGATTCATTAATTCTAGATGGTCATATTTCCAATGAAAATGGAACTTCTACAATACCTTCAAATTTATGTTCGATTCTTGAACTTCGGTCTTATAAACATAAAATTCCATTTCCATTATCAACAACCATACCGGAATCAATTGATTTTATAATGGATTCCATTTCAATTTCGAATAACGATAAAGTATCTAATTCTTCAAATTCAACTTCTCCGGTTTCTATATCCAGTTTAATTCCTCCATTGGATGATTCTTGGATTAATCATCAAACCATTACTGATTTATTTGATTCATTATATCACGAATCGATTAAAAATTCTCCAATACCTTCAGATACTGATGAATTATATAATGATTTATTAAATTATACACCAAAATCGATAATAATTCCACAGACAAATTTGATAAAAAACCCAATTATCTCAGCATTTAGAGAAATTTTTTTTGCTAGAGGTTGCACGTTTTTATCGAAGAATAATAATTCAAACGATGTTAATATTTCCATTCACTATAATCAAGCAGCTGAAAGACATTATAATAATTCACTTACGATTATTTCTAATAATTTACCAAAAAAATCTACCACTTCAATTGAACATTGGTCAGTATTTTCAATTAAACAATTATGTACTGTTGATAAACTATTAGGTTTGGTTTCTGAAAATTGTATTTCTAATTTAATTTCAACAAATCTTAATATGACAATCAATGATTCAGACTTAATTTTGAATGGCTCTATTGATCAAAATCAAAATTTTGATAAAGTTTTGTTTTATCAACTTTTATTCACATACCCATTCTTAATATATTTTTCAAAATTTGAATCGTTATTAAATTTAAAATCACCAGAGAATTTATTCAAAACTTATAATTCTGACATGATTGAAATATTCTTATCAAACAATTTCGGTGATGCATCAATTAATTCGGATTCGGATTTGGATTCGGATTCAGATTCTGAAAAGAAATGGCTTGAAAATATTCTTTTAACTGCAATTATAAATATTAACCAAGCATTAATAAAAATAATTTGGTTATTACGTATGAAAAATTCAATTGACTCAAATGAGTTTGATGCATGTACAAAAAATTTGAAATCTGATATTTCTTTGATTTGGACAACAATTCAAACTGCTGAAATACAATTTGATTCGAATAATAATAATGAATTGATTGAATTTGCAAAATTCTCTCACATGTCATTAGAAATTTTGTTATTAACAATTACTGATCCTTCAATTAATGCATCAAGCCCAATTATTGGATTTTATTTGGATCAATTTATTATAAGTTTTGAAAATTATACAGACTTTGTGGCTAATAATAATTCGGGTATCAATAAAATGTCTAGATGCTTTACAATTTTACCATTATTTATTTCTGCCTGTGCATCACAAACATTAAACCAAAAAGAGTTTTTCAGCAAGGAATTGTACCTGGTGTCCAGAACATTAGGTCTAGAATTTATTGAAACTTTAACCTCTGCAATCGAGGATTCGTGGTATATTGAACAAAACGGTGGTGTCAAGACTTTTAGTAAATTGGTTTCGAGAGATGGATTTGCAACGTTGGTTGATGTTTGACCAATTGCTGATTGCATACAATATTAGATTTTTTTGGCTTTTCTGGTTTTCGTTTTTTTTTTATTTTTACATTTGCTCATGGTTGTTAGTTGTTTTTTTCTTTTACTTGTACTTTGTCCTTTTACTGCTCTTTTTACTTTTTTGGTTTTTGTATATGCAAGTTTGTATACTCTACCAGGATATATAACACTTTACAAAACATAATTATTAATATTGTTAAGTATGGATGATTCTTGGTCTTTTAGTACTCTAAGATCTAAAAGTGCGACGACTTTTCAAATCATGACATGAATTTTAGATTTTGGCCTTCTTAATTTGAACAAAGTATTAAACTTTTTCTTGTAAACATGACCAATTCCCCAAGAAGTTATGCAAAATTATAAAATACCTGATTCTCCTGCACTTCCAGATACCGAAGCTGAATTTGTTCCAGTTACCGAGATTCCTGAACAATTAGGTGCAGATCTTGACCTTGATGATTTTAGTGATAATAACAATGAAGATACTAAAATGACAGAAACGAATTTAAGAAAGCCAATCAATAATTTTAATCAATTTGAACATTCTGATTCATTGCCATCAACGCCTAGCCGGGATGTACTTTCATCATTTATACCAAAAGACTCAAATTATATTACACCACTGGCAGATTTTTCTGATCCTATTAGAGCACCAATTAATTTAATCAATCCATTCGGTGCGAATAACCAGTTATCATCATCTGATCCAATTCCTATAATATTTAATGACAATTTAAACATTAGAAGATTGTCAGATTTACAAGAACAGAAATTAAACTATTTCATTGAAGAAAAATTGATGGATATTCAAAGAGGATTCGTTAAATATTTATCATCAAAATCAGAAAATAAAATTGAAGGTTTAAACTTAAATCAAATTATTAAGAACTTAGATGATATTGTTGAATTTATTTGGTATTCTGTTTTCCAAGTTAAGGGCATACCAATTGCTTATCACAGTAATATACTGATGGATACATCAATTAAAATTTTATTTGGTGAAGAATTTAAGGAAATAAATTCAGAAGTTTCTGATATAATTACTAGATCGACATTAATCTTGATCAAAGATGAAAATAATGATTCCAATCAACTAAACCTACCAAATAATATAAAAAATTCGGGCTATGTTTCATATTTAATTAAAATTTTAGGTGATTTAATTGATTTTATTATAAAATACGAATTTTCAAGTTTTAGTGATTGGATAGTGTTACTCAGGTTATTATCTAAATTGGATAACACATTGTCAATAATTATCGATTATTCAAATTTTAAGTCAATTATTATCATAAGTACAACTGAAAAAATAAGAATTTCATCAATTATTCAACGAACAAAGATTACATTAGTTGAATTGTTTGATCGTTTTATACGAAATCTCGGACTTGAAAATATTGAAAAATATCGTTCAGCTATTGACACATTTCAAATATTTGTTGGTGAAACCTATGAGGGACTTGTAGATAGAACGTCTTTGTAATTTATAATTTGTAATTTGGATAGGGAGTGTAATATAAACCCATGCAATGGAATTAGGAAGTTGATGATTAATTAAAACATCAAAATCGCCAGGACCTTCCGCATTAGGAAGGTTTAGACTAAGATAACATATTAGGAGCGCTTAAGTTTTAACACTGCCCCTATATAAGGAACAAAATATCCTACATTCACCTTTCATTTTATTTTGTCTTTAAATAGTCATAATTTCATCTAATTACCATAGTTGAATAAAAAAAAATGTATCCTACAGAAGTTGAAATCTCTATTCCTAATGGCAACAAGCATCAGCAACCAACTGGTTTATTTATCAATAATGAATTCGTTGAATCTAGTGATGGTTCAACAGTTGAAGTTGAAAATCCAGGTAATGGTGAAACCATTTGTTCTGTTCATTTAGCAACTGTCGAAAACATTAATCAAGCAGTTGATGCAGCTGAAGATGCGTTTTTCAATAAATGGTCTACAATTTCAGGTAAAACCAAATCTGAATATTTATTTAAAATTGCTGATTTAATTGTTAAATATTCATCTCATTTGGCAGATTTAGAATCAATCGAATCCGGTAAGCCAAAGGATACCAATGCCATCTTTGACGTTTTGCATTCCGCTGATGTCTTCAGATATTATGCAGGTAAGGCAATTTCTGCACAAGATGGTAAAACTGTTGAAACTGAAACTTCTAAATTCACTTACACCATTTATGAACCTTATGGAGTTTGTGCTGCAATCATTGCGTGGAATTTCCCAATGAGTACATTTGCATGGAAAGTTGCACCATGTTTGGCAGCTGGTAATACAATGGTTGTTAAAACTTCAGAACTAACTCCTCTAAGTGCCTTAATGATGTGTAAAATTTTCCAAGAAGCAGAATTACCAGCAGGTGTTATTAATGTTACCTGTGGTTTAGGTTCAGTTGCAGGTGTGACATTAAGTGAACATAAGAAAATACATAAAATTTCATTTACTGGTTCAACGGGTGTCGGTAAATTAATTCAAGAAAGTGCTGCAAGATCAAATTTAAAATATTGTACTTTAGAATGTGGTGGTAAATCTCCATTGGTTATTTATGAAGACGCAGATCTTGAGCAAGCAGTTAAGTGGGCCGCTTTTGGTATCTTCTTCAATAAAGGTGAAATTTGTACTGCATCATCAAGAATATATGTTCAAGAAAGTATTTATGATAAATTTTTAACTATGTATAAGGATCATGTTGAAGAAGCGTATGTTCAAGGTGAACAATTTGTTGCAGGTGTTAACGTTGGTCCAACTGTCTCAAAAGCTCAACAAGATAAAATCTTAGCTTATATTGAAAGTGCTAAGAAAGAAGGTGGTAGAATTATTAGTGGTGGTAAAATTCCGACAACTACCAATAAAAACGGTTATTATATTGAACCAACTATTGTTGCAGACTGTAATCAAAATATGACTATAGTTAAGGAAGAAATCTTTGGTCCAGTTGTTGCAGTTTCTAAATTTACAAGTGATGAGGAAGCAATAAAATTGAGTAACGATTCTGAATATGGATTGGCAGCTTATCTATTTACAAGGGATATTGCTCGGTCTCAAAATTATGTCAGAAAAGTCCAATCTGGTCAAGTTTTTGTCAATTTTACATTTGCGGCTGATCTCAGAATGCCATTTGGTGGTTATAAAATGAGTGGTAATGGTAGAGAATTAGGTGACGAAGGATTGAAGGCATTCCAACAAGTTAAAGCTGTTCATTTCAACCTTGGTTCTCGATTATAAATTTTGTTTTAGGAACGGTGTAATCTGTGTAAATTTATGAACTTTTGAAAAAGAAAAGAAAAAAAGAAAAAAGAAATTGTATTAATGTAGAATGTACCAATTAGGAAAGTATAATGGTTGAAATCATGTTGAAAAATTTGAGAAATGAAAAATTCAAAATTCAAAATTCAAAATTCTCGAAAACGTACGGTTAACTTTAACTTGATGAAATTTCAAATTACATAGATCCAATTGGTTGAAAAGAATTTAATAATTAAAAAGAAAAGATCCTGTATTATATTAATACAGTTGGATCAGTAAAAGGGAACAGGGTTTTGATTGTTACTATTTATCCAGCTGATAACCCCTATTAAGGAAAATACTAAACTTTACTAAATAATATTTCAATTACACTTTATGAAATTACTTTTGTTTCCATTTAAATTCATATATTATACCATAATCTAAAAATGTTTTATCCAAAGGGGAAGATACGACATTTTATGATGTCAAACATAATTCATAATTCAAAGTCATATCAACAATTAAGATTCAATTCAGAATTAGTCAATCATAATGGTCATGATAACAACAATAATAATAGTGAAAATTATGAATCCGAATTTGCATCAAAAGTTATATCATATGTTAAAACTCCAGTTGAGGTTAAAAGAGAAATTGAATATTTTGTAAATGCTGATTTTAAGAATTTTAGGAATTTAACAATTCCTTTGCATTCACATCAAAAGGTTTTACCTAGAAAAATAGATTACAAAAGTTTTAACAGTTTAAATGAATTAATGGATAATAATCAAGTTAAAAAGGTAATTGAATTGGTAAATTCTACTTACAATAAAGAAATATATTTAACCTTGTTTGAATTTCAAAATTTATTTGTTCAACTTTTGCCTTTTGATTGGTATGCATATAAATTACTTAAAATTTACAAAGAAAAGATAGATTTTAGTAAATTAAATAATAAAATACTAGTATTATTTATGAAAGTTTCGTATTCAAATTTTGATTATATATTATTCCATAAAATATTTCAAATTTTTCAAAATAGTAACAATAAGATTCCTACTGATATATTATTATCTGCAATTCAAGTATATTTAAAAACTGAAAATATTCCAATGGCAACACAATTGTTCAATCAACAAGTATTAACAGAGAGCGATCTACCCAATAGAGTTTTGGACCTATTTATTTCAAACCTTTATAATCAAACGAAAAATATCAATTTATGTCTTACATCCTACAGGTTATGGATTTCAAGAAATTTTAATACAAATAATTCAATTGATTCATTTATGTATAATTTGATTTTAGAAAGTGGAGAAGTAGATGATATTCAATGGATTGAAAATTCATTACGTGAACGAAACAGATTAGATAAATTTTCAATTAAATTTGGTAATTTATGTAATAAACTATCAAAAAATTTCAAAAACTATGACAATTTCATAAATTCTAATGAATTAGTTAAATTTAAAAAATTGGCTGAAGAGGAAAATGAGGTATCTTTACTATTAAATAATTTAACATATTTACATTTGCGTCATTCAAATTATAAACTAGCTTTGAAAACTTTTAAAGATGTTAATAACAGAAAAGATTTACAACTATGTATATTTTCAATTTTAAGACATTTTGAAAAAGAGCAAAACCCAGAAATGATATTTAGCTTTTTAGAGAGTCTGAGAAATGATTGTAATTATAGAATTCATTGGTCTCAAATTTTGATTTATTGGAGGACAATCATTAAAAAGTATCCATATTTAGGGTTGAGGTTTTATAAAGTATTTCAAAGACGTTTAAAAAAATCTAAATATCATAGATATTCATTTTTATCGAAAATATTATATATCAATAGGCAAGCAAGTAAAGATATTAAAGAACCTATCTATTATCCTGTTGTTAAATATGATAAATTAGATAGTGATTTAAAACCATTAAATTCATCACCATATTTAAAGAATATTAAATCTAGATTAAAATTTGGTATATTACCAAATAGTGAATTATTAAGGAAAAGTATTAAAATAACAAATGATAAGTTAGATTTTCATGCATTGGTTGAAATTGCAAATGAATTAAATTTAAAGAATAATTCTGAATTTAAAAATATTGGATTGAATGTTCAAATATTCTATAAAGAATGTTTCTTTGATGGACCAAAGATATCCATGAAAGATTTCATCAGCGAGCAAATCAAATTAATTAAAGTTACAGAGTTTGTTAATAACAAAGATTTAGGTGAGTTATTTAAGTTATCAGTCAAATGTAAATTGACTGAGGAATCTATGGTAATTTTCAAATTATTTGATGAATTTAATTTCAAAGTTGTTGGAGATCAAGAAATTTTAAAATTTTTATCAATATTCATGAAATGGTGTTGGATGAATAAAAAATTTATCGATTTAACAATTATTTTAAATTGGTTAGAAAAGCAAGATGGTTTAAAAATTGATAATTTTTTTTGGTTAAATTTTGAAAAGGCAACACATGAAAATTTGATTAAAATTGAAAATGAAATTTCAAACTTCAATAAATTTGATTTATCAAACAAAGAATTGATAGAAAAGGAACGAGAAAGGGAATATTTCAAGAATATTTTACCAAAAGTTGTTGGATATTATAAGAATACTTTAAATAAAATTAAAAATAAGAATGAAATTGATAAAATAGAAATAATTGGAAAAGTTGATAATTCTTTTAATAAATTAATCAGTTGGGTTGATGAAGATACTGAAGCATTTTTCGATGGTGATTGGAATGATTAGATTTATATAACGATTACATAAAGAGATTTATAGAATACTTGTAAATAATAAATATTTTTCTCAGTGTTTTCTCTTTTTATGTTTGTGTCTATGTTTACGGGTAGGATTGTGTTTATTCTTTTTTTTTTGATGTTTGCTTTGAGGGTGACTTGTTTTAGAGTTTGACCGTATTAGATCAGTTTCCTTGTCATTTTGATCCTCCTCTTCATCTTCATCTTTTAATTTATTTTTTTTCTTTCCAGATTTTAAGATTTGTATAAACTCATCATCGTCGTCTTCATCGTTTTCATCAGCATCATCATCATCATCATCATCATCATCATCATCATCATCATCATCATCATCATCATCATCATCATCATCATCATCATCATCAGAAAATGTAATTTTCTTTTTCCGATGATTTGAAATACCAACATCTGAATCATCTGAAATTTGGTCAAGAGCAACTGGGATCGATTTTGATTGAACAATTATATCTTCATCACCGGAAACCAAACTATCATTTCCGATATCAATATCTGAAGTATTTAAGTATTCATCTCGATCATTATCATATCCAGTTTCATCTTCCTCATCTTCCTCATCTTCCTCATCGTCTTCATCATTTTCGTCAACAACAAACCCATCATCACTTTCATATTCATTTATACGATCACGATGATCATAAATTGAAGCCTCATCATCATCATCATCTTGATCATCTCCAGATTCATCGGCCTCAATATTGAGTATGGCTCTCGGTCTCATATCATTTAAACCGTTATCAAAATCATTCCAATCATCCTCTTCGTCATCAGAATCTATTCTTTGTCTTGTTGGATATACTAAATTTTCATCATCATCCATATTATCATTTTCATCGTCATCGTCATCGTCATCGACATCATCATCATCATCTAAATCATTTAATTCATCACCATCATTTCTATCCTGCCAACCAACCATTTGTCGACCACAATTTTCACAAAGACCATCGATCAATTCCCAATGACAAGCGGAACATCTTGGTACACCATCTTCATTATCAACGATTGCCCTCCCCCAATTTTCATTTAATTTTTTCAACCAGGGGAAATCATTATTTTTATCAATTTCAAAATCATTATTTTTCTCTATATACCAAAGATCTAAAATTTTCAATAATTTATTAACTATTAAAGAATCATCAATTGAATTAATTAAATTTTTCAAATCTTTTAAAATTGAATCAATTAATTGTTTTAATGAATGATTTAAAATTGGTTTATTATCACCAATAATTGATCTACAAATTGGACAAGTTGGATTACATTGAAACCAATATTTAATACATGAATAACAAAAGGTATGACCACATGAAGGTAAAAAATATGGTTGTGTTGGTATATCTTGACAAATTGAACAATTTAATTGGATTGATATATTATTTAATATTAAATTTAATTTATTATCTTTATAAGTATTTGAAAATTCAGAATTTGATAATATTGTTTGAAACGTATTTGTCATGTATAAGATATGAAATTTATATTTATATTTATATTTCTGTTTCTATTTTTATTTTTTATTATATATATAGATATAAGTATTGTATAACTAGTACAATTATTAAAAAAAAAAAAGAACACGAAATTCCCCTTATATCATAAGATCCTACATAATAAACTTAAATTCATGTTAAGGAAATTTAAAATTTAAGATTTAAAATTTGAGAATTGATTGGTTATTTGCGACAGAATTAATTGTTGTTGCTATGAAGATTACGTAAAATATAGATAAACGTGTATAATTGAAGGTGATATTAATGTAATAGCCTTCTGAAAAAAATAGTTTTGATATTATATAAGTTTTGTGAATAATCTGGTAATGAAGAGAAGTTAGATGGGATTAATATTATGGGAGATAAGAAATAAATGGATAATTTGACATTTTCAAAATTTTGATATAATAAACAAATAGCAAATATTAACATTAAAATTTCAAATTATTCAGTAAAAAATCAAAAAATGTTTACGTAAGCTGATCGACGCGACTGCGAATCATTTTGAGCGTTTATTGAAGGGAAAACGGAAATTAGAAATTACAGATATGGATATATGGATATATACATGCATACATGTGCATTAAAATTTAAGATTTAATATAGTGAAGCCGTTTAGATGTTGAATTTACGTTATAATTAATAATTAATTTATTATTATTATTAAATTGATTACTAAGAGTTTTATAAAGTGACATCAATCATTATTCCCACCCATATCCGACATTAAGGGGAATTATGAATTATATAGAGGATCTCTAATAAATTAAATAATTGAGAAATTAAAGAAATTTGAGAAATTTGAGAAATTTGAGAAATAATGGCGGAAAAGGCGGAAGATTAAAGATTATGAGAGTACGGAAATGTTTACTTAATGTGTCAAATTGATTCGGAGACTTTAAATATTAAGATAATTAAGGTATATATGTAATATTTAATATGGATAAATGGGCAATGGGCAAATTGCGAATTGCCGATTGCAAATCGGATTATTTGAAAATTTGAAAATTTTGGAAATTAGAAATTCAAGTTTGGAACTGGAACTGGAACTTGAATATAATAGAGATCGAGGTAATTTAATTTTAAAAGGCGGAGGTTTAGAGGGAATTATTACAATTCTTATAGGATCTACATTATAGCAAAGTAGAGTATAGTAGAATAGAGTAGAATAGAATAGAATATAGTAGAGTAGAATAGAGTAAATATTGTATACACAGAGATTAAAGAATAATTACTATCTATCTATTAACTGTAAGAGTGTCTTGTCTTGTCTTGTCTTGTCTTGTGAGAGAAGATTAAAGAACGTTTATGTCATTTAATACTCTATAGGGATATTTTAGACGTAAATTCTCTTAATATAAGATAAAATTAAAAAATTTTAAGGGGAAAAATCTAGAAAATCACGTGCCGATGACGAAATCGAAAAATAAAATTATAAATTTTTATAATCTATACGACGTATATACTAAAACTAATATTATATGGTACGCACGTACATACTTCTTACACACACCATACACATACCAATGATACACACTATCCACACACTATTATATAACACCTACCGTTATATTATACCCTAATTAGGCCCAATAAATTGATGGAAATGGCAGAAAATAAACATCAATGGAATGATAAACCCATATTAATAGAAGAGGGAATCCGCCATTTCTTATTGGTCCAGCCGGGCTAGAAGCGGTCGTTTTTGTTTACATTTGACCGGATTCGGCAGGCGCGCGGCCTGTTTGCGCTCTTTTTTTCTTGTTTATTCCTTTGGCTGCTTTTAATTTGTCATTTTTGCCATCCTTAATTTCCAATTTACAATTCCCAATTTACTTTTCATTGCTGGTTTCCCACTTTTTTTTTTCTGTTTTATAATCTGGAACTATTCCTTCTTTCTTAGTTTACTTTACTTTCTGTTTTCTTATTTCTAACCTCTTACTTCTTTTCTTTTCTTTTTTAACTCTTTCCTTTTATCAGTCTCTTATATTAAGTATCTGATACCCAATCAACAAAAATCCACTTTTCAATTTTAACATAAAAAAAGCTATTTCTTAAATTATAAACTTAAACTTATATTTTTGAAATTCATTCGTTCTTAAAATATTGTTAATTATTTTACTTTAATTATCCATATTTTATTTTATTATTATTATATTATTATTACACTAACTCAATAGTTTTTACAAAGTTTTAACGTGTTTGCTTGATTACTTAATATAACAATGTCTGAAAAAGAAGTTCATGAACCAATGGCTGAAAAGCCACCTCAAGTTAGTACAGATGCTACTGAAGAAGATGATGAAGAAGATGAAGATATCGATCAATTAGTTATGGAATTACAATCCAATCAAAATGTCGATGAAGATGAAGAAGAAGAAGAGGAAGAACATCATTCTTCTTCTTATAAAGAAGTTCCAGATGAATATTTACATACTGATCCTTCAACTGGTTTAACTTCATCTGAAGTCGCTAAGAGAGTTAAGAAGTTTGGTTTAAATCAAATGGCTGAAGAACAAGAAAATATGCTTCTTAAGTTCTGTATGTTTTTCATTGGTCCAATTCAATTCGTTATGGAAGCTGCAGCTTTATTAGCTGTTGGTTTAGAAGATTGGGTCGATTTCGGTGTTATTTGTGGTTTATTAATGCTTAATGCCAGTGTTGGTTTTATTCAAGAATATCAAGCTGGTTCCATTGTTGATGAATTAAAGAAAACTTTAGCAAATACTGCTGTTGTTGTTAGAGATGGTCAACTTGTTGATGTTGCAGCTAATGAAGTTGTTCCTGGTGATATTTTAAAATTAGAAGATGGTACTGTTATTCCAGCTGATGGTAAATTAGTTTCTGAAGAATGTTTCTTACAAGTTGATCAATCTGCTATTACTGGTGAATCTTTAGCTGTTGATAAACATTTCAATGATCCAACTTTCTCTTCTTCAACTGTTAAAAGAGGTGAAGGTTTAATGATTGTTACTGCTACTGGTGATAATACTTTTGTTGGTAGAGCTGCTGCTTTAGTTAACAAGGCTTCTGGTGGTCAAGGTCATTTTACTGAAGTTTTAAACGGTATTGGTACTTTATTATTAGTTTTCGTCATTTTAACTTTATTATTAGTTTGGTGTGCATGTTTCTACAGATCTGATCCAATTGTTAGAATCTTGAGATTTACTTTAGCTATTACCATTGTTGGTGTCCCAGTTGGTTTACCAGCTGTTGTTACTACTACTATGGCTGTTGGTGCTGCTTACTTGGCAAAGAAACAAGCAATTGTTCAAAAATTATCTGCAATTGAATCTTTAGCTGGTGTTGAAATCTTATGTTCCGATAAGACCGGTACCTTAACTAAGAATAAATTATCTTTACATGAACCATATACTGTTGCTGGTGTTGATGCTGATGATTTAATGTTAACTGCTTGTTTAGCTGCTTCAAGAAAGAAGAAGGGTTTAGATGCAATTGATAAGGCTTTCTTAAAATCTTTAATTGGTTATCCAAAGGCTAGAGCTGCAATGAAGGAATATAAGACTTTAGAATTCCAACCTTTTGATCCTGTTTCCAAAAAAGTTACTGCTATTGTTGAATCACCAGAAGGTGAAAAAATTATTTGTGTTAAAGGTGCTCCATTATTCGTTTTAAAGACTGTTGCTGAAGATCATCCAATTCCAGAAGATATCTTAGAAGCTTATCAAAATAAAGTTGAAGAATTTGCTTCAAGAGGTTTCAGATCTTTAGGTGTTGCAAGAAAGAGAGGTGAAGGTCATTGGGAAATTTTAGGTATTATGCCATGTATGGATCCTCCAAGAGATGATACTGCTCAAACTGTTGCTGAAGCAAGAAGATTAGGTTTAAGAGTTAAGATGTTAACTGGTGATGCCGTTGGTATTGCTAAGGAAACTTGTAGACAATTAGGTTTAGGTGATCAAATTTTCGATGCTGAAAGATTAGGTTTAGGTGGTGGAGGTGATATGGCTGGTTCTGAATTATATGATTTCGTTGAAAATGCTGATGGTTTTGCTGAAGTTTTCCCACAACATAAATATAATGTCGTTGAAATTTTACAAAGTAGAGGTTATTTAGTTGCTATGACTGGTGATGGTGTCAATGATGCGCCTTCATTAAAGAAGGCTGATACTGGTATTGCCGTCGAAGGTGCTTCTGATGCTGCAAGATCTGCTGCTGATATTGTTTTCCTTGCTCCAGGTTTATCTGCTATTATTGATGCTTTAAAGACTTCAAGAGAAATTTTCCACAGAATGTACTCTTATGTTGTCTATAGAATTGCTTTATCATTACATTTAGAAATTTTCTTTGGTTTATGGATTGCTATTTTAGATGAATCATTAAATATTGATTTAGTTGTTTTCATTGCTATTTTCGCTGATGTTGCTACTTTAGCAATTGCTTATGATAATGCTCCATTTGCTCAAAAGCCTGTTAAATGGAACTTACCAAGATTATGGGGTATGTCTATTATTTTAGGTATTATTTTAGCTATTGGTTCATGGTTAACTTTAACTACTATGTTCTTACCAAAGGGTGGTATCATTCAAAATTTCGGTTCTATTGATGGTGTTATGTTCTTACAAATTTCATTAACTGAAAATTGGTTAATTTTCATTACTAGAGCTGTTGGTCCATTCTGGTCATCAATTCCATCATGGCAATTAGCTGGTGCTGTTTTAATTGTTGATATTATTGCAACTTGTTTCACTTTATTCGGTTGGTGGTCACAAAACTGGAACGACATTGTCACTGTCGTTAGAGTTTGGATTTGGTCATTTGGTATTTTCTGTGTCTTAGGTGGTGCATACTACATTATGTCTGAATCTCAAAAATTCGATGACTTAATGAATGGTAACACTAAGAAGACTGAAGGTAAGGGTAAATCATTCGAAGATTTCGTTGCTGCAATGAAGAGAGTTTCTACTCAACATGAAAAATCTAATTAGGTTTACAGATTTTATTTAAATTTACCTTAATACAATTATTATTGTTTTTTCAAATACAAAAATATATTTTAATTATTAATTTTTAATCATTTTTTTTTCCCATTTCAATTTTAACATTTTGGAAATTTTTATAATATACATTAAATTTTATTTACTTAAAAAATATATTTCTATTTAATTTATAATCATTTCATTCAGTAAAAATATATTTTCTAATAGATTCTAGTAGTCTTCTTTATTCTTTCTTATTTCTATAAATATACATAATATTATTTAAATTATTTATTAAATTTAACAAAAAATTCTTCCCTTTTAATCCTTAACTCTTTTGTATAGTTTAAAAATTTCTCCTTATCTTGCACATCATCAATACTATTGAAATTTTTTGTAAAAATATAATCAATATCTCTAGATGCACATTTCATTTCATCAATTTTATTTAAACTTGAATAATCATACAATAGAAATGCCTTTTTCTGAATTTCTGTACATGCAATGAAAAATTCAGATAATTTTGTACATTCATCAGATTCTAATGTCGCAACCGAACTTAATCTGTCCCAAACTTTCTGCTTCCCCAAACAATCATAAAATTTATATTGAATTTCTGAACAATTTGTTAAAATACTTTCCTTTTCATTATTTTCTCTTTGATATTTTTCAAATTCATAATTTAAATATTCTTTCTGTTTATTCATCGATTTAGTAGTTGAAATCGATGTCGGTAATCTTAACACTTCAACTTCATCCCTTGCTTCATCATCATTTTGTTTATTGACTTCAGATGGTTTACCTTGAATCATGGATAAAAAATTGGCACCTGTATCAACACCGCCACTTTCTTGTTCTTTCTTAATTGCATTTGTATTTTCTGATTGTCTACGTAATAACGATTTGAATTCTCTATTACTTAATTGTGATTCCTTAGACTCTAAATAATTTGTTAAATCTTCCGACATAGGGTTATTATCAGAATTCATCGATGTCGTCGTATCAGATCGTGAATCTTTGTTGTTTCTCCACCATAGTAGTCCCATATTGTATGTCCTTTCTAATTAGAAAAAGATCACTATTACATACATGTAATGTGTAAAGTATAAGTTGTGGAATTTCACAATTTTCTTCATGATGATGAGGAAAACGGAAAACGGGAATTGTTTACTCTCTCTCCTTGGTGGCTCAAATTTTTACAGTTTACAGTTTATGTTTCTCATTTTATTTAGTTTCTCTCTATACATACATATAAAACTACTTTAACTGAGCGATTCTAATAATTCTTTGATAAGCTCTTCATTTCTTACATCACGGACATGATCCCCTTTAACCATCGTATCTAAAGGAAGCGAAAGCCATTCCATTGGTTCTGTATCAGGTAACCCTTCAATAAAATTGACATAATCAATTGAAAGATTACCATTAGGTGCAAATAGTTGAACATCATTTAAATCATCATTTGATAATCTTAACAAATTGAGTGAATCTGAGAATAAATCTTCATTGAATAGTGAAGCTCCAAATTTAATTATGAATTCTAAATCTTTTACATTATCAATTTTCCCACCAAATATTAAATTACTTATCATAAGTCCAATAGTTTTGATAATATCAACACCTATATTAACCTTTCTAGATTTAATAAATTTAATAATAAATTTTTCTGCATTTTTCAAATCTGATTGATTAATTTCATACCTTTTAGAAAATCCAATATCTGCAAATCGTAACCTTGATATAATTAGAGAATAGTACCACACAAGTATAAATAATATCTTTTTCAACTCTTTTGGTTGTATATTTGATAATTTATTGATATTTAACGTACTAGAACTACTTAACATTAATTCACAAATACCCTTCTTCAAATTTATTTCATTTTCAATAATTATTTGTTTGCATGATTGAATTAATAATGATGGTATATCAGATTGAATTTTTGTAGTCATAATTAGTTTAAATTTAATATTTTTCTCCTTTAGCTGTTTTGACTTTAATTGTTCAATTATTTCTGTAATTAACTCTAAAAATTCATTTGAAATTTCAATATTTTCAATAATCAGCCAAGTGTTCAAATCTTTGTTTTCGTTGATAAGTCTATTTGCAGTACGATATCCATCGTTTGATCCAAGTGCGTATTTGATAAGATCAATATCTCCATTATTTGCTGCCAATTGTTCAACAATAAGAGTTGAATCACTTCCTCTATTATTTCTGAGAATTATAAATGGTGCTTCTAAAATACTTTCTTCAATATTCATATCCTCAACTACTTCAGTATTAGTTAATTTAGTAATAAATTTTTGAAGCAATTGTTTATCCTCTTGTAATAATAACGTTGAAATATTCTTATAGACTACTTTTGCAAATTCAACTTTTACTTTATCAACTGGTAAATTTATAGTGCTTCCCAAAGCTATTTTAAAGATATTTTTGGTATAATCATTGGGAAATTTATAAATTTTATTAACCCTTGACAAGTTATTAAACAGTTTAGTTAGTTTGGAGTATAAATCAGCTAGTGGCTTGAATTCATCTCTAATATCATTATAACTATTCATCATCTTATCAATTTCACCCATTTGGAATTCTAAAACTTTTGTCTCCTTCTTAATAGTTTCAAGTTTTGTTAATAAATTATTATCATCCAATATGTTGTCTTTGCTAGAACTTAAAATATCTAATAAGTCCTTCTCATATAAACGCAGCTGGGATTTACATCCAGCCGTTTTCTTCATCAATTCTAACCGTTGACTTTCAACTTCCGGTTTTCTAATTTCTAATGTAATATTCAACGCCTCGTTTATCATGGTACTTGTAGTAAATGTATAATTCAACACCATCATTCTACTTGAAATAAATGGTGACAATTTGATTGTAGAATCTTTAGTTAAAATATACAGTTTAAATTCGGGTGACATATCAATTTCCTTGTCGCCTAACTTAACCATCATTCTACCAGCACCCATTAATGTAATATCCCTTGAAACCAATCTATTAATAATTGGATCATAATATTCACCGTCTTGAATCAAAATTGAACCACCAAATTTGATACAGTTTTCAAGTTTTTTATTAAATTCGGGATCAAGAAAACTTGAAACAATTAATTGTTTAGGTTCTATTAATTTGGGTAAAAACTCAATGAATTGTCCAGATGGATCAATGATAAATGGAAAGCGATCAGTAAATGAAGATGATAAAATTGCAGTATTACTAATAAATTGATCATCATTTGGTAATCCGTATTTTTGCCATTGTACTATATCATCCACGGAAAATATCCCTGGCATGTTTGATAAACTGATATTTGGATCAAAGAGAACATCATTGTCATCCAATGTCTTTTTCCATGTATCCATTAATTCTGCCCTAACCGCAGGTAATGCAGATCCACAATATATAGTAAATGCGGCTAATAAAACAGTATTACCAATAAGATAATTCTTTTGTTGTTCATATTCATCAATGTTGATCTCCCATCTTTGACGTTCACTACTCAAACTTTTAAGTAATACAACACTACGATTTAATTTCTCTTTGACATTTTCCATTTCAATTTTAATATTTTCCTTGATTCTAATATTTTCACTGTAATAAACCTTATATTTCTCAACTTCTTCCTTCAAATCACTGATCATTTCATTAATTGCAATTAGCTTCGCCTTGGTATCAACCAATTCATTTTCCAATTTATGCAATTCTTTCTTCAATGGCTTCACTTTGACAACAATGGATGAGAATTTCAATTGTGCTTTAACCCACATCAATAAAGGGCCACATGCTTTACTGGCCCTATTTGCAGCTTCATAGTTAAAATTATCTTTGCTCATGTATGTTGTTTCCATATAGTTGATTAATTCATATGTGACTTGAGATTCCCCATTAAAGCTGATAATATCCGCAATAAAATCGTCCTTACGAATCACATGTAGCACATCTCTCCATGAAGAGACATCGTAACCCAACATAATACAAATTGATTCCAAGATCATTTTAATCGTATCCGGTGGATTATGCATCGATCTCAATTCCGTTAGATGTTGCTTTTTGATATTGAGAACACCTTGCTGTGCTTCTTCTATTAAAGTTTCCACTTCATTTAATTCTTCCACAACAAATTTTTTTCTCTTCATAATTACCTTCTCTTGATCTGCAAATAATTTTTGCATTTTCATAGACATATCTTGCTTTCTTTCTGATTCATTTTGATCCATTATCATCTTATCCAAAAGCTCACGTGATTTATCTTCTTCAATTTGTAATTGTGTCTCTTTCTCTTTCAAAACTTTGCCTAGTTGTTTAACTTTCAAAAATGTTTCTTTTAAATGATCCAAACCTCTATTAACATGTGAATTTAAATTCTGTATAACATTTTCTCTTTCAATAAAGATAGATGTAAAACTATTGATCAACTTTAAAAATTGTAACGGTGACATTTCAGAATTTAATTGAAGATTATAACTAGAATGGATTGAAACTAAAATATCAATGATAACATATCTAAGACCAATATTGTTTCCTTGCTTTTGAATTTTATAATCTGATTTATCCAACGGAAGAGCAGATGTAAGCTCTGTTGCAACAGTCGATAACGATTTTGTTGACCATGTACCCATCCAATTAACCACACACCTGTTGAATAAAGCTGAAGACAAAATAAATGGCTTTGAATCCTTTGAGTATGGATCACTCATTGTAAATACAACATGAAAATTTTGTGCAATTTGTTTAACAAACCAATTATAAATTTCATCTGAGGAATCTAATAGCAAACCTTGATTTTGTGATTCTTTCAAACACATCTCCATTAAAGCATCATATTCGTCCCCCTCAAACAGCCCGGGAACCTCTGCATTTGCTAAAAGAGTATTCATCTTTTCTAAAAATGAATCTTCTAATATTGTTGATTCATCAATGATCAAACAAATCTTCTCACCTTGAATAGTGCATCTAATCAATAAATCTCTCAAAACTTTTTCAAAATCAGCTAAAGAGAATGCTTTTGTTACATCTAACTGAGCAACACGAATACCATTCATCCAGGAAACAAATTTAGTTAAGGTGGTCTTACCACTTCCACTTGGAGCAATTAAAATCATATGGCCTTGATTATTTTTAAGGACTCTGTCAATTCGGAGAAGATGATCTAATAATTCGTCATACAAAATAATGTCAACATTTGATTCTTCTTGATTGAAAACATTAAACCTTTCTCTAACAAATTTCTTTAATGAGTTTTGATCAACAGATTGATATTCATAATTTAACCAGTCTGAAAATAGTATCGGCGTTTTTAAAGATTCTTTTATATTGATATGTGGAAAATTTTGTTTTGCAATATCAAAAAGCTTATCATAAACCCAATCCTTTTCATCTCGATTGATTAATTTATCCTGGAAAAGTCTCAAACCTTCATGTGCCCACAATCTTATCAGACTTTCCATGCTAATGGTGATTATTGGTTTTAACGCAAAGCATAAGCCCTTAACCCACCTCGTGAGTTCACGAGGTGAACAAATATAATGTGCAATATTGACATTCAAAAATTTGTTTTTATAACTTAGATAAAAATCAACCATCGAATTTGATATTGCATCACTATAGCCAACCATATCAGGAACTGACCTTAATAATGCCTTAGAGTATACGTGATAAATTGTTCTCAAGGAATATTCGGATGGATAGTCAATTAATATAGTGGTGCAAAAATTTAGAAATCTATTCGACATAGCATATCGGTTAGATGTTGACGTTGGATTGCATGCACCTACAAATTGTATATTTTGTAAATTAACCCATAATTTTGTTTTGGGATGCCAGAAACCATTCTGGACAACAATTTGCCTTAAAAATTCGATTACCAATTGTGTTCCATACTTATCAGCTTTGGGTAAATTGACTTCATCACAGAATAGTACTATCCACTTGCCAAGTGTTCTGGGACACATAGTAACACCGTTAACAGAGGTTTTATATTGGCAAATTTGCTCCAAAGCCTTTAAGATCGTTTGAACTGTAGTTTCTCTTGAAAAATTCAAACTCAATAAATCAAAATTAGATGCCTTTCTAATACTTGCCAATAATAGCATTGTTTTACCTGAACCTGGAGGTCCACATAAAATTAGAGGTTCATGCTGATTAAGAATAGAATATATCAAATATTCATATGTGGCTGTATCGACTGTTGGAATAACAACACCAGATTCCAAAATCATATGTGGTTGTAAATCGATTTGTTTCATAGTAGCCTCTAAACTTTTAAAATTACTATCTACTGGATCAACTGTCATGTGAATCAAATTATTAGCAGATGCTATTCTTTCAATTTCCTGAAACTTAGGAATTTCTAATAATTGATTAATAAATTCAATTTTATCTTTTACGACAAATTCTCCTGCAAATGACCAAATGATCGTCAAAAACGTTGCATTGAAGAAGAATTTTGTAAAATCACCACGACTCAAATATAAATTATTTGAAATATGTTCAACTAATAGATTGAAAAATTTGTTAGTATACCTGGTGATGTTTCTTACTACCTTGTATTCTGTGTTTTCTATAATTGGCGTATACAATAAACAATAATTCCAAATCAACTTTAGAGTCTTGTCATCCAATATTTGGTAAAGTGAATTTATAAATGACTCCTTCAAATCTTCAACAGAAAAGTCACTACCAATTAAAGGTTTATTGTTATTATTTTCATTTTCATTACTTGCTTGTTGAAAATTTGCTAGCAATCTTTTGAATAAATTAGTAATTGTAAAGGACGGTTTATTAAATAAAATAACTCCACATCTACTAATGGTAGCTGGTGTAGCATGCTCCAAACTGTCAACCTCAAATACAAACCTTACATTTTCTGGTAAAGGAATTCTTTCACCACTTGGTAAAGTCAATAACTTGTTATCATCTAAAACACTGTTAAGATTCTCCACCCAGTTTGGATCAATATCACCATCAAAGATAATCCATACGTTCTTTGTCTCATTTCTTACAAGATTTTCATTGATGGTCCGTAATATGGATGTTAAAATACCATCTTTCCATTCTCTTGTAGTATAATCCAATTGTCCAAACATTGTAATTTTATCAATCACCTTAGGATTAATTCGAAAGCATTCATTACTTTTTCCAGTGATCATGCTTATAGCTTCAATTGAGCAATCAAAGCATGTAGATTTACCTACACAAGAATCACCAACTAACATGAAACCATGATTAAGTTTACTAATTTGATAGATTTGTGTACATTTTAAAATCCAATTTTCAGATGCAGTTAACCTTTTTGATTTTGCAATATTAATTAAAGCAGTATCAAAATCATCAATTGAATTAAGGTCATTTATCGGTTCACCAAATTTAGTAATTTCATTATAGAATATTTCTTCATCAGAACTAACTAATCTAGGTAAAATAACATCATAGCAACTTTTCCGAATAATATCAAGTTCTCCAATTTTATCAATTGAATTGTAAAGAGGGCTTCTAATAATTTTTCCAGAATGGATAATGACTGACTTTAAATTTCTTAAACCGAAATCATAGTGCTTCTGTTTTGAGCATAATTTCCTCATATTAGCAAATAGCTGGACCAATTGATGGGACAAATCAATAGCTTGAACAAAACCTTGGGTTGAGAGAAGCACTCTTGTAATAACTTCAAAATCAGGAACTACCATACTATACGTCAAGAATTTACTCTTTAAGTTGTCTGGTAAAACTGATCTCCCTTCATAACTAGGATTATTAGTAATAAAAATACCAGCATTATGATTAATTGTTAACGATTTTTCAGCTATATTAATTTCACAGTTTTGGGATAAACCAGTTTGGATTTTTTCAATTTGTGTTGAAATACCAGATAGAATATTTTCATCTAACCTATTAAATTCATCAAAACATCCAAACGCACCGATTTGAGAAATACCCAATAAGATTCTGCTAACTGATTCAACATCAAACGAGTCATCACAACAGAATACAAAGACTACTCTACCAACACTATAACCAAATGCTTTAACGGTTTCTGTTTTACCAGTACCAGCTGGACCTAAAAGTAAACCACCCAATTTCTGATCTAATGATTCAGCTAATAGCGTAAGTGTTGACGTTGTTAAATGAGTATATGCTAATTTCTTAACAGCACCTAAATATTCATATGCGTAATTGGTAATATAACTACCATGAATGATTGAAACATTTTTGCTTAGATTTTCTTCTGGATTAAAAAAAACTTTTTGCTCTGAAAACCAAATATAGTTGTCGATTGATTTTACGTTGTCATCATATAATTGATGTAAAACTTCATGCTTGTGAATTATCTCGATGAGCAAATTTTCAACCTTAATTCTTGTTAAATTGTCTAAATTGCTTTTGATCAAGGTAGTAAAGTACGCTAAGGTATTTTGTACCTTTTCAAGATTTTCTTCATAATCAGAAGTTAAAATACATGTTTCAATGTTTTTAGTCCATTCAATTTGCAGACCCAAAATTAGTATTTGGGAGGGATACAGTTGTAAAGTATCAATAAATGTTTCTCTATTTTCAATATTAAAAGAAAAACTTTGAAACATATCAATTACGTTTGCTAGCAACGACGCTAGAGTCGACTTAATAGAATTTTCTAATGCCTTCAACCAGTTAACTAATCCTCGATTCTTAATTAGAGAAACAGGTTCAATTAGATGAACCACCTCAGTTTCCGCAGAAATAATATCCGTAATTAGCATACCATCTTCTTGGTAGTTCAATGCTGAAATTCCAGGTAATAGTTTTTTAATGTGTTTTGTAATTACAAGAATATTTGTAGAATTACCGATAAATTCTAGTAAATCATCATTTCCAATAAAATAGAAACGTGGAAAAATTTCTCTTTGTTCTTCCAAATAGCTATTAAGTGACTTTCTAATTTTTGATAATGATTCTGAAATCCTCTTGATCGTAATAAAAATATCAGGAAATTCAATAATATCGATAACCATCGAAGTTTTAAGGATAGAACCAAGCAAGTATTTGAATTCATAGGAAACATTTTCAAAACGTGATAGATCCAACGATAATAATCGTCCTAATTCGTCCTTTTCTTTAAAAATACCTAGAAGGTAAACCCATTGTTTCTGGGCATCATAAAACAATTTTGAAACTTCTGACAATTTGTTTATTCTTTCTTCCAAAACTCTAAGACGATGAGAGAATTTAGCAAAGTATGGCGAAGCGGAAATAGATTCTAATGTATTGATATCGTCTTCAATTTTTTTTAATAAATTGTCGGAACCAGAAAGTAGTGTAATTTCTGAATTTAAAACATAAGTTTCAAATTTTTGTTCATCCCAAAATGATTCAATTTCTGTAATTGATTTATCTAATAAGTTTTCGGCTTCTGCAGTTGCAACAATAGATTTAATATATTTTTCATGTTTTAATAGGTCTAAATCTAAAATATCTCCTAAAAGAATAACTTCAGGAGTTGTTTGAAGTTTTATGTGCTGAAATATTTCGTTCCAATGACTCTTATTCAACGAAGCATTTTTCAAAATTGACAAAAAAGGAATCTGCTGAATAATAATTTTAATGTCAGATGCAACAGATAATAATACAGAATGTGATTTAATGTCATTTGGAAATGATTTATAATATAATAGTGAATCATCTAATGGTGTTCTAATATTAGATAATTCAACTGACTGCCATTGGACATTTCTGACATCATCCAAAGAATGATGCAATTTCATTACAATACTCCATATATAATGCATGTGAGATATAGACTCAATATCATTCTTTAAACTAACATTAAAGGGTAGTTCTAAAAGATTGCATGCATCATTAAGCTTATCAGAGGTTATAGCTAAATTATTGAAAACATTTTCAAAATTTTGCAGAAGAGAAACAACATTTTGAATTGATGTAGTTTCATTAGGTTTTTGATTATTCCACTTACCTCTAGCAATTGAAATAGCTTTATTTAAATTTTGGATTTCATCATTAATAACAGATTTAATGAGTTCAATATGTCCATTTACATAATTCGAATTCTGTGATATAATATTTTCAAGAAGCTTGACGTTGTTTTCTAACTCTGAAAAGGTCAGCCAATCATCAGAAATTTTGTATCTATATTTTGTTAAAATTGAATTTCCAATCTTAAGTTGAAATAGCAATTCATCATTTTCCAATAAATACTTCTTACTTTTACTGATATATGATAAACACAAAATAATAGATTGGGAATTATCTAAGTTTAAGGATATCCCTCTAAAGCTTGTAATTAAACTATTCAAATTCTCATTAATACTTGTTATTGATTTTTGTAGTATGATCCCAAAAGATTCAACAAGTGTACGGTAAAATAAATTAAATTGCGTATAAACTCTACTCTGTGCTTGTTCATATTCGATTTTAATTAGTCCGAATGTCTTATAGGTATCAATTGTGTCAAAAGTTTCACGAATTAATTTTAACTTGTCAAAAAGTTGCAACCACGTCGAAATTCTTTCATCTTTAATGTCATTAAATTTAGAAATTTCAACATCCCAAATAAATTGTAATGACTTCCATCTATCAACAAAAATTTCTGCTTGTTTGAATGCTTTAAAAATAGTATTCAGACAATTTTGATAAATCGTAATAAATGCATCATTGTAAAATTCGTAAAATATATCCTGATCTTCGACATAGCTGGTAGAGCTTAATTTTTTTAATTGTTTGATTACCACAATTATTGAGTTTAAGTTGACAATCAAAACTTCTTTAGAAGCTTCCAAAGGCGGGTCAATTGAAATAGATAGATCTCGAACAATAATTTGATGTTGCTTTTTTTCATATATGAAAGAGAAATCGTCATTTGACCACATCCTATAAAAGTTATTAAGTTGATCATTACATTTTTCAATTAAAATATTCTCAATTTTTTTATTGAGTTTATCATTGAAATTAGTTGGATCAAATAACTTCATTTCAAAAATTTTATGTAAAATATCTTGTATTTGAGATAGCTTTTCTTCAATAATTTTAGTATCATATTCACAAACTATTAAATTATTTATAGATTGATTAAATTTACCCTTAAAATCATTTAGAATTGTCGCTTGTTCAACGCAGATCGAAATAAACTCTTGCAACTGATCTATATTATGCAACAAATTTGAGCTATTTATGGTAATACTTTTTTGTTTCATCTCTTCTGCCTTATATAGTTCAAACCAGGTATTTTCTTTCATTGAAGTTAGCAAAGCAAAAACCTTTTTGATTGTTGGGATGATTAAGATTTTTAAAGATCCTAACTCTTCAATTAATGATAATAATGAATAAAAATGGTTTAATGATTCCTTCAAATGTGATGCATATCTATAAATTATATAAATTTTATCTGAATATAATTTGATATTACCAGGAATATTAAAATTCAAAAGTTGCAAACATTTAAGTTCATCATTTAATTCTATATCTTTATAATCTATATTGATTGAATATTCAATTTTATCATTTATTGGTCTTTCAATGAACAAAGTTGAATTTAAGACAGAACCAGAAATTCTGGCTGATGTTGCATTCAACCAATTGGTGAATAAAACATCAATATCAATTTCCGCTAATAATGTTGATATTTTTGTTGAAAATCTCTTTCCTTCAGGATAATTAGCCCAATCTTTAGTTAAGATCAATTCCAAATGATTAAAAATTTTAGATATTGAATTTAATACCTGTTTAATCCAAAATAATTTTGATGAAAACGTTGGAAGTCTTTTACATGATAATACTTGTATAATCTGCCTTTGATTTTTACATTGAAATTCTAAATGCTCAAGTTCTTGTTCTGTTGCATGTAATAATATACTATGAAACTCTTGTAAAGTTAATCTAACTTGAGGTTTACTTAAAATTAGTTGAAATTGTTCAAACATTTCAAAGAGCAAATCAGAATCACCATCAAAATTAAGCAACATGTCTTTGATTAAGGTAACAATTTTACGTTCAATAAATAAAAGTTGCTGAGTATAATCTGTCTTTATAGAATTAATTACATTCATCTTTCTAAAAAATAATGATTTGATTGGTGTTGAAGAAATTGAATTAAAAGCATTATTTGCCTCTGTATACAATTGTTGATAAATATCCATTTGAATATTGAGGTTAGGATCTGAATTGTTCATTAATGATAGAATTGATTCATTCATATCAACATGTAATTTTTTAATATTTTTAATTTCAACGAGGATATCTCCAATATAATTTGGGGTTTCATTTCTAATTGGTATAAATGTATTGTCTTGTTTTCTCAATAGTTCCCTTAATATATTAATAGATAATCTTAAATCACCATCAAAAGCAGTTAACAATATGGATATCTGATTTGAGATTTTATTAAATTCATCAAAATTTAACAAAAATAAATTATTTTGTGAAATTATGTTAATCAGCTGGTTTTCAAAATCCATTGTAATTAATTTAATAATATCAATCGCTCTTTCAACACCATATTTAAACAGTTTTATTCTTTTAAAACTAGTAAAAAAAGATTCGACAGAAATTTGCAATTGTTTAAATGATTCTGAAGTTAAAATATCATCGATGTTTAAATGCTTTAAAAATTCATTATTTTGTGACGAAATCTTTAATGAATCTTTCAAGGAAATATTCGAAAGTAGTGCAACTGCTGCATGTGTCCTCTTTTTCGAATACATCAACTCAGACAATAGTATAATTTTCGGTGATTCTAGTTGATCTTTTATACTTAATAATACATTTTCTTTTGATTCCCAAAACTTAATTTCATCCGTAATTGTACCATTCAATGGATCATGGGTTAACTCTATTATTCGCTGTATTCTTTTAACCCAATCTTGTATAATTGATTGCAAACCATTCAAAAAGTTTGTATCATTAAACAAATCAGAACTTTGATGAATTATATCATTATGATTTTTATCAGAATTTTCAGCTAGCCAATTTTGAATTTCCATTGGTAAAGTCGATAACAAATCAGGTATTTGTATAAATTGCTGTAAGTTTTGAATGTCAAAGGATACTTTCCCTAATTTAGTTTTAGTGTTATCTATTGCTTGTTGGGAAAAATCATCAAAAACTCCGTTGATTCTAAGTAAATCAAAATATGAACCAACTCCATATTTTAATAATAATTTTAAATTATCAAGACTAAAAGTACTTATATCATTTATTGAAGTTGGTATATTTAACAAGATCAGTTGATTCTCTATATTTATCTCTTCTATCCAATCTGAATTTCTCTTTATTACTGCAACTATAGTTGAAGAATTTAGAATTTTGCTGTCATTTTTATCAATCGTTATTAAAACTATAGGAAAAAGAATGATTTAATGTTAGTATTTAATCATAATATAAGAATAATTTTCTTTAAAAAAAAAAAACAAAAGAAAACTTACTTGATTCATCTGCTTGTATAATATACAAAATATTCGTTTCATCATTTGTCATAAAAGATTCGATATCGGCAAGTTGATACGAAGCACTATTTTTAAATGTATCAATCGAGACTTTCACTAGATAGTCAATCAGTTTAGATTGTATATGATGAAGGTTTTCTATTTCATCAGACATTATTGGAGTGCAGTTATTGATTAGAAAAGATACTAGAAGTGTCAAATTACAAAAAAAAAAAGATAAAAAATATCAAACTAAATTAAAGTGGATTGTCAATGGTAAACAATAACAAAAAGATCAACAATCATGAAAAATAAAATCTGTTGTGCGAGTACGTTCTTTTCTTTCTCACTTCAGGATTCTGAGCAGATCCATTTATCATCCTCTCTGTTGAAGTAGATACCACTGAATATACACTTTCTTAGTTGTGGCAGCATTTCACCAAAGGAATGGGCGTAATCCTGTAAGAAGTGGACGACACATGTAGTTGCAACAGGAAATGCCGATTTATCAAACGAACAGTCATTATCAAAATGTTGAATCTCGTATGGGGCGGTATGGAAATCCCAATAATTATTTAATGGCGGAAATGAATCATTAAATAATTGACATTCATTTATTAGTCTTGTTGATAAAACATTTGCAACATTACCAAATAAAACTGGAGATAACATATCCGTCATATGAGATTTCATTTCATCATAGTATTGATGAGTAGAAATATAATTATCAAAAATTGGTAAATAGTCATCACAATGTTTACAGGTACAACCATTCCAAATTAAATTTGAAATCATTTGTTCATAACAAGAGATTGATTGAAAAAATGTTGAAGATGTGAAAGTTTCTAATCCAACTAACAAAGGTAATGTTCTTTTAACTAATGTTTCTCTATGTAGATAGTTACCTTCAAAGCCAAAATCGACATTGAAGTCATTTGGTGGCATATGCTTAACTAACAAATGTTTTAAGTTTCCGATATTTGGATTTTTTTTCAATATTTCAGTAATTAAAAAATCAAACGCTTCAGTATAATTATGATCTCTACGAACCGTCTTTTGAATCAATGATAATTTGGTTACGTTTATATTCCTTTTAATCAAATAATCATTAAATTCAAATAGGCAATCACATGTTATATCATTACATCCTAGTACCAACTCTAAGTTTTTCAATAATTTGAAATCAACCTTATCTAAGAATGAACAAATAATTGGATACGGATTTTCAAAATTATGATAAAATATAAGTTTCAAAGTATTTAATTTTAATTCAAGATTATCTATTTTATTTATCCTATTCAATACAATATCTTGAGATATTTCATCGTTGAAAATGAGAGTTTTCAGTTTATTGAAGAAATTGATAATTTGGTTATCATTAAAGGAATCCAAATTAAATTTATTATCGTCAAATTTTAATTCTAAACAATCTATCTTTAAATTTAAACTTAAGACGTCATTAAAGTTTTCAAATTTTGATAATTGTAAATAATTTAATGATGGAATTATAATATTTTTAATGTTTGTATTAAGTGAAGAGAATCTTTTCAAATTTGGACAATTTAATTTCAGGAACTCATACAATTCGGGAATTATAATATCATCAAATAACTCAAATGTAGAGTTATTGGAGATAACGCCAGCAATAACAATGTTCTGAATATACTTCGTTAATTCAGTATTAATAGTTAATGAATCCAAGAGAATCAATTGACGAGATCTGAGGATCTTTTCATTGAGAGAATCCGTGGCTAATGGAGTACCCATAATACCAATCACAGTATATAAAGACTCCTCATATGAATTTTGAGATTTCAAAGTTGAAGATTTGGAAAATAACAAGTTTCTGTATAACGATGGTAATACCAATTGATAAAAGTGATAATTTGTGTACAGAAGGTTGATTTTGTTCTGTTGAGGGAGATAATCAATGATCTTCGATAGTATACGATCTGGCAATTTAATTGTCGTCACAACAGTCATATTGTATAGTTAACAAGGGCTTTCTGGAATAAAAAAAAGAAGACTATTCAAGTAATTACTTACAGTCAGAGACATACTCGTGGGTTGATCTTTAATTCGAGCAATCTCTCTACCAATGGATGGTTTAGAAAGACCCAACAACCAACAACCAACAATTTACCATCTACAAGTTACATTAACCTTTCCTTCTCCTTTCAGTCTTGACTATCTTCAACATCTACACCTAAAAAACCTACAACAAATAACAAACAACAAACAACAAAGACACCCCCATTGAACGTTGTCATCCCCCCAAATCTGAATTCGTTTTCACAGTTGCGACTGGACACAATCGGATTTGATTTGACTTTTGTTGATTAAGTGAATTTGTCAGTTTGATTATATTGTAGTTAATAGTCATTATTAACATGTGTTATACTACTTCTCTAATCTTTACAGAATGGACTACACAATTGACAAGTTACCCAAAACACACTCCGCTTTGACAATCCAGTCTCATGTTGTTCACGGTTACGTTGGTAACAAAGCCTCAACATTCCCATTGCAAATGTTGGATTGGGATGTTGATGTACTGAACACTGTTAATTTTAGTAATCATACCGGTTATGGTTCCTTCAAAGGTTCATTTTCCTCATCTGATGAATTGTTGACTATCTATGAAGGTTTGAAAAAGATAAATTTGAATTATGACGCTCTATTAACTGGTTATGTGCATGGATATAAGACTTTACAAGCAGTTGGTGAAATTTGTAGAGATATTAAGTCCACTTCAATTACTAATGAGAAACCAATTATTTGGTTATTAGATCCAGTAATGGGTGATGAAGGTCAGTTGTATGTTGCGGAAGATGTTATACCCGTCTATAGAAACTTGTTAGAATCAAAGTTGGTTGATATAATCACCCCTAATCAATATGAATTGGAACTTTTAATTGATCATGAAATTACTTGTTTAGACACACTTAGACAAGCATTGAAAATGTCCCATGAAAAATATAACATAAAACATATTGTCTTATCGTCATTATTTGCTAAAGATTTTACTGATCTCGAAGGTGGTTCAGAAACAATTTATTGTTGTATTTCTTCTACTTCGATCAAAGATAATTTATTGTTATTTAGAATTGATAAAATTGGAGGTTATTTCACAGGTGTTGGAGATCTATTTGCAGCTCTATTATTGGATAGAATTACAAAATTAAATGACGATATTGTTAAATCTGTTAATGAAGTATTATCAATAATGAAAAAAGTTCTAACAATTACTTCCAAATTAAGTAATTCAGATGGCGTAATTGGAGATTCCAATATGAAAGATTGTGAACTTCGAATTATTGAATGTAAGAATATTTTTTTAGAACATAATGAAGATTTTGAACCAATCTATTTGAAAAAATAACCGTTGGTGAATATTATACTTATATAAATTTTTATAGAATGTAATCAAATATTAACAAATTAATGTAATACCACTGCATCTCCTCCATAATCATCTTCAGAACTATCACTCAATGATGATAAAACAGGTTTTAATTGATTATTCTCCTCGTTTTCTTCATCGACTTCTTCTAAATCTTGTAATATTTTACCATCACTCAATTTTTTATTAATATCAATTTTGTTTAAACAATTCAAATCAAAATCAACACTATAATCAAACGCCTGAGTTGTTTCATCCAAAGAAACATCATCACTATCATTGATTTCATCTTTATCTGATTCTCTTTCAAAAAGTGAATTTAAAAATCCACTACTTATTTGAATATTCTTGTTCAAGCTACCTTCAAAGAAACTTCTCCCTTTAGAGATAAAATTGTTTGAACTTAGATTATTTGTAATTTGGTGAATTGTATCCGTTACTTGTTTTTGCGTCTTGGAAAATTGTTCTGTATTTATCCTTGGGGTATTTATAGTCATATTCATAATCGAAGTTGATTTTCTAACTGTTGATGCAACATCTAATTGCTGTGGGGATAAACTTGCAATCGAATGATCTTTTAATTCAGGCGTTTCAGCATATGTTAAATCTTGATATTTGTTCTCTAAAACTGATAATTCATCTTTGGCTTGCTTTAATTGTTCAGTTAAATCAAGAATAGTTCTTTGTTTTACCGCCATTTGAAACAATAAATCTTCAGTACTCGTAGTTACTTTTAATGTATTATCTTTATCAATTGGAATATGGATTGGTAATTTATTGAAGTTCTCAATTTCATGGTTATCACTATTATTATCATCGTTTTTGTCATCTCTACTATCTTCCGTGATTTCGACGTTACTGAAGGGAATATTTTCTATATCTTCTTTAGCAGGTTTTTTAAGAGAAAACTTGATCAAGCCAGTCGACTCACTAATAACTCTTTCTCTGGTAGGTTTTACCAAATGTATGTTATTATTGTTATTATTATTATTATTATTCGTATTGTTGTTTAATTGATTTAATGAAGAACTGGATAGAATTGACAAAGATTGTTTCTTTGCCAGTTTTATAGGTGATGATGGAGTAGACATGTTTTGTATATGGAATACAAATGCAATGGAAATACTACCAAAAAAAAAAGTGTAAGGAACTTTATCAATTAGAAATTGCATTTAAATGAATCCAATATAGGAAAGTAATGAGCAATGAATAAAGAACATTTTAAAATTGCCATATTGGGTAAAACAATAACATATCCAACTTACGTAAGCGCGTCACGTGCACGCAACCCTCTAAAACACGTGATGCATACCATTGTGGCTTGGAGCTTTCCCAAAACGGCAACTTCACGCCACAGTTTCTATTTCAACGGTTGAACATCCTTCTGACATCGATTCACGCTTCTAATCATAGGTGACAAAGGTTCGACAGTGAAAAATTCAGAGTAGATTATCAATGGGATTTATATAAACTGCTATTTGCTGTTGTGAAAAATTTATAATCAACAATATGTTGATATTATGTTTTTCCGTTTCTTCCTTCTTTTTGTAACAATTTACTTGTCCAAGTCGCTATGTTAACTCCTCACGGTGGTATTTTACAAGATTTAATCGAAAGAGATTCTTCAAAGAAAGCTGAACTTCTCGCTGAAGCTGCAACTTTACAATCTATAAATTTAACTGATAGACAGTTATGTGATATTGAGTTAATTCTTAATGGTGGGTTTTCTCCATTAACAGGTTTTAATAATCAAAAAGATTATGATTCAATTTGTCATGACATGAGATTAGCAAATGGTCAAATTTGGTCAATCCCAATTACTTTAGATGTTTCAGAAGAAACTTCTAAATTATTTCAAGCTGGTGAAAGAGTTGTATTAAGAGATCCAAGAGATGATGCTCCTTTAGCAATTATTACAATTGCTGACATTTATAAACCAAATAAGGCTGAAGAAGCTAAAACTGTTTTCAGAGGTGATCCTGAACATCCAGCCATTAGATATTTACTTGATACTGCTGGTGATTATTATATTGGTGGTGATTTAGATGCAATCAATTTACCAAAACATTATGATTATACTGAATTTAGAAAAACTCCTAGTCAATTAAGATCAGAATTCCAATCAAGACATTGGAATAAAGTTGTCGCTTTCCAAACTAGAAATCCAATGCATAGAGCTCATAGAGAATTAACTGTTAGAGCGGCAAAGGATAAATTGGCTAATATTTTGATCCATCCAGTTGTTGGTTTAACTAAACCAGGTGATATCGATCATCATACAAGAGTTAAGGTTTATCAAGAAATTATTAAAAAATATCCTAATGGTATGGCAAAGCTGTCATTATTACCTTTAGCAATGAGAATGGCAGGTGATAGAGAAGCTGTATGGCATGCTATAATTAGAAAGAACTATGGTGCTTCACATTTTATTGTTGGTAGAGATCATGCAGGTCCTGGTTCAAACTCTAAAGGTGTCGATTTCTATGGCCCATATGATGCTCAAACTTTAGTTGAAAAATTTGCTAGTGAATTAGAAATTGAAGTTGTTCCATTTAGAATGGTTACCTATTTACCAGATGAAGAGAGATATTCTCCAATTGATTTAGTTTCATCAGGTACTAAAACTTGTTCAATCTCTGGTACTGAATTAAGAAAGAGATTAAGAGATGGTACTGAAATTCCTGAATGGTTCTCATATCCTGAAGTTGTTAAAATTTTAAGAATTGCTCATCCTCCAAGACCATCACAAGGTTTTGCATTATATTTATATGGTTTACCATATTCTGGCATTCACGCATTAAGTTATGCATTACAAGCAACTTTTAATCAATTCCAAGGTGGTAGACATATTACTTTACTTGATGCAGATTCAGTTTCTCCTGAAAGCTTACCATTTGTTGTCAGTGAATTAGTTAGATCAGGTGCAGGTGTTATTATTGCAAATGCAAAGGAAGTCGCTACTGCAGCTGAATACTTGAATTTAAAGAAAACTGTTTCAAAGGCTGGTTCTTTCATTACCGTTTCTATTGAAACCCCACTTGAAGTCTGTCAATCTAACGATAGATCAGGATTCTTCTCAACCGATGCTGGTCAAAAGGCTATTGAAAATTTCAAGTCAATTGAAGATGCTGAACTTTCTACTGATTTAAGTATCGAAGATTCATTAAATGTTGCAATCCAAAAAATTGTCTTATTCTTGGAAGAACAAGGTTTCTTCAGATTCTAATAATTCTGTCTATATAAAATTTTGTATTTGTACTATTCTGTTTACATGTTAATCTCATTTATGATATAATAAATCAAAAACCATTAATCAACTATTGCATGTTATTAATTATTAAGGCTTAATGTTTAATGTGTGTGGCGCATTTCAATAATTAACTATATACGATCGAAAAATTGCGCAGCATTTAAAAAGTCACGTGCACATTGTGGTGCACGGAAGTATAATATACAATTCTAAATCGTATGGAAAAAAATGTTGCCCTCCAAATAATGTTGTTGACTTTGATTTGTCATTCTGAACAACACCTCCTCCTGTTTCTTTAATAGCCCTTCAGTCGACACTGTGCATTCTCGAAATACCACATCCAAATAGGCTTGCAACACTACTCACCTCACACTATCTGATCTCAACCCATACAGATTCTCAAATCTCAATCCTCACTTAGAGTAATATTCCACAGCCTTCACATCGCGGCGCATATTAAACAACAACATCAACAACACTTTAAAAAACCAACAAATTCAACAAGAAGGACAAGATAAAATGAGTGGTAATACGAATATATACTATTATGTTAATGGTAAAATCTCCACTTGTCGTCGTTGTAAACGTAAAAGAACTTTAGATGAAGACCCAGATCATTTACAATTTAAAACTTGTTACCGTTGCCGTATGATTGAAAGAGATCAAAAGAAATTTAATCAGGCCAAAAGGAAACTTAATGCCGAGGTAACATCTGGTAATAGATCAAATCCAACTAGAGAAGAGATTGAAAAACTTGCTGAACATTTAAAGAATACTTCAAAAACATATCAAGCAACAAATAAACAATTCAATCCAACTACGATCTCTGGTCCAACAAAAATTTCCTTACCAGCTTCAACTACTCCTAAAATTAATAATTTATCGGGTACTTTACAATTCAAAAATACCACAATTCAAAATAAAGGTACTTTTATAAGTGATCCAATCAACTTCAATTCACAAAATTTAGATCAACCTCTAGCGTTTTTAGAAAACTCTGATCTTCAATTAGATGATGAAACTGGTGGTGATGTTGATTTGGCTTATAACGAACAATTATTTTCATTTAATATCTTATCAATCGACCCTAAATTGAATCCTTTGACTTTGACAGCCGAACAACAATCTTTACTTCAATTATCCTTTTTAGCAAAGTATCATCATGATCAATCATCAAATTTCAAGGTTCCACCTCATTCTTTATCACCAATTCAACCAACACTTTGTTTATCGTGTAAAGCAAATTTAACAGTTGATAGATTTGGTAAACAAATATGTTATGAATGTGAAAATAAACAATCAATTTTAAAAGATTTTAATCATTATTTGACAATACTAAAGTTGAACAAAACTCAAGATTTGTATCGTATTATATTTATGACAAATTTAACTTTAGATGAATTATTAAAATCATCATTATCTGATAATAAATCGTCGTCAAATGTTTTAAAATTGTTATATGATAAATTTGTTGTACCGATCAATGAAATTACAAGTTCTGAATTTTTGTTAACGATTGATGACCAGGATAACGAAACACCAAATGATTTGATATTAAGAAAAGTACTCAAATGTGCCTCAGATCATTCATCAATATCGTTTACTGATTCAGCAATTGACCCTGAAGCTCTTAACTTATCTGCAAATGAAGCTGTAACTCAAGGTGCTGTCGAGTGTAAATTTTCTCAACTTTGTCTTAATTATGATATGAACACTGGTGATTTCGTTTTATCGTTTAGTCATTCTTGTCATTTATGATAACTATACTAATCAAGTTAAGTTATCAGGAAATGAATGATTGTTCCGATTAAATAATTTACTAGCTTATTTACTTATCTATATTTTGTATACTTATAACTTGTTTTTATCGTTTTTCTATTTTTTCTTTGTCTCTTCTCCAAGAAACAGATTTCTTTTTCTTCCCTTTTGATTCCAGCTATATACATTCATTTATATAAAGAGAATAAATAAAATGTCTTTCTAACTTAGTCCACTCAACCTTTTTTTAATTTATTTTGAAATGTAACCAATTAATCTTGATTTCCGTTGAGATCGACACAACTAACTTTAGTTTAAATTATCATGCTTGGTTCAGTATTGACATGCTTAAAGAAAACTTCGTTAATACCATTATTAACAATTACATTTTGAGTTCCACGCCTAACTCTTAAATTATTGTTTGGAATTGAATCCCAGATTGCTATGCTTTTAAGTTTATTGTTGACTTGATCATATGAAACACCCTGTTGCAGTAAGATTGCTGCAACTCCTGCAACGATCGGACTTGCCATTGAGGTTCCGCTTAATATTTGGACTATATCATCATTTCTTTGATTACTTAGACTATGAACATCAACACCAGGTGCAAAAATATCAACACATGAACCCCAATTTGAAAAATGTGCTATCTGGTCATTTTTATCATCAATTGCTCCAACTGTAATTGCATAAGGTGAGCCTGCTGGTGAAGTACGGCATGCATCAATGTTATTATTTCCTGCAGCAACAACAACTAGTAACCCGGCACTATGGGCAGCCTTAATTGCCGAATCTAAAATACTACTTTTTGATGCTCCTAATGATAAGTTAGCAATGCCAAGTAGACCGTTTTCAGATTTATGCTTGACTGCATACTCTAATCCAGAAATCACAGATGATAATGAACCTTGGCCTGTTTTATCTAAAACTTTAACAGAATGAATGTTAACCTTCTTAGCTACACCAAATGTTCTAGAACCCAAAACTCCAGCAACATGTGTTCCATGTCCGATGTAATCAACGTTTCTGTAATCTGTAGAATAATTTGGACCTAATATTGCTCTGCCTTCAAATTGTGGATGATCAACAAAAACACCAGTATCAATAATATAAACAGTAACATTGTCACCTTGATAATCCAATGAATAATAATAATTTTTTTCTTGATCCTTACTAACTGGATCTTCTTGAGATAACCTAACTAAATGAGAAGCCGCATCTTCTTGTACTACAACTTCATCTGAAGCTTGAATACTGAAATCTCGTGTGACTTTCTCAACTAACGGGTTAGTTGAAATTGCTTCAATGACTTCCCTTGAAAATTCACCTACAAATCCTTCAAATTTGCCAAACGAAAAAACCTTTTTTATTTCTTGACGTAAATGTGAGAATGCTTTAGTTGAATCATATTGGGAACATAAAGCATCTACAGAGTCTGGTTTTTTAAGTTGAATAATGTATCTCTCCTTTTTACTAAATAAAGGAATTGAGTTTACAAAGGAAAGATAGCAAAGAAAAATAAATAAGTAGTAAAAGGATTTCATATTCAAAAAGTTAAAAAAAAGAAAATATTCCCAAGAAAGGGTTTACTGTGTAAGATTGTGTATTGTTGTGTTAAGCTTTATTTTATTTGTTTCTGTTTAAAAGTGTATGAAATGATTGTTTTTTTTTAATTGTTTTATTGTTTATACCGTAGCAAAGGTTGTCTACAAGGAATAAAAAAAGAATGAAGTAAAAAGAGTAATGTTTTTGAAGTTCCCTTCGCATGGGGCAGATATATAGATGAATTTTCCAACTAACACTTTAATGTTTCCTAATTGGGAAACCTTTTTTTTTTCAGTAGTTTTGTCTAGTTTACCGTTTATAATTCACTGGATTCGATATTTCTTAATAGAATAGATAAGTATATATTGAATAAAATACAAAGTACGAAAGTATAAACATAAAATTTTATACAAAAGAAAAAAACGGAAGCTAAAAAATTGGGGACATTAATTAATTAAATACGTGAAAATAAATGTTAAACAAACAAACAAACAATACTTATTGACAAGTGAGATTATTAGTTAATGAGAGCAATCTTATTTAAGTAGCTTTAAAAGCTGTTCCTTTTCTTCGGTGGGTAATAAGGTCATGATTTCTGCTAGACCTTTTGTGGTGTTTTTAATATCACTCTTGAATAATTTAGCCAAAGTTTGCTTAACAGCATCACCTTTCAATTTCTTCAATTGTGAATCTAGTGGTTTATGATTTTCTTCAATCCAAAGGGCAGTATCTTTATCATTGTTAAGGTCTAAAGTTGATGGGAAGAAGGAATTTAGTCTTGCATTCATTTCCAATCTAGTAGAGGTTGGAATTTGTTCAGAAATTCTCTTAATCAAGTATTCTTCATTTAATCTTCTTCTCAATCTCCAGAAGAAATATCTTCTTGCTTCAGACCATTCCAACTCTTTTCTAATGACACCTTTAGCTAACATACGACCGGATCTATCATGGAGATCAGCAAATTGAACAGAAATTTGTTGATAGATTGGTAATAATTTACTATGTCTAGCACCCAATTCCTTGGTTAATTTAGCCTTTTCTTCCTCATTAGAAGTTGCATCAACCTTTGATTTCAATACTTTACATGCATCATCTAATCTGTTCATAGTTTCAAACAATTTATTTTCTCTATATTTAATACCAACCATACCTGCTGGTTCTAAAACACCAGCTCTTGATTCAACATCAGCATACATTTCCATCATATCTTTATTAATAGTTGGATCAACAACGACCCATGAACCACCTCTTAATTCACCGGTTGGTGGAATATATGTAAATATTGGCTGTTTGAAATCAACTAACGCGTCAACAATGAATGAACCATATTTAAGAACTTCATTATACATATCACGTTGACCACCAGAGAAACCTCTCCAATTTGCTAGAATCATTAATGGTAATTGTTCACCATAATTGAAATCGTTAATTGCTTGTGCGGTTTTGAAAGCAGAATTTGGATACCAAACTTGACCGGCTTCTTGAACTAAAAATTCAGTTGAATCTGGATTAGCCGGATCTGCTGGGTATAAGTTTTCAACAGTTCTTGTTTCGACAGCGATAACACCCATTGGAATACCACCTAATCTAGCTCTACCAATGGTAACACCTTTAGCCCAGCCTGACAAAGTTTCTTGGAATGAACCTTTGTCAAACAAACCATACTCAAAACCACTTTCAGTTTCTCTACCCTCGATCATCCATCTAACATCATATTGTTCATTCTTTGTTGGTTTGAAATCAACTGGTCTGTCCCAAGAATCAGCACCTTCCAATATTGGAACAGGAATACCTCTCTTAGCTGGAACATATGATAACCATTTCATAATCTTTTCAACACCGTCTAGATCATCAGAAGCCGTTAAATGAGAAACACCATTTTTGTACATAATTTGGGTACCACCTAATTGTAAATTAGATGAATAAACTTCTCTACCTAATAATTTATTGATAGCTGGAGCACCTGTTAAAATTATTGGTTGTCCCTCAACTTGGATAGCTCTTTGACCTAATCTAACTAAATATGCACCAATACCAACAGATCTACAAGTAACCAAAGTGACAGTAAAAATATCCTTGTAAGCTCTCGAAGTTGCACCAGCAATTAAACCAGAACCCTTTAAACATTCGACACCTAAACCATCATCCATACCAACAATGGTATCAATGACATATCTAGTTTCACCTTCTTCAACAATCTTAGAAGTAATCACAGACGATGCCTTGCCAGTTTGTTCTAATGAAGCCATATCTTCTTGTGTCAAGTACAAGTACGAGAAACCCTTTGAGGGATCATTTGGTTCGTTCCAATTTACCTTATAGTATGGTAGTAATTCTTCAGCAATACCAATTCTTGCACCGGAATTTGCAGATAAATAAATTCTTGGAATACCAAACTTTCTAGCATATTGAGTCACCTTATCAAAGAAATCGTCTTCAACAGGACCAAATGAACCAATCTTGAAAGTAATGTCGTTTGCAACAATAACAAATTGTCTACCCTTTGGATACTCTGGTGTTTTAGCTGTAACTAAGAAACCAACCATTCCAATATTATTTGCACCAGGCTCTCTACTAACTGGAGTTACTTCACCAGAATCATCAGTAATTAATTCCTCGTAAGAAAAGAATGAATCAGTAACCTTAATCTTTGGATCAAAAGATTTCCATGATGAAATCAGAGCTTGCTTAAATAATTCAGGGAAATCATAAACATAAGTGGTACCTAATTGATGAGCTCTTTGTCTCTTTGGTTGTAACCATTCTTTAGTTGGATAAGGAGTTGAAATAGGTCTTAAATGCATTGAACCAGGAATACCAATAGACTTGAAAATCCAATCACCTTGCGCATTCTTTTCTTCAATGTATAATTCTGATTTAACAACATAACCACTGATATTATTAATAACAGCTCTTAATGGGAATGGAATACCTGTAGTAGAATCAGTACACATAATTCTAATTTCTGCACCTGTAACTCTTAATCTCCATAATCTTCTACCAAATCTTTCTAAGAAACTTGCAAATGCATTTTCAACATCTTCTGGAGTGATGTTAAAAACAGCTGAGAAATTAATAAAAATATGATTTAGATCAGTGTTGCTTGTGTCAAGAATTTCAAGTTGATCTAGGATATCAGAAACTAATCTGTGGGCTTCGGAAGTTAAATATTCTGAAGCTGTAATATCACTCTTGATTGAACCAGTTCTGATGATACCCCTAGTAAAATACCTCTTATCGATACCTGATGAATTCTTTGCAGATGCTTCATAAACATGAATATTTCTATTTTCAGTTGGAATAGATTTAATATTGAAATTTGATAATCTTCCGAGTTCTAATTGGAAGGCTAATGCAGGTTCAACATGTCTAATCATTTCATCTTCAACATAAACATCACCAGATTTTGAAGTCTTAAAAGTGAAATATTTAGGGTAATTTCCTGAATGATCACCGACAACAAATGTAACTCTTCTAATTCCAGCTTTACTTAAATCAGATTTGTAATCATTGGTAATGTGTTTCATTTTAGTTAAAATTGCCGATTCATCATCATAACCATCAGTCGAATTGACAAAAACATTACAAACATTAACTAACGCCGATGCATCCTTAATATCTTTTTCTAATGATGACAAACCTGATGATAATGCACTTTCAGCTTCATCTAAATGTTTTGCAGAAACTAAAACACCGCTTCTAAGAGGTTGAGAATCATTTTTATTAATCATAAAAGTTAAATCTGAAACTGATACAGCTCTATTTAATGAATCAGGAACTGCATTGAAACTAGAAGTAGATAAACTTGGCAATTGGAATGACCATTTTAAAATTGGAGTATCAGTTGGATTTTCAGCAATTTCATGTTTCACACCTTGGACTGAATAAGCTCTATAAGCCCTTCTTGCATAAACTTCAGCTGCTGCTGCCGCAACCCAACGATCACTTGAGCATAAGAATGGTGTTAAAACATCAAATAATGTATATTTGGAGTCGATGATGTCTTGAATAATATCCAGTTTTGGTAATGTATGCTCGGAAACTCCTGTCTCACCAAATTTGGAAGAAATAACAGATGTTTTCAAAACATGTTCTAATTGATTACTTCTTTCAGCGATTGATGGCATTGAACATTGAATTAAAATTTCTCTTGCCTTCAAAGTTGCCTTTGCAGTTGCTCTTGTATCCAATTCGACAATTTTCTTTAACGGAGTCTTGAAAATTGTAACAGCAGTTGGGGTGTTCTTCAAAATGGATTGATAGTTCTTCAAAATTTCAATAATTAAATTATTTTTAGATGCAATTCTTGAATGAGACAATGCAGTTTGAACAACAATTGATAAGTCAGACTTATTTTCATCTCTTAATTTCAAGATGACGTCCTCTTCTCTAACGTTATCACCTGCAAATAGCGATTCAACTCTATAGTATTCTTCTAACAAGCCAGCAAAAACATTATATTCATGAACTTGTAAGCCGTTCTCGTAACGTGTCGCAATTGAAACCAAAGGAGCGATGACTTGATCAAATAGAACATCAAGTTCTTGTTCCTTTTTAGCTTTTTCAAATAATTGTAAAATTTGCTTTGAAGGAAATTCTGCATTTCTTTGATGGGTTCTTTTAATTAAATCAGTCAATTGTGCGTCTAATTTCATTGGAAGTCTTGAATGTAAAGCGGAAATTTGATTATTCCATTCAGAGTATGGTAAATCTGGATTTCTTAAAACACTAATCAATTGAGTTAATGTTGATTTCATAACAACTTGATTATCAAAACCATGTAAAATTGATGTTAAAACTTTATATAGTCTTTCAAATTCATGGACTGGTTTAGTACCTGTAACCATTGGGGAACCTAAATCTGGTAAAGTTTTATCAAAAGGTAATGCATGCTTGACCTTTGATGGATCGTCCAAAGCTAATATTGCCAAAATATCACCCGCATTAACAGTCGAACCAGGTTGTTTTAAGACTTGAACGGTACCATCCTCACCTGCAATTAATGGCATACACATTTTCATAACTTCAACTTCTGCATATGGTTGACCTGCCTTAATATGTTCACCATCTTCAACCAAATATTTAACAAGTTTACCTGGTGAAGGAGTTCTCAATTGAGTTGGATCATTTTCAATTTCTAACAAACAAGTTTTACCATCAACAGATAATCTAGTTGCAGAAACTTCTTCCTTCCAATAAACTGAATGTGATTTACCACCTAAAGCAACCAATAAGCCACCATCAGATAATGATTTGACATTGGTCAAAACTCTTGAACCATTAATAAATAAAGTAAAATCTTCTTCACTTGCTTTTGCAACTGTAAACTTATACTTGTTACCTTCATAAATAAATTCAACATTAAAAATAGTTTTTAATAATTCTTTGGATGGAACTTGACCTTTCTCTAATGATAGAATATAATCCTTTTTACATTCCTCAGCTTGCAAATAAGCTTTAGTAATAGCACCACAAATAACAGCAACATTTTGATCAGGTCTTTCTGCAGTTAATTTTTTAGAAATTAATTCATCTAACCAACCAGTTGTAATTGTATTTTCAGAGAAATCTGGAGTTTCTAATAGCTTGATTAAATATTCAACAGTAGTTCTAAAATCACCTCTGATACTTAATTCTTTCAATGCAACAACCATGTGTTTTCTTGAAGCTTGTCTATTTTCACCAAAGGCAAAGATATGACCGAATTGTGAATCAGCAAAGGAATGAATCGAAGATTGATTTGCAACAGAGAAATAACCCCAAACATTCGATGATGATCTAAAATTTAATTCATGCAATGTTCCACCTGATGGCTTGAAACCTTCACTTGGATCCTCTGAGGTAATACGACATGCAGTACAGTGTCCCTTTGGTGTTGGTCTTCTTTGCAGTTGTAAACTTTCTGGCTTCTTAAATGAAAAATCGATTTCTGTGGTTGTATGAGGATCTACACCATATAATAACCTAATATCACTAATTCTGTGCATTGGAATACCCATTGCAATTTGTAATTGTGCAGCTGGTAAATTAACACCAGAAACCATTTCTGTGGTTGGATGTTCAACTTGTAATCTTGGATTTAATTCTAAGAAATAAAACTTATCATCTGCAAAAGAATATAAATATTCAACAGTACCTGCAGAAACATAACCAACCAATTCACCTAATCTAACTGCCGCAGCTTCCATTTCTCTGAAAGTTTCAGCTTTTGCAATTGTAACTGGGGCTTCTTCAATGATTTTTTGATGTCTTCTTTGAACCGAACAATCTCTACCAAATAAAGAAATATTTGTACCATATTGATCAGCCAATAATTGAACTTCCAAATGTCTTGCAGCACCAGCCAACTTCATGATAAAAATTGGTGAACCAGGGATTTCATTTGCAGCTTGATGATATAATCTGAGGAAATCCTTTTCATCATCAACTTTTCTGATACCTTTACCTCCTCCACCTTCTGAAGCTTTAATCATAACAGGAAATCCAATTTGCTTTGCTTTGACTAATCCATCATCAGGACCAGTACAACAACCTTTGGCATATGTTTCATCATCAACAGAAACTAATCCAGTTTCCTTGTCAACAATGACTTTATCAACACCTGTACCAGACCATGGAATACAAGGAACTTTAGCATGCTGAGCAACAATTGTTGAAGAGATTTTATCTCCTAAAGATCTCATTGCAGATCCTGGAGGACCAATAAAAATAATCTTTCTAGGTGAGTTTGCTAACTTTTCAGGTAAATCTGGATTTTCAGAAGCATGACCCCAACCTGCCCAAACAGCATCAACTTTTGTTCTTTCTGCAATTTCAACAATAAGATCAACATTTGCATAGTTATTATTATTTGTTCCACCTGGAACCTCGACATATTGATCTGCCATTCTAATGTATTCAGCATTTGCTTCTAAATCTTCAGGTGTTGCCATTGCAACAAATTGGATAGTTCTTTCATCACCAAATGTTTCATAAGCCCATTTTCTAACAGATCTGATTTCCTTGACAGCAGCAATACCGTTGTTTGAAATTAAAATTTTCTTGATAACTGTATGACCTTCATGTCTTATAACAAAATCTTTCAATGCAGAAGGTTCTGCCTTTTCAATTGTATTGAGACCAATAAAGTTTGCAGTTAAAGAATGATGTTTATTTGATAATAATGAAGACATTTTTCTAGAATGTGAATAATGGAAATTGTAATTTAAATTAAACGGTTTCTTTAATAAATTTTTAGAGAATAAAGTTCTAGAAAGAATAGAATGTGATAAAATATATGTTAGTGATTTCATTCATACAGAAGAGTAAAAGTAGTTGCCAATTTTATAGTGGTATCATCCAGAAGTGCGTTATTTAGTATAGGTGTAGTATTATTTTGATAAAAATTAATGGCTGTGAATTTTCCGTTAGGATTCTAATTCATTAAAATAGTTTTGTTTGCTATTATTCAACATGTCAAATTCATGATAAAGTTTAAAATGTAACTGAGGTTGTAGTATTTCGCGGTGCAACTTTGATGATTTCTGTACTAAAAAAAATGTTGGAGCACGAAACTGAAAAATGAAAAAATAAAAAAAAAAATTGAACACTGTAGTAGAAACATTGAAGATTCATTTGATAGATAAATTATAAGAAAATAGTTGCATTGGATGGATTGTGATGAACAATATAAAACATACTGGCATAAAAATAATAAAAATATGAAACATACCTTAAAAACACTGTTGATAGTAACAAGTAAATAAAAATAAAGCAAATTAATAATAGAAACTATTTATTGTAAACAAATATGAATAATATATGGAATAAAGTCAATTGAATTGTAAATATATGCTCAATTGAAAATATTAATATAAACAAGAAAAAAATAGTGATTTTTTCAAAAAGATGGATAAAATATAATAATTAATGTAATATGAAATTTGAAATTAAATCTAATTCTAATTGTAATTATTTCAGATTTCGATCAATCACGTAATATATAGCGATGTATTTGTAATTGAGTATTAAATATATATGTAAATAATTAATAATCAAGTAATAGAATTCAAATAAACAAATTGAACAATAAGAATGTGGAAAAAAAAATTGATATAATTTGAATAAATGGATGAATAGGGGGTGTTTGTTTGTTTGTTTGTTTGTTTGTTTGTTTGTTTGTTTGTTTGAAGTGTTGATTGACCGATTAAAATGGATTAACCTTGGGAAAAGGAAGAAAAAGAATACATAATTGTCAATGAAGTAGCTGAGCATCTCAGGTGGACAGAGACTTGCATATATAGCGAAAACCCGACAAAACAAAAAGACCAACAACTTTTGTTGCGAATTCGGAATGGGGCTCATCATTTTTGAGGTACCGTTCATCAGCATCAGAGGGTAATGTGTAATGCCAAGTGCAGGAATCCTCTTCAAGCCATACTATAAATCATGCATTGGAACCTACAATGGGATCAGAGAGCACAATACTGTGTATGTACAACAAGTGAGACATGTTGGTAAAATATGATCTTGTCTGAAGACCATCATTATCTTCCTAAGAACTTTCAACGTAATTCCCATGAATCTCCCATAGACACACCATGGACTTCCCATGAAACTCCCACTGATGTCCCATGAACAATCTGCCCATAAATCTTCTCACCCGCAACTTTCCCCATTGAAATCTTTTGCCCACCCGGTAATCAACTGTCGCTGCATGCTTCTGACGTCAATTCCTCTAAGGCCAACAAAAATATTTTTGTAGGATCGCGTCGGTCGTCTGCAACATGAATTTGGGATACCCTTAATTACATTTGGATATACAGTTCCTTCAAATTGTACACTTTCCCCAACGCACATATGTCGGTACAGGATGAAGCTATACGGTTAACAGATTATGATGCATTGTCTTCCAGACTTTCATGTTTTCTTAAAGGTTATAATCCCAATGACCAATATATAATCGATCTTATCCCATTGGTTATATATTATCAACTTTTGTCAATATCTTCCGAATTTAAACGGTTTGCGATTGCTAGGAAATTGAAAACACAGTTTTTCGGCATATTTCCTACTTCTCATGTCCGTATTGAACAGTTGTTGTCTCTACCTTTACCAACCATCAGTAAGTTCACATCTTTGAAATCACCAATGATTAATCGAGGAACGTATCTCAGAACATCAACAATATCTTCAAACATAGATTCTTTTATATCTTCGTATCCACCAAATGAACCGCTACAAATAATTTCTCTAGGTGCTGGAAATGATACAAGATGTTTTAATTTATTATCAGATCATTCAAATTTGTCATATATTGAGATCGATGTCGAACAAACGATTAGAGTTAAGAAATTAGCAATTTTATCTTCACCAAAGTTATCATCAGTTGTACATTGTACCCCAATCGTTTCTTACCCTTCAACATCTGACGATATATCCAATGTTGAATCAAATTTACATACTGACATATATCACCTAATATCATATGATTTAAGAAATTTAACTTCGCAAGATATTTCAACAATCCCAGAATTTTCTTCAATAAATAAAAACTTGCCAACATTAATAATAAGTGAGTGTTGTATATGTTATTTGTCGAAAGTGGATTCTAATGATATGATCTCGTTTTGGAGGAATAACATAGACAATGGTACATTTTTAATATATGAACCATTAGGTGGTATCCCTAATTCATTGAATAATTATGGTGATATAATGATTAAAAATTTGATATGTAGAGGAATTGAAATGCCAACATTGATTGAATATGGTACTGTTGATTCACAATGCAAAAGGTTTAATGAATTGATTGGTCCTGATGTTGAATGCGTTAGTATGAAATGGGTTTATGACAATAAAATTGATGACGAAGAAAAGGATAGGTTGAGCAGACTAGAAATGTTGGATGAATTAGAGGAACTCAACTTAATCAATTCACATTATTGCTTGATTTTAGCAAGTTGGAATTCATCAATTTAAATCTTTGCTTCCTTCTTACCTTTCGTTTTTCTTTCTGAAAAAAAAATATTAACAAGAATTGATACACATGTATATATATATATATTTAAAGTAACGCATAACTAACTAATGATCGTAATTTTAGGATATTAAACTAATTAATTAATCTTTTGAATCCACACCAGGAAGCAGCAGCCAATGTCATTAAACCAGTGCTATAACCCATTGCCTTCAAACCAGAAGTACTCTTAAAAATCGCACCAGTTAAAGCACCAGAAACAAGAGAATTAATATCATCATGCTTACCTCTATATGCATCCAAACTTGAATCAATTATATTATATAATAAACCTAAAGTACCTGCTGAATTACCCAAATGTGGACCGTGTTTAGTAATTTGATTTAAAACAGTATTTAGTTTTAATTTGAAGGGTGCAGCCTTGACAACTCCTGTAAGAGGATCAGTTGCACCTCTTGGTAAATTTTTTAAACCTTCGTTAAAACCTATTAATCCACCTAACCCTAAACCACTTAAATATAATGTTCCTGTACCATAACATAAGTCATCAGACCAACCACGAGAGGGTAAGATACCATTACCTGTTCCTTCAATGGAACTTAATTTTTCATCATCTAGATCTAAATATTCTAAATCTTTATCTAATCCAGCTAATGGATGTAATTTTGATGCATCAAATGATGGAATTTCAAATTTTGGTGCCGTTATTATTGATGTTGATTCTGGTTGAAATTCCGTTGAAACTGGTGCAACTGTTTCTTCTTCTTGTTTCTTTTGATTGGATCCTCCAAATAACCACATGATCGATTGGTGTTATGCTTGAAGACACGATTTTTATTTGCCTTTGTCGATTTTATCTCAAAAGAACGTAGAAATTTCAGTTTCCGAACAACTTTTTATTTTTTTTTTTCGACGAATTGGAGAAATTTGAAAATTTAAATTCTCATAAAAAAAAAAGTCGATCGTCGTTCTCAAAAAAATAACAAAAATTAAAAATTAAAAATTCTAAATTCATAGTTTACTCGTTTGATTGATTGATAGTTGATATGAAATGAAAACGGTCTGATAAAACGAATGAATTGATAATGTAGTTTTTTTTTGTAGAGAGCTAAAATTTCATACCATATGTCATTAATTAGCATACCGCAGTCTTCTCAACGATCTAGAGAGTGGTCTCTTGGACTGTTTTTCCTCTGTTGTGTTGTCGTTCTTTGGGTCTTATCTTCATTTTTATTAAATAATTTATTCGAACAAGGTACTTATTCAAAACCATTTTTAATTACCTGGTTTAATACTGCATCGTTTTCACTTTATTTGATACCCTATTATTTTAAAAATTACGAAACTCATATTAAATCAAGTTTCATTGAATCCTCAAATTTACCTATACCCAATGATGAAATTTATATTGACATTGAATCACCAGCAATTAAAAAAATACATCCTTTAACATTTCAGGAAACTTTAAAATTATCGTTTTTCTTTTGTATTCTTTGGTTTGCATCTAACTTTTTCAATAATGCTTCTTTAATTTTTACATCTGTTTCATCACAAACTATTTTATCTTCAACATCATCGTTTTTTACAATGCTAGTAGGATATTTGTGCAATCAAGAAACTTTCAATAAAACTAAGATTGTTTCACTTATTGGTTTATTATTTGGTGTTGTCTGTGTTACTTTAAATGATAATCCTAGAACATCTGATTCAACACCATTTAAGTTAATATTGACGGGTGATTTGCTTGCATTATTAGGTGCATTATGTTACGGTGTTTATTCAATTTTGCTAAAACTAAAAGTTAAAGATGATTCTAGAATTGATATGAAATTATTTTTTGGATTTGTGGGGGTATTTAATACTATTTTATTATGGCCTACCTTAGTTATTGTTCATTATTCAAATTTAGAGAAATTTGAATTACCACCAACAGGTTCAATCTGGTTAGTAATTTTATTTAATTGCGCAATTTCCTTCCTTGCCGATTTTCTCTGGGCAAGAGCAATGCTATTGACATCACCTTTAACAGTTACCGTTGGTTTATGCTTGACTATTCCATTGGCTTTAATTTGTGATATTGTATTCAAATTCAAAATTAATTCCCCAATCTATTTCTTTGGAGCCTTATTAGTTTGCATATCATTTTATTGGATAAACAAACATGAAATGGATGATTCGAACCGTATTGATTACGAAGAAGAAATCTAATTCATTCACTATTTATATAAAGCTTTATTTACTAAATAATTCACATTTAACATTTAACATTTAACATTTAACCTTTTCTTCTTAAAAAAAGTGTCCGTAATTAAATGGATATGGTGGACTCTTCAAATGATAAATATCTGCACCCAATAACAATAAGCCAATAAGTGAAAAACCACATAAAATTACAATGAAATTTCTAACAGGTGAATTGAATGAATCAACACCTTTGAATAATATGAACAAGACTAACGTAAAACAAATCTGTAAGCCAATGCTTATAAGCACTTCTGCACCAAATTGCGTATTACCTACAGGTGCTATCCATAATATTTTACCTTCACTTTGTGAAACGAACGGAGATGCTCTTTGTGATGTAAAATTGAATCCTGATAAATTGATAATTATAAGCACAAGTGATAAATAAGCATATAACTTTTTATCTGTCAGAAAAAACTCACCTTGTTGATCATTTGATCTTATTTTTTCAATAATTTTAAATAAGATAATTCCCAATGATAAAAATTTAACTACATTTGTTAAATTAAATCCAGATTCCAACTTTTCTGGTTTAATTGCAGGAAGCAAATCCATATTTGTACTCATACTTAAGAAATCAGCCAATTTATTTATAACTGAATCCCATTGATCACCTTGCGATAATTCAAAAACGTAATGCTCTAAACCAACTTTATTTAAATCGTACCAATCAGGATTTTCAAAATTTTCACCTTTTGAAATTGCAAGATTTTTCAACTTCAATAATGTAGCAATCTTTTCATAATTATCACCTAATGCCCTATTGCTTTCGGGAAATCCCCAAATTTGCGGTACAGAAGAAATACCTAATAATTTCAAGTTTTCTAAATGTATTGAAGCTTCAATACGTGTGAAAATAATTTTGTTACGAAATGATGATTTTTTATAAATATTTTGAACCATTTTTTCAAATACTGGATCGAATTGTTCACACATTGCACAGTTATACTTTGGATCTGATGTTGTAACTAACATAATCAAATTATAATCTCTTAAACCACCAAGTAATTCTTCAAATTTACCTTCTGGAACATGGTAAATTGGATTATCCGATGTAATATATGATCTCAATTCTCCAATTGGAGTTGCCGCTTCAGTGCAATAAGGAATGATACACAATAATACTATTGAAAGTATATTGTAGAGTATTTTAGTTGACTTCATGTTGACGTCTTTGAAATTCAAAGAGGAGCCTTTGTTTGAACGAGTTACACAAGTCATATTTTCATGTACGCGTTGCAATTTTAAGACAACTGGCCTAAAATTCATGGTAGGTTTTATAAAGTTTATTAAAATACATGAAAAAATACTACAACCTGACTATAGTTTAAGGAAACGAATGAATGGCCTTTACAATAACCAAAAAAATTAATTTAGTGATTTGCTGTAAAGTGGCACAAAAAACAATACAATATAATACAATATAAAAGTAGGAAACCAATAAATTTTTTCTACCTTTTTGATTTTTGGCTTCTTTGACGTTAGTAAAATGATAAATTTTTTAAAATATATGTATCCCCATCACCTCTATCAATGACATTATCTTCATAATAATCTTCAGTAACACTGAAAGAATGAGACAGTTCAGATTTATTTGGATAATCTAAGAAACTTTTGGCTTGTGATAAAACATCTATCGATTGTTTTAAAGTAGTTATCGATTGTTTATAATTTTGATCTTTTGCCTTTATTGTTGATTCTAGATCATTGATTTTGTTTTCTAATTTATTAACACGTTCTTTGTATTCCTCAATTGGTAGATTTAGCACATATGCTAGTTTTTTTCTCGGGGGAGTTTGCAAAACTATTGAATTCTGTGATGTCTCATGTTCAATCTCTCTTCCCTGGAAGCTGTCTCTCATTTCTGAATCTTTTTTAGTTTTTTCTTTCAAAGCTGAAATTATTGTCGAATTATCATTGTACATTTGGTGAAGCTTATTGATCTCATCCTGTAATCTCCGATTTTCTAATGAGAGAATATCTTTTTCATGAATTAGTTGTGATATCCTTTCAGCTTCATTACTACGCTCTTCTAATTTGCTCTTTAGTATTTCTTCTTGAATTTGTTGGGATCGTTTCTTTTCTAAAGCTGCCTCTTCTAATTGTATTGTAAAATTTTCAAGTAACTCTTTTTGTTGTTGAACTTGGTCTTCTAACATTTTATTCCTTAATGTTAAATCTTCAATTTTATCATATGCTTTAGAAGCAGTTAGACTGACTTCTTTCAGTTGTAATTCGAGTAATCCGGTTCGTTTTTGTTCTCCACGTAATGATCCATCAGTCAAAGATGGTGTATTTGGCGATTTAAGTAAGAATCCATTCATTTTCATCTTTGGTGTTGCGGGCATTAAATTCGGAGAAGCATTGTTAATTATTGGCGATTCTTGTTTCCTATTGAACAACTTGAACGGCATATTGCTTGTTAGAAATTCAAGGAATAATTAATAATTGATATTTATCTCCGATCTCAGGACAAAGAGATGTGCTGGCTCTCAACTATTGTGTAAAAAAAAAAAACACCGCGTTAGAGTCTCCGGATTGAAAAATCAGTAATTAATTTATCATAACAAAATTACATCAACAGAATGGAATAATGAATAACCAATAACCTTTAAGAAGAATTTTATGATAAAGTATACACAATTTAGATTTCAGGTACAAATTAATATCGTCAGGCACTCTCCTTAAGACGGTTTTCATATAATACAGCTCTATTGAAGTAATCATTTGGATGCGATATTGGAGTTTCCATCACACTGAGACCTTTACTCACACTTCTTTGAATGTTTTCATTATTCAGTACTTCGAAAACTTTAGTACATGCAAGCTGATATTCTCTTTGATCACTTAATTCAATAACTTTTTGTAAATTACCATCATCTTTCAATCCCATTCTTTTCAACAAGGATGTTAGATTGTCAGTTTGTAAATCTCTATACGGACAACCATGGTATTCTTGTTTATTTGGTTTAGGTTTTGACATAATTAATGAACACCCCCAAGGCTTGTAATTAACACGTCCACCTTCCAAACCATAACTATGCCTAATGTTATATTTATATTCTTTATTAAATTTATCAACTGTCATTGCTCCTGCTCCAGAGGTGAACATTTTCTGCCAAAATTTTAAGGCTTCATTAGGTCCCAATCCAATTCCTTTTAAAAATAATGAAAATTGTTGTCTACCAGTATATCTTAAATGATGATTTAGTTCTAAACCATCCATTAGTCTATGTGCACATGCAGGGAAGTATTTCTCAAATTGCTTAACATTATTTGCATGAACTTCCGCGTCACCTTCAAATGATTCTTCGTAACCTTGAAATTCACTACTGACATAACCTCTAGACAGATTATCTAGAATTGGAATCAATCTTTCATCCTCATCTAAACCTGGTAATAACTTTAAAGTTGATAACAATTGCTCATCTAAAAACTTTGAAAATTCATTTGCAAGCAAATTCATTTGTAAAAATTCTGGAACATATGCAAACCCTTTACAAACAACCACTTTCCTCTGTGAAACTAGATCTGGCACCTCATTCCATGGTAATTTATTCAATTTCTCATTTTTAAGACATTCCCAAACTATATCTTCATTGATAATTTTACCAGAAATATACCCACTTATACCCAATGTACCTTGTTTTAATCCTATTGCAATTTCATTAAAATGTGTAGGTACTAATTTATCTTTCAATTCTTCCTTTTCGGTATCAGAGACTTCACCCCAAACAAAATCTAATTTTGAAATAAATTGTTGTTTTTCAGCCTTTGATAGCTGTGAATATCTCAATTTGAACAGAAACGTTTCTGAACTTACAAATTTCTTTCTTAATTCTTCACTCCTGCAAAACGCTAGACGTAAAATGAAATGTGAATAATGATCTTTCCTTCTTTCTTCTAATAATAATTCTGGTTCAATAGTATTTAATGTATGCAACGGCATCAATAATTTAATCCTTTCACCCATTAATTTCATTAAATCAACATAATTTGTACCTTGATTTTGCAAATTATTAATTTCAATTAGGATTTTTAATCTATCAATAGCATAAGTTTCAAATTGATCTAAAGTAATTTCAGTCATTGGCGGAAGTTTATAGAATGATAAACGATCGGGATATTCTTTTAAAATTGTTTCATCGGTTGTTCCTGATAGTTGAAAACCCGGTCCTTCAAAATTACGACGACCATGTGTTCTTCTCTTTATCTTTTTAAACATTTTGGCTGATGAATAATATGTAGGAAAAATACAGAAGAGAAACCAACTGTGTACACAAAGTTAGGAAAAGTCAGATATTCCACTGTACGCGTTTGATAAAAACGCGTTTGAGTTTTACATTCAACATTTACAGGCCTAATATAAGTATCTGATATACATATATAGATGGCCAATGCTTGTATCATAATTATAAAGACTCATATATACCACATTCTACAACCCTGTTGCAGCTATAAAATATTGCTTTGTTTTATCATCATCGTCATCATCATCGTCAGACCATTTATAACATGATCCATACCAAGTATATTTCAAACATTTTCTTGCTTTGGATGTAGTTGATGAAGACGTCGATGAAGTACTTGATGATGATAATGATTTACTTGTAGTCGATGGTAGTCGTCTTTTATTTTCGTTGTGATCAACAAAAGTCCAATCATAGCAATCAATGCATGGTGGTGGTTTGACACATTCTGCTGTTTTGTTAGACACAGATAATAGATTATCAATGACATTTTTTAAACGATGATTTAGAATATTTACATGCCAACCCATCTGTTTTACTGTGTCATAAGTGCATTTTAATCCAGAGTGACACATAGTTTCCATTGCATAACCCCCTATACTACAACTTGATGATGGTCCGTTACAAACACCCATAAATATTGGATCAGCATTATTACCGAAATGCCAAACATGTTCCAAGTCAAGGGGAATACCAGGTGGCATCGGTAGGTGCAATCTCTTTGCTGCTAACATTTCAGCTGGTGCTTCAAATGTAACCACAGGTAAACCATAAGTTCTACCTAACAATGAACTCAACGAACCACCCAATGAATGTCCAGTAACCCAAACCTCACTATCCGGATACAATTCATTGACGTTTCTATAAATATCCAAAACTGCCTTATAGTATCTGTCTGGATGCCTTAATGATCTTTCCAAACAATTTTGATTGCATGTATATGCCTTTTCATAACAATCACAAACTGTACTCCACAAAGAAGAAATCCTAGCACAACAGCAGGAAAATAAAAGATTATCGTTTATTTTATCCATTTCAACTGTTTTCCCATCATCGCCCGTTCTTCCACCTTCACCGTCATCATCACCATTACCGCCACCCAATCCTGCCGCTGTTGTACCTTTAATGGCAATTACAATTAAGGGTGGTCTCTGTCTGTTTTTCTGTTCTAAATTTTCAACAAATACATGTCCACGAATACCATTCTCTTTCCAACCAAAACTATCGCTCATGTTAAACCCAATTCCTATATCTGAATTTGGGTCCCTAACATCCCTCCAAGATGGATCTGTTGGCAATCGTGCATAAGCATTTGATGCAAGTCTTGCCAATTGTAAAATTGTTCCAGGATCAGTAATATTGGGAATCAGAACATCATCAATTGACCATTCAACAGAATCTAGAGTATTTATATGTGGGTTTGCAATAGAATGGTAGATAAAGGATTCGACCATTTCAGGAGATCTATGTTTAAGTCTTTTAATTTTTGACAGTTGAGCTTTAATTTGACACGAAGTTTCTATTCCATTATTATTTAGCACCGAAACAAAATCATTGGTAAACAGATCATCGATATCTAATCTTGCTGATGCTACAGTTGGTATATTATTATAGATATGTTTTAAATCAAATTTGATGTCAGCTTGTTTGTAATCTGAGCCATTTTGGATGTTGATGATGTTTTCTTTTGAATTTCGAAATGTTAACCACAATAGCAGAAATGAACATACCAGAATCACAGATGATATATATCTTGACATCACGAATGGATTGTATAAAATTTTCAATGTTAGACAGTCACCTCAAGAAAGAAGTATGATAAGAAAAATATATTACTATACGTATTAAAGAAAAAAAAAATAAGTCTGCGCCACCCAACGAATCTTCTTCCTGTAGTTGCCTAGACGTGTAGATCAAGTACAATGTTTACCTTTACTTCACTTTTAAGTTACTTTTACTTTTTCTCTGTTATTGTTATACAAAAGTTTATTGAATAAGGTGGGCAGCTCTTCTAGTTATATTTAGACTGCATTACTATAGGAATTTTCAATTGGTTTATCCATAATAGCAGCATGTGAAAGTATAATCGTTCCACTGAAAATAGATAACCAAAAAACAGAAGATAAAGGACTCCAAAGGAAAAATACTGGAACATTAACAACAAGCAAAATAGTGTACCATATGTTTCTGTGTAACGTAAATAGTTTCATATCAATTTCATCACTGTGACCGTAATGTAATTGGATGTAATAAATAATTGCAAGCTCCGCAAAAAAGAACAAAAAAAATGGAATGTTTGTAAGGATGCAATATAGAAAAAACATACCAACAATGGCAAGATAATTTGATGCAAAATATGAAATATTAAAACTTATTCTTTGTTGCAGTTCAATAATACCTGAAGGTTGATTCATTCGTGAAATATCAAAAAAATCATCTGGTCTTTTCATATTTTTGAGGTTACTCACAATGTTGGATGATGATTCAGTCTGTAAAAAATAGATAATATAAGTATAATAGAATGTTAGTAATTTGAAATTTGAAATTTTAATTAAATTTTGCAAAACACGATTTAACTGTTGTGAAAATGTTTAATTTGTGCATACGTTGAGCATATTCAAGTCAAAATTGTTAGTCAAGGAATTAAATTGAGTTGGAACAAAGGACATGATGATTTACTATATCTTCGAATGATGCTTGTCAAAAGAATAACACCAAAGTCAAAGAAGTTAGCAATTCTAAATTTCAAGGTATGGTATAAGTTGACCATACTAAAAACTAAAAACAACTATGACGCGGCGAGTCTGAAATCTTAGCGCTTACTATTTAATATTTAATTTATTATTTATTACAATTAATTAAATTATTGTTGATCGGTCTTTCTATATTAAGCTTATAGAGTACTAAACACAAATTAAAAGGCTTATACGTCAACCTAAGTTACCCATCTTGTTTCCGCTCCCCTTTTTATTGGCGTCTGTAAATGTGTCCCATTCTCTTAATCTATACGTTTCCTTATCTTGCCATTTATTATCATCTTCATCAATTTCAGGTTCTGGTTCAGATGGTTTTACCATACCACCATTTGCTAATTCATGGTCAACTAGTTCTTCAACTGTCATTGTTGGTAGTTCTTGACCTGTACCAAATACTTTATTTTGTAAATTTTTCCTCTGTTGATCAGAACTTACAATGGTAAAAGGTCTTAATATTTTACCCTCTTTACTAATTAATTTATCCTTTGTGACTAATGACTCTACTTTATCTGTATATCCGAGATCAAATTTAGAAGATCTATCTTTATCATTCCTTGAATCGGAATTTTCATTTTCTTGGTTTGTTAATTTTAACCCATCAATTTTAAATTCTAGATCTGTTGAATTATCAACAACGTTTGAAATCATTTCTCTCTCCATTGCGTAATTTTCTAATAGTCCAATACTTTCAATCACTGCTAGGATAACTTGATCGATTCTTATTTTCCTAACAACTTCATCATCTAAATTTTCATTATGATCATTTTTATCTAGTATTTTTATCTTTTCATTTAGTTCTTTCTCTAATTTCCATTTACCAATTTTTAAATCTCGTCTACCAACTGAACCCGAATTCTTGTAATTTTTGGATTCTAATTCATTTAATTTAACGAAACCCTTATTACCATTGTTTGAAATTTCGGTTGATCTGAGTTCACCATACAATTTTATCCAATTGAATAAATTCTTATAGATTTCGTTATCTAAACCATTAGATTTCAAATAATCAAATAATTTCAAATCAAGTATAACTAAAGATACAAAGCTCCAAATCTTACTTTCAAGAATTTGTAATATAATCAATCTTAGTTTATTTCTTTTTAATGGATCAACATTTTGTGTACCTAATTGTGAACTTATTGCATTTGCATCAATGAATTTCGCATGGTCATAACCAACTAGTAGATATTTAATAGATGACGTTGAAAGTTCATCAAATTCTTCATTTTCGGAATATAAATCCGCCTGTTCAATCAAGGATAATAGTTTAATAAATTCTTTGTGAACTTTTTGGAACTCTTCAAAGGTTACATTTCCCGTTATGCTTTTAAGCTCATCATAAATCTTTGTATATAATGATGAAATTGATTCCGACCTTTCCATAGTGAATACAATTCCGGCTAGTTATAAAGCTCAACTTATAAGAAAAATTATGTGGCAAAACTTAAATTGACTGATAGTTTAATGAAAATTCAAAGACGAAAACTAAAAAAAAAAATACAATATTATGCAGGTCCCGTCCTAATTTGCAGATAATTGTTTTTTGTTCTTGTATAAGTTGACCAATTAGAAATATTGGCCATTTGTGGATTCGTTTTTGTATAAAATACATACCTTTAACTCTATTAACATATCCAGATATCATAAGAACAGCATTACATTTATCCTAGAAAAAAGTCTTATAGGAATGTTCGATTTTACTTCCAAACAATGCTACTGAAAAAATAATATGAAGAATTTCAATGCAATCCATACAATCCATTCATGGATATACATGTGGTTTATTCTGTGATATATTATATAGAATCTTTATAGGATGACCACGGTTGGATATATCAAATCAAATTAATTTCTAGATCCGTTGCGAATAGTTTGTATTATAGTATGGTGATACATTTCATCAATTTGCATGGACATATTCTATGCTAAATACGCTTATACCCTATACGTGTCATATCCAATCGAGCCCTTAACAATAAACAATAACTATATCTTTTATTACATGTGGTGATTTATAATTACAGAAATTATTCAGAAGTATCATGTGATTGTTTATTTAGTACTGCACTGTATTAATCATCTGATGAATGTCTAGATGATTAACAATGAGAACCGGCTTTTTTTATGGATCGTATTTAATTCAATCATGACTTCTTATTGATATCTACTGAACATATCATTGTTGCAGTAAACTCTAAAATCTGTCTTTGATGTAAGCCGACTGTGATCATTATTATCTTGCCGTAAATTTGTTGTTACTTGTTGTAGCTAATATTAAACTTTTTTCTTTATTCAATTTAGCTTCTCAAATTCAGAAATATTTCATGCATTAAGGATTTTCTTATTAATTGGAATCAATTAAATGCTTTTCACTTCACAGGAATTAGAAGTATTTAAAAATGAACCCAATAGTGGATATACGAACCTTTGTCTATCATTGTGTAAACTTTATCTTTATGTTAGACATTGACTAAAAACCATAAGCTAACAAAATATTAGCAAGTATATGAAATAAATTTATTAAAGTTCAAAAACTATTAGTTAATTATTTCCAAAGCAATAATTATTTTCATTCTTAATTCTTTTAATCTGAAGTATAGTCATTATTTAATAAGTAAAATAAAGGAACGATATATAAAACAAACAAAAATACACAAAATATAAGAACAAAATAGAAAAGATTGATTCAATATATAAACAGACATAAACCAAAAAAACAAAAAACCAATTTCATTAATTTTCAACTTTAATTCTCTTCTCAATAAAGCTATCATCATTACTGTTTGATTGACGTTTTTCCCCAGTTGAATAACTATTCAATTTTGATGGATTCTCTTCAATTTTCACATTTATTTGTGATTGTTTATATAAATTTAAAGTTGCTTCAAGATCTTTAATTTTATTAATATATTTCTTATCATTTAATTCAAGTTCACTAATTCTCGTCTTGTATAAATCATTAACTAATTCTAACTCACTTATTCTTGTACGTAATTTTTCATTTTCTTCCGATAAGTTGGATATGTTGTTGTTATTATTATTATTTATATTTAATAAACTAACATCGTTATTTGCATTCATACTATGACTTCTCAATTCTTCACTATTGCCATTATTATACATAACATTTGAAATTCCAGGTACAAGCTTTAATGATGGTAACTGTGTAAGAGGAACAAAAGATGGTGGACTTGGGGGTAGTTGCTGTTGTTGTTCATGTTGCTGCTGCTGTTGCTGTTGCGGTTGTTGACTTTGATTTTGAGATTGTGATTGCGACTGCGATTCTAGTGGCTGTGTGGATTGTGATATCTGATGCTGGTGTAAGGAATGTTCATAATTTGATGAAGCATTTGTTAGTGATATAATAGGAGGTAGTGATGTTTGCTCAGGTAAATTTCGTGAAGGTATTGGGGTTGGGGATTTCATTGAATTTGATTTTGGTTGATTACTAAGATGTGGTGATAAAATATTATGCAAATGTGTAGGTTCAAGATTACTATTTGCATTACCATTTGTATTAGAATCCTGTTCATTTGATGTTAACAGACTGATTGGTGGTAATTTATCAACAATTTGATGATTAATCTTGGATAAATGTGGAGAGTTCAATCTCATACCTGGAATAAAATCAGATTGGTTTGAATTATTAGATGATGAAGCTTGTTGACTCAAAATTTCTAAAGCTCCAGCTGCATTCAAAACAGCATCTCTATTTAAACTCGAATTATTATTATTACTTGAATTGTTTACTCCATTTACAGATGATGATCTTTCAGATGATTGTGATTGCGATGGGGTTGGGTTAAGTTTTGGTGGAGCTGCAGTCGTTGATAATAATAAAGGAGATGTAATTCTATTCAAATCAGAAACGAACTGTGTTGGTGTTGATGATGGATAATGAAGTGATTGGATATTTGTACCTTGGTTTTTATTTAACCAACCAGTAGTTGATGCATAAGTGTAAGGTGTGCCTGGAAGTAAATTCTGTGATAATTGACCTCTAGGTAATAATGGTAACAAATTAGGTGAAGTAACCGGATTCAATGGTTGGCTTGTCATAAAGGATCCGGAATATTCAATTTTCGGTTTCGATAAAGGAATTGAAGATGGAGCTGATAATTTGGAAATTTTATTTTGATCTTTTAATAATATGTTATCAGATTTATTATTAGATTGTAGTTGTTGCTTTTTGGATTTTGATTTGGAATTTGGTTTATATTGTTTTGGCAAAAATTTAGTTGAAATTTTCAGATTATTCATATTCGAAATAGATTGACCATTATTTAAGTTTCCTTGATTTGTTTGGTGAATATTATTGTTTATAGGGGATTGTATGCCATTTGAAGATTGGTTCGCCTGTTGATTTGGATTTAGATTGTTGCTAATATTATTATTAGTTGTACTACTAATAGTATTATTAGTAGTATTACTATTATTAGTATTGTTATTGTTATGATTATTATTATTATTATTACTATTAGCATTATTATTGTTTACTGAATCCTTTGCCTTCAATTCTGGAGTATTTGGAGAAGATTTATTATTATGCTTAACCCTATTCCTTGATTTAATAACATCACTTTTAAGTGATATTGGTCTTGGACGTCCATGCAGTTTCAAAAATAAACCACATGCATTACATAGAACTTGACCAGTCTCATCCCTTCTCCATAATGGAGTTGTTTGAGTTTTACAATTCTTACAAGTTGGAGTGGTCATATTTTGTTTTGTAGTTGTAGAACCATTAGATTGAGTAGTCGTTGTTGTTTTCGCATTTGGAACAATATGGTCCAAATCTTTCTTTGAATGATCATTATCATGCAGATTGTTAACAGATTCTTCATTAATATTATGTTGACTTATATTCTGATTTTGCAGCAAACTATTAGTAATAGAGTCGGTAACAGAAGATAGAGCAGGGAACTTTTGGGATTGAGCAATATTGGTGGAAACTTCTAATTTCCTTATATTCGTGTCAGTACCATTCATAAGTGAACTATTGGAATTTCCGAGATTAGGATTCGAATCAGTAGTTGACATTGCTAGGGTTGAAGAGATCGTTGACATGTTAGGATTGATATTTGCTTGAGGATGTTGCATTGTTGAATCTTTCTATTTAGATTAGAATGAAATATGAGTTTTAGTTAGATAAGAATTCTAAATTTCCTTTTTCAATTGATAGCTGGTATATCTGTATCTATCTATATCTTATATGCAATTTAATTTTTTTTTTTCACGCTGTTTTTTTCTTGATTGACTTAAAAAAAATCAAAAAAATGAGAAATTCAAAAAAAAAAAACCAACTGAAAAATTTCCAAAAAAAAATTGAGTGAGTGTTTTCTGGAAGAGGTTGATAACTGAAAAATTAACGTTCTTGAAGATAAGAATTCTGATAGTCTAGAAATCTAAATAGATATAGGGTATATATATTGTGATGTATTTGTATATATGCCTTGGAATAGTCTGAAATTAAATTTATCTAAAATTGGGTTTAACAATCAAAAATAAATTTTGGAATTATATAATTCACTGATATGAGGTGAGAGAGTAGTAAATGAATAAGATAAGCTCTAGGGGTGTATTGGAAGAGTGAATAAATGGAATATGAAGAAGGAGACTGCGGTAGAGAAGTATATGATATCTGTGGGTTGTAGCCTCTGTTAGATCTCTGTGAGTGAAGCGCAGATAGGGTAAAGATAGGATAAGATTACAAAGAAAACAGATTGCTTACTTGGCTGAACCGAGAGAGAATCTCAGCGTATCGATCGATGGAATCAAAAAAAATCTAAGCTTGATAGAATTAACTTGAAGGCAAAGCTTTTAATTTTTTAAGTTTTTTTTTTTTAATTTTTAATTTTCTGATTTTCCATTTTCACAATTTATATATTTCGATATTCTACAATTGCCGAACTACGAATGTTCGTTCCGTATTACAACCGAACAACCAAGGTCTCGGAAGGTTATTTATTTTACTGTACTGATAATAAATGCATACTAAGTTTAGTATCACTGTGATGCTAAATACAATTACAACATAGAGAGTACTTATTCTTATGGAACCACGATATTCAAGTCCAAGGACTTTGGATTATCTAATAAAATAAAACGCGCAAGTAGATAGCGAATAAGAATATATAGAATATCGATCAAAATTAGAATTTCGTCGGTGGGGGAAGATTGTTTGAAATTAATGGGGTGACGAAATTGAGTGTCTTTTTAGGTCCGAACCGGAACACATATAAGATATTTATTTAGATACGGATAGATGGATATATGCATTTATATTATTTTATATCTATATGAATATAGATATAAAAATTATATGTAATATCTTATCATATATATAAATATGTAATTTAAGAATATGATGATTACATGTATTAAATACCCAAATTAAAGCCACAATCAGACCCCTTGGCTTATCATGTATAGGATTTAAATGTTGCCGGAAACCTCCATTAATTTTTAATTTGACACATTTCGCTCGATGATCAACATTAAACGCAATTTGCAATTTGATTTAAAATTAATTTGTAATTTGTCAATTTTGTTAATAAAATGCGAAAATGAGAAAACTTTTCACCTTTTTTTTCATTCTCCACAGTGATTGGTTGAAATGTCTGTTTTGATCTGAATGGGGCAACAGGGCAATTTGCAACATGGAAATGAGGAGTTCTTCCTAATTAGGAAATTTTCTTTTGCCCTTGACTTACCTAAAGAGGCAACTTTATCTATCAACCTGCTTTTCCTCCTTAAATATATAACAACATACCTATTCCCTCTTTTTTTTTTTGTTTTGTTTTATCAACATTATACTACCTTTTCTTCTTCTAGATTCCTCTAGAAATAACAGTACTTTGCTATATTTGTGATCTTAATCTGTATTATTGTAATTATAATCTAAAAAAAAATGGTTGCTATTCAAAAAATTATCTCTTCTTCATTATTATCAACCATTGTTTTGGCTGATAGAGCCCCAGAAAATAATGATTCATCCAAAAAGGCTGTTGCAAGAGCTCACCTTGATAATGGTTTAGTTAAGGGTATTATTGAATTCACTTCTAATGTTGAAGGTACTGTCAATGTTCATTTAGATATTACAGGTTTACCTCCTAATGTTGGTCCTTTCCAATATCAAATTCATGAAAATAAAGTTTCATCAAAGGGTAGCTGTGAAGATGCTGGTGATGTTTTTAATCCTTATGATGCAAGCTATGGTACATGTGATGATATGGAAGATGATTCTTTATGTTCTGTTGGTGACTTATCTGGTAAACATGGTTTTATTAATACTACTTGCTTTGAAACACAATATGAAGATATTTACTTATCATTAAATTCACATAATCCTGCATTTGTTGGTGGTAAGTCTTTAGTTGTTACTGATCCACATAATAATATTATATCATGTGGTGCAATTAAAATTAAAAGAAGTAGAAAATTTCCAAGAGATTTACATTCTTTTGAAGATACTTATTCAGATGACTTAATAACTCCAGATCATGGTATGAAATATAACACTACAAACTCTACCACTTATGAGGATGGATCTTCAGATGATACAACCTATGATTCCGGTTCAAATATGTTAATTGCATCTGGATTAGTAGGTGCTTTAGCAGGTGGTTTTGCAGTTTTACTTTAAATATAAATATATTTGATTTCAAAATATGCTTTCATTTGTAAACACATTGTATAAAAATCTGTAGACTTTTCTAATAGTAAGAGTATTTTAATAAGAGTTTATATAGATTTGTCAAGAAAATTATACTTAACATAAAAGATAAAAGTTTATATTTTTTATTTTTCATTTTTTGTTTTTTGTTTTTTTGTATAGTTGAGCCTCGATTCGAGAGAAACAAAAAAAACCGCAAACGCAAATATGAAATTTATGAAATATGGCTAGGATCAGGCCAAGGCCGGCCTATACGATCCGTCACATGTTTTCTTTGGAAGTTTGTGGTTTTATCAAGTTTCATCTCCTTTATAAAGTATAATTTTATCAATCATGACCGTTTTCGTTGCATCTTTGTATGTATATATTCCTAGCTGTTTCTAATAATGAAGTTCCTTCTCAAAATTTTCTTAAACAAAATGGTACAGCCCAAAAATTTACCGGACTTTTCTAAAATACTAACATTATAATTATGATACAGATTTTTACCGTACACTGTTCATTTTGAACTAGATTCTGAATCGGCAGCACAGTTGTCTAGTGATAAATCACTTGCAGATAAGTTTGAATCAATTAAAAAGAATCCACTAGAAAACATCCACGATAATGTTAATGATATTCTCAAAAAATCATCAACATTGACAGATGATGATGAATCAAACCTATCAATTATTCAATCACTAGCGCAACATAATATATCATCATCAAATTTATCAATTGTTGAATCAATTGAATCTGACAATGAACATGATGAAAATGTGTATGATCCAAATTATCATCCAAAATCATTGGATCATCCTTTAGATAAACAACATAGTCACATACGCAGTAATTCAGCTTCCGATATTGCTTCAATATCTTCAACTAGTAGTTTAATTGATAATAATAGGTTTAATAACAATGATGATAACTTGAATATTGTCGAATCATCCTCATTTAATACAAATTCAGCTGAATTTTCAACCCAAGTATCATCAAATATTAGTCAACCATCATATGATCATCATATTCCAGCTTATACACATACTCATTCCCACTTTAATTTACATCATAAGATTAGATCAAATTCAACTTCAACTGTTTCATCCCAACAAAATATGTCTGTGCAAGATTTTTTCTTCAATAATCCAAACAAAACTAGAATGACATTAAGTTCCACTTCTTTAGATGATATTTCCGTTTTGCCAAATACACCCGTCTCACCTGATAAATTACAAAATGATAAATTGTTACATGATGATCAATCTATACTATCATCTAATGATAATAATACAACCTTTATCAAACCAAAACCACAAATTAGAAAGCATACACCACAACCATTAGTTAACGAATTAAACCAAAAGAAAGGTATATTAGAACCTAAATTATCAAGTATGAGAATAAACAGATATCAACATTCCAATTTGAGAAATCTGAAAACTTCCTCAATTATTTCATTAGATAAAAAATTATTAAATCAAACTGATCAACTCCGGAAGCAATCATTTACAGATAGCACTGATACTTATAATCCAGATTCTCTCTCTAAAAATTTTACAAATTTATTACAGAATGAAGAAGATAAAGTATTAGATATCCATTATGATAAAATTTCTCCATTTGGTGGATTTTCCAAACCACATAATTTCATTGATGATAAAACTTCATTCTTTGAAACAGCAAAATGGAAAATTACTGATTTTGAGAAGGGTAATGGAAGTTTAATTAAATCTGTCGAGCTAGCAAGAGAGAATAATATCAATGACTTCAAATGGATTGGTACAGTCTCCATGCCAACTAATGTAGTACCTGAAAAAACCAAATCTGCTATATCAGATGAATTATTAGCTAATTATAATTCAAATGCAGTTTTCATTGATGATGAAATCTTTCAAGGTCATTATAATTCATTCTGTAAGCAAATTCTTTGGCCAATTTTTCATTATCAAATTCCTGATAATCCAAAATCTAATGCATTCGAAAATCATTCTTGGAAATATTATGAAAAAGTGAATGAAATATTTGCCAAAAAGATTGCGAAAGAGTACAAAGATGGTGATATTGTTTGGGTACATGATTACCATTTAATGTTACTGCCAAAACTGCTTAGAAAAGCAATACCAAATATTAAAATTGGATTTTTCTTACATATTAGTTTTCCATCAAGTGAGGTTTTTAGATGTTTGGCACAACGTAAGAATATTTTAGAAGGTATGCTTGGTGCTGATTGTATTACATTTCAAAATGAAGAATATATGGCGCACTTCTTGCAAAGTTCAAATAGGTTATTATTAGCTGATTTCAATGATGTTGGTGTCTTTTATCAAAATAAAGTTACTGTTGTTTCGTACAATCCAATTGGTATTGATTTTAATCAATTAAACAGACAATTAAAATCGAATGTTGTTAAAAATTGGAAAGATTTAATTAATGATAGATGGTCGAATAAAAAATTGATTGTAAGTAGAGATAAGATTGATAAAATCAGAGGTTTGAAGGAAAAACTATTAGCATATGAAAAGTTTTTGGATTTATATCCTGAATTTTTATTCAATACAATATTAATATTAATTTGTACATCTAATAATTTAAATGATGATGATGATGATTATAAAAATGAAATTTTACAAATTATTGAAAGGATTAATTCCAAAACCAAGAATATTTCAATTGATCAACCAGTTACATTTTTAAATCAAGATGTCGAGTTTGATCAATATTTAGCATTATTAGCAGAAGCTGATGCTTTCATTGTTTCGACATTAAGAGAAGGTATGAATTTGACTTGCCATGAATTTATATGTTCTACCCAAAATTTACACTCACCATTAATCTTGAGTGAATTTGTTGGTTCAGCATCGGTTTTAAACAAAGGTCCATTAATTTCTAACCCATATAATATAAATGAAGTTGCAGATCAAATTCATAAATGTTTAACTATGACAGACGAAGAAAAATTTAAAAGATGGAATGAAGCATTCCAAGACATTTTAAAAAATGATTCAAGATCGTGGATTAATAAATGTCTAACTGATATAAACCTTGCATGTAAAAATTCAACTTTCAGCAATTTTGATAATAAATTAATTCCACTTTCAAAGGAGAAATATGTAAGTTTATTTGATAACGATGAAAATGATAAAAAATTATACATTCTAAATTTGGATGATTTGACTGATAGTCTTGAAATTCATGGACACACAATTAAATCGTTGCAACAACAATTAATTGACAAAACTTTAACAAGTTTATCGTCAAATCATAAAAATAATGTTTTTGTCTTTAGCTTGTTTCAACGAGCAGAATTATTAAGAATATATGGTAGAATTCCAGATATTGGACTCATTGCAGAAAATGGTGGATTGGTTAAACCACCAAGATCTACCCAATGGTATAAAATTGTTGATGAAACTGAAAAAGATTGGATTCCGTTGGTCCTTGAGATTATTAATTCATTCTGTGAAAGATTACCAGGATCTTATATTAAAGTTGAAGAGTGTAATGTTATGTTTTATACAGGAAGTGCAGTTAATATGGTTAAAGATTATAAAAAGGGATTGGTTGGTGATTTAATCACACATATTAATGAATTATTTGGTAGGGATTTCAATGTCCATGCTACTTTATCAAGAGGTATTGTTTTCATAAAGGAAATGAATTTAATCAATAAATCATTATCATTTGTTTGTGAACAATGTATGGATAATGAAAATATTGTTAAGCTGCCATTATCGGTATCATCAACTTTTGCATCACCACTAATTCAAGCAACCAACACGTCGATTGAAAATTCACCATTGGCAATTACACCAATTCAATTAAGTACAAGTAGTGCATCGTTGTTATCGATGAATGAATTTTTAAAACCATTTGAAAAATTTTTCATTTGTGGTTCCGTTACCATGGTTGATGAAGAAATATATGACTTTTTCAATAATTATTGTGATAGTAAGAATATTGATAAAGAAAACAATTTATTTACTGTCAGAGTTAAACAAAATGATTCCAGTAGAACAATTGCCAAGTACTCACTTTCGGGTATCAATAATTTGATGAAGCTTTTGGATTGATCAAGTTGTGTTTTTCAAACACATAAAGAAAAGCTCATATTTTTATTTCTCTTTTCATTTAAATTATATAAAAACAAACTTATACATATATATATTATAAGCATATCTTGATTTTACAACAATACTAATGTCTTTTTCCTTTATAATAGTTATTATTTCTATGTGGTTCATCATTGTATTTATACCAATCATTATCTGAATTATTGTAATAATCGTTATATTTACGATTCCTGTAATTATGATTATTAGGAGTATTATTCGAATTTGCATGTGGTCTTTTATTTACGTTGTAAAATAAATCAGAAGATTCATAATTTGAGTTTAATGGACGTTTTTGAGACTGTGATTGTGATTGCAGTAATTTTTCCTTTTCTTTTGCTTGAGCTCGTGATTTTAATAATGTCTTAGATGGTTGCAGGGTCTTAAATTTTCGTTTTGGAGCAGATGGTGCATTCTTAGGTACCGGGATTTTGGAAGTAAATGTACATAATTGATACAAATTTTCCATTTCATCAATTAATGGTTTATCATTTACTGGATTATATTCATATGATGTACTGAAAATAAAGTTAAATTCATTAATATCAATCTTATTTGAAGTACGTTCAATTTCCCATGATGTTTCTTTGCCTCTTTTTTGCCGTTCCCTATCAGCTTCAATTCTCTGTAATATTAAACTGTGTGAAAGTGAAAGTACATTTTGATCATTTGTAGGAGATTGAGATGTTGTTAATTGTTGCGATAGTGGTTGAGATGATGGTATAACCGGAATTTTCCCTGGTGTTTTCAGAGGTGTCTTAGAATTTGATATTATATCCTCATTTGAAGTAGTTGAATTATCAATGCCACTCAAACTTTTACAATTAAATGGATCATCAGTTTCATCAATTAAACAACTTTCATAAATGCTTTGTTTTCTCTTATTGATTAGGAACAACCATGCATCAGTTAGTCCTTGATTTATCTTTTCTGGTATGTAATTATCAATAACCTCACTACTTTCTAAATTATGCCCATTAGACTGTCCTTGAGAACTTGAATTTATATAGTCATCCACATGACTTGATTTTGTTGCCTGAATAGTTTCTGTATAATACTTAGAATCATCAAATAGGATACCATTTTTTAAATCCTTAATTTCATCAGCAGATAGTATCTCATTAATTGAATTATTTGATATAAATTTTAGTTTAAAGTAGGATAATTTATCCCATTCGAAAAGTTCAGAAATTTGATTTAATATTTGGTAGCATAAAGGTAAATTTGAAAGTGTTCTAATATGGCATTTTGAGATGTCATTATTCTCTTCTTCATTTATTACTACATTTTCAGGTATCACAAATTGTAAAATCTTTTGTAGATCCGCAATGATTAAAAATGCATAATTATATATAATATCATTATCCCTTAATTTCTTATCCTTTATGATTAGAAACAAAAAATCATGAATAAATTGAAAAACGTTCAACCGTCTGTTGATATCCAAGGTAGGTAACACTTCAAGAATCGCAGGATATAAATCTTCTTGTGATACATAATTTCGTATTAGGAAATTGCAAATATCCAAAGACGCCTGTTTTGAGGAATTCAGACCCAGTAAGTAATTATTGAGCTGTATCCGCAATTCAAAGGAGTCCATTATTCAACCAAGGTAATCCTTCCCTATAAGAAGTACACTAAGAATTTCATTATTCTTTGTTCTCTTTAATATTTCATAAATTCTAAAAAATATCCTCATGAATCGATGTGAAAAGATTTCTCATTGGTGCACAGGTTTAGTTAAATTTCACTCTTCCGATGATGAAAAACTGAAAAATTTGCCATGGGAGAAGACCATCCAAGATACAAGGAAGACCTTTTGGGACATCCAAGACACACCATGGCTAACAAAGGTAAAGGAAAGGGTGGTAAGAACAGAAGAAGAGGAAAGAATGAAAACACCACCAAGAGAGAACTTATTCTCAGAGAAGAAGACCAAGAATACGCCCAAATCACCAAAATGTTAGGTAACGGTAGAGTCCAAGCTACCTGTTTTGATGGTAATGTCCGAATTGCACATATCAGAGGTAAGTTGAGAAAGAAGGTCTGGATGGCCCAAGGTGATATTATTTTGGTTGCTTTAAGAGACTTCCAAGAAGAAGCCTGTGATGTTGTTCATAAATATAACGCTGATGAAGCAAGACAATTGGTTTCACTCGGTGAGTTGCCAGAATCTGCAAAGATTAACCAAACTGATACGTTTGGTGGTGATGAAGAAGATGACATGAACTTTGAGTTCGGTGCTGAATCTGATGAAGAGGGAGAAGCAAGTGACTTGGATATTGATGATATTTGATGTCCTTTCAACTTCCCCAATATTTTTTTGCATTTTGTTCACTAAGTATTTGTTCTAATTTTTGTTCATCTTATACATGGTTATACGGTCGAAACTTTGTGTGTAGATAGATATACACATTGATACTTGTGTTTCATATACAATTTTTATAGGTGTGAATTTAACCCCGTGTATTAATAAACAAAAACAAAACCCGGTATTCTTTTAAAAAAGTAGTATTTACTCAAAATGTAACTTATCTATAATACAGAATTCTTTTATTTCAAATCTCAAAACTATCAGATCTTCTTGAACGTCTTAAATCATTACTTTCCAAATCAACATAATCTGTCGATCTTGGGGCTTCCATTGATTTTCTGAATTGATAGGCGGAAAAATCACTATTAAGTGGAATATCATTTAAACCTTCATTTTGACTTGAGAACAACTGTTTATTCTCAGTATCTGGATTATGTCTTGAAATATCTAATAAATAGACACCACTGAAAATGATTAAAAATCCAGATAATAATGAAATAACATCAACCATTGATGCAGTATTGAATCCACCAAAAAGAATAAACGATGCACATAATGTTGCGGTTGTAAATGTCACATAATATAATGGATTCACAATAGATGTATCAAATTGGGCTAATGCTTTATTGAAATAATTCATTTGGGTGAGAATACAGACAACAACAGTTGTAATGAAAATGTAGGTTGATGGATGAGAAAATTGATTATTACCACTCAATGTTAACTTTAATGCAATACCAAAAGCCTTAATTGCACAAACGGAAATTGAACCAACGGAGGAGCAAATAGAAATATAAATCATTGGGTGTTTTGGACCAAATTTTGGAGCAATTTTAAATATCATGAAAATTGAGAATACACCAACAATGAATAAATAAGCTAAGAATGCAGGTCTAGCTGCATATGATAAGATTTCATCAACGGTGGTAATTTCTTTATCTGGTGGCGCATGTAAAACAATAATAATTGAACCTAATAGACAAATTGCACAACCTAATTTACCTAAAATACCCAATTTCTCTCTAAGAAAAACGGATGCTAGAACTGCACCGATAATGACAGACAATGCACCTAATGGTGTAACTAGAATTGGAGGCGCAAAGGTGTATGCAGCAAAATTGGCAATTTCTCCAATTGCCATCATTGTTGTACCAACAATCCAAATTGGGTTACTTAAATAACTTAGTGATTCACCCCTTGATCCATCTTTCAATAATCCGATTTTGGTCAATACAAATGATGATCCGATTGCAAAAGACGAACTAATAGCCAAAAGTAAGCCTATGTATTTATCTTCCATTTCAATAGCTTATTATCTACTTATGATATATCATCATAAATAAACTATATATGTTTAGAACCAACATGAATTCGATCTCACTTTCATCAAACACATCCGAAATAAGAAGTTTGAGAAATGGAAAATTAAAAATTGAAAAAGTTTGAATTTTTGAATTTTTCAGTTTCCATTACTTCACAGTTCAATTTTTCATTGTTCATTTTTCATTGACATAACTTCACTAAAACGATTTCCATGGTGGGTGACGATGAACCACTAGAGATTTTGATTTCTCTCAAGAAATCACTCTTGAGCAGTAAATTTTTATCTGTGGAAGAACAATCTCAATATCTTGCAGAATCTTTCAATGTAGTTTATGATTCAGTTACAAATAACAAAGTAACAATTATTTATAGAACAAATGCATGTGATACACTTTCAATTTGGTTTACCCGATCTTTACAATTATTTAATAAATATCCACAGTATAAGGCTCCATTCACAACATTTTTGAATGAGGAAAGATGTAATTTTTTATTTCATTATGTGATTGATTTTTGGAATGATTCGGGTGCAGCCTTAGGAAATGCATTAAAAGAACTTTTTATTAAAATGATTTCATATTTAACATCCATATTAGATGAAGATAACAAAAATTTACTTTTCAGAAACTGGCTATTGACAGCTTTAGAATTACCATACACAATGAGAGCGTTTTATTTCATGATTGAACAGTTATACAAATTTGTTGAACCTGTTGATTTTATATTACAAGTTAAACCAGATTTTATTGCTGATTGTTTGAACAATATTTGGTCCAAGGCCTTATGCAGTATTGTTGGTAAATGTACATATTTGATTTTAAAGTATAATTATTCAAGAGATTCCGAAACTAAATGGTTATCATTATGGGAAAATCAAGTTATCAATGGCTTGAAAAAAGATGAGCTAAGAAAAGAAATTGAATCATATTTGTTACCAAATTTATTTCAAATATCTAAAACTGCAACGGTTGATTTTTTAAAAACGGTTATCAAGCTAAATAATATACCAATTTTATTATCAACGCTAAAAGTTGCACAAGATACGGCGATTTTAATTGAACCATTTATGGAAATTGATTTGAATATGAATAAACCATTACTTGATATTAAGGAAGTGTCATTGTTACTTCATTCTAAGGAATCATCATATAGAATTGGAGCATTTCAATTGCTTGTTTCTTCACCAAAATATTCTAAACCAATTCAACCATGTGTCTATGAAAATATAATAAATTCACTAGATATGATTTTCAGTGATCCAGATCTTGAAACCAGAAATAAAATTTATTCACATTTTAACAAATTTATCTCAAGGATTAAAGAATCAACATATGCTTCAAATAGAGATGCAATTAGTTTGACAAAAAAAAATTTTACAAAATTTGAATTAGAAATTAACGAAAAATTAAAAAATGTTAATGAAAGCAAAGCATTTTTAGAATATTTAATTAAGTATATTGAATATAATCTTAGACCTGGATCTTCTTATTTAAGAAAAGAAATGGCATATAAATTATTGGTTGCTTTAATTAGATCCGGATTAGACTCAAGAATACATAATAAATTTACTGAAAAATCTAAATCTGTGAAATTTGTTTATTCCATTGAAATTTATAATCCATTATTGATAAGATTGGCAATCGATAATTTGATGGATAATTTCGAAGATATTAGACATTTCTCAACCGAAATCATTACAATGTCACCCTTTAAATTAGATGAAATGATTGATATGAAATTGCTAGAATCTAGAGCCTTAGATATGTTATGTGATATTAAAGGTAAGGAAGTTGATTCAGGTGCAAGATTTTTCAAATTTTCTTTCAATTATTATCAAAATCAAGATGATTTAGATAAATGTGAAGAAATTGTTAAATTGTTATTGTCAAAAATTGAATTTTCAATAACCAAAGCAAATGAAAAGTTTTCGATTGCTTGTGTTGAATACAGTATACAAGGATATTTTGCGGCTTTTAAGTTTATATTTGAAATTATGAATTTTTCCAAATGTTCTTTAATATTGGAATCTAATGATGTTTTTAATAAACTTTTCTGTTATTCAAATGAAATCTGGCAGATTGTTAAGAAAGTCTTGCAACATGATTCACCTGAAGGAATTTTGCTTGAAGAATTTGAAGATACATATACCAAAGAAATGGAAGAAAAATATGGTAAAGAAACACAAATTATTTCAAGTTATTCTTGGAGAAGTATCAAGGAATCATCAAATATGATAGACTCTTTGTTAAAAATAAAGAAATCATCACCAATAAGTAATAGCCTAATCCTACAAATTGGGCCATTGTTATTGGAACAACTAGCCACGATCAGACATAGAGGGGCCTTTTCATCAGTTTATCCTACTTTTGTTTCTTGTTGCTCATTATGTATGTTAAGAGAAGAAATTTCAAAACAACCTGAAATTTGGCTTAATGAAAATTTAAAATTAATTGAATCAAGATCTAAATATATAACCAGAAGGTCTGCTGGTATTCCATTCTTAATCACTGCGATTTTAAGTAGTAATAAAGGGCTGATTAAGCCAACGTTCAATAAATTGTTAGAGATTGCAAAATTGCCGATTGAAGAAGAAAATGCAGTTTTAGATAATATCAACTTACCACAAGTCAATGCTTTTAATTGTATTAAAACAATTTTTATCGATTCAACATTATCAGATGCTTCGATTTATTACGTTGATGATGCATTCATAGTGACACTAAATTCATTTACATCTAAAATTTGGGCAATTAGAAATTGTGCAGTTATGTTATTCACTGCATTACAAAATAGGTTATTCAGTAGTAAGAAAGTTAAGGCAAATTATTTGCCAAGTTATCCAGCAAGATTATTTTTTGAAAAATTTGATAAAATTCATGAATTATTTTATAGTACACTTAAAGATGTCACTATTAATGGAATAGAAAATCAAGCTGAAATTGAGAAAATATTCCCCATATTAACAATTATTAGTAGGTTAGAGCCTACACCTGGATATGATGGATTAAATGATTTTATACCAATTATGATTGAAATTTTAGAAAATAAAATCTGGAAAGTAAGGGAAATGTCAGCTAGGAGTCTGCCTTCAATGATTAATAGTTTTGAAAGTTTTTCAAACATAATAAATGAATTGTTAAATAATGTTAATGAAAATAAAAATTTTAATAAAACTCATGGCTCATTATTAGCAATTAAAGAAGTTATAATTAAATTTAAATACTTATCAACCAATGAATCTGAAAACATAATTAATGAATTATTAAAGAATAATAATCCTTTAAGAATTAAAATTTTATCTAAATTGGATATAATTTTGAATGATATTGATTGTTATCCTATTAAAATGGCATACTTTCAAATTTTAAAATTATTAAAACCAACTAGAGATGATGAAATTATTAGTAAATTATCCTTTTGGTTTTATGAAAATAATAAATTAGAAGATCAATTAGATGGTAGTAAGCAATTGGTATTGAAAGAATTATCTGAAATATTAATCAAATTTTCAGATAGTGACGAATTATTTATTTCAAGTTGTATTAATTCAAGTCTTTATGAGGTTACATTAAGTTGTATTGATTATTTTAATGATCAATTAGAAACTGGAACTATTTTACCAAATTTAGAAACATTATTGATCGATAACATTTGGAAAATTTTAAACGCCCCAGATGTTTGGAAATATGTTAAATCTCAAGCATTGAAATTGTTAAAAAATTTAATAATTAAATCCAAAAATGAGTCGGATGATTTTACCTCGTTACACCATCATACTATTAAATTATTAGGAATGTTGGACTATGAATATAATGAAGAAATAAAATTAAATATCATTGAAACTTTAGGATCATATATTTCAAGATTAATTATTCATAATGAAGAAAAATATTTTGGAATATTTAACTCGTGGCTTAAAATTGTTGAAAATATGGTATTTGATGATCTAGAATACATAACTAGATTATCAGCAATTAAGTCTTTGGTTGCATTTAATGAATTATATTCAATCAATGGTACGAATGAATCTATTAAATTAAAAATTGAAAGTTTTGTATTTGAATTTTTAACCGATGATGATGAAGGTATTTGCTACATCTCATCGAATCACTTATCCAAATTTGTTTTGAAGATGGAAGATGGTATGATTTTACCAATTAATGTTGAAAAATTGATGGTAAACTATTTTATTACTAATTACAAAGATGTAAAACTCATCAATATATTAATCAATTATAATGGTTTTAATTTTTATAATAGAGAGACTAAGTTGGAAAACATTATAACGGGAGATCTTTTATTGTTTGCAACTGAAAGGTTCAATTTAGAGAGAAATGCAGTAGATAAAATAAATGAATTGATTACTATTATAAATAACACAGAAACAGTGAAGGATAGAATTATTTTTGAATCATTAGTAAAACATTTAAAACAGAATTTAGTTGACATTTCAAATTATTTAATCAATAATGGAATAATTGACGGATGTTTTGGACCATTGAGCAATGATAGTATATTTGATTTCATATACTGTCAACTATTACTCTATAACTGTCTGAAATCGAATAATCTAATTGATTTCGAAATTACTGAATTGACAGAATATTTGAAGCAACCAAATATTCATTGCCATCCACTTATTTTGGGAACTTTATAGAAATCAAGATGTGTAGATTTAAAAATTAGAACTTAGAAACAACTTAAGAATCAGTTGAAGATTTAGACACTAATAAAATTAAACAGAATTAAGAAATTAAACAAAATTATATATTGTAAACGATTGAAAAAAAAGAAGGAAGGAAGGAATGTTAATACAGTTAAAATGGGTTTTCTTTTTTTTTATTTTTTATTTTTTGATAAAGATAGAGGGGGTAACAAATAATTAAACAACAGATTCATCTTCAACTTTTTCTTGTTGTCTATTAATCTTGAAAAATCTAATACCTGAACTTTCATGTTGAGCAGGTTGTTGATTAAATTCATCATGTTGAGGAGGTAAAGTAGAAGGTGGTAAAGGAATTTGGTCTTGTTGTTCATTAACAGGTGCAGTAGTTTCGTTCTTGTAGGCTCTGTATGATGCAGTACAGCAGGTCATAAAGAAAATAATTAATAGACATGCAGTTGAAGCCCACATCATACCCATAGTACTTGCATTCAATTTAGCAGAAGATATATCTTTGAATTGATTCCTAGTCATAACAGAAACAGCAGTGATCAATGCAGATGCAGTAATTTGGAAGATTAAAGCTAAAACAACGAAAAATGTGACCTTAGTTGGTAACAATGGGAAGACTCCAGAGAAGATGTAAACAAGCAATGCAATTGCAGTAAAACCAAATGAAATAAAAATGAATGGGAAAGCAAATCTTGATAAGTAAAAGTATGCATCTCTATTATTAATGAAAGCAGCAGGTAAATCGGTTGAAAAGCCCCAGTTATCAAGAGGAGAAATTGGAATATCAGGACCAAACCCTGTACAATTGTATTGACTGTTATCAGCTCCTGCGCTAGCATAACAAAGACCCCAAAAGGTCCATCTTGCCATGTCGGCATCGACATTAGAGATTGATGAAACGTCAGCCTGAACCCAATAGAAAGAATTAAAAGGATAGTGATGAACTGTACCAGACAAAATGATGAACAACAACATCAATGTTGCACCTGCAAGAAGCAGAAGAGTAGATGTTTTCTTGAGAAAGGTTAGGATGGACATTGTAATTGGTAACGAACGTCTACGTGGGTGTCAATGGATAGAAAGAAGGGTAAACTAACTAACAAAAGAGGTAGAAACGGAAAATGTACAAACAACAGATTCTTAGAAACAGATTTTTCATAAAATCCACTGCATTATATGTTGCAGCCTTGAGAAAACCTGACTTTAAATATAATATGTTAATATATCAATACAGTATGTCAAATTTTCACTTTTTTTTCTCTGTTTTAAGGGCTAGCACGGCCCAAATTTTGTTGTTGACGTTTTGCCTTTTTGGGCCTCTTCATATTTAGTTTAATAATTTAATAATTTTACACATCACACGCCACAAGTGGCGCACACGCGTCGCTCGACGCCAACATGAATTTCACCATTTCCAACCTCTATAGGGAAAGTCCTATATAGATGCTTAATATATAAACACTGTGTCGAATTAGCTTCCTCCTTCCTCCACATACATCCACCCTTCAGATGGATGTCTCCGTCATTCTCATTGATTCAGACATCGAGGATGATATTTTCCCCCTTCCAAATCAAAATTCTAATGCTGTTTTGCAGAACGATAAGCATGTTGATGATGATGATATAGATAATCTATTTCATTTGGAAAAGCCATTGGATGATACTCTTCATGACTTATTCAACTTCCATGCTCCAAAGGTTCCAAAGACGAAAAGTAGAGACTCCAGTTTTATTTCTGTTCATTCGGAAATATTGGAAATTGAGGATGATAGTGACGATATAAAAGTCGGGGAAAAAACTAATAATAACAATAAGATACCCATAAACGTGAACGATATAAACAGTAGTTTTCATTCAGATATTATATGTTTGGATGACAATGACAGTATTGAAGCAGATAATATACAGGCAAATAAATCGACTAACTTAAGTACATACCCTTCGTCACCACAACAAAATCCAAATTCTTCATTCATTTCAATTCATGGATCATTACCTTCAAAGAACTCCAAACACAAAAATTCAATTAGTTCATATTCCTCCCCTCAATCTAAAAAACCAAAACTAGCTGAAAGATCATCGAGCATTGGTTCCATTATATTACCGAAGTCAAAACCGAGAACGCTGACCAGAAACAATACAATGCCAGTTAATACATTCAATTCAGCCGCCAAACAACCTTTGTTTCAGGTTCAATGTCAGAATATCCTTGATACGAATAATGTACGTGGAACAAATGACTTTTCCTCTTCCACAAAAAGTTCCAGGAGTACTACCAAATCTACCTCTATGGGCATTACAAGAACTAATACAACACAGACCTCGAGAAGCAGTACGAATTCTTACATGGATAAAGCTAACAGAAGTTTCAAATCTGATATTTCTGATTTTAATTCCAGTTTAGATGAAATTAATTATCAAGATGCCTTGCGTTGCGATAATGAAATAAACACTTTACAGAAACAAATGAAATTACAACGAAAAGAAAGGTCCAAAAACGTTAAAAACTTAATATCCGACTTGAATAATTTAAGAAATAATAAATCAGAAGATTCAAGTGAAATTATAAACAGTTCGATTGAAAATATCAATCTAAGATCGAAAGATAGGTTTATGGATAATGTAGCTGATGATATTAACCTTTATTCTGATGAAAAGTTAGAAGAAATGTTGGAAAGAGCAACAAATCTTGATTCTGAAAATTTGAAAAATGTTAATAAATCCAAATATTCAAGAGATGAATTAATTCAACAAATTACATGTCTTATTTCATCAAATTTAAATGAAAAATTTATTAAACTAAATGAAAGTTATATAGATCTTTTCAAACCTGCTAAAGTGGAAATCTTGCAAAATCAGCCAATTCCCATAATCAAATTTAAGAGATTTATAAAAGCAGTATTCTATGAAAAGAAAAAAATCTTTATACCAGTTAAACCAAGATTTATAAATGAAGACTATTATATATTAGTCTATCAATCACATGAAATCCTTGATTTGTTTTATAAAGGGATTTTGAAAAGACATATAAACTCAATTAAGTTAGATAATTCAAAGGCAAATATTTCTGTTTGGATTATAGGATATGATAATTTTTTGAAAAGCTTAAAAAACAAAATTCAAAGATTAGCAGTAGAAAATGTTAGGGATAATTTAGAGAAAAATGATGAAAATAGTTCCAAAAAGAAAAAAGATGTCAATTTGGTAGATTTAATACATCCTGAACATATCAGGGAAAGACTATTAAAATATGAAGTAGAATATGATATTAAATTTCAAAAATTTTTGGGTATTTTAGAATTAGCAGAATGGTTAATTTCATTCTCTCATACTTTAAGTAGTAAACATATTGATCATCTGGAAAGAAATCAAAAATATTCAAATATTGGAAAAATCAAATCATCAAATAATCCAAAAGATTGTATAATTCAAATGATTTCCCAACTTAAAGGAATAACTGAACAAAGGGCAAAAATATTTGTTGAAACGAACAATTACACTTGTGTAGGTGACATATTTAATGATATCAGTATTGGTACTGACTTCAAAAGTAATGGTTCATTACGTTCGGACCATGAAAAAATGTTGAAAAGGGTATTTATGTCAAGAAAGGAAGATGATTTAGTGTAAATACTGCTTGATGCACTATTTATCAAGTATTAGAAGTTTTGATTATTGTATCTTAATACTTATACTATATATTATTCTATTTTACATAAATTCAAGAATTTTTACAGATCACTTTCTATAGAATGTTAGTAACTAAACTAATAATTTCTTTAATTGACTGATTTCAGTTTCATTATATTTCGTATCTTCGATATTAGATAGTCCGACCCTTATTGCATTTAATTCATCATCGGAAAATTGATAACCATTTTGTAGTGTATATAATAAAATGTCAATAATTCTCTCATTTATTTCAAAATTTGAATCTTTATTTAAAAACTTCAATATTTTAATAAAAATATTATGATCATTAATTGTTTTAAATCGATTTTGTTTAGAAACAACTTCATTTTTACCCTCTTCAACAACTTCATCGTACAATAAGCTTTTCAATAAATTCAAAATTCTTAATAAAACTTTGGTATCCTTTTTATCATTTTGAAATTTTTCATCTAATATCGTAGATAAAACATTCCATCCATTTGAATTAATGAAAAAGTTATACAATTCACCATTATGAGAGACCAATCCACTAAGGGCATACAATGAACGTGCTCTAACATTAAAATTCTTATCATTTAACAAATTTATAAGATCATTGAAACCTGATTGTCCGACAATTTTAATAAAATCATTTTGACATTTAGAATTATTTTGAACGGCAGTACCTGTAATTAAAGCTGCCAAACCTTTGAATTCTTCCTCTTCTTCGCCCTTATAGGTATATAACTTGACAATTTCTGGCCAGATACCCATTGGTGAAATATTATTTGCATTATCCAAATTTTGAATTAAAATTTCAAAATCTTCTAATGCTATTAATTTATCATCAATGGAAATATTTGGATCATCACAAACCAAAACGCTTATATCTTCCTTCATTAATTGTGTATCATCCTTTCCAGTATTTGCACCTAAAACTTGAGCTAAAATTTTAGGATCTGGAGCTGGTACCCTTGCACGAACTTCAGGATCATTTGATTCTTGAGCGGTTGACCACTGTAATAGTTTTTCCATCTTAATAGATAAAGTTTTGAGTTATAATTTTCGGTAATGCAAATTTATGGTTTTACAAAGGGAAAGTTACCATATTTATAAAGAATTAAAAAGATAACCGTCAAAAATGAAAAATTTAAATCTGGAACCTTCGAGAAGATCACGTGAATCGCAATTTTTTGAATTTTTTTTTTTTTATATTTTCTATTTTCAATAGAAATGGATCATAATATTATAAATTATTCAGATTTTACTTGAATAAGATCATAAATTATCGCCAATGGATGCCATCTCTGATAGAGCATTTACAGATACTGCTGCAGGTACGGCACAGAATATACATCGTGTAATTGATGAAACACCATCATTGTTTACAGTTATTTTAGATTTACATCCCTTGGAATGGAAGGAATACATGGAAAAAAATAAGAATCTTACATTTAGGGATGTTACAAGTGCAATGTTGGTGATGTTAAATTCACATTTAGCTTTGAATAGTGGGAATTTGGTCAATGTTTATGTTGCTAACAGTTTCCATCAAGGTGCACAGCAAATTTATCCGGAATCTGAAGACTTGAAAAATTTTGAAAATCAAAAAACTGGCAAATCTAGATCATCAAGTCCTGATGATGACGATGATGAGGAGGATGAGGATGAGAAAATAAAAGTTAAGAATACCATTTCACAAAATAAATCAAGATTACTTAAAAGTATTGGAATATATGGACAATTCAAAATAATTGATGAGAAAATTCTTGAAACTTTAGATAAGTTATATCAAATTGAACCTGATACATTACGTGCCATAGTGAATAAAGAAAAGGATTTAATTAAAGGTACGATGACGGGGGCGATATCAAACGCATTAACATCGATTAATAAATTACAAAAAACGGAAGATAGATTAAATATGAAGGCAAGAATAATGATTATAAGTGTAAGTTCAGATAATACATTGCCTTATGTTTCAATGATGAATACCATTTTTGCTGCACAAAAGATGAAAGTTTCAATTGATGTTTGTAAACTTGGTGAAAAATCTATATTTTTACAACAAACAAGTGATGCAACAAATGGAGTCTATATTGATATTAAACATCCAACTGGACTTATACAATATTTAAGTAATGCATTATTTATTGAACCTTTATTAAGACCTATTATTGTGTTGCCTACAAACACGAGTATTGATTTTAGAGCTTCGTGTTTTGTTTCCAATAAAGTTGTTGATATTGGGTATGTTTGTTCGGTCTGTTTATGTATTTTAAGTATGGTTCCAAATGACGAAAAATGTCCTACATGTTATTCAAAATTTGAACATAAATTAATTACAAGATTAAAACGAAAACCAAAAGTATTACCATTGGAAGTTAAAAAGAAGAAAAAGGTGGTCACATAGCACGAACTTCATCGGTAACTTTAACTCCTTAGATAGGGGGATATTTTGTAATTTTAGATTAATGGATTAAATATATTAAATATTATTATTTTTTTTTTTTAAATTTTTTTTCTTAGAAAATGTTTATATGATATGGAGAATAATTTTTAAAATTAAGAAGTTGGGGCAGATTTTTCAGCTATATTTGCAGCAGCCATCTCAGGACTCATTTGTGGGAAGACCAAATCAAGATAAGCGGTACCAATGGCAACTATTGAGAAAAGAATTTTGAAAAATGCAGGTTGAGTTTCATCGGACGGATTTTTAATCAATGGTTCATTAAGATACGTTTGGAAAGCAAAGAAAAGACAAGCCCAAGCTAAAGCTTTGTTCCTTAAGAACATTGCAGCAAGTGGTAGATTTTGAGAAACAAAGTTGGCAGCAACGTTGTCTGGTTTGTAAGGGACGTGAACATATCTCTTGACCTTTTCCTTTCTGATTACCTCCTTTGCCATTATATTATTGAATGAATATGGTGGTAAGTCTATGATCCAATAGAACTATATCTTTAACTATCCAACTGACTATATCTTCTGTCCATTTCACACTTCACTATCTATCTACAGAGTTGCCAGTGAGAAAATGAAAAATCTCAACGGATGTGGTGCACAGGTTTTACCTTGTACTCGTTCCCCTCGTATAAGTAAGTATAATTTAAACGCGTTTCCCGTTTTCTTTCAACAATATTGTCTGTTTTTTTTTTTTTCCCTTTTCATGAGAGACAAAAATTCGAGTTTGGTTCTTTGGTGGTGGTCTTTTCCATTTTTCAGTGCTTGGCGGCTCTGGTGTCAAATCTGCTTCTTTTACAAAGTTCAGCTTTCAGTTTCTTATTTAAGAACTTCAACTGCTGATACAACTGACTGCACATATCATCCTTACAGGAACCTCCATTTATACTTTACAGAATCTGTTTAGTTAATCCTATTATTCTCATTTTGATACACTTTAGATTTTGTTCTTTTCAAATTTAAAGCTGGCTTTTGTGTCTAACATGACTCACATATTCTCAGATATACCTGCAAATCTTGCTAGGATTTGTGCAAATAAACCAATACATTTCATAATTTCAACGGTTTTGTTAGCTTCTGTGGCGTATTTAGCTATATTTGATCAATACATTGAAAATGAATTTTCCAAAAATTTACAATCAATCAATTTTTATAGGAGTCCTTATTCAAATGATTGGCAATTGGTTCAATCCAATTCCCAACTAGACGAATATTCAAACGCAGATCATATATATGTTACACCTATTAAATTTAAGGGTAAAACTGACAATTTCCCAACATTCTCAGATGTTATTAAATCTGATATCAATAATGAAGGATTTATTTTGAGTGATTCAGCTTTAGATGAATCATCATTACCAAATACTCTTGAAAATCAAAATAATCAAATATTCAAGCTAAAATCTTCAAATAACAAGATTGGTAAATATTTCGAATATTGTAAATCTTTAGTTTCAAAATTAAAAAGTTTGGTGTTTGGTGCTGAGCCTTTTGATATTATTTTAGTTTCAATTGGCTATCTTGCAATGTGGTTTACTTTTGTTCAATTATTTTATCAAATGAAAAAACTTGGTTCAAATTTTTGGTTAGCATTTGGTTCACTTTTATCATCTTGTTTTGCTTTCCTGTTTGCATTAGCTGCAACAACTGAAATCCTTCATATTAAAGTTCCTTTAGTTTCCTTAAGTGAAGGTTTACCTTTCTTAGTTGCAACCATTGGTTTTAAGCATAAATTAGCTTTCACTGCTCCAGTTACTGAAGCTCTGAACACAAATTCAAATGAAGAGATTTCTGATATCATTGCCGATGTCGTTAGATCTAAAACAGCTGTACCTTTGATCAAAGATCAATTAATTATTTCATTCTCTTTCCTCATTTGTTCATTACTAGTTTCCAATTTACCAGGTTTAAAAAATTTTTGTATTTTGTCATCCATCATTTTAGCTGTTGATTTATTTTTTACTTTCACATTTTATGCTTCAATTTTATCTTTAAAAGCACAAATTTTCAAAGTTCATCGTGAAATTGAATTAAGGCAAGCTTTAGAGGAAGATGGTATATCTTCAAATGTTGCAAAAGATGTTGCTGAACATTCAATAGATACCTCAAAAACTGTCTTAAAAAATAATCGTAGAATTGTTGGTTTTAAAATTTTCATGCTAGTTGGATTTTTGGGTATTCACCTCTTTGTTTTAGGAACGTCTTGGTTATATGATGACTCGGCAGATTTTAAATCAATATCAATCGATGGATCACCTGCAATTTCAGACGTAATTAAAAATTCTTTTGATTCAATTCCTGCAAATGGTATTCTTTTAACTATGTTACCAGTTAAAGTTTATAGACAACAAACTGTCTTGACTGAAATAGAACATTATATTGTTTTAATTTTCAGCAAATTATCAACTGCAATTTCAGATCCCTTAATTTCAAAATTTTTGTTTATGATTGCAGGTATCTCCGTTGCAATTAATGTTTATTTATTGAATGTTGCAAAATTCCACATCAACTCATCATCATCGAGACACTCCTCAAAAGTTAATCCAACTCCAATTGCCCTTACTTCAGCACATTCCTTGACTCTTTCATCATCTACTTCAACTGTTGAAGATGTGAGCACAAAGAATTCCAACAAAAAATCCAAGAAAAGATCTAAGAAGAAGACTGAAAAGAAAATTGAAGAATCCATTGTTGTCAATTTATCAAATAATAATAATGATGATAATGTTAAAGATGGACAAATAATCGAAGAAAATAGTACTGAAAATGATTCATCAAGTGAATTTACTGAATTGACCTCATCTGATGATTCAACTATCCGTCCATTAGATGAATTGGTTGAAATTCTTAAATCTGGAAATGTTAAACAATGTAATAATGCCGAAGTTTTAGAACTAGTTACTCAAGGTAAATTGCCATTATACGCTTTAGAAAAACAATTAGATGATAAATTACGTGCCGTTGTTGTTAGAAGACAATCGATCGCAAAATTTGCAGATGCTCCTGTTTTATTAACTGAAAAATTACCATATAAAGGTTATGATTACGATAGAGTTTTTGGTGCATGTTGTGAAAATGTTATTGGTTATATACCAATTCCATTAGGTGTTGCAGGTCCAATTATTATTGATGGTAAACCTTATCATATTCCCGTCGCAACAACTGAAGGTTGTTTAGTTGCATCAACAATGAGAGGTTGTAAAGCAATTAATGCAGGTGGAGGTGTCGAAACTGTTTTAACTGCCGATGGAATGACGAGAGGTCCATGTGTTCAATTTCCTAATTTAGCAAGAGCTGGTAAGGCAAAGGCATGGTTAGATTCCGAGGAAGGTCAAAGAAAAATGAAAGCAGCATTCAATTCAACATCAAGGTTTGCAAGATTACAACATATTAAAACTGCAATTGCATGTGATGCATTATATATTAGATTCAAAACAACTACTGGTGATGCAATGGGTATGAATATGATTTCAAAAGGTGTCGAACATTCTCTGAAATGTATGATAGAAGAATATGGCTTTGAAGATATGAAAGTTGTTTCATTGTCAGGTAATTATTGTATTGATAAAAAGGCAGCTGCAATTAATTGGATTGAAGGTCGTGGTAAAAGTATTGTCGCTTCATCTGACATTCCTGCAAGTGTTGTTGAAAAAGTTTTAAAATCTGATGTTGATGCATTAGTTGAATTGAACATATCGAAAAATTTAGTTGGTTCTGCGTTAGCTGGTGCAATTGGTGGGTTTAATGCACATGCAGCAAATTTATTGACAGCAGTTTTTATTGCAACTGGTCAAGATCCAGCACAAAACGTTGAAAGTTCAAATTGTATGACATTAATGAAAAAGTTACCAAACGGTGATTTAAGAATTTCTGTTACAATGCCTTCAATTGAGGTCGGTACTATTGGTGGTGGTACCGTTTTGGATCCACAGGGTGCTATGTTAGAATTACTTGGCATTAGAGGACCACATCCAACTGAACCTGGTTCAAATGCAAGACAATTGGCAAAAATCGTTGCATCTGCAGTTTTAGCTTCAGAGTTATCACTATGTTCTGCGCTAGCTGCTGGTCATTTGGTTCAATCGCATATGCAACACAATAGAAAGACGCCAGCACCATCGGATACAACTGCTGCTGCACCTGCTGCCATTACAGCACCACTAATTCCTACTGATGTTGAAAGATTAAAGGAAGGTTCTAAGATTTGTATCCGTTCTTAAATAGCAAGACAATTCGGCTGGAACAAATTTATTATTATCCCTTTGCTTTACAACTTTTAAATTACAAGTCATTGCTTCAGACACAAAGATATTTTTGCATGTCTCTGTTTTTTTTCCTGTTCTGTATTATATAAACATATTTGTTATTCGATAATTTTTCTACTCTTAATCTATATTCTATCGTATAAAGTATAAAATATTCAAATGCGAGAGAAACAAAAAAAAAGAAAAAGAAAAAGAAAAGCAATGCAAAATGCAAAATGCAAAATGCGAAATGCAGAACGCGGGGCTGGGCAGAAACCGGAACTCGACAGTGTGACGTCGGTGGAGGCCACCCACAAAGTAACCTGACTAAGTTGGTTCTGTTGGCTTTTTTCTTTTTTGGTTACTTTGGTAAAGAATTAAACAAGATTAGAATACCTAAACAATCATTATTTGTGTTCTATACATTCTTTAGATTATCAATTTACTCTCCTTCAATTTGAATTCACTGATTTTATTATATACTTCTGTCAAAGCCCTGTAGAAACATTTGCTAGATAATAATGACTAAAATTACATCGAATGATTGGATGTCACCAAAAGATTTTTCCAAAGATCTCAAGCTAAGTGGAAGAATTATAAATTGTATGACCCAATTACCCAATGGAATCTCCAAAACTTCAGATGGTGATTGGAAAGTGTCTCATTTACGTGGTTCTTCTGCCTTGTATGCTTCCAACAAATCATTATATGACGAAAGTGAATGGGAAACTCATTTAGTTGCATGGACAGGAGAAATTTCCACATCTGTTAAAGAACATCCTCATCATCATTATAATAAAGAATCTTTTGATTCGGATCCTTTATATTTAACAACTGATGATAAGAATAAGATTACCAACTTAATTCATGAAAGGAATAATAATAAGAACATCCATCCTGTTTGGCTTCTTAGAAAAGATCAAGATACATGGCGAAAATTTGCTGAAAATGTGATTTGGCCTGCATTCCACTATATGATTAATGAACCTGATGATGGTAAGCAAGAAATCTCATGGTGGCATGATTATGTCAAGTTTAATGAAGCTTATGCCTCTAAGATAAAACAAATTGTCAAACCCGGCGATATAATTTGGATTCATGATTATTATTTATTACTGTTACCACAGATTTTAAGGATGGAATTAAAGGATGTTTATATCTGTCACTTCTTACATATCCCATTCCCATCCTCTGAGTATTTTAGATGTTTGCCGAAAAGAAAAATCTTGCTGGATGGTATGTTAGGTGCAAACCAATTAGGATTCCAAAGTTACTCATTTGCGAGACATTTCATTAGCTGTTGCTCAAGAGTTAATGGTTATGAAACTACTCCAACACAGGTTACTGTCCATTCATTTACTTCAAATGTTATCACTTCACCACTAGGTATTGATATTAAAAGTTTAGAAAGGGATGCATTTACACCAGAAATTGAAGAAAAAATTAAAACTTTAAAAGAATTGAACAAAAATAGAAAAATCATCATTGGTAGAGATAGATTAGATTCTGTTAGAGGTGTTGTTCAAAAATTACAAGCGTTCGAATTATTTCTTGAGATTTATCCTGAATGGATCGGTAAAGTTGTCTTAATTCAAGTATCATTTACACCTTATTATCATAGTACAAAATTAGAAAAAAAAGTTAATGAGTTAATTTCCAATATTAACGGAAAATATTCATCAATTGATTATTCTCCAGTTTTACATTATAATATGAGAATCAATAAGGAAGAATATTTAGCATTATTAAGAATTGCAGATTTATGTTTAATTACATCAATTAGAGATGGTATGAATACAACCGCATTAGAATATATTGTTTGCCAAAAGCTAAAATGTTCACCATTAATCCTATCAGAATTTAGTGGTACTACATCAGTTTTACAAAACTCAATCCAAGTCAATCCATGGGATTCTGTTGGGGTTGCGAATGCAATTAATGAAAGTTTAACATTATCGGATGAGAGAAAGAAAGCAATTGAAGCTGATCTATATGACTCAGTTACTGAACATACCAATAAAGATTGGACATGTAAAGTAATTACAGATCTTTTAGAATTTGTTTCGACTCAAACTTCAAATCAAGGAACCCCATATTTAAATAGACCTCTTTTATTGAGAAATTTTCAAGAATCCGATCGTAGACTCTTTTTATTCGATTATGATGGAACATTGACACCGATCGTTAGAGATCCAAACGCAGCAATCCCATCTGCTAGACTCTTCAATTTACTTGAAGGGTTGACAAAAGATCCAAAGAATGAAATCTGGATTATTAGTGGACGTGATCAAGCATTTTTAGAGAAATGGATAGGATCAAATTATCCACAAATTGGTTTAAGTGCAGAGCACGGATGTTTTATGAAAAAGCCGTATGTTGAACAATGGATTAATTTAACTAAAAGTTTTGATATGACATGGCAGGAAAAAGTTGAAAAAATTTTCACGGATTATACTGAAAAAACACCAGGTGCTTCAATTGAAAAGAAAAAGGTTGCACTTACATGGCATTATCGTAAAGCTGATCCAATGTTAGGAAGTTATCAAGCTGAAAAATGTAGAGCTGAATTAATTGAAAAATTAGTTGATAAATATGATGTTGAAGTTATGACGGGAAAGGCTAATTTGGAGGTTAGACCAAAATTTGTCAATAAAGGTGAAATTGTCAAAAGGTTAATGATTTGTTCTGATCCTATCAAACAAACATTAAAGACTGCTGATGAATTGCCTGATTTTGCATTATGCCTTGGTGACGATACAACAGATGAGGATATGTTCAAAGCCTTAAACAATATCGAAGAAAAATGGAATGAGGAAAAACGACCATTGAATTCATTTGATGGATACGGACTGTATCCAGTTACAGTTGGACCAGCGAATAAAGTGACAGTTGCAAAGGCCTATTTATCAGACCCAAACCAAGTATTGGACACGCTTGGATTACTTTTGGGTAAAGTTTCACTTTTTGAAACAGCTGGCACTGTTGAGCTTGATGATCGTGGACACCTAAAAGATAGTGAAAGTTCAGCAATTTCCATGTTAAACCGAGCAGAATATGAACGTAGTCAAAGTATGAACAGTATTATGACAACTCAGTAGGTTTTTATTCCTTTATATATACATTTTTTTATACCATGATTTTATACCTTATAACAACCAAAAATAAAGCAAAGCAGTATTGAAACCAGTCTTGCACATTTCAATGTTTTCACCTCATCTATTTTAAGATGATGAACTTCTAGCCTTGAAATAAACTTAAAATTTTTGAATAGCATCCAGATATCTATGCAGATAGCCATCATGTTTAGGATTTGTTTTGTGAAACATACCTTTGTTACTACTATAAGTCCAACAATAAACAATAATGAAAGTACACGCAAAAAAAAATTTCCGTTTTGGGATAAACGAAAACAAAAATTCATGTTGATGATTTTACATACTGGTTTGTTATGAATATGTTTTGTGTGTTTCGTTATTGTTTTGTTCTCAATATCTTTTACTAGCAACACTTTTACCTGATTCAAGTTCGGTGTTTTAGTTGCTATCTTTGCTGAAGTTATCATTAAAGAGAATCAAAGCTCTTTTCTGCTAGATTTTGTCTTTTGTTTTAACTGATTTGTACTCGGTTGAACAATGAAGCAAAAACAAACAGATATTCCGGAATTGTTAAAAAGGGCCTTCAATCTCAAGCAATTTAATTTGTTGATCAATGATATTAAAGATCTAAGTTTTACTACTGAGACTTTAAACGATGAATGTTTTAATAATCTCAATGAAATATCACATAAAATTGTATTAACATTAGATAGTCTTCGAACTTATTTGAATATTATTGATTCAATAGGGAAAAATAACGGATATGAATATAAATGGCTCTTCAAGGGGAAATCCGAAATAGTTGAACTATTTGCTTCAATTGATTTATTGGAATATAATGTTGATTTATTGTTAAATACTTTAGATAAATTTACACAAACGAAAATTGTGTCACTACTGGATAAATTAAACGATATTTGCAATTCAATCTTATCAATAAAAAAGATATCATATCCACTTAAAACCTGTTTGAGTATTATAAACCACCATACAGAAATTGAAAAGCAAGTTTTAGCGTCGGTTGATAATGAAATCATGTTTTGTATAGAGCAATTAGAACAACTGAATGAAAAGAGGAAGCTACTAAAAACTGAAAGTCTGATATCTACTTTCTCATTTGAGGATTTTAAAAACAGAGCTAATGAATTAAAAATGATATCATCGAGAGAATATAATGGATTTATAATATTCTCAACAATAGATGGACAAGTCTTCGAATTATATACAAAACTTTATCATTCAATTTCACATATTTCAGAATCTTTAAATCTAATACCTTTAGCACTGGAAGATTTTCATAATAATGCAAAAGTTTATTATAAAGACCTAATTCTTGAAACAATTGTTAATTATGAAAGTATTCTGTCAAAGTTTTCCGAATATAGAAAAGGTCTCAAATTTTTTAAGTTAGAATATGTCACTAAAAGAAACAATCTCATTTGTGAAAAATTATTAGAACTTATTGATATTAATGATGAATTAGTACCTGACTCAGTTTTAGAAGAATTATTAAATATTTTAAGACCAATAGAAAGTTATTATGGATTAAACGAAGAAAATTCAAAAAATATTAAATGTATTGAAAATAGAATAAATAAAAAAAAACTGAAGGAAAATATAATACAAACTCCGTTGCCTAAAAATAAAAGTAATTCTAAGTTTAAAAGATCGTTTAGCAATCCATTGATTGATTCACTTAACATGAAACCAATATTGAGCAGTAATGTTAATAATGAAGATAATAAAATTAAAATATTTGAAACTCCAAGATATATTGATGAAATTGTATTTTCTAAAAATAATATTGATATTGTTGAACGAATAAAACATGATGTTAAATCATCAATTACTAATAAATTACTCATGCAAGATACTCCCTCAAGTGAGAATTCATTTAGTAGTTCAAATAGTTCACCTGACACAATGAAAGTCAAAAATATATTTGATTCACCTGACCCATTCATAACACCAAATAATAGAAATTTCTTTAGGTCAAGATTACCAGTTTCAACACCGTCAACCACCCCTAGGGTAACTCCCACTAAAAAATATGTTATGCTGCCAATTGATGAAGAACCAAACTCTCGTAGTGTTAATAATCTGATACGGAGCAACGAACCAAGACCTCTTTTGCAATTCGAACTTTCAACATTAGTGAAAACGGAATCAATACCAGATCCTGATAATGACTATGACAATGATATCTCAAATTTGTCTAATATCTCCAATGCATCAAGTGAATTTATTGACTCTCCACCGAATAAAAATATTCCGATAACAATTTCAATCAATTCATCTAATTCTCCACCTATTAATAAATCTAGAATTCCCTTGCCAATAAGGCCAGAATCAAGATTAAGTATGTTAAGATCTGCCAGTAGATTAGAGACTCCGCATTCTGATTTTAGGAAGAATATTTTGGTTTCCAGACCTGATTCCAGATTAGAAAATATGGCTACTAACATATCATCTAGGTTGGGTACCGATTCCCCTGTTTTTTCCACTGTTAATTCCTTGAAAACAAGACCTGCAACCGTAATGACACAGCGTGAAATGAGACCAATACACAAACCAAACCAACTAGGTAGATTGAAAGCGACATCTGTATCTAGTGTAAACAATGTTAAGGCTAGGGGTGTTACTTCTTTGGGTTCTAGATCTGCTCTAACAAAATCTAGAATATCAACAATTTAACAGAAGGAATGATTCCTTAATAATTTTAGTACTTTGTAAACTACTTAATGAAATAAATATAATGTATAACATGGAAAATAAAAAGGCATAGCTATGGAACAAGTGTAGGGTTTCCTATAAGGACTATTTTTCCCCAAATAATTTAGTCAACCAAGATTGTTGGAAGTTTCTAACTTTTTCTTCTTCTTCCCATTGCTTAATGGTACCATCAACTGGATTAAATTCACCCTGTTGTATACGTCTCTCCCCACCGGCATATAGTCGACGATATAATTCTAGTGATGGAACAATAAGGAATATTGCACCCGCAATAATCATTTTATAACCTCTAACTTTGCGTAATTGTTCAGGTGATATATCCACAGTTCTTGTTTTATATGACGAATGATTTTCGGGGTTGGCTGTTGTCTTACGAGATCCTGTACCATTAGGTGGTATGTTCAAAGAATTATTTATGGCCATTATTGTATCTATATATGAAGTTATGATTCATGTAGACAAGAAAGGATTACAGTTAACAATTTAAAATATATGTATATAGACTTCAGCAAATTGATCTAGTATTCATGATAGAAACGTGAAAATTTTGCACTGCCCGAAAAAAGATTGACTGAAACTTTTTTCGGTTTTTTTTTTCACCTTAAAGGAAGTAAATAATTTATTGTTTATTCCAGAGCAAAACTATCATACAACAAAGCAACAAGAATATGCCAAAGGCAGATAAAAAGACATTTCACAAGAACAAACCAGATCCTTCAGGAAGTTCGCAAATTAATAAAGTTTTCAAATTCAATACTGACCTTGGACAACATATTTTAAAGAATCCACTTATTGCACAAGGTATTGTTGATAAAGCCGAAATAAAACCATCAGATGTTGTTCTTGAAATCGGTCCTGGTACAGGTAATTTGACAGTCCGTATTTTGGAACAAGCTAGAAAGGTTTATGCAGTTGAAGTTGATCCTAAGATGGCTGCTGAATTAACAAAGAGAGTTCAAGGTACACCATTAGAAAAAAAACTAGAGATTATTATGGGAGATTTTATGAAGATCAAAGATATACCATACTTTGATGTTTGTATTTCTAATACACCATATCAAATTTCTTCTGGTATTGTTTTCAGACTTTTAGAAATGCCAAGACCACCAAGAATTGCAGTTTTAATGTTTCAGCGAGAGTTTGCATTAAATTTAACTGCAAGACCAGGTGAAAGTTTATATAATAGATTAAGTGCCAATGCTCAAATGTGGTCAAACGTTAAACATGTTATGAAAGTTGGTAAAAATAATTTTAGACCACCACCAAAGGTTGAATCAAGTGTGGTTAAGATTGAACCAAAATTTCCAAAACCTAATATTGATTATAATGAATGGGATGGTTTGTTGCGTTTCTGTTTCAATAGAAAAAATAAAACATTAAGTGCAATTTTCAAAAATGGTAAAATCTTAGATATCTTAGAGACCAATTACAAGACTTATTTACAATTTTTGGGTGAACAACAAGGTCAAATGCTACTTGATGATAATGCAGACTATAGTGAAATTGTGAAAGAAAAAGTCACTAAAGTTATGGAAGAAACTGGTTTTGGTGATAAGAGATCTGCGAAATTAGACCAAACTGATTTCTTAAAGCTTCTTTACGCATTTCATCAAGTTGGAATTCATTTTGCTTGAATTCTTTAAATAATTGTCATATATTTTTATAAAACTTTCAAATTAAACAAATGTACTCTATAGAAATTTTATTGTATTTTATGGCTTTTGTACAAGATCTATCTTCTCTTGGTAGCTTTTGAAAAATCTTTTTCAACAACAGCTTCAACACCGCTTTCTTCCAATTCTTCTTCTTCAAGTTGAACTGCTTCTCTTCTTTCCCACCATCTGGTTTCAGCCAATTCAAATGCCTTAGTTTTCAAATCTTTACCTCTTGAGTCTCTGTTTTGATCAATAACCCATTTAAGGAATTCCGGACCAGTTCTAACATAGAAGTTACGTAATGATTCAAAAATTTTAGGGTGTGGAAGCCATGGTCTTTCATCAGGAATGGCAGGTTCCAAGTCTTCAGCTCCTTCATCTTCTTCTTCTTCATCTTCGTCTTCCGCAACTAATTTCTTATCAAGTGTTTCTTCTTCGTCGTCATCTTCCTCATCATCATCTTCTTCATCGTCTTCATCCTCGTCTTCAGAATCTGCAGTTGCAGCGTAAATTTCAGATAAATCTTCCCACAATACCGTAACACCATCTAATTTAGAAATATCAATAGTATAAAATGAATCCAGATTACATTCAATTTCACCATTTTCCCAGATTCCACCATATATATAAAATATATCGTCCATAACGCAAGTCAAAGCATTGAATCTCTCGTGTGGTAATTGGTTTCTAACTGGATACACTTTTTTGATTTCTTCTTCTTCATCATCTGAAGCTGAAACTGTAGAGACCGGAGTTGAAAATTCTTCATCATCTTCATCATCATTCAAATTTGCATTTTTCAAAATTTCATTCAACATGTCTTCTAATTCTTTATCTCTATTTACTTTTTCCTTTTTAACAATCTCCTTTTTCTTACGTGCTTTTAATTTTAAGTTAAACCATCTATTAGTGTCACAATTATAACTTAATAAAGCATTATAAAATTCAGAACTTAAAGTTTCTTCAGTTTCATCTAAATCATAAACACCACCGAAAACAAAACCTCTACCTTTATGTAGTTGCATGGAACAACCGACCCTTGGAGTTGGTTGCCAACCTTGCTTTCTTTTTCTCTCCCATCTTAATTGTTTTATATCCGATTTCATTTTTAATGACCAAGTGTCAGTTAAAACTTTACCCTTTTGTAAACCTTTACCAGCCTTAACTTTGGTATAACCACCATACATGAAACATTCATCATTATAGCAAATAAGTGAATGGCCACTTCTTGGATCAGGCATGCTCATGGTTTGAGGAAATTCAACTTGTTGCCATTTATAATTCATGACATCAAATAACCATAAATCATTTAAATAAGTTGTCTGTGAACCTAAATCTCTAAATCCACCTGATAAAATAATATAGTTTTTCCAAACAGTCATTCTTGAACCACTACGACCAGATGGACCTTTCTTTTCTTCAACTTTGGCCCATTCCTTTGTTTCAACATCCAGGATCCACGTATCTGAATAATGATGAAATGTACTTTGCTTTGGTGATGAAAATTCACCACCATGTAAAACCATTATACCTGAAGGATGAAAACACATTGAATGTGAAGAACGAGCTAATGGTGAATTCTTACTAATATAGCGCCTCCAAGTATCACTATCAGGAGAATAAACGTTCAAATCATTATGAAAATGAACAATACCTTGACTGTTTGCAGTTTCACCGCCGAAAAGGAATAATTCTTTACGTTGAGCCATAGGTGCAGCAACTAATGTACCATTAGTACGTTTTAAAGGTTTATCAATACTTGAAACATGGACGGCTTCGAATTGTTCTTGTTCCATTTTAAGTTGTTCAAGAAGTGTATCTATATCAACATCATCTTCAATATCATCACCTGCCTTTTTCGATTGTTTTTTCAGTTTTGAATCACCCTTTGATGCTTTTTTCTCTGCCTTTGCGGCTTTCATTGCCTTTTTGGCTTCTTTATTCTTCTTGTCCTTCTTAGCCATCGTTGGTGAAGCAGTTTGCAATAAAGAAACTTAAAGATTATCAAAAAAAAAAAAAAATAAAATAAAATAAAATAAAAAAAATGTCAAATTAATGAAAAAATTTAATCTTTAAAAAAAAAGATTCGTTTCAAAAATGCTCTGAATCTTATCTCGATAATTCTAGGTCTGAAAAGCAATCATGATTATTTATATATGCTGGAATTTATAGAGAAAAAGATGAAGAGGAGGGGTATGTATAAAAAAAAATATAATAAAAACCATAAAAAAAAAGATTAGTATATATATATATATATTAAAACTTGAAAAATTAATCATTATATGGTATTAATGAATTCAGATTAAGTATGCATGCATTATTTTTCAATTTCATCATCATAATCTTCACTCATTTCTGCTTCGTCTTCTTCGTAAGACATTTGATCTTCATCTTCACTATCATCTTCAAAACACCATTCATCCTCCTCCTCCATTTCATCTGCATTATTTGAACCAATAATTGATTCATCAGTTGGGATTTCAAAATCATCAGGTATACTTACCACGGTTTTTTTGACAAATGCTCTTACTTTCTCGTTATAAGCATCTCTCTTGTCCCTCCAACAATTACTTGCATCGATATTTGCAGGTGAAGAAATATTTGGATCATCAAGAATGGATAAAATACTAACTATGACACTTTCGACACATTGAGCAGGAGACCAATTTTCATTTGATGGTTCACCTTGTAGCATATTTCCTGCTTCGTGTAAAATTGAGATACATAAACGACCATCACCATAGACATTTGGATGGAATATTGGAGGGGAGAATCTAAATTCTGGAGGTGCAAATGGATAGTTAAGTGGGAATTTCATTTTGGCAACTAAATATGCATGATTCCATACTGACTCAGGATGAACAATGTACAGGCCCAGAGTCCATGTAAATATATTATCGTTATCTAAGGATATATGATAGTTTGGATTTTTTGAAAGTTCTTTTAATTCTTTTGCTAATATAGTTGCAGCAGACATACTTGTTGATAATAGACTATGAAATCAGAGTATTATAGAAAGGATGTAAAAATCTTAAGAATGTATTTAGAGTATGTAAAAAGTAAAAAATGTGACTGATGAGTAATATGTATTATTGGCACACTTTATATATGGTTATCAGACGACGTCAAAAAATGATTGGAAAAGACTGTGAATATAGTTAACTCGAGATTATGACAAAACAAAATAGTGGAAGCCCAATATAGATATTCTATCTGCTTCTAGAGGTATGTGTTGACGAGAACGTAGGTAAAGTAGAAACCAGAACAGAAACAACAGAAATGAGGGTTGTTTGTGATTATAAAACGTAAAATGAGATTGTGGCAATGCCTTCCTTGTCACACACACTGTGGCAAGAAAAAAAGAAAAGTGAAAAGAGAAAAGTGCAGAATTTTTTCTTTTCTCTTACTGGCTGTATTTGTAATATACTGGAATATAATACTTTTAACAAACTATAAACAGATGGGTTATATCTTATATCTACCGTATCACATATATAAATAGTGTAACAACGCATTGCTGGACATATCATACTACCACATGGTGAAGCTGTGTTTGGGATTTAGTGTCTCTATTTTCACGATTTGTAGTTTCATTTACATCATTCTCCCGACTTTGCACTTCTTTGTGCTCATCATCTCCATCATCTCCATCTCTATCATCCTTACTTTCCTCGTCGTTTTCCTTCTTGACTTGGTCAGGTGTAGAATTTAGTAATTTCCAAAGACGACTTTCTTTATTAGCCCATAAATCACGGAATTTACCCTGTTCAACAATTGTACCATCATATCCTAAAACCAAAATATCTTCACATCTTTCTATTGTACTTAATCTATGAGCAATACTAATCGTTGTCATGTTGCCAACTTTGATTAATCTTTCTAGAGTTTCGTTAATTGCAGATTCGGATTTACCATCTAATGCACTTGTTGCTTCATCTAAGATTAAAACAGGTGGTTCCTTTATCAAACATCTTGCTAATGCAATTTTTTGTCTTTGACCACCGGACAATAATGAACCTCTTGGTCCAATATTTGTTTGGAAACCATCAGGTAACGAATAAATAAAATCACAATTTGCCTTTTGTGCTGCCCATTCAACATCTGAATGTGTTATTTTCTTATTCAATCTTAATGGTAATCCATATTTGATATTTTCTTCAATTGTGCCTTCAATTAAAATTGGTTCCTGTTGAACAAATCCAAAAGTTTGTCGAAGTGAATGCAAAGAAAAATCTTCCATATTATGATTATCAATTAAAATTCTACCCTTTGAAGGTTTGTAAAATCTCAACAATAATGATGCAATGGTGGATTTACCTCTACCTGAAGGACCAACAATACAAACACTTGACCCAGCTGGAATGGTAAATGATAAATCTTTAAAAATGACATTATCAGGTCTAGTAGGATACGAGAACTCAACATTTTCAAATTTAATTTCACCTTTACAGATAAATTCTTTATTTTCAACTGGATGTTTAGAAGCATTCAATTTACTAACTAATTTGGTACCATGAATTGGATCGATATCTGGTTTAATATCCAACATTTCAAATAATCTACTTGCCGCACCTGCACCTTTAAATAATTCTGTATAAAAACTTGAAATTCCAAAAGTTGCACTACCACAATATTCTGTATAAATTAAATAAGCTGTTAAATCACCAACTGTCATTGAACCATCAAAGACAAATCTTGTACCAAATCCTAATGTCAATAGAAATGTCACATTACCTAAAATTCCAGTTGATCCGAAAAATGTTGCATTGGTAACTGCATCTTTAAATGAAATTCTCCATACATCTCTAATTTTTGAATTATAACGATTTAGCTCTTTAACTTCGGCAGTAAATGATTGAATTGTTCTAATGGAATTTAGTTGTTGTTCACTGACTTTTGTTAATGCACCTGTTGCCTCTTGTAATTGCCTTGAAAGTGATCTGATTTTCAAACCATACAAATAAGAAAAAAATAATAATGGTGGTGCAAATGATAACATAATTAATGAAAGTTTGGTGGATAAGATAAACATCATAGTTAATGAAGTACCTAAAACTAATGAATGTTTGATACCATCACTTGCATTTTGAGTAATTGATTTTGAAACAACATAAGCATCAGAACTTAATCTCGAAATTAAATCACCAACTTTATTCTGATCATAAAATGACATATCTTGTAGATATATTTTTTTCATGAAATTTGAACGTAATCTTGAAACTAAATTTTCACCGATAATTCTCATCAAAATGATTCTTGTAAATGTTGCAGCAGTAGATATAAACAATAAAGCACCCATTATATATAAGAAATCATCTAATGAAAACGAATAAATCTCAATATCATTTAATTCAGTAAAGTTTCTAGTTGAATCTAAAATTAAACCAGTAACTTTTGGTAACGTCATTATAATTGCCGCTGATAAAGTTAATAACATCATTGCAATGGTAAACAATCCAATATCTTTACGGCCTAACTTAATCAATCTCCAAACTTCTGTAAAAGTTGCAGCACTTGAATCATCTGGTGAAAGATCTAACCATCGCTCAGTCCATGAAGGTTTTTTCTTTGTCTTTGGATTCAGTAGTTGTTTCATATTACCATTTTCATGGTTTTCGTTATTGGAATCCGTTCGTATATTTGATTTATTTTCATTTTGGTATTTATTACTTCGTGAAAAGGAACGAGAATGGGTAATTTGATTTAAAACTAAACTTTTATTAGTAGCATTATTATTATTATTATTATTAATATTATTATTGTATTTATATAATGAGTGAATATTATTAAATGATCTATAGTGATAAGATATGAATCTGGTCTGTATTATTGGTATATGATTTGAAGATTTGATTATTGAACGAATATTAAGGTTCTTTCTATTTAGAAGCTTAACAAGATTTGTAACAAACATGGTGAAACATCCATAAAAATTTTAGGGATAGATGTTTCAGATGTGTTGGTGATATATCAACGATAGCTGTCTCTATTAAAAAGAAAAGGAAAAACTAATTAATAAATTGTACAATCCACACATAGCAGAATCACCGGTGTGAAATTTCCATCGCGTCGACACCGAAATCGGATTATTGTATGCATGTTAATAGAACGTTGATAAAAAGTTACGAATATAATAGTCATTTACGTGATGATCGTGTCTCCATATAATGTTATACATTGTAAAGAGGGGATAATAAATAAATAAAGAAATAAATAATTTGATGTATTGTATTGAATCTTATAAACATTTAATCCACTAACACACCTATAAGGTGAGGTTCTTACCAGTGGATAAATCAGTTGCCTTAACAACTTCACCATTTTTGATTTGTTGACATTTAACTTCAGTAATAAATCTTCTTGAAGCTTTGACTTGTAATTCTGGCTTTAAAGCCTTGGTGATAGTCTTTGCAGAGATTGCAAAATATTTGTTGACTCTGTAGAAAAAAAATAACATTAACCGTTGTCAAAAAAGAAAGAAACATATAACATAGGCCTTGACATGTATTCGTGAGAATATTATGTGTTAATAACCGCTAGTTCATAAACGACTCAGTTCATGAGACACTCATTTCTAGTTCTTTTTGAAGGCAAGATCAACAATTTCAAAGCATTGATTCCAGTACGACAAATCGACTCAATTAACGTAACTTCTAGTACATCATCATTTGATTATTTTCCAACCATTGATACAAAACTACTATGACACTCGTCGACATTAACACATTCTCTCTTTCTCTCACGTACAACACCATTCATGGCCAAGTTCAATGCAAAATGACAAGGGAGAGAAAACGTTAGTATTAATTCAAAAAAAAAAAGCAATGAACAACAACAGGGTAGGATACATACGAGATACCGGCCTTCTTCCAAGCAGACATTGTTGATGGTGATATTGATGAACAACTATGCTAGACCTCTCTACATTTACATTCAAAGAGACTTCAATACTTTTTAGAGCGAAAGAAAGAAAACGGGAAGGAAACGCTGGTTGGTCGTAATGACGGGGCTGCGTAACCCTCAGGTCGATCGGCGCAACATTTTTCAACCAGTTGACGCAACATGAATTTTCGCTTTTTTGACGGTTTTGGACACTTTTGCACTTTTTTTGCACTTTTTTGTTTAGATGGTTTTTTTTTTCTTTTTTTTCCTTCAGGATCCCCCCCCCCCCCCTCTTATACTCTCATTTTATTTACTATACATGCCTGTCAGTAAGGACCATTACTACAGATTGGCTTCTAATCTTTCCAAGGAAAGAATCCAGGCTGCTACTGCTTTAATTCAGGAACTTTCAACTGAAAACTCCGAGTCCGACTTCAATTATGCATTACAAAGACTCATAACAGGCCTTGCATCTAGTCATGATTCTGCACGTGTTGGCTTTTCGATGTGTCTTACCGAAATAATTTCACTTTTAAGTGAGAATCCATCGTTCAATTATAATGCTGAAACTTTTCTTGCTGATTTAGAATCAAATTTGGATAAATCAATTAAAAATAAAACAAAGGGTAAGAATTTGCGTGCTTATTTATTTGGTAAAATTTTTGGTATTCAATCCCTTATTAATTCAAAATTATTGCAAGATTCTTCTGATGAGTTGATCATTAAAATAATTAACCAATTATTTGAAATTGCTTTGACTAAATCGTGGATTAGAGAAATTGCAATGGTTACAATTGTAAAATTAATTAACAACTTGAATTTATCAACCAGTGAAGCAATTATTCCATATTTGCTATCCAAATTAGCCCAACACAATTTGTTATTGTCCATGGATGGTTTATTAATTTATCTATCGGTCCCTTCCAAATCAAGACAACCTTTATCAAATTTGGCAGATTTATCTAATTCACAAAATTGGAAAAATAATGATCCTTTAACAAAGGGTAATTTGCCATTATTGAAAGATGCTTTTCAAGACAGAATAGCTACTGCTAGTAATGAGGATGACTCTTCTGCAGTTCAAAAAGGTTCCTGGAATCCTCAATTACATTATGTTTGGACGCTTCTATTGAATGAATTGATTGAAAACGAACTTAAAGATGAAAATTTACAGTTTCAACATTCATCTAAAAAACGTAAATCAAATAATTCAAATTCTTTGTCAGATAACAATAAACTTTCATTATCAAAATTTTGGCCAACATTTGATTCTACTTTTTTTTCAAATAATTCCTCATCTGAGCGTAAACATACAGGTTTGCAGATTTTAGAATTGTGTTTCAAATTTCCATCTTTCAAACCGGAATTTTTTTTAATTTTATTTGATGAAAACATATCACGTTGTTTAATCAACCATATTTCTAAAAAGGATAGGATTTTGAATTCTATATCAAATAAGGTACTATCATCAGCACTGAAATTATCAAAAACAATACCATTTGGTAGATTGTTTTTAATTAGATCATTAGAAAAACAGTGTGTCTTATTTGATAAAATTACTAGAACTAAAACAATTAAGGATTGTTTATCATCAATTTTACCAATTGATGATGAAAACGATGATAATCTGATCGAAGCAATTGAAAATTGGAATCAAATATGTTTATGGATTTTAAATAAATCAGATTCAGAACTAATAAGCAAGAAAAATGAGGAAAATAATGTTGATAATATTCTAAACTTTAAACTCGATTCCTTATTATCTCTTATACGTGGGAATAAAAGATTGATTAGATTGGTTTTAAATTCAGAAACAATTGAGAACCAATTAATATTAGAATTCATTTCCAATATTAAAAGTATACTTGAATACCTAACAAATTTGAATTATATCAAACAAACCCAATCGATTAATGAATTAAGTATTAAAGCTTCAAAGGATAGATTAAGTTCGATTTTATCTGATTTAATGGAATGTTCAAAAGGCAAGATCGATTGGTCAGGAATTATAGTTGATTATTTAAACATGAACGAAAATTTGAGTAATTTAGCATCATCAATCGATGGAAAGAATGATAATAATGAATTAAAACAGATTAAGGATGAATCTTTCCAAATTTGGAAAAAATTGGGTAAACAAATTAAAAATAATGACTCAGAAGAAAGTAAAATAAGAATTTCCAAATGTTTGGTTATGCTTTTGAGTACTGCTTTACTGGAATTATATGGTGGAGATTCTGAATCCTTTGGGATTTTAACTGATTTGATCAGCGTTTATACTGACTTTATAAGTGATGATGGGGAGGTTGCTAATACAGATATTTTAAATACCTTAGTGGATTTAATGTTAAATTACACTACTCAAAAATCAGGTTTAAAAAAAAGGATTGGAAATGATATTTGGAATAGCATAATATATGATATTGGTAGTGGGCAATTAGAGAGATTGTTTGAAGTTTTATTAACGAAAGAAAATAAATTAGGTATGGAACAATTATTTAATCAATCTGTTGAAGATTATGAAGAGGATGATGAACATGATAGTAATGATGAAGAAGATAATAATAATAACGATAATGACCCCGATGGTCATCAAGCTCAACACGATGATGGGGGTAATGAAGATGATGATGATGATGATGATGATGATAATGATGATGATGATGAAGATGATGAAGATGATGATGAAGAAGAAGATGATGATGATGATACTAATGATGAAGTTGATAATGACGATAAAATTGAAGCGGTCGAAAAATCTACAACTTCAGCTCTTGCAAAGGCACTAAATGTCGCAGATTCTTCAGAGAACAGTCATTTTGAAGAGTCACAAGCTGATAATGAAGTTGGGGATGATGATGACGATGATGATGACGAGGATGATTATGAATCTGATGAATCAATGTCGGATGAACAAATGATGGCAATTGATTCACAACTATCAGCAATTTTCCAACAACGTCAAAACTCCTTAAATGAATTGAGATCGTCCTCTAAGAATGGTAATGAGCGTAAATTGGAAGCAAAGGATGCAAGAGAATTGATGACACTTTGTAAGTTAAGAATTTTAGATTTATTAGAATCTTATGTTAATTTACACCCCAAAGATTCAAACTGTCTTTCAATTTCAATTACTTTATTAAGTTTGATGGATTTAACAATTGATAAGAAAATTGGAGAGAAATCACACAAGTTAATCAAAAAGATTTGTAAGAATTCTTTTGAAATTAAAGATGCTGAACAACTAGAGAATTCATTTATTTTAATTCCAACAATAATAGAGCGTGTTTCAAGTGCCAAATTTGGTGCTCTATTTCAAGCATGTAGTCAAGTTTCGATTTATATTATTAGATCAATCGTTGGATATGATGCTGAAAGATATGAAGAGTTCATTACCAAGGTTATAAATATTTACCAGAATCACTTAGTCAGGTGGTCAATTAATTCAAATGATAAAACAACTCCAAGTTTTTTCATTGATTTGATTAATTGGTTGAATTCAAAGAGATCTTCGATTAAAAAGAATTAGGAACATGTATATAAAAGAATCATTTTTTATAGAGTAAGTATATAAACAAGTATTATTATCACAATCATAATAATAATAATAATGGGAAAAAAAGTTAATAGTGTACAAATTCAAAGTTAATATATCATAAATATAATGTGATGATTAATTATTGTTCTTTCGTTTTAGATTTTGCATCTTTATACAGGTTATCCCTACGGAAATCAACTCTGTTTAAGAAATCTTGCTTCTCTAAATAACCACCTTTATTCTTATATTTTAATTCATCATTAATTTTATTCTTATCTACGTAAGTTGCCCAATCAAGCCTTGATTTTTCCAACGTTGATAATTTGGTCTTGGAAGAATTCGATATGACTGCATCTAATAAACTTTCACGCTTTCTCTTTCTCCTTAAATTTTGATTTAGAGTTGTTGAAGCAAGTGATGAAGGTGGAGATGGAGATATTGATGGTGTTGATAATGATGATGAACCAGACGCTGATGCTGAAGTTGATGATGTTGTTGTTTTTGGTATTTCCGTGTTTGTCTTAATAGTGGTTGAGTTTAGATGAGCCTTAGCTTCCTGGGAATTAATATCAACAAATTTTTCTTCAGTAACAGTTTTACCAGCAAACTCATAGGATCTTGTAATTTTAATCTTCTGAGGACTTGTGGTAGAAACTTCTGGTTTATTTTCAACTGGAATGGTAGATAAACGTTGATTACTAGATTTGGTCTTAGATGATGATCCATTAAGTTCTGCCCATATAGAATTTATGTCAGCGGTGGAGGTAGATGATGAACCAATCACCCGCTTATTTTTCATTTCTAACTTCTGTCTTTCGTTTTCGATTTGTCTTTGAGTTCTAGTTTTAACTAAACCACCTTCACTGGATTCAATTTTACTGTATTTGGCAATTTCTTTCTTATCCTCATCTCCTATATATTCATCGTCATCTTCGGCATCATCCTCACTATCACTATCTCTTGCAACAGTTCCAGCTTGTTTAGAGGCCTCTACAATATAGTCTTCGTCTTCATCTTCATTATAATCATCATCCTGTGATTCATTTGAGGTGTCCTTCAGGGGTATATTTGAAACTGCAATATCTTCGCTTCTCGGAGGTTCTGGCTGCTGAGACTTCTCATGGTGGTTACCTGCAGCAGTAACATCCAAATGGATCCCTTGCTGTGTATTTGCGTCTTCTGGGTGAGCGGTAGTAGCAACAACCATTGTAGGGTGGCGGGAGGGTTAAAACGGAAGAGAAATGGGTGGCCAGTCGACGTCTCAGAAGAAAAAAAAAAAAAACACGGGACGCAACGCGAGAAGAGAAATGAAAAAAAAAAACAGTAGAAACTAGAGCCAGTCCTTTTCGTCTTTCGTTTTTTTTTTTTTGTCTTTCGCGGTGAATCCCCCATAATATGTGCATGTATTGGAATGAAACGCTCAGCTTTGCTAACGTTAAACCACCACTTCTGTTTGAAAATCCTACACTTGCAAGGCCTAACTCCATATGCTCAAAAGAAAGAACGAAGAGTCAGAAGAGTCGAAGGAGTCTCCTCACTATGTCAAAAGAGTGGCACTTGATGCAGATGCAGTCGAGAGAAAAGATCTTGAAGACGATAAACAAAAAACTTCAGTTTCCTTGTCAACAAATGATAATAATAATATTCAACTAGATGATGATCAACCAGATAATACACAAATGGATTACAATCAAGTTCAAGTAGATTCTACTGAGAATTTGGAAAACGATGATAAATCATTAACCAATTTTACGCAAACTCCAAGTTCTGTACCTTCAAAGGAAGATTTTGTTCCAAAACAATCAAATGATGGACCAATTTCATCTCATAAAATTCAAGATAATGATCCAACTTACGTTCATTTCCGTATGTTGGCATCTATATCAGATACTGCCAATATTGTTGGTAAAGGTGGTGAAGCAATCAATAAAATTAAAGATCAATCAAATGCAAGAGTTAATGTAAGTGAAAACTTGAAAGGTATTCCTGAACGTATAATTAGTGTACGTGGTTCTGCCGAATATGTTGCGAAAGCATTTGGTTTAATTATTAGAACAATTAATAATGAACCATTTGATCAATCCTCAAATATTGATTCAAAATCTTACAATTTAAAATTGTTATTTCCTCATTCAATTATGGGTTATATAATTGGTAAAAAGGGATCAAGATTTAGAGAAATTGAGGAGAATTCTGCTGCTGCCTTAAAGGCAAATGATCAAATATTACCTGCTTCAACTGATAGAGTTTTAAATATTACTGGAGTTGCAGATGCAATTCATATTGCAACTTATTATGTTGCCCAAACAGTTATTGAGCATAAACAACAAATTTTAAAAGCTATTTATTATAATCCAGCTAATTATAGTCAATCATCATTACCTGCTTTATCATTAAATCAGAATAATAATAATAATAATAGTAATATTAATAATAAACAGAATCAATTTAATAATTTTAACAACCAACAGAATATGATGGGTATGCCAAATCAAATGATGCCAAATATGTATGATCAAAATCAGTTGAAAATGCAAATGGGATTCAATCCAATGATGTCAAATGGTATGATTAACAATGGTAATCAAATGATTCAAAATAACCTATCAGCATCTTCAAATACAAAACCAGGTGAAACAATTACTGGACCTGATGGTAAAATCAATCAAGATCTATTTGTTCCTCAAAAACATATTGGTTTAGTTATTGGTCGTGGTGGTAAAAATTTGAAAGATATCAGACAAAATACTGGTTGTTATGTTAAAGTTAATGATGAAATTCCAGGTGCAGTTGATAGAAAATTAACCCTTATTGGTAATGTCTATGGAATTCAAAATGCAATTATATTAATTAATAATAAGATTGAAAATGAAAAACAAAGACAACAAAGAGATGAAAATAATAATTAACGATAAATGAAATTCAAAATGTTTTTTTTCAAATTTAGTTCCTTCTGATTTCTGATGTTACTTTTATGATTTGTTTACTACGTTTTTTTTACCTGTTTTATTATCATTTTTAAAAGAAAAATTAAAAACTTCCTTTTTAGAACTCTTTCTATCTTAATCTACCTTGCTCTTCTTTTTCTCTAAATTTTAGCTTTTCCTGCTTTGTTTTTTTTTTTGCTTTCTATTTTCATGTCTTCTTTCCTACACACATTCATATTACCTGTACTGCTACGTTTAGATCTTCGTTCTTTCTTTTACGTTCTTAATCAGCAAAATTTATTGGAGATTTCTAAATTCACTCATTCATCTCTCTAATTTGTTTTATTTTTACCTTTACTAAACAAAAAGTACCTATAGGCTGGTGTTTACATTAATCTATTTATTGTTTATCTTTATGAATAAATTTTTATTGATCCATTTTTTCATTACATGGATAATCTATAAAAAGAATTAAATATAAATGAACTCTAATCCATCCAATCTTATAAATGTGGAACTCCGAGACTAGTCAATACCATATTCACAACACTGAATAAACCTTCACCAAGAACCAATCCACTACTAAAAATGATTAAACTCACCCTACCATTTTCCTTATTATTTATATTAAGTTTCTTAATCCAATAATAACTTATTAAACCGCCAAGAAATCTAGCAAATGTAAATGATGGCGTATTGTAAATTCCAATTCCAACAGCAACTCCACTTGGTATGAATCTAGTAAATTTATAATATTTATCACCTTCTCTAGTTGTACCTTTGATAAATGATAATATTAAAAATAAGATTCCAAAGATCAAAACAAATGTACCAACTTTTTCAGGTAATTGGTGACCATTGACTAATCTAGCACAATCAATCCATATTACGGCAGTTGGAATCTTAAATAATGGACCAGGAATTTCATAAATTTTATCATACCATCTATACATTGGAGCGGCAATTAAAACCCCCCAAATACTCCCTAAAATCTGTCCAATAAATTGATCCCTTGGTGATGCTTGTAATAAATAACCAGTTTTCAAATCTTGCATCAAATCACCTGCCTGTTGTGCAGTTGCCTCTGATAATGCACCAACAATTAAATTAATTAAAACTGATCCAGGTCTCGTTGATGGTATTACCAATGCAGTTAATAATTGTGATAATTTTCCAATACCTGAAACGGGATTCAAATCTGTTTCACCCAATGACTTAACTCCAATTAATGATAAGAGTAAAGAAACTGGAATCGTCAAAATTAGAATCCATGGTGGGATAATCGATCCAAATATAATTCTCATTGAAATTACTAATAAAGGACAACATAAAAGTAAACCAACTGTCGGTATCATTACATTAATTGATTCATCATCGTCATAATCATCATCTACATCTTCTTGTTTTTGATTAACATTCGATAAATCTCTGTTGAACAATATGATTTCTCCATCTAAATTATCATTTTTAGTTTTGTTGTTATTGTTATCGGTACTTGAATATGAATCTTGTGAATTTGAGTCAAGTGATTGATTTTCAAGTGATGTATTTTGGGCACTTGTCATATTATCCAAATTTGACGATTCATTCTGAGTATCGGTATAAGATTTTGAATCTAATTTAAGATATGGATTTGAAGACAAAAATGAATTTAGTGATCTATAAACCATTAAACTCAGGGAAACAATGGAATCGGCAATCATAATTGATAAACTAATCCACATAATCCAACCTTCAGATCCATCTTTCCAATTTCCGATTTCACCAGGTGCCCAACCTTTGTATTTTGCAAGTGGTGATAAAATACACCAACCTAATATCATACCTGCTAACATACCACAGGTTGTTTCAAAACCCATGATGATACCTTGCCCAACATAGGCAGGTGATGGAGTAAAGTTTATTAAATATTCTTTAGATAAAAAGTTACCAAATATTGGAATTGTTCTAATTTGAGGTATGAAATATGATGTTAATGTATAAATTGATGATACTAAAGCAGTGAAGAGTAACATAATAATATCTCTTGAATATGACTCCTTTTCTGGAGCAGGTAATAAATATTCACTAATTGAATGATGTGTTGTTAATTCATTAATTTCAAATTGTTCTTCTACTTGTCGATTTATTTCATGTTGTTCCTCAATTGTCAATGAATTATTATTTTTGTTTATTGGAGAATTTTCATCATTTTCTTGAATTATAACATCTCTATTGTTGTTGTCGTTGACATTAAGCTTGGGTTTTGATTTTGCCAAATTTTTTATTGGGAAATTATGAAATACGCTAACCAGTGTAGCAGTTGCACTACCACTTGGAAATTTTAATTGTTGTTTAAGGATAAATTCCTTTCTTAATGGAATAGCAAAAAATACGCCAAAGAATGCCAATCCTGTACTCCAAATCAGTAATTTCCACCATGGTTTAAATGGTTGAAAGACACTATTAATTTCATTATTTATTATACCAGCCTCTTCCGGTGTAAGTAATTTTTCAATTGCAGGTATTATTCCAATAAATCCATAAGCCAAAGGACCCGTGGCAACTGCCACTGCTACACTCTGTATGAAAACATTTTCTTGAGGTGTAAAGGGAAATTTCAATTGAAAATATGAATCAAATGCCTTGAATATTGAATAAGCAAGTAAAGCGGCTGGTAAAGACATCATCGAAACCCATCCTGTTTGTAAACCAAATTGAAAATTCGATAATAAAATCAATGTTCCTATTCCTAATCCTACAAGTGTACCACGTAATGTAATTTGGGATGTGTGTGGAAGTTGTATTTGATTCTGATTTTGTGATTGATGATTATTAATCATCTTACTATATTAGTCTGTGGATAAGAAAATAATGGATAAAGATAACCTCTAGTTAGGGTATTAAATTGATTTCATACAAAACTGAAAGATCAAATATAATTCACCCCGTTTTCCGTAAACTTCAATATGTAATGTACAAGATTGTTAACCTTAAAAAAGAAAAGAGTTAAAGAAATAGGAAATAGGAGTTTAGATTGATGTAACAAAACCGAAAAAAAAGTTTATATTGGATACATTTGGCGCATATTAATTCCCCATTAGGAAATGAAGTTTCTTTGAATTATGAATTCTCCAATATATTTTACTAAATTTACCAAAAAAAAAAAGTTACTGACTAATTATTAGATATACAAGGAGCTCCATCAACTGAAAAGAACGTATTTAAGAATATCCCCTAAAGTCATTATACCTAACAGTTTACCTTCATCATCAAGAACAAACAATCTGTGTAATCTACTCTTTCTTATCGTTTCAAGGACGACAAATAAAGAATCTGCTAAAGTACAAGTATAGACACCTTCAAAGTCATCGTTACGTTTCAATAAAGCTTCACCAACAGATAATGAATGATCTACATTGACACCACCTTTTATTAAAGCTAGCAAATCAACAGCCTCGTAAACATTGATTAACTTATCATCGTCATCTAAAATGGGCACAGAACTTATTTGATGTTCAATCAATAAGTTTATAACTTCACCAATTGAAGTATTTAACCTTGCATGACATAAATTTGATGTGGTACCAATATTTAACTCCCTTAGAGGTTGTAAAAGAAATCTTGTTTCACGACAATTCATACTAACAAATTTTAAAATACGATATTGTGTAAGGACGGAAACGACAATTTCTCTATGAGTTTTTTCATCTCTATCAATTAAAGGTATTCTTCTTGCACATGATTTGATCATTTCAACACATGCATCATATAGAGATCGGAATGGATGGATTGAACAAGTATCTAATGCAGAAGATCCTGACATTGAACCAATGTTTGCCAAACCATCCAATGTCAAAGAATCAGATAAGTTGATACTTTGATCAGGATTATTTGCAGCATAGTGAACAATATTTAAAAAATCTGAAGCCGTTAGAAGACCAGCAAATTTCGAAGTTTTCGAATTCCAGAGTGGAGCAGAGACAATGGAATTCTGTAAGAGGACGTTCAATGCACGTTTGACTAGAAGGGAAGTATCAAAGACAATCAAACGGTAAGAAACAGGTAAGACATCGAAGGAAGTTTTAGATTTGAGGAATTCACGAATGATGTTAAGGGCTGCCCTTTGATCAGCGGCGATTGAACCGGGCTGTTGGACAATGTCCAGTGCCATTGGCTGAGTATCTGCAGTAGTGGTCATGATGTGCGTCTCTCTATGTATATGTATGGGTGTGTGTGTGTATATGAATAATTGGATTGAACTCAAGGACACAAATCAAACAACGCCTTGTAGAAGACCATCCTATCAACAAGTATTAATTAATTAAATTGTTAATGTCAAACATGTTGATTTGAAAGTGCAAAGTCTCATTTCTCAATTTCTCAGAGAACCAGTCCAAAAAGTAGAAAAAATAAAATTTAATGAAAAAATAAAAAATAAATTTTAAAATTTTTCATTACATTACATACATTACATACATTACATTCTTTAATCTCTAATTTCTAACCTTCCACCTCTAGACACTTCCGTGCATCCTCCTAGTGTAGCAGAAGCGTTTCTCCCCGTCGGTGTTCTTAGTGTCTTTTTTTGTTGGTGTTACTATTGTCTCTTTGGCCTGTGCTTGCAATTTAAACGAGTGCTTGTTCAATATCCGATACCCTTACATATATCTACCCTTCTAATATTTGCCATTTGCATATAACTTCTCATTTCCATTGCATTTTATTTACTTTATTACAAGAGTATGATGACGATACTGCCTTCGATTACTCCTGAAAAAAGATCCGTTGAAACTATGTCTTCAAATAACAACGAATCTCAACATAGATCAACAAAGAGAGTGAAAAATCTTACTAATAGTGATATTAACAATGATATTATTAATCTCAATAATGATCCTAGTGATCTCATCAATATTAATAATGGGAACGATTCCTTCACTTCTAAAATGGTATTACAATTAGCTAAAACTGCAATTTCTTCACTAACTGATGATAATCAATTATCAAATACAAATAATTATGCTGAATCTCCAATTGATTCATTAGCTCATACAATTTCTTTACCAAATTCAAATCCGAAATCAATAACTTCGGAAAATTTAATATTAATTATATCTCAATTTACATCTGAAATTGCAAGATTTGATTCATCAAGGGCATTACCATTAATTCATTCAGTTTTAAAAATTAATTGGATTTATCATTCCTCAAAATTACCAATCTTTTCAAAACATTATGCAACCTTTTTAACAGTTTTGGTTTCAACCATGCCATCATGGTGGAAGGAAGTTGCATCAAAAATTATATCTGATTTTATAAAAGGTCCTCCAACATTCCTGAATTCTCATCATGAAACTTTAAAAAAAATAATTGCACTAGCTCCAACTTCTTCAAATTCTTTACCAAAATTATTAAAATCTAATTATCCAAATAAAAATTCTTCAAAGGATGAACTTATCAATTATGTGAAGAATCTTTTTCACCTGACTGAATATTATCATGTTCTAATAAATTGTGTTTTCTCTTTAACATTTGAAAATTTCATTAAATTGGATGTTGATTTGCAAAATCAAATTGATGAAATTGATGATGATGATTTAGCTGAAGCTTTAGGTTTAGAAGAATCTGAAAATGAAAGTGATGATGATGATGACGACGATGATGAAGAAGAAGAAGATGATGATGATGATGATGATGATGATGGTGCTGATGATGATGATGATGATGATGACAATGATGACGATGACAATGACGATGACAATCTGGATTCTGATAATAATAACCTCAAAATCTTAGACACTGAGTTATCTGATTCAGATGATGAAAATGATGATTATGATCAAAATACCAGCAAAAATTCCAAAATCATCAAGAAAGTGAAATTTGCTAAAGACATCAAAAATAGTAATGAAAATTTAATGGAAGAAGTCGAATCTCATGATAATCCTATTGATGGTGATGACGATTATGACGAATTTGATGACGAGATGTTGGATTCTGAAGCAGAATATTCAATCGAACTCGAATCATTGTCCGATCTATCAAATAAAATTGATAATTTGCTTGCATCTATCTTAGAATATTTGAAACCAAATTTATCAGTTGAATCATTAGAATCTAGTCAAGGTATTCCTATCTTTAACGCTTTAACAAATGTTTTTCGTACAATCATTTTACCAACTCATGGTACAAAGGCAACACAGTATATCATATTTTATGCAGCTCAACAACAACCTGAATTGATTGATGCATTTTTAGTTTCATTATTTGAAATTATCTTTAGTACAGATAAAAAGAAAGGTGAGTCATTACAAAGTTCAATTTCTTCTTCTTTGCTAAATAATTCAAGTAATATAGGTAGTTTAAATAATAAAATTACTGGTATTCAATATCTTGCAAGTTTTGTTGCTCGTGGGAAAATTTTATCTGATACTCAAATTGCATCGGTTGTTACCTTTTTGGTTGATTATTGTAATGCATACATGGAAGAACATGATGATGATGATGATGATGATGATAATAATAATAATAATAATGAAATAACTTCAAATAATAGTAATAATGAAAAAAATTTGAATCATAATATTAAAAGAGAATTTAATCCGACAAAGCATTCATTGTTTTATAGCCTGGTGCAAGCTTTAATGTATATTGTCTGTTTTAGAAAAAATTCATTAAGAGAATCTGATGATCCAATCAAGAAAACAGAGACTAATCATACTATTTCAAACTCAAATAAAACAGGTTGGGTTGCTGCATTGGATAAATTCTTTTCAAGGGTTATTATTTCAAAATATGATCCTTTAAGATGGTGTAATGAAACCGTTGTCTTAATCTTCTCACGTGTTGCACAATCTGAAGGTATATGTTATACTTGGAGTGTTATTGAAAGAATAAGGAGAGAAAGAGTTGGTAGAATAACTAATGATAGAAAGGGTGATAATACCGTTTATAATAATAATAGTTTACCAAATTCATCTTCATCTTCGTCTGTATCGTCTACTTCAATTTCAACAAAAAATTCATCAAATGTTACTGTTGGTACACAATCCTCACTGCGTGCAACTCAAGAGTTTCTTGATTTGATTGCCTTTTTCCCATTTGATCCACTGTTACTAAAAAAGTCAAAGCAAATTATTGAAACAACTTATGTCCAATGGGATAATGGTGATGATGAAGATGACGATGATGCTGAGAGCATTTAATTTTCAAAATAGCTTCAACCAACTCATCAATAAATGATAAATAATTGAAACACATTAAAATAGAATCCACGATATTTATATAAATTTATACCTTTAATAGATCTGCTTTAATATACACAAATTTAATCTTATCGTAATTAAATAATAACTCTCCTTAAACCTTTAACAGTCCATTCCTTTTTACTGTCACTCCATGAACAGCATAATAGTTTCCTATTAGTAACTGGACATTTTCCACCATCTTCCTTAGATTGATCTCTAAGATATTCATGAATACACTTATAGCAAAATACATAACCAGTTTCAATAACTGCAGGATTGTGAATTGTCTTCTCACAAATTCTACATAATGAGGTATCTTCATTGGACGTAATTACTTTTGATCTAATTTCTTCATCATCTAATGCATCTATTGGAACTAATGATGGTACAATTGGAGTTGTAAAATATGTTGAATCATCAGTATCTTTATTCTGTGAATTTCTATTTGAATTATACCATTCTAAGAATTTTAATAAAAATATAGAAATTGGTAGTATAGTATCAGTTGTTGACCATGCTAATTTACGTAATGGTTGTGAAATTGATTGAATATGTGATGAAATTGTTGATGACAAAGTTGGTGGGACATGTGGATTTAATAATGATTCAGATTTTGGTTTGGGATTCAGCAATTTATCCATTCTGTCATGATCCATTGAAGTTATACGTGAATATGAGATTTTTGATAATAATTGAATTATTGAAATCGATGATGTCTTATCTGATAAATAAAGTATATGAAGAAGTAATGTAATCAGTTTCAATGCAAGTTTAATAACTGGGTAATAGTAAAAAAATGCATCTTTCAAAAGTTTTTTCAATTTTGTTAAAATCCTTAAAACCTTTGAAGATAAGGATATCTTTTCATTTGATAATTTTTCATCTATTGGTCCTATTTGAATAGTGTTCAATAAATAAACAGGAACTAATTTTTCATGATATTGTTGCAATTTGGTTGCTATATAGGGTACACCAACAGTATCTATTAATGACAAAAATATTTGTACTTTGGACAATCTCTTTAAATTATTAAACTTCGGTGAATTTTCATTGGATGATGAAGAAATCAAAGTCTTGGAGTTAGTACGTTTAATACCATAAAACTTTTCAATGAATGTTGAATTCCATGTTTGTAAATATTTGTATTCAATAATTCCACGGAGTAATGCATTTAATTCATCAAAATTGTTTAACACACGGATCAATAAACGAGGATATCTATGAGTATAGTGTGCAAGTAAGAATTGTAAAGATGGTGTTAAAAGAGAATCAACTTGTGCACAAGATGCAACTTCAAAAATAGTTGGTTTCTGTGTGTTCAATTGGCTTGAATCTAATGATGAATAAAAATCCATGAATGTTCAGTACTGATAGAAAAAAAATGATTATTTAGGAACTTTAACGTAGAACTGAAGGTGGTTTATCTACAATAAACATATATTATCCATTCTCAACAAAAAATTTCATAGGTGGGCACGACAAATCACATGTCGTGCTTACGTAATAACGACGGGATTTTCGTTATCAATCCATTTAGACTTAGGTATATGTGTCACTTACAATATCATATAACAATCACATTCGCCTGATCTGAATGGGGTTTATAAATAACTTAATGGTTGCAGTTTATTTGTTTGAAAGATCTGAGAAATCTTTGGTGAAACTTTTACCAAGATAATATCAAATTTTAACGATAGTGAGAAAAACCGTCAAATTTCTCATCCTGCCAATACCTTTGTTCAAAGTTATAGATGACTTAAAATTGATTAAAATTGGGATTAGAAATAAACCTTAGACATTGAAAAGTATATATATACGTAAATATTCATGAATAATTATACAAAGCTTTATTGAGTACACATAAAACGTCTGATTAGACAACAACCAGTTGGGTTGTTGTATTAAATCACGTAATAATCATTGGAGGAGATCTAACTAGGTGTCGTTAATTTTCTTCGTCCTCTTCTTCTTCTTCTTGATCCTCATCAAAATCATTTAAATCGTCATCATCACTAGAATTGTCATCATCACTAGAATCTTCTGCAGCTTTTGGTCTACGAAAATAAAAAGAATCTATGTCATTATCTTCGATATAATCACCATCATCCCCGTATTCTACATCGTTGAGTTTGTCTACATTACCTATTATTCTGACAAGCTCTTCTTCAGTCAATGGGATATCATCTAAGCTAATCCCTTCAATGCTTTTCATACCATGAATTAACGTTCTGGTCAAGTGATTCTTTTCTGATTCTGATATTGATGGATCACTTAAAGTTTCTCTTGCTTTCTCAAATAAAAATTGTCGCATCTTCATGGTTTTGGAATGATCTAAACCATTTTGAGATAAGTCTTCACCTAAAGTGTAATTAGTTCTATTATCAACATCACTATCTGATTGATTTTCCAAGTTTCCTCTCTCCCTTTTGGTTCTTTTGATTCCTCTTTCAACAGTTTCAGGGAAGAACTTTCTCATTAATAATGAATCCAAGTAAAACATAAATTGGTTTCCGCATTGAGTTTTATCTGTACAACTATTAACCAACATATAAACATGCAATAGATCAGATAAGACGTGCCGACAGGGAACCTTACAGATGCTGCACTGTAAGCAGAACATACATGCAACGTTAGAACTAATATCTTCCTTTTGAGTTAGATCATTAATGTTTGCTCTATTCCTAAAAACATTGAAAGTCTTATCCATAATTGCTGAAAATTCTGTTTGGAAGATTCTTTGTACATACGGTGATAATTTATTCATAAAATCCATTGTAGACAAATCTTTTCTTATTCTTCTACTTCTTGGTTTCGAACGTAATATGCCATCTTGCTTTTCAAAGTATTCATTGATCTCGTCTGAAAAGAAAACCATATTTTTAAGATGTTTTATTTTTGCCGAATGTTTCAAAGAACTATGAATGCTTTCAGTACCTTTTGTGGATGCAATAGAGCCAATATAAGCTGCACTTTCTTCAACAGTATAATCTCTCAAATTTGTAATGTCAATTGGATCATAATCAACGACAATACCTGAGCATTGAACAATAGAACCATGCTGAAGCTCAATTCTTTGACAATTGATATCAAGCTCATCTAATATGCTATTAAAACTAAGGATAACTTGAGTAACGTCCTTATATAATATATCATCGGTTTCATTTGCAGTATGGCTTAATCTATTGATAATTTCTGCTGAACAACTAGGATGCTTTAATCTTGCAAAAATAGCCCATATATTCATTGTTTTAAGAGAATCATAAAGGTATTTTATTTTTAACTTCAACAACTCCATAGCTTTAGTTGGACTTAATTTTTGTGCTTTTATCTTCAAAAGATTTTTGGCTCTATCCCTCACATTAGCTTTCCAAACCAAATAATCACTATCTTTCAACTTGTAATTAGCGTTAGCGGTCACCTTCTTACGAATTTCCGTTATCTTGTCAATCATTTTTTTATATTTCATATAATATTCAGTTGCAATTTTAAGAATATAATTAACACATTGTAACTCACTTATGGCATAAATGGCCTTAGTTGCATAAAGTATACTATATGTGTCCAAATTAATTTCAAAGCTTAGACGTTTATGCCAGGTACAATTTCTAACGGCCACTTTGTTATTGAACACAGAACTTATGCCACTTACCTTAACGCTAGAATCATCAGTTAGGATCGTTGAACACTTCAATTTTTTGCTAGATCCTAAATATTTGTGGATCATAGAAATTAGTTGACGGAAAAAGACGGTATACACATTACTTGATTCTCCAAGTGGTAAGGTTGCAATGCAACCCAAAAATGATTTCGGGTCACCTCCTTCTAAACATTCCCTCTTGAAAGAAACAGTAATGAATTTGATATTATCATCTAATAGCATATTGCAGGTAGTGTCCACACTTATGATATCTGCTTCTATTAAACACATTAATGATAACCTTGACGCAAAAATAAGACCTTGGGTCCCATTTTGTTCTTTCATTGTTGTATTGAATGAGTTATAGTCGAAACAATGAACAAAAAAAGACGATTCTAACGGAATAATCTGATATCTACCTTCAATAAAAGAAACTATCTCTTTTCTTGTTACAAAATCTGCAAGATGAGTAACGCAATCATCATAGTTGACAAAATGTCGATGTTTGTATCTTGCTCTCATTGGAGAAAGTGTATTTTGTTGATCCTTCCATCGTTGCAATTTATTACTTGTTGGTAGATATCCTAGAGACTGTACAAATTCATAACTTTCGGAATATTCTTGCTTAATTCTCATCATTATTTCAGAAGGAGTAGAGGGATATCTTGCTGTAAATAAGTTCCTATATGCACTATAACAATTTTCCCTATTTTTCTCATTACATCTCGGACCATGCAATCCATTTGATCTGATGAATACTATTCTATGTAAAGAATCTATTATAAAATCAAACGTTTTATTGCAATAAACATCATTGTTAGTTACAATTTCATCAATATGATTGAATTTGCATTTCATGACAGCCTTAAAAACACGATTACCAAACTTCTTAATACTTTCCCATCTATGATTTTTTTGAAAAACTATTTGACCTAAAAATCCATACAATTGTTGAAATTGTCCAAAAGTCAGAATAGAACAGTCATTTTGATCCATTGATTTAATCTTCACAGACTGCAAATATCTTGAAGAAAATAAGCCTTTTAAAATAGGAATATCATAGTATTTAAAGCTATCCCAAATTGCTTTAGGATCATGTAACTTCTCTTCTTCTAAACTATAAACCCAATTTGCATCAATTACATCAAGCAATTCCAATTCTTCCCCTTCTTTCAGTTTTGTTGGTGAAAAGATTATCGCCTTTTTAAAGAGGATATTGAAGTGTTTATTTAGATACGTCAAGTATAAATCATATCTAAAATTCTCATTTTTGGAACATGCATAAAATGAGCATGAACCAATACTTAAACATAGTGTCTTAGAGTAATCAACATTTGAATCATTGGAAAAGTTATAATAGTAATCATCCTCTGGAACAGTAAATTTTCTGCAGCATGGATTTCTATGAATCGAAAAATATGGTAAATTATCTATATCAATTTCATCTGTTTCTGAACTATTGATACCTAAACAATCAAAAATTAACTTAACATCTTTTTTTGTCTCAGTATCCATCATATTCCAACCAAAAGTCAATCTATCTTTGACAAAAGAAAGAGCCTGGGCTTCGTTTTCCAGTCTAAATGGAACTAAATCATCTTCATTGGTTTGATTCTCCTTTTCGGTATCACCTTCAGCATTTAATGAATGCAAAAGTTCTTCCATTCCTCTTAAATCAATCAAGTCTTCCTTTAGATCGTGTTCAAGAACAGAATTTGCAGATTCATTATTCAACAATTGTGCAAATGAATCAATTAGCTCATTAAACTCTAATCAATTAGATCATCACTGTTCAACACACTTGAACCGTATTCCATTGATTCTGAACCAGTAATGATATTTCTTGGCATAGCGGAAAGTGATCAACGTATAATAAAAGGTGTAAATATGTCTGTACTTATTGTAACGTTGTACATATATTACTCTAAAGAAATATCAGAAAGCTATGTATCCAATTACTCAGTGAAAGTCTCTACGACACGTCGCACATTATTCAATAATATGTCAAAATAATAGTTAACGATTGGTTTTTTGGTTAACGCGACATGTAATCTCTAATCTAATCTATACGCATTATGTATTTTCGCATTTCCCGTTTTTTATTTGTCAAATTCTTTGTGAAATTGCCTCATTAGGAAGAAACATTACTACATTTGGCATTAATTGATTGATGTTTTTTTTCCTACTAATTGTTGTATGGCTCATCATACATTTTTCAATTATATTATTAGTTGGTCATTGTCATAGGTGATCTTGTACTTTCTCTACAACACAAACTTTTATTATTGCAAAACCAAAAACATAAAAACATAAAGAAATGATTAATTTGAAATTCCTTCTAGAAAAAACGCGACCCAAAAATTTAAGAGACGTCTAAAGCTTTTAAGATTTAAGAGGAAGCTGTACTGTAATTTTCTTGTTGCCAACGCGGCAACATGAAATTTGTAATTTATATTTAAGAAAGCCAATTTCGGATCAAGCAATAAGTTTCAGAAATATTCTAGTTTAGGTTTATTGCAGGCAGATTCTGTACCAACATTGAAATCTTCCAGTAACAACAAAAATGGCATCAAGACAAGAAATTGCATCACTTATTGTTGATTTTCTTTCAACTGAGTTAAAGAACGGTGACATCCCAGAAGATAACAAAGATTCAATTGATTTTGCCATCGAAAGTATATCTGACGTTTTCCAAGTAGATTCAACAAAATCAAACTCAATTAAGGAGAAATTTGGAAATAAATCACTCTCTGAATTAATTTCTGCAAATCAATCCACTGAACCATCTCAATCAACTGCAACTATTTCCAATGAATCAGTCCCAATTCATATTGATGAATCAGATGAACAAACTAAGGAAAAGGCTGAGTCTCTGAAACTTGAAGGTAACAGGGCAATGGCTGCAAAGGATTTCGAAACCGCTATTGTCAGATACACTAGTGCAATTGAGTTAATTCCTAATAATGCCGTCTATTTATCAAACAGAGCTGCTGCTTATTCATCCCTTCGTAAACACGACCTTGCTCTTAAAGACGCAAAGAAAGCTACCGAAGTCGAACCTACTTATGCTAAAGGTTGGTCAAGATTAGGTCTTGCAAACTATGCTCTTGGTAAACCAGAAGAATCATTGAAGGCTTATGAAAAAGGTTTAGAAGTTGAAGGTTCTGTACCATCCGATGCAATGAAGAGAGGCTATGAAACCGCAAAGAAGAAGGTTAGTGAAAATTTAATGAACTCAATGAATGCCTCTGGTGATTCTGACTTATCAAACCCAGTATCTGCTAAAAAATCTGCTACATCAGAGACTGCTACTCCAGGTGCAGGTGGTATGCCAGATTTCTCAGCATTTGCAAACATGATGGGTGGTGGCGAAAATGGTGGTTTAGGTGGATTGGCTGGTCTTATGAACAACCCACAAATCATGCAAGCTGCAGCTCAAATGATGCAAGATCCAAATGCTTTGAGCAATTTGATGAACAATCCACAACTTAAACAAATGGCAAGTTCAATGGGTCTTAATCCAGATAACCTTGATGGTATTGCAAACAATCCAATGTTACAAAACATGGCCAAAAATTTTATGGGTGGTAACAACAGCGATAACAGCAACGGTAACAATCAATAGTTTCAAGTCTATAGGGTTTAGCAATTCATTAATATTGTGTTAATTATTATTTTTCTAGTTCTAAACTAAAGCTTTTTTATCATGAATTCATGTATCTATTTTATATAAAAAATATTAAAACTCTACACTAGTTAGTGCCTCTATGCTATGCATGTAAATTTTTTGTTCGATGATCTCTTAAACTTAATTCCCATGCTTTAACTTCCCTCTTCAACTCTGCTATTTTACCTTTTGCAAAATCTTTAAATGCATTTTTAAACAAATCAATCCTAAATTGATAAAATTTACTTACAAACATTGCCAAATTTTCATAACTTTTCCTTAATTCAATATTTAATTCAACAATTTCAGTTCTATATTTGAAAAATGTTTCTAATAGTCTTTTTATATATGAGATTCTACGCGTTTCAGCAAACCATGACTCAACATCGATATTATTAAGACTAACCAATTCTTCAACTTGCTTCGATTCTTCTTTAGCCAAAATATCATTCTGTTCGTTATCATTTAACGAATCGTAATTACCCTTGAATATCGTTTTTAGAAGATCCTTCCTAAATCCTTCAATATATTCATCTTCCACGCTTTCACTTGTTAGAATATCAATTTGCTTAAAAGTTGTTGATAAAATAGCCTTTCTATTAGATCCGGGCAAATTATCAGAAATACCATTTGGTGAAATTGAACCATCGACACCACAACCTGCAATTCTGTCAAGTTCACTTCTGATAGTTTTCATATCACCAACAATTTTCTTCCATCTTCTTAATTTTGTTACACGCATTTCATTTGCAACTTTGATTAATTCCTGAACAGTTGCATATAACAACCTTGTTTTATCTAAAAAGATATCACTTGAATCTTCGACACGACATTCTCTGTATTTTATACTTTGATTAACAATCCACGGAATATCAGTACGTAATATATTCAAATCTTTCGCCTCTGCATCACTCAATGTGAATGTTCTGTAAAATTGAGAATAAAGTTTTCCAAATGATTGTAGTTCAGGGATTGAATATTCTAAAAATGCTTCATAAGCAATTATATCTTCATTTTTAATAATTATTCTTTTAAAATTTAATCCGTTCAATAAAATTGATTTTTTGTAAGAAAATGATTTTGCAAAAATATTCTTAATTGCATCTCTTTCATCTAAAGTTTTCACAACTAAAACCTTTGGTTCTTGTGGCACAAGTAAATAATGTTGAAGGGTCTCTGTGTGCTCTAATGTACCATTTTTGTAAAGTGCTTGTATCAATAGATTTATATTATTTATCAAACAATTAATTTTCAACTTATTAGATGACGAAATATTACCTTTCATTGTAACAGAGGAATGCTTAGGAAGCCAGATATCAGGTTTGTTGAAATCAAACGGAATACATGGATTTTCCTTTTTCATCAATTTGAAAGCTTTAACAACATTAGAGAATGGAACTAAAATGATATCACTCTTACCCATTTGGTTCACAACTCTAAAATAACAACTCAATCCATGCTCTGATTCAAATCTAGCCCGAACACAGGCTATATCTAAACTTTCACCATATTGAGTGACAATAAATTGAACCTCTAATAATTTGGCAATTTCTCTATTAACGGATTCACCCCATCTTTCTAACTTAACATAATCCAATGCACTCATAAACATAACAGGATCAACAATCCCTAAATAAACCCTTGGATCATTAATTAAAACTTGAACATTTTCAATCCTGTTATACCTAACAGCAGAAGAAACTGCACTTTGATTTGCATCATTCAAGAAATTCATTTCTAAATCTTTAAAAGTATTTAGGAATAACTCCAAGGTGACTGAATCTCTTATCATATGCATTAAGGTATTGCGTTTGTTATCTATATGTTCCCTATGATTAAACAATCTGTTATGTTCAACATACCACTGCTTTACCATTGGTAAGGTTAGACGCATCATTTCATCATAATGTGGATGATCATAACAGCGAGTATAAACCATCAAAGGTGTATTTGCAAAGTTATCTCTTATAGTCCAGTTAACATAACTGCCAAAATCAGGGATCAACAAATATGAATTATAAAGGAAATGTCCAACGGTTCTATTATTAACATCTTTTTGGTTGATAAAATTTTCAACTTCTTTTGGTGTTGCTTGTAATATAATTTCTGCTATTGTTGTAGCTGATGGATGTTCTAAATCTAGTGCAACAGCCAAGAGATTTGATCCATTGATATTTTGATCTTCTAATATATCATCTAATGTAAAAACATATTCAAATTGCAACAGCACATTCATCAATTCTTCATTATTCTGTTGTAAGGCAAACATCAAACATGACTCGCCATTCAATGATTTACTTTTAACAAAACTTTCCAGTGGTACATTAATACCTGGCTTATTAAGAGGTTCTAAAAGTGCTTCGATTTGTTGAAAGATCTTCTCATCATCGTCTTTATTACTATTTGTTGAGGTATCACATGAAACTGCACCAATCAATCTCCATAAAACCTCATTTTGCAGTGATTTTGAAATCAATAATCGTAATTTATTGCTATCATGAAAATATTTAATGGCAATTTCCAAAGATGAAATAGCATATCCCAGTATTCCAGTTTCTGTATTCATTTCTGAATATGCATATTTCTTGATATATTTCAGATGGCTATTTAAATTCGGTACTTTGGCTAAACAAATGATAAAAATTAATAAAATAATCAAGGTATCTGCATCAATCTTACTGTGTGAAGATAATGATTCCACAGTTTCAATAATAATTTTACATTTTGTGGAAGAATTAGTTGCAGAATTCATATTTTTAAATTCTCTTATTGCTATTTTTGACCTTTCAATATAGTTTAATAATTTAGATGTATCGCTTACAATTTCGTCAGGTAATCCAACTTCTGTTATACTTAACCATTTAAGTTTTTCATATGCAATTAGCATATTTGAATCGTCTTGATTAGATGATAATTTGATGAATCTCGCCCAAAATTTATCATATATATTCGATTCTAAATGATTATAAACACATTCTCTTAATTCATTTTCGTTATACTCTTTTAACATTGATTTAAAAGTATTCGGATCAACTGTGTTAAATATTGCCGAGCCTCTTTTCATGACAATAATAAATTCTTTTTCTAAACTTTCTAGACTTTTACATTTCTTAAAGTTAAATTCAGCAAATAATGTTTTAAATTTATTTTGTATATCTTTCAATCCCGGATATTCTGAAACCATTTCATCAAACTGTTTAATATCAACGGGATTAGTACTTTTCTCTACTTTTGTATTAATTATCTCAACTGGTTCACTAACCTTATTTTCAATTTGCAATATATTCTTAGGTGTTCCAATAAACTTAAAATTACTAAACAGACATTCTGTTATATAAACAACATGAAAGCATGTTCCAATGGGTATATAGCTGGCAAATCCTCGTAGTAAATCTTGTTTGAGAATGGTAACCTGGGCTGGATATTTAAAATTTTTTAAAGTAGTTATTAAATCACCTTTGATAGTGACTGAACTATTATTTAAGGTGGTAAACTCTTTGTGCGTTCGTATTCTTGGTTCCCTTGTAACATCGAGTCTAACAATATGGGAAAGTATAAAATCAAGGTCTTTACATCTTTCAACATATGGCTTAGAAGTATCTTTATCAACATGCAACATCAAAAACATAGTCGATGGTACTAATACAGCATACTCTGCTGGATTTTCACATAATTGACTTATAACTCCTTTTAGTGGTCCTGAGTTTTTTAAATCTTGATGATTAAATATGTAATTCAAGAATGGGTTTGCCAAACGTGTACATATTTTTTTAGAAGAAACGGGTAAATTTTCAACCTTCCCATCCATCGGTGATGCAACTGCAATTTTTTGTAATTTTCACAGTAAATCAAATGAAGATCAATACAGATTAATAGTAAAAAACATTAGAAAATCAGATTTTTTCATTCCATCTTAGTACTAAATCATTATTGGGAGAAATGTATATGTTAACCGGCGAAGCGAGTTTCAAGCCTCTTCTAACTTAGACGCAAATATTTTTGTGGGAAAATTTAAAATTCCCCACTAGACTTAAAAGTTTTACGAAACCCTCCATCCCCTAGATTTTATCAAGCGCTTGAGTCTCAACATGAATGGAACCAAAATTTTTTCAATCTGAAGATTCTATCAATATCATATTTCCTTTATTCATACTACAACCAGAGAACAGAATGGGTAAAGGGAAAAATAAGGAAAGAGACGAACCAAGACGTAGTAACAAGACATCAAATGGCCATCATAATCGTGGTCACCATGGTAAGGGTAGACAAGAAACTAAATATTCATCAGTTTTGAGGCAAACTAAATTTCCAACAAAACTTGCTATGTGGGACTTTGATCACTGTGATCCTAAAAGATGTAGTGGTAAGAAGTTAGAAAGGTTGGGTCTTATTAAAAGTTTGAGAATTGGACAAAAGTTTCAAGGTATCATAGTTACACCAAACGGTAAAGGTGTCGTTTGTCCTGATGATAAAGAAATTGTTGAACAATTTGGAGTTGCGGTTGTTGAATGTTCTTGGGCACGATTGGAAGAAGTCCCATTTGGGAAAATAGGTGGTAAATTTGAAAGATTATTACCATATTTTGTTGCTGCGAATCCTGTTAATTATGGTCGTCCAATGAAACTTAATTGCGTTGAAGCAGTTGCTGCTTGTTTAGCTATTGTTGGTCATCAGGATTGGGCTTTAGAATTATTACAAAACTTTTCATGGGGTCCTGTATTTTTGGAGATTAATAAAGAACTATTAGAGATGTATAGTGAGTGTACTGACTCTGAAAGTGTTTTAAAAGCTGAAAAAGCATTCTTGGAAATGATTGATAAAGAAAGGGAAGAAAAGAAGAAATTAAAGAAAGAAGTTGATGTCTGGGAAATGGGTAATCCTAATATTAAAAATGAATCAGATAGCGATGATGAATCATATGACGAAGAATATGATGAGGATAGCTATGGGTCTGATATAGGAGAACCTGATTTCGGCGACAAAAATGTTCTTATTATTGATATACCAGGACCCGAGGAGGAATCCGAGTATGAATCGGAAGAAGGGGAAGAAGAAGACAGTTCGTAAATGGCCTATCAAAATAAATTATATGCGTAAACTTCATTAGTACACTTTACTTAAAATTATATAGATTAATAACTTTAAATTAACAGAAAAAAGTATTTCAAATAAATCACCAAGTCTCTTGAATATATCTCTTTTCCTTTTCCAGCTTTAACATTTCCAAAGCTGATTTTTCATCATCCCAACCATTGGCTTCCTTTAAAATTTGTTGAATAGTAATTCTAACTTGTGTTGGCATTTTACCTGAACTACCACATAAATATAAACCACCACCATTGTTTAAAATTTCGGCAACTTTATCCTTATATTTCCAAATTGTATCTTGAACGTAACCGCCTCCTTCACGTGAAAAACTATTGATAACCGTTAAACCTTTCATCTCTGGCCATTCATCACCATACAAATAATCCCTTTCTTTATATCTATGGCCTGTAAATAATAGATACTTGAAACCGATTTCATCATCTCTATTTTTTTCATCGTTATATTGAATAATCGCCCTCACTGGTGCAATACCCGTGCCTGGTCCTACTAAAATCATATCTGATTGTGGAATTTTAAGATTATTTGAATTTATTGATATTACAATTTTATCTGAAACCTTTAAATTTTTCAACCATGTTGTACATAAGCCTTTTCTTAAACGACGTATAATTGTACTGTATTCCACAATTGCAACAGTCAATTCAATTATATCTTTCCTTGGTACATTACAAATACTGAATAATCTAGGTTTGATCAATGGTATAACTTCCAATAATTGATTAATCGGAATTTTTAGAGAAAAAAATTCTTGAGTGACTTCCAAAATAGACCTACGTGGTCTATTAACATAATTATATAATTGTTCAGATTCATCAATTCTACCCAATTCTTGTAGTTTTTCGGACTCACGTTCATCTGATGCAAAATGCCAAACTAATTGGAAAAATGATCTTGGAGGGATTGTCATTATATCTAAATGATACTTCAATAACGATCTCAAAGTTAAATTTTTAACCCAGCCACCTTCAGGTTCCATATGAGATGGTGAGCCTAATGTCAGCGGATAATCAGCAATATCGTTCCAACCTTGTAAATTTATAAAAGATTGAACATCTCTAGAATCATTTTCAGGATATAAAGATATGGTATCGCCAACTGAATAGACCAATGAATTTAATGGATCTGATAATTTAATATGCAAAACTTCTTGAAAATGTTCAGGATCTGTCATTCTGTCCTTTTCATCAACAGTAACAGTTATTAAGTGCTTGTCGGGATTTGTACGATCTAAGGAGGAAATTAAATCTAAATCTCGTTTTGGTTGGTCTTCATGTATTTCGATAGTATGAATAGGTTTTAACACAGTAGTCTCTGGTAACTCAATGATTCTATTTGAATATTTAACCTTTAACGCTTCAAAAACTTGTTTCTCCCATGCATTGAAATAGGCTTCTTGACCTTCAGATGATTGTTCATCACATTCGGAACGATCACAAAATTCAATAGCTCCTAATTGTTTTATTCTTGCATGAATTTTTCTAATTGCTAAATTATACATAACATAAGATGAATCACCTAAACCACAAGTGGAAAACTGTATATGTTCAAGGAAATTCGATGGCAATTTCTTTTGCATTAAAAACCTAAAGAACTTTCTTGAATTTCTAGGCAATTCACCCTGTCCTGTTGTTGAGCAAATTATAAGAACAGTTGAAACTTCAAATAATAATTTGAAATCAAGAGCATCCATTGAACAAACCATTGGATGTAAACTTAAATAACGACATCTATGAGCCAAAGAAAATGCAAAATCTTGTGCAGTGCCTGTTTCAGAACCGTATAGGATGAGAAAGTCAATTCTAGTCATCTCTTTTTTGTATACTTTGTTTTTTGAATGTATGTTTCAAAGATTCAAGTTAACAAATCAAAACCCATTAGATGGTCAGTTAAGTCATTTTCAAGAAAACCAAAGAAAAAAAATTCAAATTTCATGTTCGGAGTCTCCTGCCGTTTAGGGATATTTAAATCTTTAAATATTTTCAGTTTTTGTTATATATACAAGGTTTATAGAAGTGATCTTTAACGGAGTTCAACACCGAAACTATCAACAAGTTCAGCTCTTGTCTTGTCATTGAAGATATTGATTTCCTCATTGGTGATATTACGATCCATGGATTGATAATTGATACGATAGGTCTGGGAATGTTTACCAGTTTTTGGATGAACGAATTCATCAACTAGTTTAACACTTTCAACAAGATCACCAGCATTTTCACGAACAATTTCCATTAAATCATTTTCATGAAGTTGAACAAATTTACCATCTTCATTCTTTGGTAACCAAAAAGAAATATCTCTAAGAGAACCTGGATATTTCGAATAAGGTTTGAAAATTGAGATTTGATTTTGTTTAAATTGTGAAATAAATCTTTTATCAAGTGACCAGAAAAGTCTAATATCAGGGATACCAAATAATAACATAGCAATTCTATCGAGTCCAATACCAAAAGCCCAAGCAATTGAATTATCTAAGTTTGAGTTATCCAAAACTAATTTCATGACATTACCACAACCACAACATTCTAACCATTCACCCTTCCACCAAACTTCTATTTCCCAACTTGGAGCAGTCCAGGGGAAATATGCTTCAACCCATCTGATTTTCAATGGTTCGTTAAGATAAGGTTCAGTTGAACCGGCCAATTTTGCAGCCTTTTTAGCTTCATTGAAAACAGCATCAACTAAAACTTCAATTGTACGTTTTAAATGTTGAGAAACCAAATCAACTTCTCTAGTTGTCATAAAATCCTGTTTTGGGTTTTCAATTGGATTATAACCAACATCTTCAACAATCAAATCAGTTTTAGGAATTGCATCAATGTCAGATTGAATTTTAGTTAATAGTTCTTCCTCACTTTTAAAATCATCTCTCTTCCAAACTCTAGCACCTTCCATCTGATGAAAAACAGGATAATGTGTTCTATCAATTTCATCCCTTCTATAAACATCACCACAAATAAAATAACCAGGAGTTTTACAATTCAAAAAACATTCATGTTCATGTGCTGAAGTATGAGTTCTCAACAGATGATCTTTGTTTAAATAATATGTATCACTTTTCGAACGACCAACATGATCTTCAGGAAATCCTAAAACATCGAAATTCTCAGCAACTGAAACATTAGGTTTTAAATTTCCATACATCGTATAACCTAAACCATCAAATCTATTTTCAATTAATGAGCGCAAAATACCAATTGGATGATTTGGATTTTTATGTAAATCTCTACCAACTAAAGATAAGATTCTTGGAGTTGCGTTAGTCCATTCATCAGTTTTGTACTTTGTACCAAGGATATTTAACTCAGTATTTGATTGAACTTGGAAAACACCTGCAGAAACACAAAAGGAACGGATAGAATTTTGAAGGAGGTGTCGGTTTTGTATCCCCAAACGTCCAGCAATAGCAGTTAATGTAGGCATAGTCACAATTAGGGCACTTTCAAACAAACATCTTAGTGAAATACTTGTACCATACATGTTCAACCAACTGGAAACATGTATACATAATAGAAAGAAAATACTCCCGTGCACCAAAATGTAATTTCACAATATTTTTTAATTTTTCATTTTTCATTTTTCATTTTTCATTTTTCATTTTTCATTTTTCATTTTTCATTTTTCATTTTTCATTTTTCATTTTTCATTTTTCATTTTTCATTTTTCATTTTTCATTTTTCATTTTTCATTTTTCATTTTTCATTTTTCATTCCTCAATCTCTAAGAAGCTCTGAAAATGAACATGAATTGAACCAACTTGTGTATAGGAGAACTAGTACTAGAACTTGATATCTTTTACCAGCTAGACAAACATCTTCACATATTTCAACCATGTTTTCATCAATAACGAGAATGTTTTCTCCTATGTCCAATGCGCATGCGTTTACTAGAATCGTACAACCATCAGCAAAGAGATTTGGTCATGAATTGGCACCAAGATACAAACAAGTTAAGAAGAAACAAAAGGGTAGAGTTACTGTTCGTACAGGTGGTTCAACCAAGGGTGCGACATTACAGTTTGGTACTTATGGTATGCGTCTTAAAAGTGAAGGTTTAAGATTAACTGCTGCCCAACTTCATGCAGCTGATAATGTACTTGTTAGATTTGTCAAAAAGAATAATGGTACTCTATGGAAAAGATTATGTACAAATGTTGCAGTTTGTATCAAGGGTAATGCTACACGTATGGGTAAAGGTAAAGGTCCATTTGACCACTGGGCTGCAAGAGTTCCAACAGGTAAAGTTGTATTTGAAGTTGATGGTATGCACCGTCATGCTGCAAAGGATACACTTAGAAGAGCCTGTGAAAAATTACCGGGTATTTGGGAATTTATTGATAAAGATACACCTGCAAGATCAGGATTCTCCTATGTAGAAGAAACCCCAAAGGTTAATTATCTAGAAGAAGCAAAGGAAAATCCATCAAAAGAATATGCCAATTTTTTAAGATCCAAATCTGATGAATTTACAAAATTTTCAGGTCGTAAGTAGAATTTTATATTCTTTTATATACTGTACATAGGAAAAAAAAAGTTAATTAGAAATATCAGTTTCCAGGATAACCATGACTTTTGTAATGAAACCTTCTAAATGAAAAATATCTTTGCTACCTAAAGTTAACCTTTCGTCGAATACTGAAGCAGCATTGACAATCTCCAGTTTCACGCTTTCATTATTACGAATGGTACTAAATTCATCAACTGATTTAATAAGATTAAACATTAATTGTTCCAATATTAATTTACCTGGAATTGCATGTGATAATAATTCATATAAAATTGTTCTGCAAGTTGTCAATCTTGCAATTGATCTATCTTTCAGAACACCCTTTGATAAACTTTCAATAACTAGTTGCCAATCAGGTTTTACAACGGGAGTTTGAATATTGATTTTATCATTATTCATATACATTGACTCTAACATCATAATTGACAACCTTAAATTATATTGAGATTCTTCAATTATATGATCATAAACTATACATCTATCATCCCAATCTTCAGGAAAACATTTTTTTGCATCATTTTCATTATTTATAATATTTTCTAAGATATCCCTAATTGACTCTTTTGATGGTAAACCAATTCGAATTCCCAATGTTCTTGATTTAATAGGATCAATAATATTGGAAGTACTATCACAAACTAAAATCAGCCTAATTGAATTACTGAATTTCTCCATCGTTCTTCTTAAGGCTGCCTGAGCATCTCTACTTAATTTCTCACTTTCATTAATAATAACAACTTTGAATTTACGTTGTAATGAGGTATTAGAATCAGTTTCATCAGTTTCATCATCTTTCTTTTTTTGAATATGAAATAATCCCGAGAAGTCTAATGATTCGGTTTGTCCAATTTCCTTTAACAAATCCTGAATTACGACTCTATCATTATTACCCATATCACTTGGAGTGATTTCAATATGACAAGGACTTGAAATTACATTAAATTCTAATTTTCTATTTGATGAAGTAGTGAAGGTTTTAATATCAACTTTCAAATTATTGATTGATGAATTATTGTATAATTTTGATAACATTGCCATGATTCTTGTTTTTTTACCAGACCCAGAAGGTCCATAAACTAATAAATGTGGGAAGTTCGCTCCTGATTCGGCCAATCTTGTCAATTGCTCTGTTGTTTCATCATGATATGTTAATTTTGCAAGTGTTTTTGGTCTGTACTTATCTGCCCAAAGTGACATAATGGCTTATGGTTTGATGATTTCTTTAGTGAAAATGGTGTATCAGGAGTTTTATTTGATGTCCAAATTATTTAACCAGATTTTACGCGTTATGTACAAATCTCAAATTTAATTTTTAATTTTTAATTTTTCAAGATTGATTCATGAAATTTAATTTTTCAAAATTTAAAATCTCCAGAAAAAAATAAAAATTATTCTAATCAAAGATTTTCTAGTCTATCATAAAGAAACAACCATGTCTACAAAACAAAAGTTATGTGAAATATGTCATACAGAACAATCAAAGTACCTGTGCCCACGATGTAAGCTAAGTACATGCTCCTTGCCATGTTTTAAAAAACATAAGATAGAAAAATCATGTTCAGGAAAAAGTGATGCAACTTTAGGTACTAGAGATTCATTTATAAGTAAAAAAGAATTGGAAAATAATGATATTCAAAGAGATTATAATTTTTTATTGAAAATGAATCGATCGTTGGAGTTATCAAAACGTTCGAAAAATGATTTAAAAATAATGAAACCTGTTCATAAAAAATATAATGGGAATATGAATAATAATCGGAATCAAAAATGGATTTTACAACATGGAGTACGAGTGATGAAATTACCATTTGGTATGGAGCGTGGGAAGATTAATAAAAGTGGGGGAAAATCAAATAATTGGACATGGACAATTGAATGGATTTTGATAAATTCAGAGAATGAAATTTTGGATAAATATATTAAGTTTAAATCACTTGAATCATCAATTTTGAAGTCTTTGATTCCAAAAGATTGGATAAATGAAAATGATACATATACTATATTATTCAAGAGTTTAGAAACTAATAAATTTATTAAAGTTGACGAAAACTCAAGACTTTGTGATATTTTAAGAGGTAGATTAATTATCGAGTTTCCAACATTTTATATCACGAAAGATGACATAACCAAATTTCCCGTTGAAGATCTAGAGCCAACATCTGAAAAAGAAACAAAATCTGATTTAGAATCTAGTTCGGATTCAGCTTCAAGCTCAGGCTCTCAGTCAGACTCCGATTCTGATTCCGATTCTGATTCCGATTCGACGTCAGAGTCTGATTCTGACGGACCCCCAGAGGAAGAGAGTTCCAAAGATCCAACGCTTAAACAAACTATATAAAGTACATAACAAATTTATAGAAAAGAGACGAAACCTAATCAGCTATTAAATCATATTTAATTTTAATTTCATCTAAGGTATTCAAAATTTTATTAGATAAATTAACTAACTTTAAATCTTCAACATTATTATAATCAAGTATACCAATTCTAACAAACTCATAAAAACCTTCATAAAATATTCTAATTCTATCATTTAAATCTTCACAAATTATAGAATCATCAAGTATTATGTCATTATCACCATTATTTCTATTAACAGAATTATCAGTAGTTATATTTATATTTCCAAATAATTTTAAGTTTTTATAAATCATTCCGTTATTTGATTTAAGCATATAAGTTGATAACAAGTCGTGACATTGAATAATATTATTGTTATTATTATTATTATTATTATCATCACCGCCATCAGATTTATTTTCAAAACATCCAATTTTTAACAATTCAAGTATAAAATTTAATTGCTTAAATCTCATATTATTAAAATCTTTAAAATCGTTTGAATCAATGTAAGATTTATTTTCCTTTTTCCAATTCATTAAAATTAATAAATTTTTCCAAATTTTAACCCAGTTGTTAGAAATAGATAAATCCTTTAGTTTTTCGTTACTTGGTTCATCATTTATAATTAATTCAATTAAATTTATTGAATCTGATCTAATTGTTGGTTTCAAATGTGTCATTGCACTGAATATAAACAATAATAATGAATCAATATTTAGAATAATTAAATTATTATGGTTTTTGATTAATTCGGCTAATATATCCTTGGCATCAGTACGTATCTTTTTAGATTGGTCAATAAATAACATTTTCAAAATTTTGATTAGCTCATCAATCGGAATTAGGTGAATTTCCTGTAATGGATCCTTCCTTAAAGTTTCTAAAATTTCTGATAAAATTTCCTTTCTTGAATTTAAATTCGAAGTTGTCTTTTTAACAACTGAAAATTTCTTTAAATATTCTGATGAATCCGTCGTTGACATTTTGGATACTAAATTTTTAGTTGATGATGAAATATTGATTTTTTTAGCTTTGAATTCCGTTGATGTAAAGTTTGCATTTTTTAAAGGTGTTTTACCAACACGCAATTTAGTTTTTGTAAAATCCTTCTTTTTTTCCTTCTTCTTTCTATTTGATTCCATTAGTCGTAGGGTTAGAAATCTCTATTTTCAGTAATACAACAAAAAATCGAAAAGATTCATGAAAAAAATAATGAAATTTTTAGAAAAAAAAAATAGAAAAATGCGAAATTCGAAATTCTTCAAATAAATTTATTGTACGAATTTAGAATTTAGAATTTATAATTTAGGAATGATTGATTATTCAACTGTTATTCATATGATAGCATCTATATCAGGCTAGAAATTTATATGAACAAATAATGGATCATTTGGATGATGAAGTGATTGTGGATTTGAATAGGAAGTTACGATTAAGCTCGAGTGAATATGATGAGTTTGATGATGGGGGTAATCGTGATTACGTAGAAGATGAAGATATTGTTATGAAGGATTATACGGAAGATGAAATCACGATTACTAAGGAAGAAGGACCCATAGATGATATAGATCTGGTGGATGTTATCAGACCAATGGATCCAACTATAGAAGAGGATATTGCAATACGAAAAGAAGAAGGAAGTAGCATAGTCTCTGTTATACCACGTATATTTAGACCAGAGGATGAAGGATATCACTTGGGTAAAGTTAACTCAATTCAAAATGAAGATAGGAATGAATTGATTCGATCATATAAGGGTATGATTGGAGAGAGTCCGATAGTTATTCATAATCATTATTATCATTCAACTGAAGAAATAAGTACTGATACCATTGATAGAAATTTGATAATGATTAAAGGATTTAAGAGTATATTGAATTATTCAATTATTTTAAGTATTTTATATTTTGTCATTGTTCAAATATCGAAAGACATAAGAAATGAATATAGAGAATATGAAATAAATAAAGAGATAATGAAAAACCAATGTAGAATTGAATATACGACTAATAAATGTGAAACATATGGGCAATTGCCAGCACTAAAAGAAGATTGTTTGAAATGGTTGATTTGTTTAAATGAAGGTAATAGTAATTATTTAAAGAATTTGAAGATCAGCGAACTAGGAATATCAATAATTGGTAGATTAATTAATGAATTACTGAATAAGATCAATAATACAAATAAAATCTTTATCCTTGGAGTTATACTTGTCTGGTATTTTGGTAATTTTGCTTACGGATATATGCGAGGAATTGCAGTGTCTAACAGAGAAGGAAAGAAAAAAGCCGATTAAGTTGCAAGCTGATGAAGTAATCTTTCTTCATATCTTATATTATGAAATTTTCATATACGGACACCCATGAAATTATTTCCGATATATAGCAGATCAAATAAAAGGATACGCAGACATATTTCGCAAATACTTTAAACTTTGGTCGAAACTAGTGATAAAACGTGCAACCTAGATATAGTACGTAGTAATATATAGCTTGTAAAAAATTTATTTTTAACTCCATATATAGTCTATTATATATTTATTAGTAGTGGGTCGATAATACTAGAGTTTACTGGACGTAGGCTTACCCAAATAGGAATAGCTCGGTCGAAGTTAAGGTGAAATGATCAACGAGATAAATCCATACAATAGGATTTTAATTCATTCTATTATTATGTGATTGAGTTTCATTTTAGGTTTTGGCATCTTTTCGCGGCTCTTTTTGAAATCACTACATAATTCCAATTTGGGAAGCCATAAAACCACTCACTAATAATGGTCCATTATTTGCTGCATAAAATCCTTTAATCGAATTCTATTGTGGACACTACAAGCGATTAGCCGTCGCAAGCTCCAGTTGCTGGTTTTTATAGCTGGATCACTGGTAGTCACTGTCAAAGGTTATGCACATTTATATCCTTCTACACAATCTGATGCTAGTCTGACATACAGTGGGTATCATACTATCCAACCATCCAACCATCTAAAACACCCAAACTTATCATGGAGGTTTAAACAGAGGAACAGTGTCTACGGTTTACCCAAACTGCATCAAGAGGGTATTTAGATCTATGTATAATCAGTTAAGTAGCATATATAATAAACGTTTTTGTTTTCTTCGCTTACGCAGCTCTTTCTAAAACACACCATTAAAAGGCTAAAACCGCATTAAACTTTGGAAGCTTTTTTTGCAGATTTATGCAAATTGTTTCGATATAGTTGCTTTCCATTGATTTCTTGAAAGATCCGTAAGTTACCCTATATGGATTTGGTATTTGGTGCTTTCTTATCCCATAAAGTTATTATGTAACCTCGTTCAATTAGGTTGTAACTACCTTTAAATATCATCAACTATCCACTGCTGGTCTTATATCCTTAACCATGTTTTCTTTTCTTATTTTTGGTTCCCAGTTGCCATTTGTCACTCGCCAACAACCATGAAGCTATCTTTAACCGTTCTAACCTCTCTCGCTTTAGCACTCCCTGCATGTTCAACATTTGTGTCCATTGTTGATGACGGTTGTGTATCAACTACTACTGCAACTAGTTTTACAACTGCTACCCATGCTTTCCCTGAATCTATTCCAGAAGTAACCACCTCATCATCTTCTACATCATCATCTTCTACATCATCATCTTCTACCACGCAATCATCATCCACCACTTCCGTCGAAACCACCTCACCAGAATCTAGTACCACATCTTCATCACAATCTATTTTATCAACTAAAACCCCAGCATTAGTTAAAACAGTATCATCAAGTAAATCAAGTACATCAGCTTCATTAACTTCATTACCTTCATTAACTTCATTACCTTCATTAACTTCAGTGACTCCAAGAAATTTATCAACATCTTCTACTTCCACATCTTCTACCTCCAGCACATCATCTACTTCCACATCGTCTACCTCCATCACATCATCTACTTCCACATCATCTACTTCTACTACCTCTTCTACCTCCACAACATCCTCATCTTCTTCAACACTCGCCTACCCACAAATCGAAACAAGATTACCATTACCACCAGTTTATAATTTTAAAGATACTATCTTAGCATCACATAATAATTACAGAAGTTTGATGAAAGATACGCCACCATTATCATGGAGTCCGGAAATAGCAGCATTGGCTCAACAAGCAGCTGATGCATATCCATGTGATGGTAAATTGGTGCATACTATAAATAGTGAAACATATGGTGAAAATTTAGCTTATGGTTACAATTTACAATTAGCAGATCCAGTTACTGCATGGTTCAATGAAATTAGATATTATAATTATGATTATCCAACATTCAATTCATCCATTGGACATTTCTCTCAATTGGTTTGGGCAGCAACAACTGAAGTTGGATGTGGTACAAAATCTTGTCCAGCACCATGGAACGATTATATTGTTTGTAATTATAATCCACCTGGTAATTTGGAATTAATAGGTGATCCTTCATATTTTTTCATTCAAAATGTTCATGAACCAATTGATAATAAATATAAAGGTGGTTTCGATATTTCCAGATAATTCATTGAAACTTTAAATCAATTAAAATTCAATACAATTTAATTTTTAACCTTGGAACAGTTATATTAAATAGTATTCTATTTTACATTAATTTACGTTATTTTTATTTCATATATGCATTATTTTATTTTTGTTACTGTCATTACAATGCAATTTTTGTTTTAATTTTTTTTTTTTCATTTCAATTCTTTCATTTCACGTTAATCATAGCTTTACACAGTGTCTGGAACACGCTGATAACGATTTCGTTATAGTAAAGCAATGTTTTCTTTATGTTATTGTTACTTATTTTTGGTTTTCATAAATTATATAAATCCCCCACTCCCTTCTCTGTTTCTTTCCATTTTTCTTAATGATATATTTACTTTCCCTATTCGTTTTTTTTTTCAATTGTTTAATCACTATTAATTATTAATGTTAAATTACCAGTTATAAACGGCATCTAAATCATCCGCATTAAGTAATATTTTCCCACCGCAACTCCAAATCTGCTGCCATATTCCGTTTCGTACCGCCAATGGCCACCCTGGTGTATCCCATACGCGTGTCCAGCCACCCATGCTATGCACCTGTTTCAATTTCGCACAGAGATGATCAATTTCCTCGAAATTTAGTATTTTTCCCGCCTCCTGTTTACCTATTAAACTAGACAATGCTCCAGAAGCAACGGGTGAAACGCTAGCAGAATAACCAGCAGCATTTGATAAATCACCATCTAAAAACACATCTCTTATCCCGTTCTTTCCTGTAATAACCCTCTCACTTGGAGTATCCCCTGTACCAATGACAGTTATTGGACCGTAATGCATTTCATCATCAGTAATGTTGTAAAAACTCAACCATCCTTGATTTCTTAATGGTTGCAATTCCTGCCATACTGCATCGTACAATTCATCTCCCTTCTGTTTTATATCGATGAACAAAAATAATGTAGCATAGGGATCAGTTGCAAATACACCTACAGCCTTATTCATCGTTTCTCCAACTTGGGGGATATTTCTATGTAAGTTATTGGCTCCACTGAGAATTTCCACAAGTGGTTTCACGTAAAGTTGATGCAATGTGTTTTCCCATGAAAGTGCATGGGGTGAATGTCCCACTAAAACTTTTTTCCCATTAGAATCGAGCCATACATCTGCCTCAACTGATTGAATTCCATGGGAGAGGGCAGAAAGTAACGGAGGGGACCGCCAGTAATCATTGTGAGAATGGACTTTACGGAGCGCTTTGTCGTGGGTGATTCCCTGGGGAGAATAGAAGGACGCTTCGAGTGGTGGGAGGGGATGTGGACCGGGATGAGAATTTGTGAAATTTAACAGAGTGATAAGCAGTAAAAGCGTCAAAAGTGTCATTGTTGAAGTAACAGCCACTAGTGCTTGGTTTTGATAGATAGGGGAAGACATGGCCAGTTTTCATATACATATATATAATATATATATATATATATATAGTATAGTTGTTTCTTGTTTAACAGTACAGATCAGTTAATTATCTATACATAATGTCCTATATATTGTCTGATATTGCAGATTTTATGCTAGGAGACTCGTGCGTAAAATAAATTAAAAAAAATAAAATATAATAAACAAAAATATTTCAGAGTGTATACATTATATAGCTAATAGTTAATAGTACAAATCAAATCCGAAACACTAACGTAAAAAGTAATTGTGTTTACCGTTTTGTTTACGAGAATCGTCTTCACCAGCTGCTTTAAAGTCCCACTCAATTTCAATATCTAGTTCTCTATTGTTGAATTCGTTTGGTCTTGATGCTAATGAACCTGTAATTTCTTCACCCTTTTTAACGTCTAATACTTGATCAAGATAGAAAACAGTTTGTTTCCAATGTGTATATGGTACATGCGCTCCAGTTGGTAATATAACCTTATCCTTTTCATCTTCATATGGGAAATCACAATCAAACCAAGCTAATAATGCATGAACTTTATCATCTCTTGTAGCTTTTAATTTGAAATCTTTGTGAAATGCTAAATCTTTAATTTTGACCGTGTTAAGATCAAATTCAATTAATTTGTAATGACTTGTAACAATTGCTCCATTATCAACTGTATCAACTAATGGTTCACTCATTGCAATTTTAATAAATGGTGAATAATCAAATCCATATAATTGCATTGAATCTCCCCAAAAATGAATTTTTTCATTTTTATAATCTTCATCTTCAATCATTGCAACATGAATTGATGCTTTATCAGGAAATATTAATCCACCTTCCTTAAGGTATAAATCTCTTGCAATTAAAACAGTATCTAACATTGATTCATATAATAAAAAGTATCCCATCCATTCACTAATAATTATATCAACTTTATCATAAGGTAATTTAACATCTTCTAATTTACCCCTGAATAATGTGATTTTATCACTAAATCCATTTAAATCAATAACTTGTTGTGCCATTTCGATAATATTTGACATATCAACAGCTAAGACATGTTTTGCACCTGCTTGTGCTGCAAACATCGATAAAACTCCTGTACCACATCCAACATCAAGAACAATTTTATCTTTGAATAAGTGTTTATTTTTCATGATGGCATTTCTATATGCCAATGTTCTAACTCTATCTTTTAACATTTCTTCATGAATTCCAAAATGGTCATATGATGAAAAATAATGTTGTTCTGAAAACGCCAGTGATTTCTTATCCGTTGCATATTCGTTTGGTGATTCAGACATGATATATAATGGTTTATTCTGTTAAATGAAAGATCAAAACCACAGAAACGTAGTAAACTAATCTTTGAATATCAATTGAAATCAAAATAAAAAAAAAATTTCACTTTCCATGTAAAAAAAGTAAAAAGTAAAAAATTTATTGGAGACGTTGAAAAACAACCTTCCACCCGTGCACTGGGAAATCTATTTATGTAAACGATATGAAATATGAAGGCTCTAATCTGCACGTAATGCGTAATGTCAAATAATCAAATAGCCAATTTTCAATTTTGGATTATATCAGGTTTCCTTTCATTTCTTTTAAACACGGATATTTGGAGTACAATTGACATTAAACATGTCATATTCCCCGTCCTCTGTATCTCCGGTATCACAGGCAGCACAGGCAGCCCAATTAGCAGCAGCAAATGCTGCTGCTGCATCATTACAGGCATCAAATTCATCAATATCGTTAAATAATACTGAGACCGGATCAAATTCTGCTAATTCAATATCGAATAATAATAAGATATATAACACCACGCTGAGAAGACCAACTACCCAGGCATCCAATTTAAGGTCCATTCCTTTACAAAATTTAAATTCCAATCCAAATTCAAACTATTACAATCATAAGCGTGTTCCAAGCGTAAACATGGCATTAAATCACGATAGCCATGAAACAGATTCAATTTATAGTGTGGCCACCACAAATAATAATAAATGGAATGAAGTCAGTAATAGCTCTTCAAATATTGCAATGGCTGCAGCATCTTCAATTGCACATCAAAAACCTAATCAATTTGTATCCTACAATTCTAGTCCAAAATTAATCAGAACACGGAAAGCACCTCCTCCATCGACATCGCAATTATCACCAAAATTGAAGCAATCTTCCCAAATAGCTGAAAATAATGAACAAATAAAAATATCTGATAATTCTGATTTACAGTCACTAAGGAAACCACCACCACCAATTCGATCATCGTTATCCGAGGATGGAGGTTCAATTTATGAGAATTTATCAAATTCAAGTACTTCTCTAATAGATACCAATATCAAGAATAATAATATCAATATGTACTCAACCACTAGATATTCAAATTCAACATCGATTCTAAATGCTAATCTTTCAAATTATTCAAATATGTCCATTGACAGTGTAAATAAACCGACTATTACACCAATCAAAAATAATCCTTCATATTCTAATAATCAATCACTTGACGACTTACCAGCAACTTACACAGCCACTCAACAAATAAAATTTAGAACTACATTAAGAAACAATAATGGCAATAAATCAAGTTTAAATTCTAAAAACAAATCGAATTTTAGGAAAATCAATTCAAAATCAATCAAAAATAAAATAAGTAATAGTAATAATAACAATAGTAATAACAACAATAACATGGAATTCAATGAAGATAAGCCTTGGAAAAATCATCAAACTCAATTTTTAAATATTATAACAAGCGATGAAAAGAAAAGATATGAAGGGGTATTTGCAGCAAATAAATCGGTATATTTATCAGACAAATATACTACTTTTGGAAATGATACCCTTGATTCTAATGATGTCAGTGATAATGATGATGATTATAAGGATTATAATGATAATAACAGTACAAATGATAATGATGAAAATGAAAATTCCACCTCTCGTGATAACCATACTGATGATAAAACGCTTAATAATTTTATAAATTCATATTCAATCAAAAATCAAAGGATTAATGGTTTAATAGTACATGATATTTGGATTAGATCAAAATTAGATTCTCAAACACTAAATAAAATTTGGAATTTACTATTAGATGATCGTAAACGAAGATGGTTTAAATTATTTTTGAATTTAAACAATGAAAAGGATAATAATTTTATTAATAAAAATGATTTTGAATGGGTAAATAATGGATTAAATGAAATTTCAAAATTTATTCAATTAAATGTATACATTGATGATGGTATTGTTTATGAAAGTAAAGATTGTGGTGACAACGATGGGTGCTCTGAAGGGGTTGAGCGTAGTAATGAAATATTATCAAAACCACCATCATTTCCCCCACCTGCACTAACTTCATCAAATTCCTCGAAATCATTACCATCAGTTACTTCATCAAAACATTCCAACTCTCCAATACTGTCAAGCGAACATGATAATCAGGCGGAAACAAAATCATCATCAATACTATCACCCCAAAAATTAAAATCAATTATTGACTTAAACAGATCGTTCTTTGATGATGGTACTTTAACATGTGAAGAATTTGTTGTTGGTATGTGGCTAATTGATCAATGTTTATATGGTAGAAAATTACCCAAAGTTATACCATTAAGTGTATGGGAGACCATTGGAGTTGATTGGACTCTATCAAATGGTATCTATGGAAGTCACAAACATCATAAAACATTTGATACCAATCATGGAAATCATCATCATGATACATCGACAGTAGGTGATATTGTAGGTCTGGGGATCAAACCTGGTAAGAACACAAAACGTGGAGTTTTTAAAAAAGTTATAGGTAAAAAATAATTAAGTAGGTAAATATAATATGGATTATATAAATTATGCTTGGTAAAGGATATAGGAGAATAAAAATAAAAGATAATTAATTTAAATGAATGAATAACAATCAATGTTATTAACTAATAATCAAACAAAACAAAAATATTATGCTAGGGCACCCATTGGATCATAATATGGTAAAACTTTATAATCTTTTGATAACCAAATATCGGTCAATTCTTTCTTTGTAAATTTAGAATTTGTAACAATTTGAAAAACATATTCATCAAACCATTTATCCGACATTACAAAATAACCTTTATGAATACCATACTCACCCCAAGAATTTTCAACTTTCCATCTAATCGGTTTACCATTAACTAAATGAACGCCAGTTAATACCATTGCATGAGTCATTTGAGATGAACCTGATAAAAGTCTTTGCTTTTTATTTATTTTCATATTAATTCCAAATCCTAATTCATAATCCCATGATTCAACATCTAATAATCCACGTTGTGTATCACTGAATTTTCCAACATCACAACCGAAAAATACAGGTATATTTGATTTAATCATATTAATTGCGGATTGTTTTAAATCATCAATTGATGTATTAACATATTCTATTGGCTTACCCGATTCAATATTTCCCAATTTATCAACTGTATATAAACCTTGATCATTTCTAGGATCATTAATTAATGAAAAATGTTCATTTGCATCAAAATTCAAAATTTCTTTATAAAATTTCAATGGAGTTGAATTAACCTTATGGAAATTACCAAATTTATCCTTGTATTCCCAAACAATTGGATCATTAGGTAATGGTGGTAAACCTAAAGTTAAACTCAAAATCGTATGAATTTCTTTTATCATTGATTTTTTAATGCTTGGAATTTCAGATTTAAATGACGATGTATTATAACCATATTTTTCAAATTTATCAGATTCTTCCTTTTTCAAATTTCTTAAAATGATTGCAAATTCTCTTAGTTTATTATTAACAAAATAATTTAATCTACTTGAGCTAATTGAAGATGCAGAATCTGGGAAAATTGATTTTGGAATTAAACCATAAGTATTAACCAAATTGACAATCATATCCCATTGACCACCATCATTTTCAGGTAATTGTAGTAAGAATTGAATATATCTCGAATCAATTTCATCATCCCAACTTTCTAAAATTCTATTTAAAAACCAATTTGATTTCTCCAATTTATCATAAAAGAACAAATAATTTTGTGAAAATTCAAAATTTTCAATATTATATTGACTTTTAATAAATTCTTTAAAGACATTTGTGGATGCAAACAACCAACATCTACCTGATGATAGTTGATTTGTAATTGGACCACCTTCGAATTTAACATTATAATTGAATAAATCAATATTATTTGAATTAATTTTACCCGTATTTGCAATGATTTTATCAATATCATTTCCCGTCATACAATTTAAAGCTAATTTCTTAGCTGGATCGGCTAGAATTTCATCATTCCATTCATTTAAATTATTAATATTTAATGGTGATTCAATTTCATCATTATCAATTTTGTCATTTGGCTCAACTTCTGTTAATAATGATTGTAATTTATAAACTAATTCATCATCTACATCAGAAACTTTCGATGCGGAGACATAAGTAGGATTTTTGAAGTCTTTAGATGCAGATTGACCCATCTTTGTAGTAATGAAGGGAAGGAAAAAAGACTGAAGAATGGAATAAAAGAAAAAGTAGACAACGATTTAAGTGGCAAGATTATCTTAAGACTCATAATTTGACACTATCTCAGATTTAAAGATAACGGGAGATGCAATTTCATTCACCGATAACCGATATAGTAGGAATTTGAACTTTGGTATTATGGTCCTGGTGCACGGATGCGAATATCCATTTTGGGAAGGAGGTGGTTTTCTTTTAAAAAATTTTTTTTTTAGGAATTGCTATATAATACATATTATATATTACATAGATCAGGACAAATTTTCAGTAGATAAGATTTGATATACCATGTTTGGAGGTTTGTTTGCCAAATCGAGTGCCATTGACAATGAAAAACTAGTTTCTGAAAAGACTAGAACTATTGTTCAAATAAAGAAGAAAGAAAGAAAGGATAAGAAGAGACAAGAACGTAAAGAGACTGAAGAAAGAGAGCAGGATGTGGCAGAGGGAGAATCTGATGATGAAAAAGATGAAGGGGAACAGGAAAGTGAAGAAGCAACTAAGAATCAAGATGAAGAAATGGATGTTGATGACGATAATGCCGATTTGGAAGATAAATATATGGCTAAATTGTTAAGTGGAGATGAAGATTCTGATGAAGATTCTGATGATGATGAGGAAGAAGACCAAGTTGACGACGAAGAAGTTGAAGGAACAAAAGATGATCAGGATACTGAAATGACGACCGAAGAACCAACTACTGAATCTAAATCAAGATCTGCCAGTGCTGCAAAAATTTTAGATTTAAAGGATAAAGAGTTTGAGAAGGCTGAAAGAACAGTTTTTATTGGTAATGTGCCTTCTGTGATTATGTCTAACAAAAGAGAAACAAAAGATTTCAAACAATTTATCAATAAATCCTTAAAATGCCCTGAAAATGCAAGTTTGATTGAATCAATAAGGTTTAGATCTATCCACTCAACATCTACTGCACCTCGTAAAGTTGCTTTTATTTCAAAAGATGTTGATTTAGAAAATGTTATGAATAGTTATGTTGTTTTCAAGAAGAAGGAAGATTCATTAAGATCATTGGAACTAAATGGTATAGTTTATAAAAATCATCATTTAAGATTTGATCATTTAACACATCCAACTAAGAAGGATAACAAGTTATCAATTTTTGTTGGTAATTTGGATTTCCAAGAAAAGGAAGAAACACTATGGAAATATTTCAATAGTAAATTAATTACAGGTGAAGAATCAAAAGATACTAAAAATTGTATTGATAATGTACGTATTGTTAGAGATTCAAAGACAAGTTTTGGCAAAGGTTTTGCAATTATTCAATTTCTTGATACGAATTATGTTACCAAGGCATTACTATTAGATGGAAAAAAGATGGGTAAAAGATCATTAAGAATTACTAGATGTAAGAAAATCTTGCGTAATAATGAAGTTATGCGTTCGAAGTTTTCTAAATTAAATGATAAACAAAAAACTGTTGTTGGAAGGGCAAAACAATTAGGTAAAATTGATCGTAGAACTTTAGGTAAGATGGTGGTTGAAGGTGAACGTGCCACTAAGGGCAAAACTAACCCAATTGGTGGTGTTGGTAAGAAAAGGGTTGGTGGTAAGAAGGAAAGAAGACAAAATACTGCTAGAATCACCAAAAGGTCTCAAGCATTCAAAGAAAAGATCACCAAGAAATAGTATAATGGATGGTATAATAAATTTGTAGCTATATAGACCTAAATAAAGTACGGTTTAGTAAGAGAACCACATTTTTTGAACAGATTCTTTGTACTACTAAAAATTAATAAAAATTAAAAATGAAAATTGTTTCGGTCGAGTTGAGCGATTCGATATTTATTTTTTATATTTAGAGGTATCGATTACATTTTACATTTTATACAATCACAAGGTTTCATCTATAAATTCATTGTTTATTTTTTTTTTTTTATTGACTCTAGCTTGTTCACAGATAATACTTGATTGACAAAACAAGATACCATTGAAATACACAATGGTGATTGAAAAAGGCTCTAAATATAACCAAATACCTTCAAGTGATGCAGAGACTGATAAAATGGAGGGCATGGATGATCGAGAGAGTCAATTAGAAATTTTATCTGGTAGTGATATAAACGAAAAAAAGAGAGAGTTGGAGTCAAATAGTGAAGATTCCAACACTAATGAAATTAGCAAGAAATTGAAAATCGAAAACAACAATAATTATGATACTGATAACAATAATATAAAAACCAAAGATGAATTGGATAGTGGTAGATCATTACCAGCTATTGATGAAGATGAATTTGATGGAGAGAACGAAGATGAAGATGATGAAGATGATGAAGACGAAGAAGACGATGAAGATGCGGAGAATGAAAATAGCAAGAATGATGAAGATGACAAAAAGGATAAAACTAAAGCTGATGAAAATGAAGAAGATAATGAAGAGACTAAACAGCTTAAAATCCAAGAAGAGCAAAAGGAGCAAACTAGAGTTTCAGCAATGAATGGATTGAAAGAAATTGAAATTTTATTTGCAAAGCTGAAGGATAGTTTATATGACACCCAATTAACAAAACTTGAATTTGAACTAAAATTATGTGAAAATAATCAACATCCAGAACTATTAGAATATATGAAAATGATTGATGAAGATTTTAGAATAAAAGCAGAACGATTAATAAATTTACAGAAATATAAACTAAAAACTCTGGATAATCAAACAAGAGCAACAAGAGTTTCATTACATCAGCAATTCATCAAAATGAAACAAGATTTAAAGAATAAAGAGATTCTTAATATAACAACAAATTGGTATGATATTAACAAAGAAAGAAGGACCATGGATATTCAAACGTTAGAATTACCAGAATATTATCAATTTAATAAATCAGTCGATAATTCAAATATTGACAATTATTTACCCTCAATAATTAATCAAAGGAATTCTATTTTCAAAGAATTGAGTAAACTACAAGGTTTGGTTAAGTTTAAACAAATGATTCCAAGTTCATTAAATAATTTAAACGGATGTTCAGAAGATGAAATATTAAAAGATTTAAAAGAAATGGGTTTGAAGAAACAAATTAATAATGAATAATGTAAAATGTCTGTATTTATATATATAATTAATAGTTTTTTTTTTAATAAGTTTATAATGATTTTTTTGTTATAAAAGGTAAAAACACATTAGTAGTAATGAAGGAAAGATTTATACAAAATTTTTAAATTAATATTTATCGTAATTAAACACAATTAGTATAATCTTAACTTAGAACCAGCAGAAGCCTTACCATGTTGAACTGGGTTATAAGTAATAGAGAATTCACCTAAGTAGTGACCAACCATTTCAGCTTTGATTTCAACAGTGTTGAAAACTTTACCGTTGTAAATACCGATAACTGAACCAATCATTTCTGGAACAACAATCATATTTCTTAAATGAGTCTTGACAACAGCTGGCTTTTCGTTTGCTGGAGCATTAACCTTTGCTGCTCTTAATTTCTTAATTAAGTGCATTGGCTTTGCACCTAAACCTCTTGAGAATCTTCTTCTAACTCTAGCATCACATAATTTTGCGAAATCTTCAGTTGATAATTCTAATAATTGGTCAAGTTCAACACCCTTGAAAGAGAATGACTTGAAGGATCTCTTCTTTCTTTGTTCAGCTATAATTAAAAAAACAAAAAGGAAAAATATGTTAGTATTTCAGATAATTTGTGCAAGATGTTATAATATAGTGAAATGAAAAGCAATTGTATTTTGATCTATCAATAAATAAGAAAAAAATAAATCAAATGGATCGATATTAATAAACAATTCAATAGATGTATATGATTTTGCTATTGTTAACATTTCTCATCATAGTAAATTTTATTGGGGTTTTTATAATCACTAGTAAGAGTCTTTGAATTAAAATAAAGATATGGCAATAATATAATTCACTCTCGTATAATTTTCAATTCAATAAAAATCATATTTATTTTGATCAATAAATCTTTCAACGTAATAACTTCATGTCTATCATATTTGTAAAAGCTTTAAACAGATAACATTTTAATTCATTGGTACAGTCTCTTTTCATTTGCAATTTAACGCTTGGGTATATGAACGTTATACATACTAGTAGACATGATTATTGGATGATCTAAGATGGACTATTTAAAAAAATGTAATATAATAAAAATTATATATATTCCATTTCAATTACTGATGAAATTAACAAGTTTTCCAAGTTTCCTCACCAAACTAAAAAAAATCATGAGCGACCATACAATGTTTGTTAGTTGTAATCCTAGGCAGTGCAAAAATTACCTGTTTAGGCTACATTTTACAAAAGACGCGCACTTTCCATAGATTTATACCAAAGAAACCCCTGGGCACCACACACAAATGCTAAAAACCACAGTCACGCATTTTACCTCCTAACACCGCACGCGAGAGGCTCTCCAGCTTTGTCGAGAATCTCTGAGACGCATTTGCATTTTGATGAATTTAGACATGAATAATCTAATGATAGTGTAATGATGGTTTAATTATTTTCTTTGGATTTTTCATATACACAAGTTTAGTCACAAGTATGTACAAATAGAATACGTTATTTTTAAAGAAATCATGTCTACGTCGAATTTACATTTTGAATGAATTGTTGATGTTTGTGATCTAAAATATGAATGAAATATTGATTGAAATAAAATGTTCATTGGAATATTGAATGATCTAGAAATATAAGATTTCCCTAATACAATTTTTGAAATACGTATTGATTAAGATATAGTATTATCATCTTATCATTGGTTAAAACATAAACCATCATAATTGATTACACCATGATTTCCTATGAAAATTATTGAAAAAAATCTTCAAATGAAAAAGAGTACTAACATGAATTTATTTTTATTCCAATTTTTTTTTACTACAGTGAAGTATCTTGCAGCTTACTTACTTTTAGTCAATGCCGGTAAAACCGCACCAACTGCATCTGATGTTGAATCCGTTTTATCATCAGTTGGTATTGAAGTTGAATCTGAAAAATTAGATTTATTAATCTCTGAATTAGAAGGTAAGACCATTGAAGAATTAATTGCTGAAGGTAATGAAAAGATCTCTTCTGCTCCAGGTGGTTCTGCTGGTGGTGCGCCAGCTGCTGCTGCAGGTGCAGTTGAAGAAGCTGCTGAAGAAGAAGTTGAAGAAGAAAAGGAAGAATCTGATGATGATATGGGTTTCGGTTTATTCGATTAAGTTAAATTACATATACTAATAAAGTCATATAAATTTTGTACCTCTTCTAATAAATTAATCATTTTTCTGTAACAAAATGTGGTGAAAGGTTAATTGAAATTTTCCAAATGGGGCAATTTAGGAAAATTAGAATATTTTAAAGTTTATTTTAGTTTTAATGTTTCCCCTTTTGATTTGAAGGCTCTGTTATATATATATGTACATATATTGTAACTTTCTTTTTCTTTTAAGTAAAGTAAACAATGCCAAGTATTTATACAGACTGGAAAAAGGCAACTCTATCAAGAGTTTTTATGGAAATTTCAAGACCATTAAATTTAGCTAACAATTTATTAACAACACGGGGATTTGTATACCCATTTAAAGGTATTCAATTCTTCATCCAAAATTATCAACAATTATTACCTATCTACTTATCTATTGTTATACCATATGGTTTTATACATTGTTATATTTATTGTATTTTATTGATTGCAATTTTACCAATCAATTTATTTATTTACTCTGTAACTTTAGGACCAATTGGTGTTCAAATCTCGATTTTAACAACAATTCAACAATGTAATTGTTTGAATAATTATATCTTTAAGGAATTGTTAATCAAAAATAAATTGAATAAAGTATTTGATACTACACTATGTTTAACCAATTTAGATTCAATCGTTATACCTGGCAAATTGAAAAGGTTAGTACCGGAAACATTAGGTGCCAAAGTCATGGAGATCAATCCAATAAATTTTAGTTTATTTATTTTAAATTTGACTTATTCAACAATTATAAGTTTTATACCAATAGTTAGTACATACTCTTTATATTTTAATCAATCAATCAAAATTTCATCATTGAGTCAAGAACGATTTTGGAGATTAACAAGGAAAAGAGAGAGACAAACTAGATATGAAGTTAAGGAAAATGAAGGAGAATTTCTAACATTTGGTATAATGTGTCAAATTTTAGAAAATTTACCACTTTTGGGTATTTTCTTCTGTTTTACTAATCATGTTGGGGCTGCATTATTAGCTGGTGATATGTATAAAAGAAATAACCCACAAAAGGAAGATCTGTAACTTAATTATTACAAATTGATCATGGTTATAAGCTCGCAGTGGATTATTGAGGATTTAGTTTTGATGATTGCTTTATTAAATTAGATAAATATTGGGTTTTTGAGTTTTGAAGATTGAAGAATTCTATGACGAATTTCAACGGTTTCTTTACGAGGAAAGGACCGGAAAGCGGCAAGCGGAGAACGGATATGAAAAAAAAAAATTATTGTTTATCTCTAATGAGATAAAATTTGAAATTTAATTCTTTTGCTGTACTGTAAGTTTTTTTTTCTTGCTATCTCTTTTATCTTTATTCTTGTCATTTTTCTATTTAAATTTATAAGATTTATTTTATAACTTTACTAGATAATTAGTCAGCCCAATAATGTGTGAACATAGAGATAACTTTTTAAGAGAATTACCAAAATGTGAACATCATGTTCATTTAGAAGGTACTTTGCAACCAGATCTACTGTTTGATTTGGCGAAAAGAAACAATATCCAATTACCAGATCATTTTCCTAAGGATATTGAATTATGTAATGATAGATATGAAAATTTTGTTGATTTGCAAGATTTTCTAGATCATTATTATATTGGAATGTCAGTGTTAATTACAGAAGAAGATTTTTTCGATTTAGCTTGGGCATATTTTCAAAAGGCATCTAATGATGGATTAAAACATGCAGAAACTTTTTTCGATCCTCAAGGACATGTTGAAAGGGGGATTGATTTAGCCGTTGTTGTTAATGGTATTAATAAAGCAAGTTTAAAGGCTGAAAAGGAATTAGGTATAAGTACCAAATTAATCATGTGTTTATTAAGACATTTACCTAATGAAGATGGTATTAAAACCATCAATAATGCAAAAGATTATTATGATCAAGGTATAATACATGGATTAGGTTTAGATTCAAGTGAAAAACCATTCCCACCAGAACTGTTTATTGATTGTTTCAAATTAGTTAAAGATAGACATCCTGAAGTTTTATTGACTGCACATGCTGGTGAGGAAGCTGATCCTATCTTTATTTCTAATGCACTGGATTTATTAAATGTTTCAAGAATTGACCATGGTGTTCAAAGTTATAGGGATGATGAATTATTGAAAAGATTAAATAAAGAACAAGTTATGTTAAGTGTTTGTCCATTAAGTAATGTCAAGTTACAAGTTGTTAAGGATGTGAAAGAACTGCCAATTCGTAAATTTTTAGAATTCGGTGTACCATTCAGTATTAACTCAGATGATCCAGCATATTTTGGTGGTTATATTTTAGACAACTATAAGATTGTTGATGATAGATTCAAGTTAAGTGGAGAAGAATGGGTTCATGTTGCCAAGAACGGTGTCCGTGGTAGTTGGATTACCAATGAAAGAAAGATGCAACTGTTTGATGAAATCGATGCAGTTTATGCAAAATACAAGGATTTAATCTGATGGCAGAATGATACAAATTTATAATTGATTTTATAGAAACTTAGATTCTTTGTGTTTTGTTAATCTTAGACCAAATAAAAAATAAAAATATAAACTTAAACTGTACCGTGTTTAATATTTAGACAGACTACTTAAATCTCTCACGCGTAAATAAATGAAACTTAAGCTTTTTTCTTCAACGTGTTACATCTACACTTTCTTCTTAAACAACCAACAACATTTACACACCCAACAATGATCCCCCCATCCATCACAACGTCGACCTCAGCGGCAGATATCAGCTCCTACCTCACTGCCGACTACCAGGCGTTTGATCCAGATTCCCCACCCCGACTACCAGATCCCAACGCCCACCTCTCCCAGTACTTGACCGATCTCGAATCGTCCCCCAAATACACCGACTATCTCGCTGCCCTCCTGGCCCTTGAAAAAACTCTCATTATGGACTTCTCGACCCTCGACGACGCGTCCATTTCCCACGAAGATCTCTCCCTCCACCTCTCCTACACAGATACAACGCCCACATCCAACACCACCCCTTCCCTCCTCGACGACCTCACCGATCTCGTTCTCTCCCTCGCCGTGGAACGTAAAGTGCCCCTCCCACCATCCAACCCTTCCGACTCCCTCTCATCCTGGTTTTCCCATGCCATCCGCGCCCTCGCCGACACCCCACCAGCAGAATCCACCTCCGTTCCCACCACGTCGTCGCCCCTCGCCGACCTCCAATTTGCCCATGCCTACCTCACCCGCCAATATCTGGAACAACAAAACGCCCATGCAGCCGATGCAGCCAATGCCTCCGCCTACGCTGAACGAGCCAACCGCGCAGAGGCCCTCCTTCGTGAAACTTCCCATCAACTTGAACAGACGGCCCAACAACTTGCACGATCCGAACTGGCCCTCGCCGAGAAAACAACCGCCGCCCACGATTTGTTCATGCAGAACGCCCTTCTCAGGGTGGATTCCCTCGGAATGGCACTCTCCTCCCCCTCTGCACCCTCCACCCCATCACTCCCACTATCGGCAGGTTCGACTTCCCCCTCTACTGCCATGTCGGCGTCTGATCCTCCCAGTGTCCGCATTCTTCGTATGGAATTCAAAAAACTGGTGGCCGATCTCAATGCTAAATTCGCCCATGAGTTGCAACAAGTCAAGCAACATCATCAACAACTACAGCAACTAAATACTGTATAACCATAATACTTTGTAATGTAATAAAATAAAATAAAATTAACCCCCCCCCCCCTCCCCATGAAATTTTCCCTTCGTCCATCCGATATTTCCAGTTTTTTCCCCTCCTTCCTAAACTGACAACTTTTTCACCGTTCATCCTTTTGAGGGTGAATTCTTTAAACTTTTAATTTCGATCATTAGAATATTTTATTTTTTATTTTTTATCTTCACAAGACAAGGCACTGCACGTCAAAAAAATTATTCCAAACTAAAATATAAAATAAAATAAAAACTAGAAACTTTTCCTATCATATGAAGAATTTCTTTTCAATACACAATCCAAATGTTTTATGAGGTCTCTTTACAATATGATGACCCAATAATAATATTCAGTGGCAATACTCCCTTTAATGATATACTAAATTATCAAGTAATTCATGCATTCCCAAATTGGATTCCTTCAAACTATCCAGATTTAAAAACTATAGAATCAAATATAACCACTAATAATATGAACGACAATAATATACCCACAACAGATTTTACATTACAATACCATAAGTTAATCCATTTATCACATATATATTTTAATTCAATAACTCCAACAACACAACAATCAAATGCTCTTAGATATTCAATTTCAAATTCAATTATAAATTTTTTAACACCGTTAGTTGCAAAAGGTTCTTGGACTCAAGGTGATTTACCACCATCACCAAATGATTTCTTCTATAGATCTTTCCCTAAACAATCTCCAGATTTTGATAATGATTATCATACGAGGAATCCTGGTGTCTTTTGGGGATGGTTTTATTTATCAAGATGGTTACCGAATTTAATACAAAATTTGTTATTCCCATTAGACAATGTTGCTTATAATCTTAATGATAACAATACCAATAATGAAACCCCAAAACTCACAAAAAATATCAATTCCGAATTTAAATCATTCAATGCTAGGAAATTATCAGGCAAACAAATGCCTACAAAATTTGAATGTCAATTATGTGAAAAATTTAAGGGTTTACCAATATGGAATAAAAAGGGAGATTGGTATTGTATTTACGAGAATGAATTGAAGAAACTAAATTCAAAATCATATTTTACTTCTTTCAATGAATTTATAAATTGGAAAACTCAATTTGATGAAGATCTTTTAAATTTGGAAAAATTGGCATATCTATCAAAAGATATGAATGAAATGTTAAAATTTGAAGATCAAATAAATGATTTGAAATTTAAAAATTTAGAAAATTTATTAATTATTAAATCAAATTGTATAGTTAGTGTAAAAGGTTAATTAATGATATACATATAGATATGTATGTATTACATATATATACATTTTTACAAATTATTAATCTTTTAAAGATGATTTACCAGCTTTTAATAATTCATCACATAATAATAAATTTGATGAGATTCCAACAGCACTTGAAATCGCATTTCTTAAAACTCTGAATGAATCCCAAATACCTTCAATTCTTGGATCTAATGGTTCTCCAGAATCCAAGTTTATTCCAACTATTTCTCCATTGTTAATTTCATCTTGTGCTTCCGAGATTGATTCTAATATATCTAATCCTGCATTTTTACATAAAGTTTTAGGTATAATTAATAAGGCATCACTGAAAGCTTTAATACCTGGTTTATTTTTACCCTTGTTTATTTCTTTATTCTCTAATAAATGTTTGGAACATGCAAGATAAAATGATCCAGCACCTGCAACTAAAACACCATCCTTAATTGCGTTACTAACAGCTCTTAAACCATCTCTAATTGCATCCTTTGTTTGTTGAATAATATAATTATGTGCACCTTTAATCAAAATTGTACATGATTTTGGATTATTATTTTCTGTAATATATGTAAATTTTTCTTCACCAATTGATTTTTCATAGACTAATCCAGAATATCCTAAAATTTCAGGTTTTAAATCATCAACTGAATTTTGAGCTTCACCACCACAAACTAATTGTAATCTTTCCATATTTCTTCTTTTAGCTCTTCTTAATGCTAAAATATTGTTCTTTGCTAAAATATCTAATGACATTGGATCAATACCCTTTTGATTTATTATAACAAATCCCTTTGTTGGATCATTTTCACATACATCATTCTTTAATTCAATAATCTTACGTAACTTTTCATCAATGAATTTTCTTTCACTTTGAATTAATTTTTCTCTCTGTTCAGCATTTGAATAATAAAATCCTGAATTGATTTCAGTTTTTTCATATTCTAATGAAACATTTAAAATTAAAATATTGGCATTTTTAACCTTTCTTGGCATATCTGGATGTCTTGCACCATGATCTAAAACTAAACCTTTAATAAATTCAGTTTTAGTTGAAGTTTCGTGCATCATTGACATAATTTCAATCATATGTAAATCCAATTTCTTTGGATCATCTTCATCCAAAATATTTAAAACTGAATCAGTTATAATTGGTGTTAAAATTTCAGTTAATTCACTATTAACTTTAGTATTAAGACTTGATCTAGCAACGGATAATAATAATTCCCTATTCAAAATTTCATCTCTTTTATCAATTACAAAATCATTTAAAAATTTTAATGATTCTTCACGGGCAATTTCAAATCCATTAACTAAAATTCTTGGATGTATACCTTCATTAATGAAAATTTCACTTTGTCTTAATAATTCACCAACTAATAAACATACAGTTGTTGTACCATCACCAGTAATTTCATCTTGTGCAGTTGCAGCCCTAGCAATCATAATAGCAGTTGGTGATTGGATTTGCATCTCAGATAATAAAACTTTACCATCTTTGGTAATTTTAATACTACCTGCTCCATCAACTAACATCTTTAATGTACCTTTTGGACCTAAATTTGAACTTAAAACATCCTGTAATCCAATAGCTGCCGAAATATTTACTTGAAGTGCCTGTGATCTTCTAATAGACTCAGCCTTGGGATTTAATAGTTGAATTGCTGATGACATCTTTGCTGGTTGATGTTTATTGTATCACAGTGGCAATATAAACGTCGACATGGAAAAAATTATAAAAACTGAAATTCTCAGACTTCAAAGTTATTATTCTGATTTTCGAGTTTCTACTTAAGATTTTCGATTTTCTTTCGTGTTGAGTCTATTAAGTTTAAATTTTAAAAATTTATGTAGTACAATTCTTTAAAAGCTTAGAATTTACTTAACATTACACATTTATTCTTCTTTATATGTTAAATCGGGGGTTGAGGGTATACTTTTAACTGGAGTCATTGAAGTTGGCGGTGTATCGAGATCAGATGATGATTTATCATGATATAATTCACCTGCAATTTTGAAAGTTTTGGTGATATTGATATTCTCAGATAAATTAATCAAATTATTAAAATTAATTTCAAAGTTGTCAATCTCATCAAACTTATAATTTTTATCATTGTATGATGGTAAATATGGTTTACATGTTTCTATTTCTATCTCTTTGTTTGTTAATGATGTGATAACTTGTGATTTTATTTCATGTTCTTGCAATACAAAATGGGTATTTGTGTTATCAGATATCATATCAGTATCATTTTGTTTTTTAAAGTAATTAAATTTAATAAACCCTTCAATATTTCCAGTCTCTAAATTAATCAATAATAAATTGTTTTCTTTATCAATTCCAATTATAAAATCCATAATGAAAACAAGTCTAATAATCGTAAAATGTTTCAATTTTAAATTTGACAAACACCATGGATTTTGGGATTTTTTATTACTTCCGATTTTCTTCCTAATTCTTAAATCTTCATAGTTTCTTAATGACTCATTAATAAATGAATGTAAGGAACCATTTTGTCTGCTTAAACATAAAACTGTTGAATTACCAGTACCCCAATCTATTGTTTCAATGATTGATGAAGTTTTCCCTCTGATGTATTTATCAATTAAAATAATTGAATTATTATTCAAATTTGTAAAATCCCATAAATAGAGTTCGTCTCCTCTATAGTTAACCGTTAAGAATTGCAAATCAAATGGTGATAATGAAATTTTACTACATCCCATTGGTATTGATAATTGAAATATTGTAGAATTTATTGATAAATCAACCAGTTTAACATATGATGAAGATTTGTTGATAGTATTGTATAATTCAATAAATATATCCCTATAATTATCCCTTAGATCATCATTAATTGAATCATTGTCGTCATCATCACCATAACTATCATCAGCAGCATCAACGTCAACATCAACATTCTCGACTAATTCATCTTGATCAAGATCTAAATGTTGCTTTTGCCTATGTTTTTTCCGATTTTCTAATATTTTTGATATTTTATTTTGACTTACTTCACTAAATAATAACATTGAATCCAATGCAGTATTTGAAAATGATTTTATCAGTTTATTTAGTAAATTATTTTTTGATGATAAGTTAACAGTAGTTAATTGGCTTTTATTAACTAAATAATTGAATTTGGAATTTATATTGTAAATCAAATGTTTACCACGTAAATCAAACACTGGTATATCGTTGATTACTTCTATATTGAATTTATCAATTAATGATAGACTATCATAATCAAAAACATTCAAAATTTTGTTAGTTTTATCAAATAAAGTAAAATAATCAGAAGAATCAACCGGTGTACTAATATAATCAATATTTGGCTCGATCTTAAACGATAAATAAATTTCTTGACCATTTGCTAAATCAAAAAAGTACAATTCATTGTTGTTAATTGATGTTTTCAAAATATACAAAATTTTGACATTCTTGGTAACTCTATCATAATAAATTGGGAATATTTTTAAAGTTTTAGAAATACCTGATACTTTGGGAGTCCTTATAGTATGAATGTGATATAATGATTTATCATTTAGATTAACTGGTTCCGATATTGAGTTTTTAGGCATCCAATCATAAACATCAATTGTATTCTCAGTTATTCTATAGATTTCACCTTGATTACCAACAATTAAATCATCAAAATCATTATGTGATTTATCTTCATCATCTTGCAAAGCGTTTAAGCCACTGCCGATACTATTACTATGAATATTATGGTTGTTATTAATCGTCTCATTACCATTAGTCGATTTGAGTTTATTGTATATAAATTTGGCACCGATTTTTAACTGTTTATAAGAATGAATTGATGAATCATAATCTGAAGTCCATTTTCTATACTTTTCAGGGACGTTATTCCATTGAATTTCTTCCATATCTTTGCCTTTGTTGCTCATAACTATAGTAAAATAAAGAGCATACAAAAATTGAGCCAACAATTTTGATGTTGAGCTACGATTAACAATTCGGAAATTTAAATTCTAAAGAAGAGATAACAGCCCGAAACCCCTAAATTTAGGTCGATCGTCGTTTTTTTTCTGGGATGCTGGTTTCTTCCCAGTTTGTTTGATGTTTGTTAATGTTTGTTAGTATTTAACAAGGAGAGTTGTAAAGTAAAGGATGGAACCAGATATGGGCCCACTCCCATTGTCCTATGTGGTGGATGGAAAACACAGTGAACAAATTATAGGGAAAGAGAATATACATAATGATGGCAGCAAAATACGACGGTCGTTGATTATTGGTAGTCCGTTACCATTAAACTATGTTAAGATGGAACATAAGAATGTCAATGATGATGTTATAGAAGTGGAGAGGAAACCGTATGTGAAATTGGCCGATTTAGGAGATCCATTACCTTTAGAATATGGGAATCATCATGTTACTTTAGAAGAAGAACAAGAAGAACAAGAAGAAATTGATGTTGTTGAAACTGTTGAAGATTCTAACAGAGATATTGTTGAAAAGCCGAGAAGGCCCAATAAGATCTATGATTTTGGAAAACCTTTACCATTAGATTATTTACCAAATGAAGAAATAATTAATAATGAGTATGAAAAAAATGACAATAGTGAAAACGAAATGGAGGTGCATTCAATACCCGCTAATAATGTGATTGATCACAATATAGGAAATGATATAAAAGAGGGAAAATCCATGCCGGATAAAGAAATAAATGAAATAGAACAATTTTCAATTGATAACAACCAATCTATTGAAATGACCATATTTCAAGATATAACCAAATACGTTGAGAAACAAGACACTGTTAAACTACAGCAAGAAATGCAGAATGCTGATTTTAGACTACAATTGATGAGATATACTAGACAGATCAAGAAACAGTATGATTATCTATCAGGTTTACTTAACATCGAAGATAATTTGAAACGACCGGAAATTCCTACCCAGCCAATGTTCATCCTACATCCCGTAATTGTGGCCATGATGGTCATCATCACATTATGTACACTATCATACTTCCTCGCTGACTAATGTGACGAGTCTGTGAGCTAATTTGTCTCTATAGCACAATGTATAATAATAATAATAGTATCTGTAAACTGTGAAGATGTCATGAAGAGTCAACGTGAGTTAAGCTGACAATAAAAGGAAAAAAGACATTAAAAATCAACAGATTTAATACACATGCGTATCTTATCTGTGTAGAAAGAAACCTAAAGAAAAATATATTATATCAGTCCAGTATTTGTCGTAATTAGCAAAAAGTTGTGTTAATTTAGTAGAAGTAAATTTGCGTTCCCAATACATTCAGGTTCGAAGCTGGAAGAAACTCAAGATTTCATGAGCATAAACAATGTTACGAAGGTGAACCAAGACGTATTTCTAAAATTGAAGTAAAGATTATAATATATTAATTGAATGTTATGTACGTGGTAAAAAAAAAAAGGTTACCATATGACATCCTGGAGGTATATGCAAAAGTTGATGAAATTTCAGAAGATCCTACAGTCTGAGGCATACTCACAATTATGAGACAAAAAGTAAGAGTCTTCCATGATTATACAAAGGATTAATCATCATGCAAAATCCAAGTTGAAATCGTCGATACTATTTGTTAAATTATTAGGAAGGCCTTATCGATGCACTTATCAACTACTAATATAAAAGGTACATATTGGATTCCTGTTAAATATGTTTCGTCGTCCAGATGAGCATCAGAATGGCAATGAAAACATCCCCTTCTATGGATGCATTTGTGTTTGATTTACACATCTACAGTATGTACAATATATTTCTCATAATTTAAATTTATCAAGGTGTAGATATGTTTTTTTATGGTTAATATCTGTCATTTTATTGTTTCTGATGTAGGGGAAGGATTGGTGCAAGATATCACCATAAGGTTGTATTTTTTGCTGGTTTTAGATTATCAACCAGTCAAATTATCTATTAAGCCATAACCTTGTAACAGTTTCTATAGAGTATAATAGTTAACAGTACTTTCAAAGGAGATGTGACGACGATTCGAGCAGGAAAGAAAAATAAGTTTTAAATTTTAAATTAGAGAGACCTTCTCGCTACAAAATAAAACAATTTGCCTTTTGCACTTTCTAATTTCGAGCTTCTTATCTGAGCCATAACAACACGGCCTCTTCTTCTTATCGAATTCTATACAACACATAATTATACCACAAAACAACACCATGAAGTCCCAATTTAAAGAAGATCACTCTTTTGGTATGTACCATCTATCCAATGTCTTGTTCCTTGACCTGTCATTGACTTAAATACTAACCTTTATGATTGTATGTTTGTTATGACACATGTGATATCATATCATTTATTTTTTTATTTTATTTTAGAAAAGAGAAAGGAAGAATCAATGAGAATTAGATCCAAATTTCAAGATAGAATTCCTGTTATTTGTGAAAGAGTTGAAGATAGTGATATCCCAAATATCGATAAACGTAAATATCTTGTACCATCAGATTTAACGGTTGGTCAATTTGTTTATGTTATTCGTAGAAGAATCCATTTACCTTCCGAAAAGGCGATTTTCATATTCGTTAAAGATATCTTACCACCAACTGCTGCATTGATGAGTACTATTTACGATCAATATAAAGATGATGATGGATTTCTTTATATCGTTTACAGTGGTGAAAATACATTTGGTGAATTGGAGGAAATTAATTAGTTAATTATTTGAGTTTTAATTTTTTTTTTTTTGTCATTAAGTTAGGAAACAAAACGGAATGGAATGGAATGGGAATGGAATTTCTTTCATGATTAATAATATTATTATTATCGCAATTACTATTACAAGTTTATAATTATTATTATTATTTTTTTTTATAAGTATCTATATATATGAGTCTTTTTTTTCTTTTTACAAATTAAGGAATCTTTTTATTTTATCCTCAAAAATTTTAGGTTTTATATTACCCCTTGTTTCTTTCATTAATAAACCAATTAAGAAATTGATTTTCTTTAATTTACCATTTTTAATTTCTTTTACAATTTTTTCATTCTCATTGATAGTATTAAATATTAAACTATCGATTTCATTATTATCTAATTTATTCTCTGATATAATCATATTAAATTCATTTGCCAATTCCTGAATTGATTTTAATTGATCTGATTTATTGTTGATTAAATGTAATAATAATAATTTACCATTTTGTTTAGATATTAAACCATCTTCGACAGATTTTATCAAATCAATAAAACATTCAGGTAATAATATATTTTCATGAAATTGAATTTCAGATTTATTTAAAAATCCTAATAAATCATTGACTAACCAATTTATAATTTTAGGTTGAATATTTGAATTATTATTTGAAAGGTTCCAACATTTAAGAAAATAGATTTCAATTAATTTATTATTAATTAATATTTTTGCATCTCTTAAATTCAATTTATATTGATTTAAATAATTATCTAATTTATCATCTATTGAAATTGGTAAATTTGATTTAATTTTAGATATTAAATTTGGTAAATTTAGTTTAATTTTAGGTAATTCCATATCAGGAGAATATCTATAATCAATATTTGATTCCTTTGATCTAAGATGATAAGTTTTCTTACCATCCCAACCTCTAGTTTCAATTTCTGAGGGTAAATTATCATTATTTTGTAAATTTTGAAATTGTCTACTTTCTTCATATCTAATTGCATTTAAAATTGCAGAAATTGTTGGTAAATTTTTAATTTCAACTCTTGGATGACCAATTAAATTTATATTAACATCTACTCTAATTGAACCAGTTTCCAAATCACCAGTTGAAATGTCTAAATCTTGAACCAATTTAATATAATTTTGTAAAAATGATCTAACTTGATCAATTGAAGAAAAATCGGGTAATGTAACCATTTCAATTAAAGGTATATTTGATCTATTAAAATCTATATTTGAATTTGAATGATCAATTGAATGATAAATTGATCTACCAGTATCTTGTTCAATTTGTAGTTGTTGAATATTAATTTTTACATCATTTGACAATTTTGAATTATGTCTCTTCCATAACATCAAATAACCATCTTTTGCAATTGGATTAAAATGTTGAGTTATTTGATAACCTAAAGGTTGATCACCATAAAAATAATGTTTCCTATCAAATGAGGAAATTGGGGATATTTTACAATTTAAAGAAATGGCCAATTTCATAGCATTTAATAAAACCTGTGGATTTAACTTTGGTTGAGTTCCAGGTAATGAAACATCAAAGAATGAAGTGGTTGTATTGGGGGTTAAAGATAAATTTGAAGTTGCATTTGTTGATTGGGAAAAAAGTTTGGCAGAAGTGTGTAGTTGAGTGTGTATTTCCAAACCTATTTTAAGTAATGGTTTGGACATGGTTTGATTGAAATGGAGAATATCATATGGTAATGGTTGAATCTTGGAAAATCCTACAAATTCATGTTATGAAAAATGAAGAAAATGAGAAAAATGAGAAAATCCTACTTACTACTTACCAAAACAGGAAACATTACGTGCATATTATATAACAATATTAGTTATCATTAGTATGTCTACGTACTATATATAAAACTTTTCTTGGATGTCATCATTACTATTTCTATGCGTATTATGTATTATACACAACAATTTTCGCCTTTCCCAATTTTTGTCAAATTCTAATTCTCAGAAAAAATTTTTGTGAAATTGCTTCATCAGGAAGAAATATTACGACATTTGGTATCAATTGGCATTTTTCCCCTACTAAACAGATTATGACATTCTAATAATTATAGATTCAAACACTCTCTTTCTAGTAAAACACTTTTCAGGAAGTATAATTAAGAATTGTGATGTGTAAAGTATTTCTACGATTGGCTTTTTTCAAACATTTTGCAACAATTTGCCTGTCGTGGCAAAGTTACTGGATATTTCGCGTAATTTTAATACAAGTACGCGTCGGGTATCGCATATTGTGGGTGATGCGGGGGTACCAGATTTGGCTATATATATTACCTGTTTAGTAATGAGAGCCATCATCATCTTTCTTTCATTTTAGTATAACAATTATGATTTACTGGTTACAGTTATAAGTAGGTTCTCTAGCAAGGAGTATCAATAGTAATACTGCTCCTTTACATAATTGATTTTAAAAAAAAGTAGAAAGCGGTGTATTATATGTAGAGACACGGTTTCATGAATAAAACGATCAAACGAAACTGCCACACAACGTCCAATTGTACATATGAAGTTAACACTCCATACTCAATATTCTATATTCTATCCTCTATCTCTTACTAGTTCAATAGAATGCAATATTATCATCAATTACCATGTATGTAATCTAACCACTGACTCTACAAGTACAAACCTGCTCTCACTACTACTCGCTACTCAACTACTCTTCCCCACAACAACAAAGTAACCCTATCAAAGTCTTTCACTACAATTGTAACACACACACCAATCAAACACCTCCCATCCTCACATCTTACCGGCATCCTACCATCTTACCACCATCCGTCACCCGCCACCCGCCAAGCCCTCCTTCTTCCCCCCCTCAAAAGTCCCGTTGCTCCCTCCAAGAAAATAAAAAATTAAAAACCCCACACACCCCCACTTCGGACACCGTACCCTTCACCCCATAACAAATTCCAAATTCCAAACTCCCCATACTAATTCTAACTACCCAATTCTAACTACCAACTCTAACCGCTAACAACCCATTAAATGCAATTGACAACATTAAAAACAAACTTCACAAACCCCACCCTCATAATCCGTTCACCCCCAGTTCATTCCATCTTCCCCTCCATTCTCTGATTGGTTACTCTATTAGCCCCTCTTCATACCTCCAATCTTTATAAATATCTTCCATTTTGCCCTTTTCTGCTAATCCTTTGATTATTACATACCTTTCTTTCACTATCAATTAACCAAAAAATCAAACAACAACAACAACAACAACAACAACAATGCTCTCCCAATCAATTACCTCCCAATTGAGACAAACTTTCAAGTCTCCAGTTCTTCGTTTCTCTGCAAGATCACTTGCAACTGCTTCACCTTCAATTCCTAAAACTCAAAAGGCTATTATCTTTTATGAAAATGGTGGTGAATTACAATATAAGGATATTCCAGTTCCAACTCCAAAACCTAATGAAATTTTAATCAATGTTAAATATTCAGGTGTCTGTCATACTGATTTACATGCTTGGAAGGGTGATTGGCCTTTAGCAACTAAATTACCATTAGTCGGTGGTCATGAAGGTGCAGGTGTTGTCGTTGCAAAGGGTGAAAATGTTAGCAATTTTGAAATTGGAGATTATGCAGGTATTAAATGGCTTAATAGTTCATGTATGGGTTGTGAATTTTGTCAACAAGGTGCTGAACCAAATTGTCCAAAGGCTGATTTATCCGGTTATACTCATGATGGTTCATTCCAACAATATGCTACCGCTGATGCAATCCAAGCTGCTCATATTCCTAAAGGTACAGATTTAGCTCATGTTTCACCAATTTTATGTGCAGGTATTACTGTCTATAAGGCACTTAAAACTGCAGATTTAAGACCTGGTCAATGGGTTGCTATCTCTGGTGCTGCTGGTGGTTTAGGTTCATTAGCTGTTCAATATGCAAAGGCAATGGGTTTAAGAGTTTTAGGTATTGATGGTGGTTCAGATAAGGGTGAATTTGTTAAATCTTTAGGTGCTGAAGCATTTGTTGATTTTACTAAATCAAAGGATATGGTTAAAGATATTCAAGCTGCAACAAATGGTGGTCCACATGGTGTTATTAATGTCTCTGTTTCTCCAGCTGCTATTTCTCAATCTTGTAAATATGTTAGAAGTTTAGGTAAGGTTGTCCTAGTTGGTTTACCAGCAAATGCAGTTTGTGAATCTCCTGTTTTCGATCATGTTATTAAATCCATTCAAATTAGAGGTTCTTATGTTGGTAATAGAGAAGATACTAGTGAAGCTTTAGATTTCTTTACAAGAGGTTTAGTTAAATCTCCAATTAAAGTTGTTGGTTTATCTGAATTACCAAAGGTTTATGAATTGATGGAACAAGGTAAGATTTTAGGTAGATATGTTGTTGATACATCATGTTAGGTTATTGGGTATATATAAAATAGGTATACACATATTATTATTATTATTATTATTATTATTATTATTGGTTTTTATATTTTTATGAAATGAATTAATGTTATGAAATTAAGTATATTATAAATTATATTATGTAGTAAAGCAAGTATTGAGGAATGAAAAATGAAAAATGAAAAATGAAAGATATTACATATATAGTACTATTAACTATATTGATTCGTTATATTATCTAACAATTTGTTTAAATCCTCATAGAGTTGATAATTATTACCATTTAAAATATCTTCCGAATTGGTATGGATCTGTCCAAGTATCCATTGTTCCTTTAAATTTTTAGTTAAGGAAAGTAATTCTTCAATCAATCTAACTATAATTGTAGAATTTGATTCGATTTGAATTGCTTCACTTGCTTGAACCTCTGTATCTTTGTCCTGTAAGATCAACAGTTGTTGTATTTCATTGAATTTGTTAAGTATGAGTTGGATGTTATTATCAAATTTCGATAAAATTGTTGTCTGTGACGACATTGTTGTGTCAGCTTTTAAGAAAAAACGAAAAAATAAAAACTAAAAACCGATTCATGCAACAACAATTGGCAATTTGGAAAACAAACAGACTTTCAATGAAAAATGAAAAAAAATGAGGAGAGAAACAAGAGACAGACGGCCGACGCGCACGATGTTTTGGAATGACCCCGGAGAGTGTGCGACCGGTTTCCAATGTTTGCCGGGCCCCATCAGGTGCTTATTGAAATGGGCCAAAATTTCCTTTATAAGACAAGTGTCTGCTTCAATTAATTTAAATGTATCAATACGTGTATACTTTTTCTCCTGTTATTCTATTCTATTCTATTTTATTCTATTTTATTTGTTTCCTTTAAACAGTCAATCAATTAATTGATAAATACTACAACTACAACAACTACTACTACTACTTATAAAAAATGACTTTAGATTTCCTTTCAAGAAAAACCGGTGTCATTGTTGGTGAAGATGTCAAGAACTTATTCGACTATGCACATCAAAAGGGTTTTGCAATTCCAGCAATTAATGTTACTTCATCTTCAACTGCAGTTGCTGCTTTAGAAGCTGCAAGAAATGCAAATTCTCCAATCATCTTACAAACTTCAAATGGTGGTGCTGCTTTCTTTGCAGGTAAAGGTATCTCTAATGAAGGACAAAATGCTTCAATTAGAGGTTCAATTGCTGCTGCACATTATATCAGATCAATTGCTCCAGCTTATGGTATTCCAGTCATCTTACATTCTGACCATTGTGCAAAGAAATTATTACCATGGTTTGATGGTATGTTAGCAGCAGATGAAGAATATTTTGCAAAGCATGGTGAACCATTATTCTCATCTCATATGATTGATTTATCTGAAGAAAATGATGATGAAAATATCTCAACTTGTGTTAAATATTTTACTAGAATGTCTAAGATGAACCAATGGTTAGAAATGGAAATTGGTATTACCGGTGGTGAAGAAGATGGTGTTAACAATGAAAATGTTCATAAAGATTTATTATATACTTCATCTGAAACTGTTTTCAGTGTCTACAAGGCATTAGCTCCAATTTCTCCAAATTTCTCAATTGCAGCAGCTTTTGGTAATGTTCATGGTGTCTATAAACCAGGTAATGTTGTCTTAAAACCAGAATTATTAGGTAAACATCAAGCATATGCTAAGGAACAATTAAATTCTAAACAAGCACATCCATTATATTTGGTTTTCCATGGTGGTTCAGGTTCAACTCAAGAAGAATTTGATGAAGGTATTAGAAATGGTGTTGTTAAGGTTAACATTGATACCGATACTCAATATGCATACTTAATTGGTATTAGAGATTACGTTTTAAATAAGAAAGATTATATTTCTTCAATGGTTGGTAACCCAGATGGTGCTGATAAGCCAAATAAGAAATACTTTGATCCAAGAGTCTGGGTTAGAGAAGGTGAAAAGACAATGTCAAAGAGAATTACTGAAGCTTTAGAAATTTTCCATACTAAAGGTAAATTAAACTAAATTAAATTGAATTAAATTAAGTTTAATTAATTAATTAATTTATAACTTTAATGTGTTGATGAATTTCCGAACTATTCAATTTCTATATTTTATATAATATATAAACATTTAGCTTGTCTATTTATTTAGTTTTTTAATTGATGTGAATTAGAATAAATAACCAAGCAGCCACTATTTCAATCATGGACGGTCGACGCAAGAACCACATCCGTACACCTTCTTTTCACCTGTCTCAGTTTCGCATTTCTCATTTCTCATTTCTCCATATAGAGTCAAAAATCAAAAATCAAAAACTTTGCCACCTTCTCAGTTTCTCGACGAAAACATAACGCTTTGTGACCAAGTTTTTCTTCAACTTGTAGATTAAATTTATTTTTAATTCTTTTTATCTTTTAATTATCTTTTGGAACCAATTAATTAATTTAATTAGCATAATACAACATATCCATCTTATAAAGTTTGGTAAATCACTTGATTATTATTATTATTACTTATTACTATTATTATTATCATTACATTTATTACAAAAAAATTTTTTTGATTGATTAATTAATTAATTTATTACACTAATATAGTATTACTATCACATTATTATAACATATACACAAAACCATGTCTGAACAAGTAGAACATCATTCGAAAAAGAATTCAAATTCCAAATTTAGAAATAATTCTAAAAAAGTTTCAACCACTTCAAATAATAACGATTTAAAGCAAAAAATTACAACTTTGATTGATATTTTCCCTGATTGGACTTACAACGATTTTATGGCAATTAAAGATGAAATTTCAAATCTTGAAGTACAAGATATTTTAGAAGGAATTTTCTCCGGAAAAATTCAAAAATGGGATCAAGTTAGTAATAAAAAGGAAGAGAAGAAGAAATTACAAGATCAACAACAACAACAACTTGAAGAACAATCAACTTCAACTCAGATCAATTCAACTTCCAATTCTTCTACATCTAATCGTCTATCACATTGGGATGATTCATCTTCTTCATCAACTAATCAATATAATTCTGGATCAACGTTTAATCAACAAAGTAGAAAATATCCAAATAATACCACAGCAAATAAACAGTTTAGATCAAAGCAAAAACCACATCAATCATCTTCGAGCAGTCATAATATCAAAAGATCATCACATACCACATCTGGAAGTCTACCATCTCAAGGTTCATCATGGGCCAATGCTTTAAAGCCTGAACATAAGGAACAACCAATAGGTGACAATGTTGAAACTGTTGAAGTTATTGAAAAATCTGAAACTGCTGAAGTAGCTCCAATGGATCATATCAAGGAAGAAAAACCAACTGAGATTCAAAGTAAATTAACATCTAATGAATCAGAACAAGCATCAATTCCAACGAATTCAGCCCCAATGTCATGGGCAGCTGCTTTGAAACCTAAGAAGATTGTCAAACCTGTTCAAGAAGAAAGAGAAGAAGTTGAAGAATTAACCGAAGAAATAAATGAAGAAATTAATGAAGAAGTTAATGAAGTTATTGAAGAAGTTGAGGAAATTGTTGAAGAAATTATTGAAGAAATAATTGAAGAAGTTGAAGAACTTAATGAAGAAATTGCTGAACAAGTAGAGGAAGAACTTGCTACCGAAGAACCAATTCCAGAAACATCTGTTGAAGAACCAGTTGAAGCTCCAGCTCAACCTGAAGTTGAAGCTGTCCAAAGCGAAATTAATAATTTATCTTTGAAGGAAGAAACGAAGCCAGTTCAACAACAACAACAACAACCACAACAACAACAACAACCACAACATCGTAATAACAATAATTACAGAAAGAATAACAAATACTATGACAATCAAAATGTTACCAATGGTAATTACGGCTCAGATATTAACAATTATTTAAGAAATACACAAAATCAATATGATCCAAATTCATTACAAACTCAAAATCCTTATATGTATGGTCAACAATTTATAGATCCAATGAATGGACAAAATCAATTTGGAGTTAGTCCAGTTGGAACTGAACAAGTTTCATCTCCAGCAAATAACTCAATTTTAACAAATATGGTTAATCCAGCAACTGCAATGAACAACATGTCACCAATGATGGGTGCACCAGTTTATCCACCATACTATTATTACATGTTCCAACAACCACAAAATGGATATATGGGATACCCATCAACTCCACAACAACTCCAACCACCTCAACAACAGCAACAACAGCAACAACAGCAACAACAACAACAACAACAACAACAACAACCATCATTTGGTGGTAATACCTTCCAACAAGATAAACTTTATGGTCAATATGGTCAAAATAGCTATCAACATCAACAACCAACACAAACTTCACAGAATGCACCAAACGGTTCAACATCAAATGCAGCTACAACAACTACTGAAAAGGAACCAACTCAACAAAATGCTTCAACTCAAGTTGCAAATCAACAAGCAGCTTCTAACCAGACACCAATTCAACAACAATCAATTCCATATAATCAATATGCACAAGCAAATGCATATGGTCAATATGGTGGATATAGTCAATATGGTCAATATAATGCAGCTGGACAATTTAATTTGTTCAATAATTCAACTGCTGCGACTAATGGATTTGGTGGTTTTACAGGTGCAACATCAGGTACAACCACAGGTGCGACAGGTGCAAATCCAATGGCTGGAATGAATGGTATGGGTGGTGCAAATATGAATTATAATAACTACTATCAAAATAATCAATATCAAACAGGATCAAATGGTAATGAAGGTGATAATGGTAAATGGTATGCAAATTAAACTAAATTTTGTCATACTTTATTTTACTTTTTACTTTTGTTTCTTTAAAAAAAAAACATTTTTCTTTTTATTAAATTGAAAAAAAATATTATATTGATTATTTAGTATCATGTAAATAGATGATTTATTTGCCAATTGGTAACCAAATAATTCATATTTTATAAAATTTGATTTTGTTTCTTGCCGTAATTTTATTTTTCTTTCTTTGATGATGACTTTTTTCTTAACATATTTTTTTTTATTACTATTATATCATTTTCCCCTACTTTTATAAATATTTTGTGTATAGATCTAATATTAATTGCATAGATCATATTTAACTATGTTTTGTAAAACCTAAAACCAATTTTTTTTTGAAAATAAATAGGAAAAAATGAGAAAATCCAAAATGAAATTACAATTTTCATAATTTTCACTGGTTGGGAGAAAAAATTGAAAAATTTTTGAATTGAAATAATTTTTCAGATTAAGTCAACAAAGATAACATTCTAATTTCCTTTCTTTTTTTTTTTAATAAAATTGATGAATTTATTATCCAAAAGAATTATTCAAAAAAGTCATTATTTTAAGATATTTCAAAGGAATCAATCAATCATGTCAATTAAAGATCAAATCGATTTAAAATTACCGAAACAAGAAGAAATCAGACTTGATCCAATGATTGAAAAACCATCAGAGACACAAAGGAAAGTATTCAATCCTAAAAGTAATGCAGTTAAACGTAAAAGGGCCTCTCATCGGAAACCACCAAGAACCAACTTTGATTCAACTAGTCCATTAGGAGTTTTAACTGAATTTGAAATTCCCAATATGCTTTTAAAATATCATTTAAAAGTTTGTCAAATTTTAGAAATTGAAGATCCAAATTCAATTGAACCATTAACTATCAATGATGTCATGAATCCTGTGCGTGATATTATTAATGATTCAGGAGTTTTAGATGCATTTAATTGGAGAGAATTGAAAAATGTTGAAGTTTTATGTATGTCTGCAAAAGGTGATGGATTGGCAATTATTAAAGCACCAAGTTATGAAACTGTTTTAAAATGTCAAGAAATTGCAAATGAGAGGGAGAAGAAACAATTTGCAGAATTGGAGGCATTAGAAGAACAAAAGAAATTATTAGAAAATGAGAGTAATGAAAAGGATTTATCATCTAATGATGATATTAAAATTGAAGGTACGAATAAAAGACAACGTAAAAGACAAAGTGAGGAACCATATAGAAGACAAGTTAATAAAGAAAATTTACCGAAAATTCAAATTGCAACTGTTCCATTTGCATTTCCTGGAGATTTTGTTAATTTAAAAGTTTATCATACAAATTCTCATTATGTTGATTCAGAAATTATTGGATTTACAAAATTATCACCATTAAGAAATGAAATTTTAAATAATGAAGAAATTAATATTGATAATGAAGGTATAATTAAACCAAAGGAAAATCCATGTGCATATTTTGGTATTTGTAGTGGATGTCAATATCAATCATTATCATATGAGAATCAATTATTAATTAAAAAGGAAGTTGTTGAAAATGCATATAAACATTTTTGTAAAGATGAAATTGATTGGGAGGGTAAAGTTTTAAATACTATTCCAAGTCCATTAAAATATGGATATCGTACAAAATTGACACCACATTATGATATACCAAGGAGTGGTAACAATGGATTAAATGTACCAAGATTAGGATTTGGTTGGAGGGGTAAAGGATCATGGTTAAAATTAGATAATATTAAAGGTGAAATGGAATTTAATCAAGGTATTGAATTTAATAATAATGAATTAAAATTAGAACATCCTGAAAATTTTAAAGTTGGTATGAGAAATAGATCAATTAGACCATATTTTGGTGATGTTTTAGATATTGAAGATTGTATTATAGGTACGGATATTGTTAGACTTGGATTCGTTAATGAACGTAAAAGGTTAAATAAAGAATGGAAGGAAGGTATTAAGAGCAAAAAAGGTGTTACAGTTTTATTAAGGGAGAATAATATAATTAAGAATGATAAAGATTTTAACAATGATAAGATTATTGGATCAACTGATATTACGAAAAATAATGAAATTACACAAATTGAAGTTAAAATTGATAATAAAGATATTATTAAAACATGTGTTACAGATAATCAAAAAATTGTTAGTGATTTAGTAGATACAGGATTTGGTAAAATTTTAAGATTTGATTTTATAGCAAATGAATTTTTTCAAAATAATAATTCTATTTTACCAAAAGTTATTAAATATGTTAAAGATAATTTAGATGGTAATAAAGATAATGAACATATGGAATATTTAGTTGATGCATATTGTGGATCAGGATTATTTAGTGTTGCAATTGCATCAGATGATGAAAGTAAAATCAAAAAAGTTTTAGGTGTTGAAATTAGTGAAAGGGCAGTTGAATTTGCTAAAAAGAATGCTGAATTAAATAATATTAGTAAAGAACATTGTGATTTTATTCAAGGTAAAGCTGAGAAATTATTTGAACATATTAATTTTCCAAAGGAGAAAACTGGAATAATTTTAGATCCACCACGTAAAGGTTGTGATGATATTTTCTTAAAACAATTAAGTGAATTTGAACCAAATAGAATTGTTTATGTTTCATGTAATGTTCATTCACAGGCAAGAGATGTTAAATATTTTATTAATGAGACTATCAATGGTAATAAATATAACATTGAAAGTATTAGAGGATTTGATTTTTTCCCACAAACGCATCATGTTGAAAGTGTTGCAGTTTTAGTTCATAAATAAAAAGTAAAAAGTAAAGAGTAAAACGAGTCTTTATAGAGATACAATATATAATTGGAAAGTAATTAATTGAAATAATACACAAAAAATTTTACAATAAGATCATATAATATAAGTAATAATAATAGATAGATAGAAAACTAATAATAATAATAATAATAAAAAATGGAATTATTCTTCATCTTCTTGCTTTTCTAAATATTCATTTTCTTTCTTCTTTAAATATTCAGCCTTTTCCAGTTCATATCTCTTTTTATCAGCTTCAGCCTTTGCTTCATGAGGAGCTCTTTCTTCTGCATCCATTGCCTTCCATTTTTCACCTAACAATTTACCAATTTGACCAAAACTGATACCTGGATTATTAACTCTAACATTATCTCTTTCAGCATTTGCAAAGAACATATAAGCGGACAATGCACGCTTTGGAGCATTTGGATCTTTCTTTTGTCTAGTGGAAGTTTTCTTTGGAGGCATTTTGTACTGTTGAAGAGTGATTGAGAAGTCAAGAGTGTTAGTATTTCAGTAGAAGATGAAAGTTTGATAAACAACAACAACAACAACAACAACAACAATAGCATAAAAAATGTAAACAACACTCAAGCGCGGTTCGAAACGAAATAAAAAATAAAAAAATAAAAAATTCTCAAAAGGGCTGGACTTGAATAAAATTTAAAATTTAAAATTTCAATTTGAAGAATTGTAGGAGAGCTGGAAAGGAGGAGGAAAAGGAAAGTAAAAGAGATTCAGGTAGAATGATGTTGGATATGGCAAATTGCATTGAGTGAAGTTATTGTCTGTGTTTGGTTTGTAATTGATGGTTGTAGTAGGGTGTAGAATAGAGGGTGGGGAGGCATCAATTGGATGAGTTCCACAATCTTGTGTGTATGTGTGTGTGTGTGTCTTTGTAAGGAGGAGACAGACAGAGCTGACAAGAAACTACCCCCTACCTTGTAGTGGAAGACGGATATCAATGACGGCAAAGGGTTGTTCAATTGGATGATTCTGTGAACAGATTGGGCATCTAGTACACCATGAACAATTCATGTGTGTAGCTGTAGCTGCAATACCCATGTAGATAAGCTCAGACAGAGTCCAGCATAACAACAACAACAACAACAACCACTACCACTACCACTACCACTACCACTGCCATTACCCTATGGTCGTAACCATGGGAAGCATTGAGGAGTCAATGGAGTCTGATGGAACAGAACCAGAACAATGTGTATATACATACATACTTAGTGAGTGTGTGCGATAAGTGAAATACCAGAAATAGGTGGTGGGTGGCAAAAGCAAATGGGCAGCTAATAGAGAGGGAAAGTGTGTGTGTGAGAGGATAATAGTGAGTATATTATAGTACAGTGAGTAGTGAGTATTATTAGTAGTAGTGAGTAGTGAGTGAATTAGATTAATTGACTTTAGAGCGCGTGTTGCGACTGCGTCGACGCTTACGTAAGATCCGGCTGTTTTGTTGTTGTTGTTGTCTTTCTAATATGGAAAGCACATACATATCTATATATATATATAGAGCAATAACAGTTCCAGTACCTAACTCAAGCTTTATCCTCAATCACCCACAATGGACCCGTACTATGTCCAGACCATTGCCACAGGGGCCACCTACGATGTTCTAGACGCCAACCAGAACGCTTCCCCCTCTCTTCAACTGAAAGTTGTCATTGTCGGTGATTCTGGTTGTGGTAAAACTTCTCTACTTTCCTCTTATACAAGAGGTTCATTCCCAATGGCATATGAACCAACTATTTTTGAAAATCATAGAACTTTTTACAAAAATTCAATCTCGGGTGATATTATATCCGTTGATTTATGGGATACCGCAGGTCAAGAAGAATATGAAAGATTACGTCGTTTGAGTTATCAAGATGCGGATGTTGTTATTGTTGCATATTCAAATGATGCACCTGAATCTTTACCTAACATTCATGAAGTTTGGGCTCCTGAGGTAATGACATATGCACCTGAAGCTGCAATTATTTTGGTTGGTTTAAAATCTGATATGGATATTAAAATAGATTTAAATTATGCATATAATGTTGCTTATAGTATAGGCGCTGTAACTCATATTGCCTGTTCTAGTATTAAAATGGAAAATGTTAATGAATTATTCAATTGTGTCTTTAATACAGCTTATAATAAGACAAAGATGAAAAAACATCATGAATTAATTCAAAATCAATCAATTAAAAATTCAAATCCTACATCTACATCAAATTCCAATGCAAAATCAAAATCAACATCAAAATCAACATCAAAATCAAAATCAAAAAGAAACTCTTTATCCAATATAAAGATCAAAAAGAGTTCCAAATGCACAATTCTCTGATTACTGTCCGCTTTCTTTATCCTTTGCTCATATAGACCATATACTACCGTGTACTTTCTAAATATATAATTCCTAATTTCCTAATCGGGTAATTTCAAAATACTTGCTTACGTAACGTCGAGCAGATTTTCTCATTTTTAGAATATTCTTATTCTAATATAATGTTAATCTATAAATCTATAATATGAACGTTATCTGTCTGTCTCATATGTTATCATTCAATGATTCTGAATTTAAGATATATTAAAAAATGGAAATATATTCTTTTATCGCTTTGTTTAATATTCATATTTTTAAATATACGAATTAAATCTGATAAACATTCACTGTCGACAATTGAACCAATTTCATTAATTGATTCACCAGAATTAAAATTCAGGCCAATTTATAAAGATTTAAATATTCAAAATTTTATCAAATCATCTCCTGATGAAAAATGTTTAAATTATTTTATAAAATTATTTCAAAGGGAACCAAATTGGAAAATATATCCAAAACGTGGATCAGAATTTAAACATGATAATATTGAAAAATCTCAAGATTTAATTAATTTGAACCTTTATAATAATTGTTATATGGATGGAATGAAAAATAAAAATTCCTTTGAAAAATTGAATGAATTAACAGATTCAAAATTAGATTCAAAATTTTATCCATATCTAAGTTTTAGATTGCCACTATTTCAACATTGGACTGGTATAACATTTAATAATCCAAAGGAAGTATCAAAATATTCAATAAATTCAATACCAATTGATTCGATCGATTATGGACGTGATCAAATCGAATCAATATATGCACCTAATTCAATCCCATTTTGGAACTTTTATAAATCAAATATTAAAGATACAGGTATTGTAATTTCAATTTCTGATAAATTTATTAATGATTCATTAAAGCTTTTAAAAAATTTGAAATTGATTGAAAATCAATTGCCTATTCAATTTATCTATCGTAATGATTTGTCAAATATTAATAAATTAAAATTGACCAAGATTGCAAGGGATAATTCTTATGGTACATTACAAGATATTTGGTTTGTTAATATATCATCATGTTTAAATAAAGAATATAAAAATGAATTTCAATCTTATCATAATAAATTATTAGCTTATTCATTTAATACATTTGAAAATGTGATTATTTTGGATACTGACATTATATTATTTAACAATTTAAATAAATTATTGAAGTCTAAAATTTTCATTGAGTCAGGTACTTATTTTTTCAAGGATAGAAATTTAAATATGTTCATGTCTGAAGAATATATTGATTTTTTAAAATTGACTGCACCTAATAAAATCGATGAATTATTATTTAATATAAATTCGATTGATGAAAAAATATGGAACTTAGATTATTTCAAAAATAGATATTTCCACTATATGGAATCAGGAGTTGTTGTTATAAATCGTAAAAAGTATTGGAATTCAGTTATTTTATCTTTACAATTATCATTCATTCAATCTACAATAATTGCAAGTTGGGGAGAGAAGGAACATTTTTGGTTAAGTTTAATATTATCAGGATTTAGTGACTTCCAATTTGATAAATATTGGACTGCATCGGTTGGTAATATGATTAATATCCCTAATAATGGACATAAAATTTGTTCAATCCATCCAAGTCATATAACGGCTAATGATAATGAATTAATGTGGATTAATTCAGGTATTTTAAACTGTCCTAAGGATATTAATATAGAGAAAGATTTTAAAGATTTAGAAGTATTAAATATTGGTGTCAACTTTGGTACACAAAAGGAATTAAAAAATTGGTATAATAAACCAATATCATTTGAAGGTTTCATTATTCCTTCAGAGATTGATAATATAAAGTTTTCTGAGATTCCTAGGTTTGAACAGACTACATTATGTAATAATTATATGTGGTGTGCATATAGTTATCCAAGGGATAGAAGTATTGTTAAAAGATTTTCGCAAAAACAAATTGAAAGGTATGAATTTATAAGCAGGGAATATATAAAGGAATAAAGTGGGAGGTGAGTGGGGGGTATAATATTGATAGCTAAGTGTCTCATTTTATACACTTGTTTTGTAACTTGGTAATTTGATAAACTTATTCATTTCATTTTCATATTCTATTACCTTATCAAGCATTACAGTCTCATAACTTGGTAACCCTTTAATTGATGAATAATCGACTTGCAATGATGATGATATTGAGGAGAAGGATGAAGATGATAACGATGAGGACAATACTGATGTTGATGAGGAGCTCACATTGCTCAATCCTACTTCATCAGCAAGTTGGAATAACATATCAGTTGGGGAAATCAAAGATTTATCGTTTATCAAAGTTGAAGAATAATTTTTAATTAATTTAAGTACATTTTTTGAATTTGATAAATATGAACGTAATTGTAATTGACCAAAATTTAGTGTATTACACCAATCCCAGATTCTTAAAATTTCTGAATCTAATAAATTTTTTTGGGAATGTAAAGATTGAAGTAATTGCTTTTGCTTTATATTGTCAGTAAATATAACATCGGAATCAAATGTGAATCCAATATATTTTTCAATTGATCCAATAAAGAATTCATTATTTGAATCATATGCTCTCAATTGTGTAACAATATTCTTGTAAATTAATTTGATTGTTTCAAACCATGACATATTTTTCCGTTTCAAACCCTTTGGAATGAAGATATTAATCATATTGAAATTTATATAATCAAGGTGAAATTTGGAAATTAAAGATATAAATTCATTATCGATTTTAAAATCTTTTCCGATAGGGATCGTTAAACTTAGGAAAACATTATAATAGGAATGTTTTTGAATATGATTAATAAAACATAAGATTCTTCTCAGAACAGAATAATCAAACCTAAACTGTGAAAAATCCAAATCAATTTTATTCAATTTACAATTTTCCCAAAGGATGTCAATATGATTTTTTAGTAGAGTTGCATTTGAATAGCTTTTAAAGGAATTATTGGAAATTACAAATGATAAAACTGAATTAAAATATGAATCATTCGGAATAGTAGATAAATCTGATAGATGCTGTTGAATCTGAAATAAGGTTAAATAGTTTGTTGGAGGTATTTGATATTGAATATTTGGTGAAATTTTAATTGGACTTTGGAATCGATGATCATGTGAATCAGATTGGTTGATAACAGTCGTATATACAGTCATTATTTATTGATTAAAAAGTCTTTTTTCTTTCAAAGAAAAGAGAAAGAAAAGGGATTATACATGTAAAACATCATTTAACATATTATATTTTCTATTCAGAGATCTATATATAATAATTTGTATTAACATAATTCATCGTACAATTTAATATGGCTATACCCTTTTTCATGAAGGATTACGGGGAGTTTCGGAAGGAGACCGTTTTCAGTTTTGAAGGTTTAATTCCGGTTCCGGGCCTTCGCAAACACCGACGTTCCCCCGAACACTCTGGTATCCGAGCCGATACCCGAAGTACGTTTACTTCATTATTACCCGAATAGCGTCGGGACTGGCAGTTGAGCCTTCTTTGGTGCTTTTCGTTTTTCATTTTTCGGAGTAACTTGCATATAATCGTCTGTACCCCACATGATTTCCTCCGAGTTCTCCATTTGAATTATAGAAATGTTTCCTATAAATACCCTAGAGTGGCCAATTTCCTTCACTGAAATCATCAAAGACAATATTTCTCATAGCAAAAGCAAAAAATATTAATGACAAATCCAATCTCTCTTAAAGATAAAGTGGTCATCATCACAGGTGCAGGTGGTGGTCTTGGTAAAGTATATGCACTTCAGTTTGCACAACGAGGTGCTAAAGTCGTGGTTAATGATTTAGGTGGTACACTTGGAGGTTCCGGTGGTTCCAATAAAGCTGCCGATGTTGTGGTTGATCAAATCAGATCAGATGGAGGTATTGCAGTTGCCAATTATGACAATTTGGTTACTAATCCTCAAGGCATTTTGAAAACTGCATTGGATAATTTTGGTACTGTTGATATCCTTATCAACAATGCCGGAATTTTAAAAGATTCAAGTTTCAAAAATATGGATTTGAAAACATTCAATGATGTTTTAGATGTTCATCTAAACGGTGCTTTCAAATTGACCAAATTATGTTGGGAAATTTTCAAAAATAAAAATTATGGTAGAATCATAATGACGGCTTCGCCAGCAGGTTTATATGGTAATTTTGGTCAAGCTAATTATTCTTGTGCAAAATTAGCTTTGGTTGGTTTTGGTGAAACTTTAGCTAAGGAAGGTTTCAAATATAATATTAAGGTTAATATCATTTCTTTATTGGCAAAATCAAGAATGACTGAAACTGTTTTACCACCTGATATATTAGAAAAATTATCTCCTGAAAAGATTGCACCATTAGTTTTATTATTAACCTCAGATCAATGTCCTTCAACTGGCTCAATTTATGAAGTTGCAGCGGGTTTATTTGCTCAAATTAAATGGCAAAGGTCGGAAGGTTTATATTTGAATCCATCACCTGATACCTTTACACCTGAAGCAATTTTAAACAACTTTGATCAAATCTCAAACTTTAATAAAAATTATGACTATCCAATTATGTTAAAAGATTATAATAAAGTTTGGGATATTACTTCAAAATTACCAAAAAATAATCAAGGTACAATCAAAATTAATTCATTGAAAGATAAAGTTGTTATCATTACAGGTGCTGGTAATGGATTAGGAAAATCACATGCTTTATGGTTTGCAAAATATGGGGCAAAGGTTGTTGTCAATGACTTTAGAGACCCATTTACTGTTGTTGAACAAATTAAGAAAAATGGCGGTTTGGCAGTTGGTTCAAAACATGATGTATATTCCCAATCTGAAGAAATTGTTAAAACTGCATTAGATAATTTTGGTACTGTTGATATTCTTATCAACAATGCGGGAATTTTAAGAGATAAATCATTTATTAAAATGAGTGAAAGTGAATGGAATCAAGTAATTCAAATTCATGTTTTAGCAACTTTCAAATTATGCAAATTAGTTTGGCCGATTTTTTCAGCTAAAAAGTCTGGGTTCATCATTAATACAACTTCAACTTCTGGAATTTATGGTAATTTTGGTCAAGCAAATTATGCATCGGCAAAGGCTGGAATTTTGGCATTTACAAGAACTTTAGCCATCGAAGGTAAAAAATTGAATATCAAATGTAACGCAATTGCACCTCATGCAGAAACTGCGATGACAAAGACAATTTTCAAAGATTCTGAATTAAATAAATTTTCAACATCTCAAGTTTCACCTATGGTTGTTTTATTATGTTCAACAGAAGCTGGTGGTGTTACTGGTGAATTGTATGAAGTTGGAGCTGGTTGGATTGGAAATACAAGATGGCAAAGAGCAAAAGGTGCAATTTGTCATGATGAACATATTAAACCTGAATTCATAGAAGAACATTGGAATGAGGTTACTGATTTTTCAAATGGTATCACATTAAAGTCTGCTGAAGAATCTTCAATGGCAATTCTTAAAGATTTTGATGATGATGAGGATGAGGATGAGGATGAAGATGAAGCAGAGGAAGAGGAAAATTCAAAGGATGAAGTCTATTCATACGATCATCATCAAGTTATTCTTTACAATTTATCAATAGGTGCAAAAAGTGATGAATTAAAATATGTTTATGAATCTGATGAAAACTTCCAAGTTATACCCACATTTGGTGTTATACCATTTATGAATCAAGAAGATGGTGGATTGAATTTTGATGATTTACTTAAAAATTATAATCCAATGAAATTATTACATGGTGAACATTATTTAAAGATTAATAGGATTCCAATTCCACTAAATGGTGAATTATCAACAAAATCATTCCCATTGGAGGTTATTAATAAAGGTAAAAAGAATGTTTTGATGAGATCAGGATATAAAACGTTTAATTCAAATGGTGATTTATTATTTACAAACATTGGATCATATTTTATTAGAGACTGCCAATCTAAAACTGGTTCAAACGAAATTTTCAATGATGCTAAAAAAGGTTTAGGTAACTTTTATCTTAAAGATTTTGGCGTTTCAGGTAAACCAGATTTTGAATATACTTTCAAAACTGATAATGATTTAGCTGCATTATATAGGCTAAATGGAGATTTCAATCCACTACATATTGACCCAGTATTTGCCAAAGGAGGAAATTTCAGTAGACCAATTTTGCATGGACTTTGCTTTTATGGAATTTCTGCCAAGGCGTTGTTAGATCACTATGGTATGTTTGATGAAATAAAGGCAAGATTCACAAGTTTTGTTTATCCTGGTGAAACTTTGAAAGTTTTGGGATGGAAATCCGGCACAATTGTTAAATTTCAAACTTGGGTTGTTGAAAGAAATGTAAAAGTGATTGATTTTGCTGCAATCAAATTAATTGATGGTACGTTATCATCAAAACTTTAATTTTTTAAATAATTAATTGTATTTGAAGTTTTCTTAAATGTTTCTCCTTTTTTTTTTATATACAAAATTTTATGATTAATGACAAATTACTGCTTTTTACTTTTTACTCCAAATATTAGCTAATTATACAATACACTTAATGTTTTATTCCACTTTCCCAGGTTTCGTTTAAATGATCACCTAAGAATTTTTGGCTGAAAGAAAATAACTTTTCATCATTTTCATCATTAACCTTATTAATGACCAATTGATATTGATCCCAAGCAGCCATCAATTCTGGGATATTTGAAACACCTAAAACTGTTCTACCTTTTTTATTAAGCCATTTTTTCAATGCAAATCTAGTGGCTAATTGAGCTAGATCTTCATTGTATTCAGATTTTAAAATTTTGGCTAATTCATTACATTTTAATTTTAGATCATCACTTCCAGGATGAAATGATCTAGTTTCTTGATATCTCAATAAAGACATTGATAAAATGGATGCATTATTAACTAATTTTATACCTGTATTATTCAAAAAATCTTCATAATAATTTTCTAAAATTGTATTCTGTAAGCACATATTTGAATAACTCATAATTAGATCTAGTTCACCTACTTCTACTGTATCTTTGACAATCAATGCAAGCTTATAAATATAATCAACTGGATATCCAGAAATACCAACGTATTTAATTAGACCCTTAGATTTCATACTCATTAACTTTTTCAATGCCGTTAGTGAATCTTTTACTGTTTTAAACTCGACATCATGTAAGAATACAACATCCAGGTATGAAGTCTGGAATCTCTTTAATGATCTATTAACTGAAGTTTCAATCCATTCAGGTGAGTAATCAAAATCATCCAATTGAATCCTTCCAACTTTTGTACAAATATAATAGTTATTTCTCTTGATCTTCCCATCTTTAATCAATTGATTTAATGCTGTACCTAATAATTCTTCACTTGGTCCATAATATGGAGATGTGTCAATTGCATTTATGCCTAGTTTAAAACCAGTTTCTAGCAAATCCGTGATTGGTAATGCTTGCGGGTTGTCATTATATTGGGTATTGAAAACTGCTCCTCCAATTATTAAAGGAGAAATTCCTTCTAATGTACCAGTAACTTTCCCTAAACCAAGTGACATGTTTCTTACACTTATTCTGATTATATCTTGTGTATTTTTAATAAAAACCGATTTGGGCATTTACCATTAGTAACTTGTACATACATTATCTTAGTTTCCATTCCACTTAAAGTGAAAAGCGAATTTCCAATTTCCAAATTCTTCAACTTTCCAATTTTCATGCATTATTTCTGATTTCAATATTGTTTTATTACTGTGTTGAAATTAAGACGTGTTTTAATGTATACTTTTTTTTGGATTTTGCCACATTTAATGCTTTAAAGTGTTTCTTTCATTCTTTCATGATGTTTCTTTCTTTTAGAAGACAACAAATTATCTAGCATAGACCCTAATGCCTCCTAAGAAGTTTTTCAAAAAGAGATCTTATGACAACGCCAACGGGACTGGTGGTGGTGCTGCTCAGTCTAACTTTAATTCGGCAGATCAACCACAGATTCAATTTGATGTATGTACATTAAGGCTACAATTATAATATACTTTGTTGAATTCCTTACTAACATATAGTTTATATTTTTATTCCTGTTTTTTTTTCTGATTTTTAGCTTGGAGTAGAGAAGAAGAAAGTTACCGTTAGGAAGTTTAAAAATATGAAATTAATTGATTTACGTGAATATTATCAAAAAGATGGCAAATGGTTGCCCGGAAGTAAAGGATTGTCATTAACTCAAGATCAATGGAATGCGTTGTTATCTAAAATGATTGATATTAATGAAGCATTATCTAAAATTGATGATACCCAAGAATTTAATACTATGAAAGCACAATTGGATCATAAGGAAAAGGCAATTGAACAAAATTCTTTAAATAATTCCGCTGCTGGTAATGTAGATTCAACCAATACCCCCGAAGAAGATGATGAAGATATTGATGATGTTGAATTTGAAGATGTTAGTGAAGCCCCAGTTACGAAGAAAGTAAAAAGGGAAGAAGAATAATTTTTATAAGAGTAATCTCTTACTGTATCTAAGACATTTGTATTGATTGATACTCACTACTATTCATGTTTACAAACGCTACTATAGCTGGTATTAAAAAACCTTTGAACTGTAAAGTGTGAAATATTCTTATTATGTTTAAAGCTTTTCAATTTTCCATTTTCCACTTTCGAACTCAAATTAAGAAAAAATATAAAATATCAAGGGAGTTCTCTACACTTTTGTACTTCGTTAATCGACTTTCTTTCTTTTTAGTAACACATATGACTGCTATCTGAATGTCTAACCACAATCACAGAAATAATAATTTAGATCGACAGAGCTGGTCGGTTTCAAAGGGGAAAAATAGAAAATCCATTGGTTCAATATTATCTGATGATAATCAAGGAACGGTAGAACATCATCACGAAGATGTGTTGGACGCAATGGGTTTGATAACTGATGATAGTTCATCCATTTCCCATGTCAATTCACATAGTGATCTATCTGAATTTCTGGACCATCGTAGGTTTTCAGAGATACATCCTGATCAGAAAATGATGAGAGCTAAAAAGCCTTTCAAAACCGATGCATTTACTCAACAGTCAAAATTACTATCCCACAAAAAGGATAGATACGGTTATGGCTCCCAAAATACGGAAGCTGAGTATGCTCCAAGCCCTACCATTACTATAAATACGAATAATAATTATAAACATGGTTTTGGAACTTCAAATCAACCTCATTACTCATCAGAGAATCCATTTTCCTCTCAGAAAAAGTCAGTGGCTCAAAGAAGCTTACTTTCACAATCACTTCCTATTTCCACCTTTTCAGACGCCTATAACGAACCTTCAATAAAAGATGATTCATTGTATGCATCATCAAACCCATCATCAAGGAGACCATCAGAAGTTTCATCGCTTGATGATGTGTGTTTTCCCGTTGACTCATTAGACGAAGTCGAACGATCTAAACAATGGCCAAACATATCATTATTGGAGGAATTTGCCAATGAAGAAGTTGAAGAACAAAAGAAAATCCGTTCAAGTTCAATTAGTCGTACCTCTTTGACTCCATCCGGTGATGATGAAAATTATAACGATAATGTTAATTTCCAATACCCAATAGTGACAAGTGTAGATTTTGGTGAAATAACGGAACCTTTGCTTGTTTCCAAAAACGAAGAAATAGATCCAATCAATGGTCGTTTGAGACCTAAGAAAATGACACCTTGGAATAAACCAGCGTTTGTCACAAGACATGATAAATCGGCTGATTTTAGATTCACTTACTTTAGGCCAGATATACCAGAAACCATTCATTCTCCAACAATTTCTGGTTTACTCCATGGTGGTAGAGGATTCAAAGATCTTTTCTCTCCAGAAACTTACGGTACGCCTACATCTGATAGTAATTCATATGATGCAAAATTTCACAAATCTGCCACTAATATAGGACTATCATCATATCCGACGAATAGTACAACTCCTGCTTCGATAAATACAACATCACCTAAACTATTAGTTCAGCCATTTTGGTTAGATGTCTTAAACCCAACTGAAGATGAAATGAAAACAATTTCAAAAACTTTTGGAATTCATCCTTTAACTTCAGAAGATATCTTTTTAGGTGAAGCTAGAGAAAAGGTTGAATTATTTAAGGATTATTATTTTGTTTGTTTTACTTCCTTTGACGTTGAAGAAGAACATCAAAGACGTAAAAGAGCGGCGGAAAGAGCATTTACCGAAGCAATTCACGAGGAACAACAGAAGGCAAAAAAAGATCGTTCAGTTTTTGAGAAGATTGTTGATAGTTTAAAAAGAAGATCTTCAAGTTCGTCAAATGCATCAATACATACAACATCTTCAAGAAAATCAAAGAAATCTGGTGATCTTAAAAAATCTAGTACTTCAATTTTTTCTAGAAAGACAAGAAAGAAGAAATATAATAAAGATGAATTAATCCCTTTAACAATGTATATTGTTGTTTTCAGAGATGGTGTTATTACATTTCATTTCAAACCAACTCCACATACTGGCAATGTTCGTCGTCGTGTGAGGTTACTAAGAGATTTTTTGACAGTTACATCTGATTGGGTTGGATATGCATTAATTGATGATATTACGGATGCATTTGCACCTCTTATTGAGGCAATTGAAGCTGAAGTTAATTCAATTGAGGATGAAATCATAGCGATGCAATCAGGAGATCATTCCGATAGTGAAGATGATAGTGACGATGAAGATGATGCTGATGGTGGTAATGAATATGATGAACCAGTTTGGATGAAGATCAAACGAAGAAATTCAAATATATTAGGTGATAAAAACTCAATATACTCTAAGTCTACAGTTTCAACAAGTTCAAGTTCAGATACAAAAATTATAAGTTGGAAAAAGAAAGGGGATATGTTAAAGAGAATTGGAGACTGCAGACGTCGTGTTATGTCAATGCTCAGACTTTTAGGTTCAAAGGCAGACGTCATAAAGGGATTTTCTAAGCGTTATAATGAACAATGGGAAGTTACACCAAGAGCTGAAATAGGGTTATATTTAGGGGACATTCAAGATCATATTGTTACGATGGTTCAAAATTTAAATCATTATGAGAAATTATTAGCAAGGTCACATTCCAATTATTTGGCTCAAATTAATATTGACATGACTAAGGTAAATAATGATATGAATGATATTTTAGGTAAAATCACAATCTTAGGTACAATTGTATTACCTTTGAATATTATAACCGGTTTATGGGGTATGAATTGTATTGTTCCTGGTCAAGATCGTGATGATTTGGTTTGGTTTTGGTCAATTCTTACAGGAATGATTATATTTTCTATTACTTGCTACTTCTATGTTAAAAAATTAATGAGCTTAGTTTAGGGATTACGATATTTTTTAGGTGTAAATTTACATTTTGTTATTGTTCATTGTTATTTTTAATAAATACATAATATATAATTGATTAAAGTTGATGTACAAAAGAATTTACCAAGCAATAAATAGAGACACAAGTGGAATAATAGATGTTACTTTGTGTTTAACTATGCTATTGTGGAACAGTTCAAAAGCTATTAAAAGAGGTCAACATAGATAATTGCTAGTCCTTTAGTTAATAGATGTAAGGTAGTTCCTTGGAACTAAACCTGAATCTTTGGAATTTAGATTTTCCGCAAACCACCAATCATCTGGTTGTTTATGTAAAATTAATAAAACATCCTTCTTTTTGAACGTCAGTTCTAAATCCATATTGGCAGTATAATTATATTTTGCTTTACAATAAGCTATTACAGGATATCCTTCAGATGAATGAGATGGTAACTCGTTAACTGAAATATGTCTATCCTTTAAATTATATTGGGATTTTGATTTATGAATAGTTGATGCAGATTTTATTCTACCTATTGACGATTTCCTGTTTGATTTTACCATCATTAACGAACTCCTTCCTATATGTTTATCACCATTGTCAAAGTCGGAAGAGTTAGGAAATAATTGTTTGAATTTATTCTTTTCTGGCTCCTCGGACGAAGATAAAAATGTTTTAGATTGTGACGATTTGGTTGGAGAATTATTTGAAGATTCTCTAACTATATTTGCAAAAGAACTATATTCTTCGTTTACTTTGTCTTTACTTTGTCTAACTGGTGACATCGAATCTCGGAAAACATTGTTGTTGTGAAAACTTAATTTATCATCAGTTAGTTCAGTCGGAAATGTTTTAGATTTCGGGGTATTTAGATTTTCCTCTGATGTTTCTTCCTCATCACTGAATGATAAATCATCATGCGTCTGTTTTTCAAATGATATCGGATTTATATGTGTATTAGCTGTATTTTCAAAACTATGTGAAGATATACTTGTTTGAGTGGTTGGATTTGAATAATTGGACATTGCTTTAAATGTGCTTGGTTCAGATTCTGAATTTTCTTCTTCATTATTAACACTATTTAATTTCATCTGTGATGCTTCCTTTTGAGCTTCTTCTTGCAATTCTTTGAAAGTTTCCTTTGACCTTCCAATTAATGAAAATGCAGTATCAACAGTTTCAGAATTTGGTGGTGGTGGATTCCTCTTTTTTTTCAATTCTTCATGGCGTTTTTCTTCATGAACATCATGATTATTTAAGTTCGGAAATTCAGAAATATCGAATCTCTTTTTTGTTTGCTCATGGAGTGGTCTTGGTTCATTTTTTGCAAAATCAATAAATTCTATAGGTGCAAAAACTTCATCTCCAATTTTAAAATTTTCAACAAAATATAGAATATCTTTAGTTGCACTACATTCTTTTAAATTAACTCTAATATTTTCGGCATATTGATCATTTTCGATACTAAACATGCTTCCAATATTTGCAAATTCCCAGAGATTAGCTTTCAAAAATCTAATTCTAGTTTCTTCACTTAGTTGTAATTCATTACATGATTCATACCAAAGTGAAATCCAATCTCGTAAATGGTTATTATATTTTTCAACATGTTCCCAGTTATCTTCTCTGTATAATAGCATTTTTGCTTTTAATAAAGAAATCTTTTTTTCTAAGTTTTCTAATTCTCTATTATCAAGAGTTAATCTTGAAGATGTTAAAGATTTCATTTCAATACAAATTTTTTCAAATTTTATGCTTTTTGAATCACATTTATTTTTTAATTCTAATAGCTTAGACCACGAAGTTTGAATTTTTGATTTTATTGCTTTTTCTCTCCCCTTTCTTTCATTTATTAACTCATTTAATGGAAAATGTAATGATTCTTGGATTCGTTTTGATTGAATTGAATGAGCTTCTGAAATTTTTAAACATTGTTCTTGAAAGATGTCTAAAGTAGTTTTCAACGTACCAACAGACTCATGTTTTGGTAAATCAACACGATTGATTAATGAATTAAGTTTTCTGGAATATTCAGATTCAAGTGTTAAGAATTCTTTATAGAATGTTGCCAATGAACTTAGTGTCTTGGTTGATTTTTCATTCTTTTTAAATAAGACATTTTGAGCAGACTCGTCAGTGGACCAGAAGTATTTGGAAAAGAGTGGAGTAGCAGGAACAATTGTTATCGAAGACATGAGTAATCTTATAACTATTTTGCTGGTATGTTATTTAATCGTAGCAGAATGTGACAGGTAAGTTCAGTATTTGGGAAGAAAATAAGATGGATGTAGGCAAAACAATTCAATAACGGCTTAGAAAGCTAGGAAATAGCAACCTAAATGCGTTCGGACAATACACAATAAAAAAGAAGGAATTGAGAAAACATTATGAAGCTTTAATTTTATAGTTTGAAACTTGAAGATTGAATAGAAACTCAGAATTACTTGATTAGGCAATTTTCTATGTTTATTTTTATCCGTTTTGAGATGAATTAAATTTTCAATGTTTACGCCGATCGACGCGTCAGAGGTCCCAAACCTCATGATTTCATTGATTTGCCTAACTTCATTGAAAGGATGTGAACTTTATTATGCAAACAAAAACCCTGGCAACAATGAGTGAAGAAGAACATGTCAAGGAAGAAATGACCAAGGAAGAAAGGCTTGAGGCTGCAAGAAAGATGTTTGAAGAGGTGAAAAAAGGCAAGAAGAAGGGAAAAAAGAGTAAGAAAAAGAACACAGATACCCCCGAACCTGAAACTGAGCCTGATGCCACTGCTGTTGGCGATCCTGATGTTGTTGAATCAAAGAGAGAAGTGGATAATGTTACTGCTGATAAATTAGAAGAAGCTGATGCTAATCATCAACTAGAAGAAGCTGAACCAAAGGTCGGAATTAATGATAATCAAATAGCAAGTACAGAAGATCAAAATCAAGAAGACAAAGAAAATCCAGTAAGTAAACCAATGCTAGGTTCTGATAAAGAAGCACTTATAGAAGAGCAGCACACAGAAAATACTAGTAAGCCGGTTGAAGAACCTATTGAGAAGTCTGTTGAAAAATTTGTAGAAAAGCAGGTTAATCAAGAAGAATCGAAAGAAGGAGAGGCATTTCTTTCAAATGAAAAACCGGGAGAATCATCATTTTTAACAGAAGCATTGCAAGCAAATGTTGCAGAACTTACATCTGAAAATGAAAAATTACACGCAGAAATAACTACACTAAAATCAGATAATTTGGATTTGAAACTGACAAAGATGGATCTTGAGATGGAATTAGAGAATCTAAAGGATGAGATTGAAACTCAAAAAGAACAAATTAAACGTTTAACCCGACAATTAGCAATTTCAAAAACAGATTCCCTACATGCAATAAAATCAAATGATGATGATGGTATATCTGTATTGAGCGGGACTGACTATTTACAAAATGCAACGTCAAGTTTCCAAAACTTAACAAACTTTAGTATCAATAATGGATCCCAAGACTATATGGATATGGTTGATATTAAGGAAAGGTTACGCCAATGGAAGGGATGGAATATGGATATGCATGGTTGGAGATCGGTTGGTATGGGACCTGTTGTAGATGTGTAACGGTACTATTAATTTAAATATTAAACGTTTGACACTTTCTGATAATGATCTCGTATTTACCTATTATAATTTATTGGGGTAAGAAGTAATATAACAAAAAACAAAAGCAATCACATCAGTGCTTGTATGAAATGTTGCATAAATCTTAAATCTTATGTTCAAATTTGAAGAAAATTGTGCACATACGCATCAAAATTTCTATTCTTTTATAACTGTAGCAGATCAAAAGATTTGGACGAAAGATTGTAAGAAAACGTATTCTTTTAATAGACATCTTCGTGTCGATGTGTAAGCCTTTTTGCAAAAGAAAATTGACCTCTTGGCCAATTCTAAATTCTAAGATACAAAATCATAAAGGTAATGACTGAATCATAATTTCTACAAAGAACAACAGTACTGGATTAGTTTCTCACTTATGCATACTCTAAAAATACATGTGTCGTATCATTTTTATATTTAATAAGCTAAAATCCTACGATTCGTACTATTACCATTTAGCAAACCGCTATTAATCCCCAATCTAGTTAAAATCCTTTAAGATTCTCATGATTTATAAGGGAACGCGGACATTAACTCTTCAACAAGTAAATTTCAGAAATTGGAATGGTTTACACATCTGATTCGTTTTTTTCTTCTTATATTAATACTAGAAGATTGTATTCTAAATATGTTATCTGCATGTAAAGTACATTCTAATGGTTACACATCAAGGTCATTACTGGCTTTAAGAAATGAAATTCTATTCAAAAGATATAATTCTTCATTATCATCTACTAAATCTTTCAAACCAACCAAAGTTATTGGTATTGATTTAGGCACAACTAATTCAGCAGTCGCAATTGTTGATGATATTACGAAACAGCCCAAGATTTTAGAGAATAGTCAAGGTGATAGAACAACGCCATCCATTGTTGCCTTTACTCAACAGGGTGATGTTCTTGTTGGAGAACCAGCAAAGAGGCAATGGATTGTTAATCCAAGAAATACATTTTATGCCACTAAACGATTAATAGGAAGAAAGTTTGATGATGAAGAAGTCCAAAAAGATGTTAAGTTGATGCCATATTCAATTGTTGCAAGCGAACTTAATGGTGACGCATGGCTAAGTACTACAGTTGGGGAAAATCTTGAATATTCACCTGAACAGATTGCCGGTTTAATTTTAAAGGAAATGAAAAAAGTAGCTGAAAAATCACTCGAATTAAATGAAGGGGGGATTAAAAATGCTGTTGTTACAGTACCTGCATATTTCAATGATTCACAAAGACAAGCAACAAAAACTGCTGGTGAGTTGATTGGTTTAAATATTATACGAGTTTTGAATGAACCAACTGCTGCTTCATTAGCTTATGGACTGGGTAAACAAAACGATGGTATTGTTGCTGTTTATGATTTAGGTGGTGGTACATTTGATATATCGATTTTGGATATTGAAGATGGAGTTTTTGAAGTAAGAAGTACAAACGGTGATACCCATTTAGGTGGTGAAGATTTTGATAACATTTTGGTCCAATGGATTTTGAAGAAATTCAAAGCCAGCACCGATATTGATCTTAATGAAGATATCGGTGCGATCCAAAGAGTTAAAGATGCTGCTGAAAAGGCAAAAATTGAATTGAGTCATGTTAAGAAAACACAAATTGAATTACCATTCATAACTAAGACTGAAAGTATAAGTTATGAATTAACCGAAGATGAACTTGATGAAATGAGTATGTCATTAATTCAGAAGACCATTTTACCACTGAATAAAGCATTAAGTGATGCTGAATTAGGAAAGGAAGATATAGATGAGATTATTTTAGTTGGTGGTATGACAAGAATGCCAAAAATTAGAACAACCGTTGAAAATTATTTTGGCAAAAAGCCAAATATTGAGATTAATCCAGATGAGGCAGTTGCATTAGGTGCAGCGATTCAAGGTGCAGTTTTATCAGGAAGTGTCAAAGACGTTTTATTGTTAGATGTTACCCCGTTGACATTGGGAATTGAAACATACGGAGGATTATTTTCTCCGTTAATTCCGAGAAACACAACAGTCCCATGTAAAGTGAATCAAATGTATTCTACAGCAGTTGATGGCCAAAATTCAATTGATATTAATGTTTATCAGGGAGAAAGACCATTAGTTGGTGATAATAAATTAATTGGTAAATTTAAATTGACTGATATTCCAGCATTACCAAAGGGTATCCCAAAAATTGAAGTTTTATTTGATATTGATGCAGATGGTATTATTAAGGTTAGTGCTAGGGATAAAGATACGGGTAAGAAATCCTCAATTACTGTTTTCGGTAAAACTGGTATGAGTAAAGATGAGATTGAAGAACTTGTAGCTAAAAGTAAAGAAAGCACCAAGGAAGATCAACAAAAGACTAGTTACCTGAAGCATGTTAATAATTTGGAATTGATATGTTTTGACACCGAACAGGCCATTAAGGATTGGGGGAAATGGATGACTGAGGAAGACTTGAAAACTATTAACAAGCATATAGAAACTGTGAGACGTATGATTGAAGATTCAAGACGTGGTGACCTCTTTAATGTGGAGTTGATACAGGCTGCACAGGAGGAAATGAAGGCTGAGAGCCTGGAAATCATTACTCGTGCTGCCAAGCTCAATCGTGAGGCCAAACAGCAGGATCCTTTGTAGATGTCAATGTAATACATGTAAATAAGATATAAGATATAAGATACACCTATCAATATGGAAAATCCAAAATTCATGTTGCCAACACAACAAAACACCTGTCGCGGTGTATTTTCTGTTTTCCATTTTCCTTTTTCGCTTTTCGCGATTTGCCACACTAACTTTTGCAGTTTTCAGTTTTCAGAGTTTCCTTTCTGGTCATAGTTCAAATTCCTGTAGTTCCTTTGCGTTGTTGTTTTGTTGGTGACATTATTGGCTATCGATTTGCGCCTTCCTTGGACCCCAAAGATCTCTCACTTTACAGACGCAAGCTAATAGAAGCTTCATCAGATCACATTTTCAAATTTACAGTTCAAAGTGTACCTCCTTGCAGATCCAGATTACCCACAAGGAGAGTCCCCTCAGTTTCACGCCAGATAGAAGATTCAAAGAAATTATATTTTTAATATACTAAACTTCTTGCTAGATTTCTATTTTTATCCACGTATACTATTATAGATTTTTTTTTGTTAGAACGGGAAATTTCACCTAATCAAATCTTAATCAGATTTTACCTTGTTGTTCCCAGAATTATCAAGTCAATTGAATAACAATGTATAACCACTCCAACCAATCTGCAACTTCGACGGGATCCGGAAGAAGAATTTCAACTAACAATCCTTTTCGTTCTGCTCTATTGCAAGAAGAAAAATCAAGAGAAAGACTGAATTCTTCATCTCCTTCTCCAAATATCGATGATGCTCAGTATAAAAAATGGTTAAATCAACGTATTGAAGAAGAACAAGAAGATGCAAGAAAGAATAGTTTTGATTCAAACGATGAATATGATATTTATGATCACTATAATGAATATGACGATGATGCAGATTCCTTCGTTGAAGGTGATGAAGTTAATCATCATAGTAATTCTCGCTCTAATTCAAAACCATTGAATTTGAGAACTTTCAGTGACAATTCCATTAGAAGAGATAGGGATTCCAATAATCCTTTCGCTAGTTATACAAGAACAGAACGTAGTAACTCTGCTACCCCTGTTCATACACCATCAAGATCAACATTTTCTAATATGATACAGGAGACTGTTCCCTCTGCAAATTTTGTTGCTCCTCCATCTTATGATGAAGTTGTTACAAAAGGTGGTAATAAATATGCAAAGGATGAATATCCAAAAGACGAAAAGAATCCATTCCCAGAATCACTTCCACGTCGTTCCAAAACCGTGAGTGCACGTCGTCCTGCGCCACCCCCACCTCCTGCTGTACAAGCTAATAAACAATCAAACAGATTAAATCCTGATACATTGACTAATACAACAACTACAAGAATTTTGTCTGATGGCAGAGTTAGATCAAAGAGTACAGGCGAGCCATCATATCAAAGAGAATCCAGGGACGATCGTAATAGATCTCGCACATCATCAAGAAATAATGAAACTTCTCAACGTTCACGTCATCACCATCATCGTCATTCACGTGATGCAGATAAAGATAGGGAACGTGACAGAGAAAGAGATAGGGAAAGAAGGGATTATGATAACGACGACTATGATAGACCACGTAGATCTGGCACTTCAAGAAGAAAGAAGTTTGTTCAAGAGCGTTCAAAGAATATAGATACAATTGATAAATTAGATGTTACTGGTTTCTTCGGTGGAAGTAAATTTCATCACGATGGACCATTTGATGCCTGTACTCCTCAACGTAACAAAGACACTAAAGCAGCACCCGTTGCCGCTTTCCCTGTTGATGGACCAAATAATTCTATTAAAGGTATGGCACCTGTAAATTCTAAAAATGAACAATATGATATGGTTTTTGGTATTGATAAGGCAAATGATTATGATTCAGCATATCCAGTTACTAAACCTAGAAGTAATTCTGCTGCTAATTTACTAAATAGAGGTTATACAAATGGTACCGTTGTTAAAAGAGCAGATTCTGCCGATATCGAAAGCTTAGCACCTGTCAAGCAAGGACTAGCACAGGTTAATGCTGGTTCAACTGAAAAATTATATGGTGATACTACATTAGGTTTAGGAAGTAGTACGTTTATGGATGGTGCACCTGCTTATGGTGCAACAACTTCAGAACCTAAAGATAATGGACTGAGTAGAAAGAAAACTTTATTAGGAAGGATGAAAACTATTGTTAGGAAATAATAATGATAGTGATATACCATTTTTTTAATTCACATTGTTTTTTTTTTATTAATAAAAAGTTAGCGTGTTTATTTTCTTCCTAAAACATATGTTTGGTTGTACTATATATCTAGATGTTCTGTATTTGTGTATTTTTGTCTTTACTTTTGATTCATTTTCCAATTTGTTTTCCGTTTGATATATTTTTGAGATCTGTGTTTTTTCCCTTACTTTTCTAACTCAATAAATTAAAAATAAAATTAAAAATAAAATTAAAATTAAAATTAAAATTAGAATTATGACAAGATTTATAAATTTAATACTAGTCTACACATAAAATTAGTTTCACTTCTAGTTATGCTTCTTCATCACTATCTTCCTCGTCATCGTCGTCATCCTCATCATCTTCGTCATCGTCATCATCTTCACTGTCTTCAATTTCATGACCTAAATCAACTAATTGCTTTTTGTATGATTCCTTTCTCTCCATAGCTTCAGTCCATAACATTAATGCATCATCCAATTTGGAATGTGGAACCATATGTTTCATATCTTCTTCCATTTTTTTGATCTTTTCAACTAACTCTTGATTCGTTTTTGAAAATTTCTCAATTTCAGTTGCATTCTTTTCAGTTAAATTTTTGATCTCATCCTCTTTTGATTTCATTTCATTATTAGATTTAGTTTCAACAATACTTAACTTTTCATTTAACTTGGAAATCTCAAGTTCAAAAGTAGATGTTAACGATTCCTTTTGGCTTGCCAAATCATTGGTTAATTTCGAATAATCTTTTTCAAGTTTTGAAAGTGCGTTCTCCTTATTTTTAAGGTTCTCTGACAGTTCCGAGTTTAATTTTTCAACCTTTGAAGATGTAGATTTATTAATTTGTTCATTATCTAATAATTTCTTTTGAAGTTCAGCATTTTCATCTAATAAAGATTTAAGCTTTGATTCCTTTTCTTTAACTAACGATTCAGATTCCTTCAATAATTTCTGTAGATCGGACTTGGCATTAGCTTCATCCTTTACTTTCTTTTCTAAAGATTCTCTTTCTTGAACTAAATTAGTATATTTATCATTGATACTCAAAGTTTCATTTTGATTAGCTTCCATTTGCTTATTCAATACACTTATATCATTCTTTAATTTATCACTTTCTATAGTGAGCAAGTTAATTTCTTTTCGGAGTTGATCTTTCTCATTTCTTAACGAAGTGATCAAAGTTTCTTTTTCAATAAGTGATTTATTTAGAGTTTCAGAAGATGAATCTTTCAGTGACTTAATATCAGCAATGGAATTCTCAAGGGTTTGAGCTTCGGACTTCAATTCTTTAATTTCTGATTCTTTAATGAGCAATAAGTCTTTAACTTGTCTAATTTCTTTTTCTTTATTTAGCTCTAGGGAACTTAACTCTAATTTGATGGTTTTTGAATTTGATTCTGCAACTTCTGTTAACTTTAGTTGACCCTCTAGTTTTGTTTGCAAATCATTAAGTTCGGAAGATGAGGATAATTTTAAGTTCTCTAATTCCTTCGATAAATTATTCCTTTCTTCGGTAATTTGATCGAGCTTTCCATTAGTATCAGATAATTCCCTTGACAAGTCGGAAATTTTAAACTCTTGTTCATTTTCAGCTCTCTTTAACTTTTGTTCGACCTTACCCTTCAAAATAGTCAAGTTTTCTAATTTTTCATTTAATTCTAAAATTTGAGCATTTAATTTCGTAATTTCTAAATCGTTTGATTTTTTCATTTGTTCTAAACTCTCCAATGATTTAGCTAATTCTAATTTTGTAGCATCTAATTCTGATTCTTTTAGAGACAATTCCTCCTTTAAGGCAGATAGTTCTTCATTTGAATGATTTTCGAGATCTACCTTTTCAGTTTTTAATTTTTCAATCAATTCTAACTTATCTTGAAGATCTGATTTTAGAGTCGAAATTTCTGAATGTAGTTTTTCAATTGATTTTTCTAATTGCTTCTTATTTAAGTTTAATGCATTGATTAATTTTTCATGTGATTTTTCGTTTTCATGATATCTCTTGTTCAAAGAATCCAGTTCAGATTTGCAAGCATCAAACTTCTTCTTGGATTCTACTTTCAGAGTTTCATATTCTTTATCGGTGCCTATATGGGTTGTCTTCAAATCACTTAATTCGTTTTCTAATACGGAGATTTGAGCTTTTAATATCTCAGTAGATTCATTATGTCCATTATTTAATTCATCAACCTTTAAAATTAAGCTTTCCTTCTCATTGTTTAAAATCTTGATCTCTTCATCAGCTATTTTAGATTGCTCCTTCAATTGATCAATTTGCTTAGATGTATTTTCTTTCAAGGATGAAAATTTGGTTTCCATATTCGAATTTACGCCCTTTGTATTTTCTAAAATATCATTCAATTTTTCAATCCGTTCATTGAGTATCTTAAGTTCTTCAATCTTTGATTCTTTATATGATTCAAATTCGGAATTCAATATTTCCAATGATTTATCCTTTGAAACAATTAAATCTGACAATTTCTTCATTTCATCTTCCAATAGCTTGATTTTAGAGCTATTTTCAATTTTTGATTTTTCAAAATTGGAAGTTATTGTTAAATTTGACTGTTCAACTTCATTTAGCTTTAATTGAATAGATTCAAGATCTTTTGTTAATTCTGCAATTCTGGATATATTAAGGGTATCTGATTCTTTCAACGTACTCACTTCCTTTGACTTAAGGTCAATGTCAGAGTTGGCCTCATTAAGCAACGATTTCAAAGTAGAGATTTCGTCTAACTTTAATTGTTCTGCATCTTTTAATTCTTTGATGGTTGACGACGATGATAATTTAAGTGCTTCTAATTCCTTTTCGATTTTATCATTTTCCAATTTCAGTTTACTTATTTCTAAATCTTTGGACTTTTCTAATTCTTGCAATTTAGCATCAATTAAATCTTTTTTGTTTAAAATAGCATCATGTAATTTGGATTTTTCATCTAATTTTTTGTTTAGCTCTGAAATTTCAAGATCTTTTGCTTCTTCTAATTTGGCAAGTTTAGATTCTAAGTCCAATTTTTCCACATTAACAGCTTCTAAAGATTCAACGGAAGCCTTCAATTCATTTTCCAATTTGAGGATTTCTTTTTCTTTAGCACTTTTAAGATGGTTTAACAATTTTTCATTTTCGGAAGCTTTTGATTCACTTTCCTCTAAAGATAATCGAATTGATTTTAGAGTTTCATTTAATTCGTTTAACTCAACTGCTCTGTCTTCCTTATATGCTTCGAAATCTGAATGCAACGTAGAATGTTCAATACTTTTATCATTTAATGATTTATTGATGGAATTAATCTGCTTATTCAATTCAGTTATTTCTGATTCTTTAGTTACTTTCAAACCTTCCAGCTCTTCATTGATCAAATTATTCTTGGATTCCAAATCAGATTTTATTTTTTCAATTGATTTGATCTGATCTGTCAATTTTAAAATTTGAGCATTGTTATCTTTCGAAAGTTTATCATGTTTCTCCTGCAAATCTGAATGGTGGGAATGTGCTAACTCCAATTGGTTGGTAATTTCAGATACTTTCGATTCTAAGTCTTTTAGTTCCTTTTCCTTTTCTTCCTTTTCAGAATCTAAAATTTTATTTAATGATAATTTATCGTTATTTAAACCTTCAATTAGTTCATTTAATTTTTTGATCTCATTTCGGGAGTTTGAAAGTTCAAACTCCGATGATTTCTTTAATTCGAGAATCTCTTTCTCGAAGTTATCCTTCTTAATCATCAATTCATCAATTTGAGAATTTAATTTAGATACAGATTCATTCAGGACAATAATTTCATCATTTTTAGCTCTTTCTATATTTGATAACTTTTCAAGTAAATCACTATTTTCCTTCAGTTTAGATTCGATTTGAGATTTTGAAGCGTCCAATAATTGGTTGATATTTGAAATCTCTAAATTTTTAGTATCATTAGTTTCAGATAGTTTAAGTTCAAGCTTTGAGTTTTCAGTTTTCAACAATTCAACTTCAGATTTTATTAACTCTTTTTCTTCCTTTATTGAATCCAATAACTTTTGCTTTTCAATGACATCATTATTTAAAGATCTTGATTTTTCAGAAAATTCCTTCATATCCAATTCCAACTTATCCTTGTTCAAAACATGAGATTTAAGTTCATCCTTTAATTTATCAATCTGGTCCGAATATTGATCTCTCATTTGTTTAATAGAATCTTCATATTGTGCAACGACTAGGTTATGTTTCTTTTCTAAAGTGTTAACTTTTTCAGTCAATTCAGCATTTAATGATTCTAATTCAATATTTTTTTGTTTATTTAATTCAAAACCTTCAGATAAACTATCAATAGTACCATTTAAAGCTTCAATTTCTGTCGAACTTTCTTCTTGTAATGAAGTGAAATCTTCGAATGTTGAAGTTAATTCATCTTGTAATGTTTCTAATTTATCATTCAATATTTGCTTTTCTTGGATTAATTTACTCTTTTCCCTATTTAAATCAGTTAAGGTTACTTTCAAATCTTTTAATTCATTTGAATACTTTTCTTTATATTCTGATAATTCAGTGGTTGAGGAAGCTTTTTGGACTTTTAAGGATTCGATAATTTCAGCAGCTAATTTCAGTTTATTAACTAATTCTGTCGATTGAGCTTCTAATTCATCCAATCTCTTATCTTTCGAAGACATTGATAAAACTAATGAGTTATAGTCATCTTTTGATTTTTTCAATTCTGTAGATACTGATTCTAATTGTGACTCCAATTTTGTAATCATCTCATTTTTCTGCTTTGTGAAAGTTAGTAATTCTTGTTTTGCCTTATCTAAAGAGTTCTGAATATTTGAAATTTCTTTTTCCAAGGAAGTTACTTTCTTTTCACTTGATGCTTTCTCCTTTGTTAAATTCATCAATTCTCTACTCATTTTATTAATACCATTCTCAGCAGTTGATTTTGATCTTTCTGTTTCATCAAGATTATCCTTAATTTGTTTATTTTCAATTTCTAGTTTTTTCAATTTTGCTGATGTATCTTTTAAATTTTTAGTCAAGTCGGATATCTTCAATTCTAAAGACTTCGTTAATTCATTTAATTTTTCAACTTCTGAAACAGATAATGATAATTTTTCTAATAATTTATCCTTTTCACTTTCAAGTTCCTCCATGCTATTTAGAATTTTTTCATATTTTGTCGATAATTCATTAAATTCCTTTGATGATTTCTCAATTTTTTTCATTTGATTATTACTCAATTCTGTGGAATTAGATTTAAAATCTGAATATTCATTATTTAACTTTGATAGTTTCTCTTGGATCTCTTCATATGCAAAATAATCCAATTTTTTGATTGGTTCAATTTTTGGATCTCTACCAATTGCTCTTATCATTCTATGAGAATTTTCACGAACTAAATCTATGAAAATTTCATCAAAATAAACTTCAGGTAAACCAGATTCATCCCTTGATGGTTTGACCCAATCTAACTCTTTAAAATTTAAAACATATTTATTATTTATAAATTGTTGAATTTTGAGACTGAATGAATGAACACCAATTTTTTTAGAAAATAATAAATGCAATTGTTCACGTGAAATGGGTGATGATTTTCTTGAGAATTCGTAAACAATGGATAAAAAGAATGAGATTAAACCTTGAACTAATTCATTCTCATTTAATGAATCTACTATGTATGCAATTAGTTGATCTAAAATCGATGAATCTTTTAAAAATTCATCAATTACCTCATAACTTTCCCAACACCATTTTGACAATAACATAAGGTAAGCAATTGGAACTCGAATATCTGATTGTTTCAATGATGTACATAAAGCCTGAGAAATGGCAGAAACAATTGAGATAACATCTTCATCTTCATCCTCATTTCCTAAAATGATTGAAAGTACCTTTAATTTTGATTCCGGATAATCTTCAAAAATGTATAGTAAAATAATCGAAGCAAACCAAATTTTATAAGGATTTAATTTGAAATTATCAACTTGAATCAAAGTCTGAAATATATTTGCCTTTGATTCTAAATTATTCAGATCTATTGATGATGGATTGGTATCTAATTTTTCTAATGGTAAAGAATCAATTGATCCAGATGATGGAGATCGTTCATTAGCAGGTAACAATTTTTCAAGAGTTGATTTATTCTTTTTATTAATTTCTTCTTCTTCATTTTCTTCTTTATTTTCTTCTTCTCCATTCTCTTGATCTTTGTTATCAGTATCAACATCCTCCGTTTCCTCTATAGAATTTTCTATATCATTTAATTCATTAAAAGTATAAATTTGATCATCAATAAAGGCTATTTTAGCTTCAGTATTATTCTTGAAGAAAGCATGTAGAGTGTAAGAAGCAGCTGATCTTATATCAAAACAATGGACTGAATTAACGTGTAAACACCAATTTAATAGGGCTACTGTAATGGGTACAATATCTTCAAATTTTTGAGCAGATGAAGGTAAACTTGGATCCAAATATGGAACGTCAACTTGAGAAAATTTGAATTGAACTTCATTATTACCTCTAATAATATCAGAAACTGTTAATAAAGAAATAACCCTTAAATCATTTGGAATATTTAAAGAAAATATTAATTTCAAACAAGATAACATTATACCACTATTAACTAAAGAATCTTGAGCACTTTCAATATTTTGAGTATCTTTAACAACGAATAATCTACAAGTTTCTAAAGTTGTAATTACATTATTCAATCTTTGATCATTCCAAATGAATTTTATTGAAGATATATCGATACATTCTTTAATTAAATTAACCAATTGATTTAAACAATTTGTTTCAATAAAATATTTTTGATTTGATGAATTATATTTAAGTAAATTTGTAATTAATGAAAGACAATCTTGAACAACAATTGTACCTTGAATACCACCATCTTCATTTATAATTTTGTATAATTTATCAAAAGTATTTTCAAAAACTACAAGTTTTTGTAAATTAAAATTATCCTTAACAATCCCCATTAATAATAAAATTGCTTCATTTCTAATTGGTTCATAAGTATCATCTAAAACTTTACATAAATTTGAAATTGCAGTTGGAGATTTTAAAATTAATTCTTGAGTTCTTTTATTTCTAGTTGAAGTTAAAGCTTGTAATAATTGTAATGAATAAATTTTAATATGAACATCATCAAATTCTAAAAAATCAATAATTAATTCTAAATTTGAAATATTTTGAGTCAATTCATCAGCAATCCAAAGAGAAAATTGATCAGGTTTAACATTTTGAATTAAAATTGAAGGTGAAGGATATTTACCATTTTTATTTCTTGATTGAGAATTAATCCAATCTCTTGTTAAATCATTATCACCTTCACCTCTAATAAATAAAATCAATAAAGTTTCTAATATTGCCTTAACTATATCAATATCATAATTATCATTTTTTAAAGTTATGAATAATTGTTTGAGACCTTTGGCAATTACAATTTCCCTATATTGTCTACTATAACTTTTCAAAGCTAAAACTCCACCACGTCTATCAGAAACCAAGGTTGCATGAGATAATCTATCAACAACGGTAGATATATTATCATCAACTTCCTTTTCAGTTGCACTCTGAGGGGCATTTATAAAATTCTGAAGCAGTTCCATGACTGAAGATTATAGGAGTGATGGGGCTATAAATATTTATCTATTAATAGAGTTGATTTATTGATATATTGTTAATGTTGAACTCTTCAACGTCAGTCTTACATACATACGTGTCTCAAATAACGGTCTGGTCGATCGACGCACCCGTGGAGGCTCAGCCAACAAGAAAAATTTAAACTTTCAAATTTGATCTGGTTTTACAACAAAGTGGGGGAGGAAGTTAGGGGGGGACTGATATTCAACAAATTGGTATATAATATAATATACGTACATATATAATAGAGATTTACAGAGAGAGAGAGATAAGAATAATATTAAATGATGGTTGTATATATATAGACATATATTTAGATGACATTAGGTATACTACTTACTAGATCAGGATGGGTAAACATTGTATGGAGAGATCTTACGTATTAGACATTACGTATATATATATTAGATATTATATTATATTGTGGTGTGACCTTATAATAATAATAAATTAATAGCTGTGTATATATGTACTACATAGTAATTCATTAAAATACACTCCATTTGGGGAAGAGATGACTGGGGAGGGGAATTGGGAATTGTACAGTAACGTTATTTTCAATTGTTTCCTCCTTGTTAGTTGCTCAATCCTCCAATCACGACGTTTCTTTGTTGATTTTGTGGTCACACTCTCAAATTAAGGTGGTCATGGTCATTCATTCCATTGGAGTTGCTGTGTTGGGTTCTGTTTGGTTGGGTGGCATATATCGGTCGTCGTATATGGGGGATGTATTGTATAGCTTCTTCTTTTATTTTTTTTTTTTATAAATATCCGACATTTCCCACAACTGGTTTTATCACCCCGTAATTTATTGATATATGTAATCTCTCTTTTATCTATCAAACAATTAACCTAACACTAAGAATACGCCTTTTAGCAAACAGCAACTCTCCCCCCCTTAAATTGAATCTTTTTTGAAACTAATCCCATTGTATAAGATATTTTCAAGATGGCAAAGAAAAACCAAAAACCAGTTCACATGGAACCTGTTCATATTGAACATTTAGATAAACCTCCAAAAGTTAGAAACTCAAAAGAAATGTTTTTCGAAAATTTAGATGATTTCGAAAGATATATTATGGATGAATCTTGGGATAACGAATTTGATAATTTGAACATTCATGTTAAATACTTACCTCCTTTTATTGTCAATCAAACAAAGGGTAATGAAGATAAAATCAAACCTCAAATGAACTCTTTAAACAAAAAATTTAGAAGGCATCTCCAACATCATGTAAAGAGACATTTGTTACCTGACATTAAAAAAATGTCTGGTATTGATTATGATTTTAGTAAAGACGGTGAGGAATTAATTCCAAATATGTATGGTACTTCAAGTGTTCATAGATGGCATTTTAAAGATGAGACAAATCACGGGTTTGATGAGTCTGAATTTAAAATGAGAGATCATTGGAAGGTGGAAGTTGATATTGAATCAAACTCAAATAACCCTTGGATCGATGTTACTTATAAATGTATTTCAGACATTCCAGTTGATGAAGTTTCTCCTAACATTGTCTGAATTTATATTAAGTTGTTAACTATTCTAATCAATTATCAAAAACATTAAACATTTATTTATTTGACATCTTTCCTCTGCGTTTTGATTTATCACTTTTTTACCCTTTTTTTTCCTTCATCCATACATATATATCTATTTATATCTATCTATATATATCTTTATAACGATTAACGACTTTATGACTATATTAAAGAATAAAAACTAAAGATAAATCTGACAGGCTGAGAATTCGCATTTTCATGTTCTGTTGGCCATCTGAATTTTGAATTTTTGTAAATTTGGCTCATGTTGCTTTTGAAAGAACTTGCTGATCCACGAGGTGGCATCTTCTTTTATTAATTAACCACACAAGGACAATATTTAACAGAATTAGGACAATTAGATACCATGGCTTCTGCTGTCCCTTATGATCCTGATGACTTTGATAACAATCCATTTGCAGAAAGCAGTATAGTGACTCCTGAATCTTATCAACAAACCACTGATGATCAACAGGAAGAGGAGGAGATTAAGGATGATCATAATAATCATAATAATTTCAATACTTCAGTTCCAAATACAGCTACTACATCAAGTACATCCGCCAATACTACGAATGAATCTGAATTTAATGAATTCCCAACAGAACTCGACTTAAAAAAATATTTACCTGAAAGATTACATAAAGATAAATTTCAATTGATTATTAAAATCCAAGAAATTGAAGCAAATGGTACAAATACCCAAAAAAATCCAATTTTCAAATTTAATGCAAAGGTAACAAAATCTTCAGCATTTCGTAAAGATATTTATAAAAATGTTAGAAGAACTTATAAAGAAATTGAATCATTATATAAATATTTGATTTATAATAATATTGAAGTTTTCGTACCTGCATTACCATCAGTTTCAACTTTATATACTTCAATGTCACCCGAATTTGTTACATCGGTTACAAATTCTTTCCAAGATTGGTTTAATAGAATTTGTTGCAATCCAATTTTGATTAAAAATAAAGAATTCTCATTGTTTTTCGAACAAAGTGATTTTAATTATGTACCTTCAAAGACAAAACCTTCAAATAATTCTGTTATTGCAACTGGTTTAAAAAGAAAAACTTTAAAACAATTTCAACCTCCTTATGATAGTTGTGAATATTTAGCTCGATATAGGCCAATGATTAAAGAAGTTTATTTAAGTTGTCAAAAATTATTGGAAAAATTAGAAAGGTGCCTGAAATATCAAAGACAATTTGCATTTTATAATAATGAGTTCATCATATTACTGGGAGATTTATCAACTTTAGAAAGTTCAAATGAAATGTCAAAAGTTTGGAAAAAATTCAATAAATTCTCATCAATTTTTAATGAAACTGATTTGATTAAAAATGTTAGTTTTACATCTGAATTAATAAGCTTTTTTAAACAAATTAGTGATGATTCATATAATATTAAAGAATCACTTACAAATAGACATTTATTAATGAGAGAATTGATTAATGCTGAAGAAATAACGAAAAAGAAACATTCTACTATTGCAAAATTAAAAATGAAATCAACTATTGATCCTTTGAAAGTTGATGAGGCAATTAGATCCTTAGAATTTTCAAATAATCATGAAAGGGAATTGAGATATCAAGTTAAAAGGACAACTTATGAAATGTTAATTGAATCAAAGGAATATATTGGTTATATGGTTTTAAGTGCCAAAAAACTTTTCAAAATTTTAGCAAAACATCAAATATTACAAGAACGTAAAAAACTTAATTTATTAATAAACAATAGATTAATCAATCATCAAGATTCTTTGAGTCGTTTAGGTAGAGAAGATTTACCAAATCCAACAACAAATGGACATCATGTTGAATTACAACAAGATTCTTGGAATTCAAGACCTAAGAAATCATATTCTGAACCTTTGAGTCGAAATTCAAGTCAAACTAAAAATAATAATGATATTAACGATGAAATATCAAACGTTGATGCAAAAAGTGCAGCTTCTTTATTGGCTGGTGCCAATTTTTAATCATCATCTTTGATGCAATATTTTTTAAAATACTATCTATAATCTGTTTAAGTAAAAGAGTTGTAAAACTGAACTTGTTTCTACTATAATAAATTTCAAATAAAGGACAATAAATAATACCAGCTTCACTGGGGGGGAGAAACAAAAACCTCCCATGAAATTTTATGGGCAATCGGATGTATTTTTCCATGAGGGCTGATTTCTTTGCCCACAAACAATTTTCTTCCCACAGTAATAGCGACCTGTTCTCTAATTTATGTTTAAAGGACGACTTACATCTGAATCATGTAAAAAGCTTGCTTAACAATCAAAGGTTACCACATAGGTTATTGCATTACTTGTCAAATATGTTTAATAAGACACCACAAACTCCAGACTTGAATTTGAATTTGAACCTGAATATAAAATCTCCTTGGGGAAAGAGAAAATCGGTAGGTACGCCTGCTTTAATTGATTCATCAGCATCCTCTGATGATATAAGTAGCAATTCACAATCGATTGATTCACAAAGTCATAATAAATTATTAATTAAAAATCCCTTAAAATCAATTAAAAACCCGTTGAAAAGAAATGATGATGATATTGATACCAGAGATTATTATCCTGCAAGTCCAAATTTAAATTTTGGTAATTCATTAGATAATAATAATAATATTACATCATCATCATCACCGAAAGTTACTTTAAATTCATTAAAATCTCCAAATATTTCAATACCTAAATTCCGTTCAAGTGAAAACTTATCAGCTGGTTTAGAAATCATGCCTTATGGAGTTTATGAACTTCAAAAATATGGTATTGTTGGAAATGTTCAAACTTTGGCATTTGATCCAACACAGTCATTGATGGCAGTAATAACGCATTTTAATAAACTTTATATTTTTGGACAATCTAGGGTACATGTGGATATTACAATTGATTCTGTCAGTCCAATTAGGACATTAAAATTTATTAAAGGTATCTATTTGATTGCGATTGATTCAGCAAATAGTATTTTTGTTATTTCATTACTAAGTAAAAAAGTCATTCATACATGTATAGCAAAATTGCCAATTACTGCATACGCAAGTGATTATTCATTAGAATTTGTCTTTGTTGGATTGAAAAATGGATCTGTTAGAGCTTTTAATATCGAAACAGGTAGAGATACTATTTTAAACTTAAGAGAACAACAATCCCCCATTTTTACATTGGAAGGTGGTTCAGAAATTACTTCTCTGAGTATACATCCAAGAGATATTGGAACCTTATTAATCTCTTATTCAAAAGTTACGGTTGTTTATAATTTAGTTGAAAATTCAATACTTCAAAATTTAGTTTATAAAATTCCAAAAACTGCACCGGGAGGTGAAAATTCAATGTATGAATATGATTCTGAAGGATTTTATCATCCTAAAGTCTTACATAACGTTTGGCATCCAAACGGTTTACATTGCATCACTGTTCATGTTGATAATTCGATTGTATTCTGGGATGCAAAAACTGGTGAGAAAATTTTAGCTAGAACATTATTTGATGTCGATGTTGATGAGCCAACTGGTAAACAACAAAAGGTAAATAAGAATAGAATGACAAAAATTAAGAATATCAAATGGTTATGTGAAGAAAATCCTGAAAAGACTTCATTGTTAATTTTAGGTGGTGATGCTTATTCATCTGATGATTATCATCAATTGATTAGAATGGATTTTGGTAGAATGCTTTCATATTCCTTAACATCATATTCTCAAATGTCAAAATATTATGCACAACCGAGAGAACAAAGGATTTTCGCAATCCATTCAAATGCATCAATTGTTGACTTTGTACCATTAGGTGAAGCATCACCATATTTTGATGGTTGTCATGATTCAAAGTTAATTTCAGTTATAATGAGTGATGGAACACTTAAATTTTTGCATTACCCTGAAGGTCAGATGTCCACTAAGGCAAAATATTTTCCATCAACAATTTCATGGTTAAATCCTAAAATTACATGTTCATCTTCATCATATTTAGATCGTAGAATTTTGAATAGCATGACAACTGTTAAAAATTCTAATGAACTACCTGATTCAATTTTAAAAGGTGGAATACCATGTAGACCAAAATATAAGGCAGATGCTGGCTCATTAATAATTACAGGTCATGAAAATGGATTTGTCAGATTATGGAATTCATCAGAGGGTGATTTAGATAGTAGTAATGTTTTCGAAATTGACATTTCAGAACTCCTTCAAAGAGATGATGATAGTGTAACTATCAAGCATGTATCCTTTGCCCCAGAAACTTTAGAAATTGCATGTAGTCTAAACAATGGAGATGCATTGATCTTTGCTTACCAAATGAATAAAAATTATAATCCGAAAAGTGTTAATAATGTACCTACTAATTTACAGAGTTTTTCATTAGAGAAAAGTGGTAAGGCCTTGATTAATATTCAAGATAGATCACCAACAAATATTAAAAAGGGATTTATGCCTAAATTAATGATTAAATCATTGGATAATGGATCAATTACTTCATTGAGTACAAGTAATTTAGGATTTGTTGCAATTGGTTATGAATCAGGTAGATTGTTATTAATTGACAGAAGAAATGGTACAGTTATCTACAATGAAATTCTGAAAGATAAAGGATTATCAATTCCTATGCAAGCAACATGTGTTGAGTTTGGTTATGGGTTACATAATCAAAGTCCAAATCAGGGTCGTATTTTAATGTATATTGGTACAAAGATTGGTAGACTCATAACATATGAAATTTCTGGGTTGCCTGGTAGTTTTAGGGTTAAATCTATTGAACAAATTGATTCAAATGATGATGAAATTAAATCAATTATTGTTATAAATTCAATTACTGGTAGGCCATTAATTCCAACATTAGATCATTTAAAACGAGATATTTCAAGTGACAAAGTTTATCCTTATGTTGTAATATCCTCAAAATCAGATATTAGAGTTATTAAAAACAATTCGAAAATTGCACATAAATCATACAATAAAGGTGATGTTTCTAGAATTGGAATTACTGGTGCAAAATCTCCAACAACTGGTAAGATTGCATTTTGTTTAGTTGTTATTTTAGGTAAAAGTAAATCAATTTTATCATTAACGATTCCATCATTAATGGAAATGTCCAATTTAAGAATTCCATATAGAATTGACCCAAATTTTTCAACCGGTAGTTCCATTTTACCATTAGGTGATGTATTTATTAGAATCAATGAAACTGAAGCATCATTAGTAAATATTATGAAAATTAGAACTCCAATTATGTCGATTGAAACAAATAAATCAATCGATACATTATTTCTTAAAAATATCACCGTACCTTGGAGACCGGGAGCTAATCCAATGCTTAAAAATACACCTAGTGTTTCATATTCTCAACTTTATTTATTATTAATTGGACGTGAAAGATCAAATAAATCAAGTTCTGAAGAATCCGAATTATCATGGGAAGTATCATGTTATAATCCTGCAAACTATACATATATAAGTACTGCAAAACCAATATACTATAATCCAAATTCAATTCATCAAAATGCTTTATTAATGGAAACTCCAAAACGATTAAATATTAAAAAAACTACCAATTCTGGGAAAGGTTGGTTTGATGGAATTACAAATTATACGAGTACAACACTTGAAAATGCCCAAAATAATGTTGATAATTATCTAGGTGATTTAAATGAAGATTTTGATAAGATGCTGTCAGAGGCGAAAAATGATGCAATCAAGGGGATGATTGGTGGTAAATTTATATAGTTCTGGCTTAGTACTCAGTATGTAGTAGATTAGTGCACAGTGGACACCAAAGGAAACGCGAACTCGTACATGAATTTCATAACCTTTTGTAGTACAGTGCAAAATTAGAATTTAGAATTTCTAGATTCGATGGAGTTGTACCTTCATAAATCAACCAAGCAATCAAATAGTTGTTCATAGGCATATACAGCTAGAAACATAGCAATGTTTGGCATAGGAACTTTATTCTATGCGATATTATTCTTTATCAATGGTATTGCCGTACTCAGCGAGGATAGATTTCTTGCTAGGATAGGTTGGTCATCCAAATCATATTCCAACAATAATTCCAATAATAACAATTCACAATTTCCTAATCAATTTGGATATGGAGATTTTAATATGAATGGTTCTGGTGGTAAGATCGGTGGTAATGAAGGAATCAAGATGAGAATAATTAATTTAATAAATGCAACACGTACGTTATTACGTATCCCTTTAATTATCGCTAATATTATCGTTATCGTTTATGAATTAGTCCTTGGTTGATTATTTTATGTGATAGTATTATTATAAAGGGTATATAGTTTTTTTTTTTTAAAAAAAAAAAGTTTGTTTTGTTTTATAAAGCAATTATAAAATATAATTTCAAATGATCAAAATGTTACTTTTAATTTTCGGTTCCTGATTTGTTTTTGATCCCATTTCTATTTCAAATTCTATTTTTAGTTCCACCTCTATTTAAATTGATTACCTATGTATATGTATCTATAAATCTTTTCAAAATTCCTGTATCTTTAATTTCCCAATCAATTAAGCCTTTATCATTCAAAATTTCATTACTATTTTCGATTTTATAATTGGAATTTTCTTTCATTTCAATAAATTTAATTATACTATCATAAATCAAAATATATTGTCTTAAAGTTTGAACCATGAAAATTCTTTGAGATCTGAAAACTGAAGTAATATCATAAATTAAATCATTCGACAAATCAATTGAATTATTATTTAATAAAATATCAATACATGTATCAATAACGCAAAAGCTACCAGTTCTACCACAACCTGCAGAACAATGAACTAAAATTGGATTTTCAACAATGTTCAATTTAGAGCAGATATATCTTTTCATTGAAACGGCACTTAAAATATCTTCCTCACAGATAACAATTCCAAAATCTGGCCAACTCATCATATGAACTTGTAAAATTTCTCTTGATGGTTGATTATCAATTTTAATTAATATTCTACGAATGATACAATCAGCATTTGTCTTAGATGATAAACTCAGATTATTTAAAATTTCAATTAGTTTAATTTCAATTTTTGAATTATTTGAATGAAATGTACCAGATTCCCAAAATGGTGCACATTTCTCAACTTGATTCTCATGTTGTGGAGTTAAAGAAAATATAATGGGTACATTATTATCATACACCATTTTCCAAAAATCTCCAATTGTATCCTTTAATGGACCTTGAGTTGCAATATAATTCAATTTTGATTTTGGATAAGAAATGTATGATGCATTAATATAATCATTTGGATCATTAATATCGGTATTATTACTATTATTATTAAGTTTGACTCTTGCATGTTCATAAAGGAATATATCTTTATACCTATTTTTTCTACCTAATTCAACACCAGATGAAATCATTGGGAAATAATCATGTTGATTATTAATAGAAGTAGTATTAATATTATTATTATTAGTGGTAGTAGTAGTATTGTTCTTACTCAAAGCATTATTTAATCTGGTACGTTCTTCAACTTGCAACTTATTAAATTTTTCAGTTAATTTTGAAGATCCTAAATCGGTACCTATTATATTAACTAACCAAGTTGGTAATTTCTCAAGCTCATCATTGGATAAATTAGTTAATAAATGAATTGATAAATCTGGTTTATTTGAAAGAATTTCATCATAATTTCTTGTTTTGAAAACTGGTATATTAGAATTATCAGGTAATATGAATCTTGATAATCCAATTGGTGATTTATTTGTTGTAGTTGATTGAGATGGTATAATGTTTGAAGGTTTATGTTTTGAAAATAAATTTCCTGGAGAAATTAATGAATTTGGTGATGCAGTTGTTAAAGGAGAAAAAGTTTCAGAATTAATTGATGTTGAACTCAAATCATTTTCTAAAGTTATCATCAGATTTGATGTATTTGAAGATTTTAATTTCATTGATACAAATTCATCAAATTTTGCAAAACCATTTTCAAGGATATAAAGTGGTGAATTCCAATTTACATTTTGAATAAATTTACCTGCTAAATAAAAAATTGATGATGAAACATTATCAACAGTTGATAAATAATCATCATAGAACAATATTACTGGTAAATCAGATTTTTCTCTTTCTAAATATTTATTAATTAAAGTTTTTTCCTTATTTGATAAAGTTTGAATGCATTTTTCTAATGTAAAAGTTGACCTTTTCAACAAAGTTGAAGGTAAACAAATATTTATAGAATTGGTCATATGAGATTTACAATAATCATGAAATGGTCTCACATCTATTATTAACAAATTTGATAAATTATCAGTGCCATTTGAATTTGACCAGTTATGAATTAAATTCTCAGCATCTGATAAATGTAGTAATTTAACCTGAGTAGGTAATTTCAATTTATTTGATTTTATTTTAAAAGAATTTCTTGAAGGTAATAATGAACTATTTGAATTGTTACTTGAAGTTTCTAAAGTATTTGAATTATTTGAAGTTTTGGATAATAAGACATTTGATTTTCTAATATTTGAAAAACTAAAGTCGGTGGAATTCGGAGAAAATATTGATGATATTGGAGAATATGTATTAGCTGTGATATTATTAGAAGGGATGGGATTTGTATTATTATTTATAAAGGAGAAATTATTTTTAGAATCAATGGGCGCTGAGGGTAATGGATCATCATAATTAAAAGTTGGTTTACTATTAAAATTGGTTTTAGTAAGATCATTATTATTATTGTTATTGTTATTGTTATTATTATTGTTATCATCGGGGCTGATGTCTTCTTCTTCTTGTAAATTATTTAACTGATTAATGGATTTCCGGTCTAATTTTTTGGACAATTTTGAAGTAAAATTTTCACTCTTTGTAGGTCTGTGGCCTAAGCAATGAAATTTCGATCTATTTGGTAAACTTTTATTTATATGTAATAAAGATGATGAAAAGCTATCGGAGCATGGACTATCGTTTGATGAGGAGGAAGATAAAGAAGTAGTAAATATTGAATTTGGATTTGAATTTGAATTTGAATTTGAATTTGAATTTGAATTTGAATTTGAATTTGAATTTGAATTTGAATTTGAATTTGGAGATAACTTTGGAGATAAATTTGAATTTAGATTTAAATTTAACAGGGATGAACTAGCGGAATCTATATTATCATTAAGATCATGAGTACTATTTATTTTATCATACTTTGTTGAATTCGAATTGTTTGAGAAATCAGACATACTTGAAGGTACTCTTGAATGTAAAGAACAGTCATCAACTAATGTTGCATCAGAATTAACCCTTTTATGATTTGGTGGTGCTGTTGTTGATGTTATAGTTAGAATGTCATTCGTAGTAGTAGTAGTATTATTAGTATTAGTATTAGTGTTAGTAAAATAATCGTTTGAATCATTGAGAGGATTATCATGATTTGGGGTTGAAGTTTTCAAACAGGTTTGATCATTGGATGGGAAGGCAAATGACCTCTTAGATGAATCCATGATGTGAGTTGTTAAAGTATCCAAGAATATAATAACAGAGTAGCCGGAATGTGAGTATAACACCAATGCGATCAATACAATGATCGATTAGTTATAGCAAGAATATGCAGGGGATATAAGCAGTAGATAAAGGGTGGTGGTGTTGTTGTTGTTGGGTGTGGGGGGTGGAAGGGGGGAAAGGAGAAGGATGGATGAGACCAACGTGTGAGATAGACAATATGGATAAGGATATATATATATATGAATAAGGAAACCCAAATATATAGACGTATTACAAACGAAGTATAAACAGACTGTTTATAACAAACTCGTAGGTCGAGAAAATAGAAAATGTTTTGAAAATATCGTATTTAACTATATATACACACAGTACATCATTAGATTTAATATTTAATTTAATAGTAAATTTAGAAACATCTGGTTGGCTTGGCAAAACTGAAGTGAAAAGTGAAAAGTTAAAAGTCCATCAAAATTTTAAACTTTTATAATTTTATATATTTCACATATATGCATCATATTTTTAATTTTTCATTGCAAAAGAACAACTAACAAATTATAACTTAATACTTAATACTTAATACTTAATACAATATATTAAATATAGCTTTATACTTAATACTTAATACGCGTGTGTATAACTATAACACACTCAATTTTTCACTCTCTCTCTCTCTCTCTCTCTCTCAACAGCGCGGAAACCGAAAACAAAAAAAGAAATTAAAAAATAAATTAAAAAATAAAAAATTACCACTCTGTTTAATCAAATACAATGACGTAAGCTCCTTCGCCGTGTTCCCTGTTTTCTATCTTGATCTTTCAAGTATGTTATATACATATTACATTCCCTATAGGACCTTATCCTCCACATATAATCTACACATTTTACACAAATCGACCATGTACCTGCGTTGGATTCACCTCCGAAACACTCCCATTGCGTCCAAGTTTAGGAATAGTTATTGGTGTCCTATCTATTGTAGCTCCATCTTCTTCTTCGTCCTCTTCATCTTCTTCATCTTCATCTTCATCTTCATCTTCTTCATCATCGTCCTCATCTTCCCCACTCTCCTCATAAATGTAGTCAGAATCACTCTCATCATCTTCATCATATTCGCCATCTATAAAGGATGTGTCTGCTTCCAACTCTTCGTCAGATATGTCCTTTCCTCTAACTTCTCCTTTGTCACTTTTCTCCTCTTCCTCTCCCTTTCCCTCTTCAAGAGCTCCATTCTCATAATCGCTGAACCCTTTACGTGGTGATGAAATTGGTGATCTCATGAAAAAGCTAAACCTACTACCTACACTCCTAGCATCTTCTTTATCCATATCTTTATCCTTATCTTTATCTCCAAGTTCTTCGTCTAAATTTTCTCCCTTGACCTTATTCTTAACATGATCATTATTATTCGATTCAATTACAATACCATTGGTATTGCTTGAATTATCGTTATTAATCTTACTATTTTTGTTATTCACAATTTTAATGTTTTTATCAAATTCATCTTCACTATCACTAATTAATGATAAATCAATATCTGGACTTCTCCAATAATTAAAATCTGTATATTTATTCCTCGCATTACTCATTGTATTGTTACTACTGTTAATATCTTTATTATAATTGATATTTTTATCATTACCCTTATTATCATACCCCCTCTCAATTTTAATATCAACAGGTGGGAAAAATTGATCAACTAATTCAAGGATTGAAACATAACTGCATTTAAATCCTGCCATTTCCAACAATTCCATTTTAACATCCCCATCTGGATTAATCGTGAAAATTCTTGATGATGGTACACCAACACTTCTATAACTAATGGCATCAGTAATTCTATTACCAAATCCGGCATAAAATGGTGTATTCGTTTCATCTACAATAGGATGAATGTTGTTGTTATTATTATTATTATTATTATTATCAGTTATTCCTAAACCTTCAACAACACTTCTATCATTTGATTTATTCGTATTGGTATTGGTATTGATATCAGTAAAATCACTACTAATATCAGATATTATTTCATTATTATCATCATCTCCGTGTTGATTTTCTAATTTTCCATTTATACCTTCATTATATCCTTCATCTTTATATTCCTCTCCCTCTTCATTTCTATCCTCATTTTCTTCAAAATCATAAAATAAATGATGATCTAAAGGATTAGTTTGATCTGGATAATATAATGTTCTAATATCATTTAAACATGCCATTTTGAAAACTTCTGGTTTTTTCAATACAATTTCTCTTTTTAATGCCGCAATTGTCCTATCAGGCGATAAAATAACTGGTCCCATTGGTAATTTATATCCATCTTGTTCAACCCCTTGTAAATATGACCTTGTTGTATCTGCCAATCCAACTGATCTTGCCGTAAGATACATTATATTGTATCCATTAAATTCAATATCCTCAAATAATTTAGCAACACCTTCATGTGTCCAATCTCTACCTAACATTGTTAAAACATGTCCTAATGCATCAGATCTTGTAATTGTTCCATCAATATCAGATATAACTATTGGTGTTGATCTTTTCCATAAAAATAATTTACATGTTACAATCGATTTACCTTCATTAACATTATATGTTATATCATTTTCTCCATAATTTAATGATAAACATTTTAATTGTTCACTTGATAATCTCAATGTTTTAAAATGAATATCTTTATTATTCTTATTATTTGAATCAGTTGATGAAATTGAAGTACTCTTGGTTGTTAAATCATCAAATGCTAAAGTATCAACCAATTCTTTTGATGATTTTTCAACAGGTTTAGGTGGTTCAATGTTATTACTATTAATTTCATCAACATTTTCAGTCGATGTTGTAGATGAATTAACCATTGATGAATTAACTGAATCACTAAAGTTTGATTCAGAGGTGAGAATTCTAATATTACCCTCTAAATCTTTATTCATCATTGATTTAATATCAACATCATCACCAAATTCTTCTTGTAATAATTGTTTCACTAACACATCGGTATCATAAATATCCTTTTTATCTGATTTATATCCATGCATATCCAATAAAATATCACCATTTGCTTCAACTTTTGATGGAATATTCAATTTCATTGTAATGCTTTTGGCCCTTTCAATTGGTGACATACTTAATCTCGCATTTTTTAGGTTATCAGAATCATCTGAAATCGTGGTTGGCGTTGAAAGGGTAGTTGGAATTGGTGAAATAACTGGAGATTTATTATCTTCTTCTTCTTCTCCTTCTTCGTCTTCTCCTCCTTCTTCTTTTTCTTCTCCTTCATTTTTGGTTGATTTTCCATCAAGTAAATTACCATCTGAAACTCCTTCACCGATATCTAAGTATTCTAATTCCTCAGTATTCGTCCCATTTGGTGATATCCTTGGAGAATCACTTGGAGAACTTGCAGCACTGATAACTGGTGATGTTTGTAAATGTTTTGGAACATAACCATCAGTTTCGAAAACAAAAAAGGCTTCACCTTCATCATTCAATTTCATTGGTATATCAGTAACTTCTCCATTAACTATAACTTTAACCTTCTTTTGAGATGGTCTCAGTAGTTGAAATTTACCAAATCTAACATGAAATGGAGAACAATGCATTTCACCATCTTCATTTTCAACAACAATAATATCAATTGCACCTGATAATGTTGCCGGGTTAATGGAATTCCATGTTTTAGAAACTGAGCCAATTGCTCTACCAAAATATTGCATTTTTGAATAATTCTATTTAATAAGATTCAATCGTTATATTATCAAAAAAGAAATATCTCAGTATATGTTATTCAAATAATGATAGTTAATTATTTATATTATAAACCTATGTAGTGCATCGTATATAAAAATTAAAAATCATGTCAAATTCACATCCGCATAATTTCTCTAAATTTAATTTTTACTTTTTTAGAGATGCGCGCAGCATAAACTAAATTATAAATTAGTTGATCGGCCCTCCACGGTAGAGATACAGAAAAGGGAAAAGGATTTAGTGGGATAAAATAATTGGGGCTTCCAACAAGCCCGCGGTTGATGCAAAAATAATGATAGTACTGTCATTAGAGTCTCAGATCTGCATACAATAATTTTATTAGAATCTTATATGTTTTAACTTTTCAAAATCCGTTTCTTAAACCAATCAATTGGTAAACTTTTTATATTTTGAATATTTTGAAATCTTGTTTAAAAATCTCTAAAAAATACCCTAAAAAATACCCTAAAATCTTAATTTTGTTTATATCTTTATGAATTTTTAATTTTAAAGTTCCAAATTTTTTTACTTAACAACAACCATATATTCCTTCCTTCTGTATCAATTTAAGGTATGATTTTATAAAAATTTCAAAAATTTGGATTTTCAACCTTCGAAAACATTTTGAATTTCAAAATTTTTAATATCTTTAAATTCTTAAAATTACATCCTTTGTAAAAACTACATGTTATGTTAATTATCAACAATTTAAACACATTTAAAAATGAAGTTATCATATTATAAAGATTATAGAAATGAAATTTTTAATATTGATTGAGTTAATACCAAGTTAAAATAAAACCACTTACAACAATTAATATTGTCGCATGCAAAACATGAAATCGTGCATTTTTTTGTGGGGTTAAAATATAATCGATTAATCTCACTTATTAATTGTTAAACACAGCATATAAATGTTTTTCTACTAATATACTTTATTATTTCAGTAAATATTATTACTTTTTAAAATTTGTGTGATAATGACAAGCCACTAAAGCTTGATAGATCTCGCATTGCATAACTCGTATCTGATTCTATATCCAACCAAAGCACATTAAAAAATAACAAAAATCCAATTCCTTAAGTATTATAAAAAGTTAGTTACATAAAAAAAGTAAAAATAAATCATTCTTAATCCAATTCAACATCATAATCCATATCATCTTCATCTGCATCATCCGTCCAATTTTCAACAGCATCAACATCCATACCTTCACTACTTGGTTCATGATTTGGAACGACTTTTAAACCCTTGCCATCAACAGTTATATTAACATCTTCCTTATCTTGAATTTGGCCATTCAAGGTCATAACAGCCAAAGGATTCAAAATACCGTTTGTAATTAGTCTATTTAATGGTCTTGCACCTAAGTCCATTGAATAACCATGCTTGCAAATATAATTCAAGGCTAAATCATCCAACTTTAATGATAAGTGCTTACCATTCAATTCAAATCTTCTTTCAAGTTCTTGTAATCTAATTTGAATAATCTTTGAAATTGCATGTCTTGACAATCTGTTAAATACAATAGTTGCTGAAATTCTGTTTAAAAATTCTGGACGGAAATGACCTCTAACAACATTCATAACTTGTTCTTTAACTTCTGGTGAAATTTTGGTAACTTTTGATGCATTGATGAAGTTTGCACCTAAATTGGAGGTCATTATAACAATGGCATTTGAACAATTGACTTGAGTACCATTTGCTGCAGTAATTCTACCATCATCTAATAATTGTAATAAAATATTTAAAACTTCAGGTGCCGCCTTTTCAACTTCATCGAATAAAATAACTGAATATGGTTTTCTCAGTAATTGATTTGTCAACATACCACCTTCTTCAAATCCAATATAACCAGCAGTTGTACCAATTAATTTTGAAACAGAATGCTTTTCCATTAATTCAGAACAATCAATTCTAATCATTGCATTTTCATCTGCAAATAAGAAACCAGCTAATTTCTTGGCTAATTCAGTTTTACCTGAACCTGATAAACCTAAAAACAAAAATGATGAAGGTTGATTTGGATTTGCTAATCCTGATCTGGATAATCTAATTGCATTCGAAACAGCCTTAACAGCTTCACCTTGACCAACAACGGCACTTGATAATTCTCTTTCCATGTTGATTAATTTTGCATTTTCAGCTTGAGTTAATTTTGAGACAGGAATACCAGTTAATCTTGCAGCAGTTTCAGCAACTTGATCAGGACCAACAACATTCTTAACTAAAAATTCGTGAGAATGTTCCTCTTGTTCAACATCTTTTTCTAATTGTTCAATTCTTGCTTCTAAATCAGGAATTGCAAACATCCTCAAATCAGCAACAGTTGCAGTATCATGTCTTCTTGCAGCATCTTGAGCTTTAATTTCTAATTCATCTAATTTTCTCTTTGCAGCTGTTAATTCTTCATGACCAGCTCTTTCTTGTGAGTACTTTTCTCTTAACGGTTGCAATTCTTCTTCTAAATCTTGTTTATTCTTATAAGCTTTCTTTAGTCTGTCCTTTGTTGAATCATCTGCATCCTTATCTCTTTCTAAGGCATTAATTTCGACTTCCAGTAATTCCAGCTTTCTTTCCAATGAATCTAATTCTTCAGGCTTTGAATCCCTTGCAACTGCAACACCAGCAGCAGTTTCATCAATTAAATCAACAGCAGAATCAGGCATTTTTCTGTAAGTTAAATATCTTGAAGCCAATTGAGAAGCTGTAACTAAAGCAGAATCCAAAATTCTAACACCATGATGAATTTCGTATCTTTGTTGTAACCCTCTCAAAATAGCAACAGTTTCAGCAACAGTTGGTTCCCTAATATCAATTCTTTGAAATCTTCTTTCAAATGCACCATCTTTTTCAATATATTTTCTATATTCAGAAACTGTAGTTGCACCAATACAATGGAAATGACCTCTCGCTAATGCAGGTTTTAATAAGTTAGCAGCATCTGCTTTACCATCACCCATAAGCATATGAATTTCATCAATAAATAGAATTATCATTGTTTTTGAATTTTCAATATCATTTAAAACACCTTTGATTCTCTCTTCAAATTCACCTTGATATTTTGCACCAGCTTTTAAAGCTCCTAAATCCAATGAGTATAATTTGCAATGTTGTAAAACTGATGGTACATCATTATCAATGATTCTTTGAGCAACCCCTTCAACAATTGAAGTTTTACCAACACCGGGATCACCAATTAAACAAGGATTTGATTTTGCTCTTCTTGATAAAATTCTAATTGCTCTTCTAATTTCTTCTTCTCTACCAATAACTGGATCAATTTTACCCTGTAATGCTTGTTCAGTTAAATCAATTGCATATTTTGATAAAAATTCATATTCTTCAGATGAATCAGCTTGTCTTGAATCAATTCTTTGATTACCCCTTAAATTTAATATCTGTTGCTTCAAAGTATCAACTTTAATATTTAAAGATTTAAACAATGTTTGAATTGATGAATCATCTAATAAAGCACTTAAAATATGATCTTGACCAATATAGGAATCTTTTTGAATTTTCTTGATCTTATCAGCGTTATTAATTATACTTGCAGCAGAGGCGGACATACCAGGTTCAATGTTAGAACCAGAGGTTGAAGCTAACTTTAATAAATTTGAGTTAATTGCCCTTTTAACAGGTTCCCATTCATATCTTGCACCTTCAACTATTGTCTTTAAATAAATTGATTGATTTTCATTTTCAGGAATCATTGAAGCTAAGAAATGAAGTGGTACAATTTGAACATTGGAATTTTGTTGACATAATTTTTGAGCATTTTGAACAATCTCTAATGCTCTATCAGTAAATTGTGTACTATCCATGATAATATAATATTAATTTGAATAAGTGTATCTGTATGTTTTAATAAGAATAAATAAGGTATAAAACTCAATTGAGTAAAATAAACAGTAAAAGGAGATAGAGAGAGATTTATATATGGAAAGAGTTGTATTGAGTAAAGACTAAGGTGTATAAAATGTAACGATATTTTACAGACAGATCACATATTTTAGGTTGGGAACGGGAAGATTGTGGAATCATCTAGAATAGTCAAGGAAAATCTAGAAAAATCTTTACGTAATACAAAAATTAAAAAATTGGGGAATGGAAAATTCTAGAAATTGCATAAAATCATCAAGTTTCTTAGATATTTATGTATTTGATGACTACCTTGATATCCAGAATTGAGACCAGTTGTTAATTTTCTGGACATCTATATACAAGATATATGATGTGTATATTGAGTACTATGATAAGTATTTGGTATGTGTTGAGCTGGTGATGAAGATTGAACATCCGAGCAACTCCGGTAGATGAATGAAAAAAAAAGTTAATCAATCCTTGTAAATGAGTAAAGATTCATTTAATGTATTAGTATAGTGACATATAACCTTAGTTGAATTTGTTTCAAGAAAGTCCAGGTCACTACTTCACAGAAGACAAATTCGCCAGCACTATTGAGGCAGAGATGGATTAATGTGGATGATATATGTCAACCTATGTAAGTTCTGACAAACTCTACACTTTATTGGTTGCATTATTGAGATCGTAGAGTGGGTATGCTAAAGGCAAATTAATTATTGAGTCAATCAGAGTTGTTTATAAAGGCACCTCATGAATTTTTGAGAATTTGTTACATGGTTATTTGGTTTAGCTTTATGTCATCAACATCATTGTCAGGAATATATAAAGAATCTTATAATTTAACTTTTCTGTATGATACACATTACCAAAATAGCTGGTTGCATCATATAACTTTCTACCTAATTTGTTGTATATTTATAGTATAAAACCACCTGCAGCTAAAAAAGCAGAAGTAGAACAACAAGCTTTTAAATTTTGTTGATGAGTCTTATTTAAAGGGTCATATTTGGAAATGAACCCAATTGTTTAAATGAACGCTTTGATAATCTTCTAGCTTCTAGCCCATCAAATTTCCTTTTTATTGAGTTTATCTTATTCATGTGATTTATTATTACACTGGGGTTGGTGATTATTCTTATAAAACCTGTACAAAAATGTGCTACCAATTTAATCAAACTTTTTCTTATAGATGTTTCCGTGATCATAACCATTATATTTGTGAATGTATTACATAGACTTATGCTCATATACATACTTGCATGCAACTATCATAGACCAGAATGAACTAATTTCATATACTTCTATGCTAGGTTTAGACTAATAGAGCTGTTAAAAGAAAATTTAAATCTTGAAAATCTATCAAAGTCAAGATTTCATCAGACGTTAATATGAAACATAATTTGTATATGAAATGAATAATCAACAGATATATATATATCGAATCACTTATTATCTTCCTAGGTGTTCTCCACAAACAATCAAATCTACTTCAATTAGGAGATATTTGACTACATCAATTAAATATAGAGTATTCTTCATAAAGATTTTACTTAACCATATCAACTTCTTATTTAATTTTGTTATCTTTTCACATTGAATGGTTGGTTCAGGTTTTTGTTGATATTCTTGGGTTTAATTTCAAATTCTTCTGTTGACAGAAGTTAAAATACCTCATAGAAGATAATAAATGAATATCCATATATCTCTCTACATACTATTATGCACATAATTAACTATCCTGCTAGTGTACGGAAGTTCTCATCTCTCTTTCCTCTTCCCTTTTTCCGACAAATGAGAAGACGCGAAATACTTTTACGTAAGATTCTGCCCTTTTGCGTGTCTCGCTCGTCTTTGACCGATCTCGGCTTTGACTTCTAAATTCTTCATTTCATATTACTGGGGGCAATACCTACAATGTATAGATATAATTAGATTGATAGAATAGCCATGAATATATAGATATCATCTATATTAATCCATCTATCAAAATATGATAGAATATATACAAATAAAACACAATTTAGTGATGACCAAATACTGTTTTTTGAGTGGTTAAAATTTGTTCTCTTCTCACGGCTCCGATGAAAATGGCTGTCTTTTATGTACATGATCTCAATAATTCTCAATTTCGAGTGTTCAAATTTCCAGTTTATAACCACACCTGTTTCCGTGAGCAACTCTTTGATGTTCATTTTGGAACCTTTATAAACTATTTATTTCCCCTTCTTCTAAACTTTTTTGTTCTATTCTTTTTCCTCTTTTTTTTTCCTTTGTTTACTTTCAGCAAGATCCTTATTTATTAATAATGTTATCTGCAAGATCAATCGCAAGAGTTTCTAGAACGCGTGGTTTAGCTACCGTCTCTGGTTTAACCAAGGATTCAAAGGTTCATATGAACATCCATGAAGATCATACCTTCATTAACTATAAACAAAATGTTAAGAACTTAGAAATTGTCAAGGCAAGATTAAACAAACCTCTGACTTATGCTGAAAAGATTTTATATTCTCATTTAGATAAGCCAGAATCTCAAGAAATTGAAAGAGGTGTCTCTTATTTAAAATTAAGACCTGATAGAGTTGCTTGTCAAGATGCTACCGCTCAAATGGCAATTTTACAATTTATGTCTGCTGGTATGCCATCCGTTGCTACTCCTGCAACCGTCCATTGTGATCATTTAATTCAAGCTCAAAAATCTGGTCCAGAAGATTTAGCAAGAGCTATTTCTTTAAATAAAGAAGTTTATGATTTCTTAGGTTCTGCTTGTGCTAAATATAACATTGGTTTCTGGAAGCCAGGATCAGGTATTATCCATCAAATTGTTTTAGAAAACTATGCTTTCCCAGGTGCTTTATTAATTGGTACTGATTCACATACTCCAAATGCTGGTGGTTTAGGTCAATTAGCTATTGGTGTTGGTGGTGCTGATGCCGTTGATGTTTTAGCAGGTTTCCCATGGGAATTAAAGGCTCCAAAGATTATTGGTGTTAAATTAACTGGTAAGATGTCTGGTTGGACTTCTCCAAAGGATATTATTCTTAAATTAGCAGGTATTACTACCGTTAAAGGTGGTACTGGTGCAATTGTTGAATATTTCGGTGATGGTGTTGATACTTTCTCATGTACTGGTATGGCAACTATCTGTAATATGGGTGCTGAAATTGGTGCAACTACCTCTGTTTTCCCATTTAATGAATCAATGGTTAAATATTTAGAAGCAACTGAAAGATCCGAAATTGCAGAATTTGCTAAATTATACAAGAAGGATTATTTATCTGCTGATGAAGGTGCTGAATATGATCAAGTTATTGAAATTGATTTAAATACTTTAGAACCTCATGTCAATGGTCCATTCACTCCAGATCTTGCAACTCCAGTTTCCAAGATGAAGGAAGTTGCACCAGCAAAGGGTTGGCCATTAGAGGTTAAGGTTGGTTTAATTGGTTCATGTACCAACTCATCATATGAAGATATGTCAAGAGCTGCTTCAATTATTGAAGATGCAAAGGCTCATGGTTTATCAGCAAAGGCATTATTTACTGTTACTCCAGGTTCTGAACAAGTTAGAGCAACTATTGAAAGAGATGGTTTCTTAAAGACATTTGAAGAATTTGGTGGTTCAGTTTTAGCAAATGCATGTGGTCCATGTATTGGTCAATGGGATAGACAAGATATTAAGAAGGGTGATAAGAATACTATTGTTTCATCATTTAACAGAAATTTCACTTCAAGAAATGATGGTAATCCAGAAACTCATGCATTTGTTGCATCACCAGAAATGGTTGTTGCATATGCAATTGCAGGTGATTTAAGATTTAATCCATTAACAGATAAATTAAAGGATGCAAATGGAAATGAATTTTTATTAAAACCACCACATGGTGAAGGTTTACCAGCAAAGGGTTATGATGCAGGTGAAAATACATATCAAGCCCCACCAGCTGATAGAGCATCAGTTCAAGTTCAAATTGCTCCAACCTCTGATAGATTACAAAAATTAACCCCATTTAAAGCTTGGGATGGTAAAGATTCACTTAAGATGCCAATTTTAATTAAAGCTTTAGGTAAGACCACCACTGATCATATTTCAATGGCAGGTCCATGGTTAAAATACAGAGGTCATTTACAAAACATTTCAAACAATTATATGATTGGTGCAATCAATATTGTTAATGGTAAGGCAAATACTATTCAAAATCATTATACTGGTGCTTGGGGTGGTGTTCCAGATACTGCAGGTTGGTACAGAGATAATGGTCATAAATGGGTTGTTATTGGTGATGAAAATTTCGGTGAAGGTTCATCTAGAGAACATGCAGCATTAGAACCAAGATATTTAGGTGGTTTTGCAATTATTACCAAATCATTTGCAAGAATTCATGAAACCAATTTAAAGAAGCAAGGTTTATTAGCCTTAAACTTTAAAGATAATGCAGATTATGATAAGATCAATCCAGATGATGAAATTGATATTGTTGGATTAGCAGACTTTGCACCAGGTAAAGATATTACAATGGTTGTTCATCCAAAGGATGGTAAAGCATGGGAATGTCAATTAACTCATACTTTCAATGAAGAACAAATTGAATGGTTTAAGGCTGGTTCTGCATTAAACAGAATGAAACAATTACAAGCATAATTTTAAATAATTAAGTGATTGATTGGTTGATTATTATTATTATTCTTTATTATTATTTATTTATTTAATTTTAATGTATTTTCTTGAATTTTTTTATAAATTATTTACCTTTTTTTTATAAAAATTTATTAATTCAAATCTATTATTCTATTAAAAAAAAAAAGAAGATCCATTAAAATTCATTTAAATTCATTAAAATTATAAAACTAATTAAACATTATCGTTATAGCATTAAAAAGATCAAGAGAGAGAGAGAGAGAGAGAAAGAGAAAAGGCAAAGAAATAAGAAGAGAGAAAGATAAGTATAGAAATTATAAATAAAAGAAATAAACTAAATCATTAGGATTAACAGTTTTCAGATCAAAGCCAACCTCGACTCTTTTATCTAAATCATCCAAATCCATTGAATAACCACCGAATCCGAAAGCACCACGATCACATGAACCACAAACCAAATATCTAATGATTGCGAAACTATGAACTTCACCATCATCTATTGCCTTTAAAGTGAAAATTTCAGGATCTTTTAAATCTGAAGGTGGTTTAGAAACTCCAACATTATCAAATTCCCAAATATCTTTTGCCTTATAGAAAACATTTGAATTTGAATAATAAGGTTTTAAAATTTCTGAATTTCTTAATTTTGAAGTTTCTGAAGTTTTACATTTACAAAATTTGAAAAATTTTGATGGATTTAATGGAGTTGTAGATTTTGAACTATCAGTAACTGGTTCAGTTGAATAATTGTTAATTATTTGAATATATAAATTGTCAGTTTGATCAGGTACACGAACGATTTTAGTTTTTTCATCATAGGGACAATAATATGATTGTTTTGACATTGTTGTTGATTAGTGATTAGTGATTTTCTTCTTTGTTTTGAATTTAGAGAATTTAAAGAATTTTTCCTAAATTTTAGACTATTAATAATATGATAATTAACCTGATATTTATATTTTATAACAATTTAGATAATAGGAATCGATAACTCCACCAAAAGACCCTAAATTAGTGGGGAAAAGTGGGCGGGGTGAAAATGGGGAGTAGAAGGAATCCGAGATCCGATGACATGAGAGGGGGTGGGGGGCGTGGTGGGCGTGGTGAGTGGACGCGAATTTAAGAAATTAGAGGTTCAATCAGTATATATAATATTAAGTCTATAAAAGGGCCGTCTTGTCTATAAAAAAGGTATATATAAAAGTAAAGAATAGTATAAAAGTTACATCTAATGGATAATCAGATTAATAGGAAGTTCTTCTCCTCCATTTGAATTTGTTTGTAGTGGATCTAAGTTTAGTAGACCAAGATTTGGTATTCTGTAAAACAGGCGGATCAGGAAGTGAAGGAGTAATTGTGGTCATTGTTGAATGAATAGTATTTGACCTACTCAAATCAGAGGATGAAGAATTTGATTGAGAATGAGGTTGTAAATTATCATTTAAGATGTTAATATCAAATTTTGGAGTATTGTCATAAAGAGAATCATCATTATTAATATTAAAAATTGAACAAGAATCAGAATCAGTTGAAGGATTTTTTATATCATTATAATTTATAAATTCACAATAAGAGTTTAATAAATAATTTAAAATTATTTTTTCAATTTTTTTCAAAATATTAATACAAGGTAATTCCATTTTTGATAATTTTTGAGTTAAATCAGCCTGTAAATTTATATTATCATTTTCAATATATTTACTATAAATTTCAAACCATTCAGAAGTTGAATTATATTTTTTGAAAAAATTATAATTTAACAAAATTGAATTAAGTTCAATTAAAAATTCATAATTTTCTATACAATGTTTGTCTACCAAAAATTGAAGAAAATTAATTTTCGAGAATTTTGAATTGGGATCTATTTGGTCATTGAGGATATCGATTAATTTTGGTATATTTTCAGAAATTGTTGAAGATGCTGAAGTAGATATTGAATTGGGTGTAGAAGCTGAAGTTGAAGGTGAAGTTGATGCAGATGTGGCTGGAGGTGTTGAAGTTGGGAAGTGCAGTAATACTGGGCTGGGAGAGGACTCAGTATGATGGACCAACTGTGTGGTCATATTATTAGCAGATATATGAGAGAATAGTAGTAATAGTAATAGTAATAGTAATAGTAATCGTAGTTGTAATAGTAGATAGTAGTAGTTGTAGTAATAGTAGTGGTATATGAGTTCAGTTTAAGAAGAGTTGTAAAATAGCGGATATAAAAAAAAAAATAAAAAACGGGCACGAGTGAGTTTAAATAGGAAAAAACAGCAGAAAAGGGAAATCCAACGAACTTACTAAAAAGGGCAGGGAAAAACAGCCGAAATCATTTAGAAACAATGGGAAATCAGAAAACGCTGCCTGAAAAAACGAAAATCGGTTGAGAACTAGAACGGCGGCGGGAAATAATAAATTATAATGAAATGACTTGAAATGAATGCGCTGCATATCATAATAAATTATAAATTGCTAGATGAGCTAATGATCGGTACATGAAGTGCTCCACATGATATATAATATATAATATTAATGTGGACGTGTGATAAGGAGCCATTTAGCTAGATAGGTTACTAGAGAGATTACTGTACTAGAGAGATGAGGTGGATTCTTTATGGAGGGACGCATCTTGGTGTGAGGCATGTGGTTGTGGTTGTGGTTGTACATGCATGTGGATGGGGGCACCACACGTGTTGTGGTATAAACGTTGGTTGTGGATATATAAGTTGATGTAGTAAGTAGTAACTGCCCCGCCCAGTAACCAGTAACTGTTGCCAGTAACCAGTAACTGCCAGCATCTATAATGCATATATACATCACCACCAGCACCATCATCTTATTATTATCATATCATTTATCAATCATCACGGTTATCACCACTATCAGTTGTTTCAAATCTCTCGATCTGAGGTAATAATTTCCTCCGCACCAATGAGAACTCTCCAACCGTCAAACCGTCAACAGCCCCCACTCCAGACTCTCCACATTTTTTTTGTTTATTGCCGACATCCATCGTCGGGTTTTCGTCAACCGTATTGGGTAATTTGCGGCGAGTAGGGGATGCCACAGAAGAGATAGTGTACTCCGAGGTCACCGTCGTCGCCGACCGGTCGCCGACGCGACGCGACGCCGACGCGACGCCACCGCCACACGCCATACTACGCGGCCTCTCCTTGCTGCGCCACATATCTAAGTAATGCCTTCTTATCAAATTCATTTACAATGCACCAAATGCATCAAATGCCCCACAACAGAGAGAATTTCCAATTTCCGCTGGTAATGCCAGAAAAAGAAACCGTTGGATTTTTTTTGACACTTTTTTGGTCACAACTTTTCAAGAAATCTTCGATTGGTCGGGTCTCCGGTGAAAAATACTTAGTGATCAATACTTTATGTATATGATATACATGTAAATAAATATATTAAATTTCTTGTTTTAAATGTTATTCCTTCTATCCTTTCTTTCTCTATCCATCCTTCATCCATGGTCGTTTTAGACAATCACCTTATTTATAACCCGCAGATACTGTTATCCCCCCATCCAAATGTTTCCACCTGTGAAACTTATGTCCATTCAATACCTTCTTCCCCAATATCTATTCAATCAACTTTTTCATCCACAAATTCCAAAAGAAAAAATACTTCAGTATTATATACACCTGCTTTAAAACATGTTCTAAAATCAAAGAAAGCTTCATTATATAAAAATCCTTTAAATTCTTCATCTTCAAATGATCCATTAATTATATCATCATCATCATCATCATCTTTAATACCCTCATTATATGATAATATATCAATATCTGTTTCAAATTATTCATTTTCATCAAATTCAAATTCAATTCCTTCATTAGATTCAATTTCAATCATTTCTTCAGATCATTTAAATGATGATGATTTACATCCTTTATCAATATCTAATGATCAATTTCAATTAATTCCATCACCTCAATCTATACCCTCATCTAAATCTTCTACAGTGATACCATCATCTCAATCAACCGATTTTTTAACTCGAATAAAATCTAAAGCTTATTCCTTTTATGATTTTTATAATCCTTCTTCTTCTTCTTCATCTTCATCATCATCTTCAAATATAATACTAAATGATTTGATACCTTTAGAAACTTTCAAAATAAATCATAGATTAAATGATTCAATTCCAATCATTAAATCTCATAAATTTATTAAATCTAGAGAATCTAGAATAAACCCAAATTTTTTAAAATTATATGCAATTAATACTACAATTAATAATATGTATAATTATAATTATAATTATAATGCTTCATTGATTGATTTTTATATTGATGAATTTTTAAATTCAAATTCCAATTCCAATTCAAATTCCAATTCAGATCTAACTAATTATTTAAATTCAATTGATATAAATGATTTTTTAAAATTTTTAATAATTTCAAAAGTTAAAATTCATTCAAATGTTATATTAAATCCAAGATTTGATAATTTTACATCTTGTAAATCTTCAAATTATTTAAATAAAAATAAATTTATTAAATTAAATGATTCAATTTTAAATCATGGTTCATTGATTAGAAATTCAAATAAAAATATACCTTGGAATCATAATTTAATTAACAATAATAAATCTTTTAATCCTTCAGGTTATTTGAATAACAATATTCAATATACTGTTAAAAATTGGTGTAATGAAAAATGGTATGATGATGGGAACTTAAATTAATTAATGAAAATGAAAAAAAAAGATTTCTCTCTCTCTCTCTCTCTCTCTCTCTCTCGTGTATTATAAATCTTTGTATATTAAATTAAACCTTTATAAAATTAAAATGGAATAATCAATCTTTTATCTAAATATAATCTAATTTTCAAATCCTTCCTTCTTAACCCTTTCAGCTTCGATTTTTGCCTTTTCTGGTTCCAAATAAATCCATCTATCTCCAATCACATCTCCAGAATCTTTATCAATATTGATAATTATCGGCATACCATTAGGGATATTTAAATTTTCAACTTGTTCATCATTCAATTTATAAAATATTGTTAATAATGCCCTAACAATCGAACCATGAGTTACAATAATAATATTTTTATCATCTTTTAAAACTGGAATTATTTCTGATTTTAAAAATGGTTTTATTCTAGAAATTACCATTTCTAAACTTTCACATTTGGGAAGTAATTTAAAATCTCCATTTAATTCATTATCAAATTTACAAATTTTAATAATATCTTTATCCTCACAATTATCTTCCTTAGGTGGTGGACATCCATGAATATTTCTTCTCCAATACATAAACTTTTCCTCCCCATATTTATTCAAAATATCATTCTTTTTCAATCCTTGTAATGAACCATAATGTCTCTCATTTAATCTCCATGATTTAACAACATCCATATCTAAACGATCCAAATTTTCCAATATAATATTTGATGTTTTAACTGCACGTTGTAATCTAGATGTAAATAATTTATGAATCGGTAAATTAGATGTCAATAAACTTGAATTTATTAAATTTGATGTATTAATTGCTTGTTCAATACCTAAGTTTGTCAATGGTGCATTGACCCATCCACAAAATCGTGATTGTTCATTATATTCTGATTGTCCATGTCTTAAAAGGATAATAGTCGGCATTGTGATTATAGAATAGATTGCTGATTTTAATATAATATAATATAATTTAACTTTACCAAGAATGAATGAACAACCGTTAGTTGATGTATTTATATATGTCAATTAAATAAAGTTATATTTAAGGTATAAGTTAATCCGTGTTTAAATGAGGTGATTTGATGAAATTTCCCGTTTTGGAATGGTCCATTTTCGCATTTCCATGAATTTTCTTTCTCAGTGAGGAGAAATCGGCAATGGGTGGCGAATTTAAATGACACTAACACCATTTGACATTATGTAGAGTCTTATCTTAATGTTTTCTTTTCTTTTGTTATATATTTCTGTTTCGTCATCTATATAAGACAAAAATGTACAGACTTACTAGACCTACCCTCAGCCATCTCAAACCTTCAAAACCATCCACTACTATATCCTTCCAATCAAGATCGGCAACTACTATCTTATCTTCAAATGATAATAAACTTACCGATATGTTGGCTAGATTAGATAAATTTGATAAACAATCTAAAATTTTCGATAAATTGGATTCATTATATTTATTAAGTCAAAGGAAAGGATTCTTCAATTTAAATTCAAATAATTTGGAATTTTTATCAAATTATAATAAAATCAACTATAATTTTAATAATTTATACAATTTTAATAATTTAAATAAATTGGTCTCTAATCAATATTCAAATTTACTCATGTTACCAACTTCTACAAATACATCCAATGATATAACAGATATTAATTCTGCTAATTTGATGCCACTATCAAGATCAGATCAAAAATCTTCAAATAATATCTTTAAGGCAACTTCATTACCTTCTTCAATCACTAACAATATACCAGGATTGAATATATTTACCACCATTCAATCTTCAAGATTAAATATAAATAAACCTGTTGATAAATATTTAACTTTACTTCAAAGTTTAGCTAGAAATGATATCGAATTGAAAAATAAAATTGAAGATGTTTTAAAAGCTTTCGATAATGAAGACGATATATTCTTTAATTATGTTTTGGAATTTTGGATTAGTGGTAAATCCTTTAATAAAAAGAATGCCAAAAATCATTTGGATAAACTAGGAAATGGACAATTACCTTCAAATTTAAATGTTAATTAATAAAAGTTAATTTGCAAATTGTTTTTTATTTATTTTCGTCTATATGGGGTTATAGACTATAGTTTTGGTCTTTATTTTTATTTTCATTTTTATTTATTTCGGCATTCATTGATTATCATTATTATTATATTATTTTACAAAGGGTTGGAAACACAAATAACATCTTTAGAATAGATTTGATATTTTGTTTTTTCTTAAGTCACTTTTTTATATTCTATACAGTATATTATTTTATACATTCTATAATCGTATATACAGTTGTAATTAATTAAATTATTTTTTATCAGGTAAATTTAATTCATCATTATTATCAATTACTTCAACTTCATCAACTTCATCAACTTCATCACCTTGTTCAATTTTATTATAATCTTGATCCCAAACTTTTTTAACTCCAATATCATTTAAATGCTTCCATAACTCAATATCTGCAGGATCAATATCCGGTTCAACCCACATAAATCCTTCACCTGATGAATACCAATATTGTCTAAGCATAACTTCTTGTTCAGGTTCATTAATTTCAAATCCCATTTTTTGAATCCTTGAAACGACATCCCTAGTTGCAAATCCATCTAAACCATTGATTTCTGCATCAGCTTCTAAAATTTTCGAACACATTTTCATTTGATCAACTTTTAAATACCAATCATATGGCATAGTTGAATGTTTAAACATTAAATTACCATTTTCTAAACCTTTTGAACTAAATGCTAAACCTGCTAAAAATCCACAATTTATAATATATGTTACAATACATGCATAGATACCATAGATTCCAAATGATGTGCCACCTGTACCGGCATTTATAATCTCTGGGAAAAAAATTGAAATATATCCATGAATTATCGCAATTAATCCAATTGTTGAACCACTGAAAATTTTCAAAATTTTAAATAAATTATTCCTTTTATGTTGTATATACCTTTCATTACCATTTGTTAAATTTACATAATCTAATGCATTTTGAAATTGTGAATCCCATATTAATTTACGAAATGGAATTAATGATATATTTGATGGTATAAAATTTGTTGGATTTAATGAATAATATGATTTGATTATGGTTTTCAAAGTTGGAAATAATGGTTGTTTAATCAATAATTCTTTTAATAATGATTCATTAAAATCCGTTTTAGAATTTATTAATATTTTCTTTAGTAATTCATTGGATTGTTGAATATATTTATTTTTTTCAGGTGTTAATTTATTAAAATCATATATTGAATTTTGATAATTTTCAATCGTTTCATAAATTTGAAGTATTTTCTTATTATTATTCATTAGCTCATTATCTTCATTATTATTCAAATATCCATTCTCAATGTTTGTTTCTAAACTTTTCAACCTTGATTCAAATAGATCTTCAGATGTAGATGATGATTTGATTGGTTCATTTATTATCGTTGATTGATATCTTATTAATTTGAGATTATTTCTTAATATTGATGGAAACAATATAGTTCGTTTGGCTATTGGATAAATTAACGTTGAGTATTTAATCATCATTCCCTATCTTTGTTTAAATAAATTTTTATCTTTTTATTGTACTATAAATTGTCAGATTCATGTCCTATAAAGGGCCATTAACAAAAATAATGAGATTATTGGAAGTTGGTGCACGGATTAGATAGAAAACCGAGAAATTGAGAAATTAAATTTTAAATTTTAAATTCTTTATTTTCTCTTTTGGGAAAAGTTGATTTTTTTTCAACATGAAAAATTTTTTATCTTAATACTTAATACTATTACTTTAACTTAAACTTTTTCTTCTTGTCCTCCTTTTATATAATAATTGAATCTTTTTCTATACTTTTTATCCAAATATGGTTGCTCCAACTGCTGCAAGAATTGAACCTACCACAAATGTCAGCACTATAAATCCACCACAAAACACAATCGATAATAATGATAATATTTTAATTGATACAAATTTAGATGAAATACAAGAGGATCAAGATGTTGAAATCGACAATACCAATGAACAATCAAAGGGAAGGACGCCAAGTACAGGTTTAGTGCTGGATGAAACGGGGAAACCAAAGTTTCAATCACAGGCAGATTCAGGTAGAAAGGTAAAACTTGAATCACGTAAAATTCCAATTCCACCACATAGAATGTCACCATTAAAGGCTGCATGGCCAAAAATATATCCTCCATTAGTTGAATATTTAAAACTTCAAGTTAGAATGAACCTTAAAAGTAGAGCCGTTGAATTAAGATCTTGTAAAAAGACAACTGATCCAGGTGCTTTACAAAAGGGTGCAGATTTTATTAAGGCATTTTCATTGGGTTTTGATATCGATGATGCAATTGCTCTATTAAGATTAGATGATTTATATATTGAATCTTTTGAAATTAAAGATGTCAAAACTTTACAAGGTGATCATTTATCTCGTGCAATTGGTCGTATTGCCGGTAAAGATGGTAGAACAAGATTTGCAATTGAAAATGCAACAAGAACTAGAATTGTACTTGCAGATTCAAAAATTCATATTCTTGGTGGGTTTACTCATATTAAAATGGCAAGAGAAGCTGTCATGAGTTTGATTTTGGGTAGTCCTCCTGGTAAAGTTTATGGTAATTTAAGAACGATCGCTTCAAGATTAAAGGAAAGATATTAAATTACTACCTATCGCTGTTGTACAATGCCTTTTCTTTTTATAATTTATTTATTTATTTAATAAATTAAATTCATGTTTCGAAATTAGAAATTATAAAGTTTCTATATAACTTCTGCTACAAGTTGCCTTAATAGGCCCAATTGATATGCATCGGAAACATTACCAAAAATTTTAAATGTTTTTGTTAAATCTTTAACATCAACTGTATTAACCCAATTACCGGAGCAATCACAATGATTTGATAATTCATCACTTCTCATCTCACCACATTTGTTACATTTATAATCTTGTGCAAAATATTGAACAAGGATTTTGTTAAATTCATAAATTAATCTCTCTTCAATGATTAATTTTGAATATTCCCTTTCACAATTTGAACACTTCCATAAAATTGATTCATCATCCTTACAAAGATCCAAATCTCTAATCGTATAGCATGTATCACAAATAACTTCGGGTATGATCAATGATGTTGATGGATTTCTAAACAAACCTTCACTACTAAATTCCATTATACCAAAAAGCTTTAATAAATCACGACGTAACATTCTAATTTCCACATTTCTTTTCTTTGATAATGATAAAATCTGACACAGATATTTAACTAACTCTAGTGTTGGATTTGTTAATTTTAAGTGTGAGCCCGCTAACATTGGAAATTCATATTCTCTTGCCATATCTGAATCCCTTATCATATCTGTCTGCTTTTTAATTAATGTATTAATTCTCTTCAGTAATGGTTTACGAAATTGTGAACATAATCCTTCTTTATTAATCTTTTCAATATCAATATCATCATCATTAAGCTTTTGCTGAGCTAAAATCTGAGTAATTTGGGTCTGTCTCTTTTGTGATTGTGATTTCTGTAAATTTTCATTTTTACTATATTCCTTTTCTCTATCTTTAATCAATGCATCTAAAATCATAACAACCCAATCTTCAAATTCTTCATGTAAAATAATTGGCAAATAGTTTTTAATCTGCCATTTTGACACATACTCTAATTTATTTTTAGTGTTACTATTTTCATTTAAATCGTTTTCAGTTGACTCAATTTCTTCAATTATATTATTGGTGGTTGAATCTGTAACACCCCATGTAAAACTACCTGAAAAATTGTATTTATCCATCCAAACCAACATATCCCAATATCTAACAACATTAAGTTCTAATAAATTAAATAATGGTTTAGATCTAATACTCGAAATAATATATTGACCATAAGCATACGAATTTTCAACAACCGTCTTGTTTGTTTTAACAATGATTTTGTTTCTATCAGCAAATACAATTGAGGAGCCATTTCTTTTAAATTCATTTAACAATTGAACCATTGATTTTTTCGTCAAATTATGAATATGATAATGTAATGATGAATCATACAAAAATGAGGAAGAATTTGAACACCATTTTAAAAACGAACTAATCAATGCATCTGCTTCTCCAACATCTTTAATTGCATCATCCCACCATGATTGAATCATCCCTCTTAAAACTGATAATGCTGGACCTGAAAAACTATTGTCTGCAAATGTTGAATTATGATTATCACCATTTTCTGATATGAAAACACCTTCTGCTTCATTTATTAAAGTTGATGATAGAATTGTATTAACAGTTAAATTTTTAACTTCAATTTCCAAGCAAACAGTTTCATAAATTTCTGGTTTATTGAAAACTGGGAATTTAAGTGATTCATAAATTGATGACAAGAAATTTTCCTTTTCTGCACCTCCATAATCAGGATTTGAATTTGGAGACCACCATAGAATAATATTATTTTGAGCTAATCTTCTTGAATAATTGATATCAATTAAATATCCAATATTATCAACATTCAAGTTACATAATGGAACATTTGTATATTTAGATAATAGCATTAATTTTTTAATCCAAGTTGATAATGATAAATAATGATTAATAATTCTTTTGATTATTACAGAGTGCCAAGATAAAGCTTGAACTTGAATTTCGGAAATACCCATACTAATTGTTGGTAAATCGTTTGAAACTTTAAAAATTTGTTTTAATTTTGATGCAATATGAGATTGAACAATTAAAATCATCTTTGATGCCGAATTTGCAGTTATGTTGGTCAGTTTTGAATTTATCTTCTTATAAATTTTGGAAATATCCGTAAAGTATTGAATTTCAAAGTCAAGCTCTTCTCTATAATCAATTATACCATATAATTTATCAATAATATTTTTCTTTTCATTGAAAATTTCTTTATACATACTTTCAAAATTCGATGGTAATTGCTGTGCACTTGAAGTTGGTTTCAAAACATAAACAAATGATACATTATCAGACGTATTAAATAATGTAAAAAATTCGTAAGAACTTGAAACTATATGTAATAGATATAGTACTCCCATTGAAAATCTAGTTAAATAACCGTCTGAAGGTAATAATTTTAAATCTTCTTGATTAAATCCTTTTTCAAATGATTTTATTAAATTACCAGCTTTCGATTCATCAAATTTTACACATGTACCAAGTTCCATGATTGCTCTCTCTGATGATGTAATATGTGATTCATAAATACTTTCGACGTCAGTACTATTTAAGATACTAGTCGGTTTATTCATTTCTTCTTCATAAACATAATAGGGCATAGTTAATTTATAAATAGGTTTATCATTTGTTGAACCCGTTGGTAAAACACTATTTGTTTTTATAATTTCACAAGAATCAATCTGATCCTTTGGAAACTCTCTATTATTTTTGAAAGTCAAATAAATTTTCTTTGGGATTTCAATATGAACAGTTTGAAGTTTACCATTAATAATAACAAATACTTTCAATCTATCTGCGTGTAAGGGGTCATATTTATACTCCACAATTTGCCAGATCGAATTTAAATAACTTTCAGCTTGGTTCTTCAATAATCCATTCATTGCAAATGATGTTGAAGTTGATGCTAAATTCCCTCTGCCGAAAATCCTTTCTCTCCTCTCTCTTTCCTTTGCCTTAATCTTCCATTTAACTTTTTGATAAACTAAAAATGCTGGATAATCAACCATCGGATCAGGCATTTCTCCATTATAAATTGCATGTTCTTCTTCTTGTAGGATAACTTCTTCTTGTTTCTTTCTTTTCTTTGATGTAACTTTTGCGAATTTTTTACCATTTGAACTAACGTTTGAGCCAAAATCTTCAATATCAGCAGCAGGTAAAATTGGTTTTGAACCCTTTGGAGCTGTTTTGAAAAACTTATTTAAAGAGACTTGCTTTAATTTATCATCTCCAATATCAATTTTCTTTTGTAACCAATCAGGATGTGCAACTCGAGGAACAGGGTTCCTGACACCTTGTAAAGCAGCTGGAATAGTAATAATTTTTTGGACAACAGAAGCTAATCTTTCTCTATAATAATTCCAATCAATAATCGTTCTAGGATCAAAATTCGTCAATGACTGATCACGTAACCACCTACGTAAGTATTTACTTTTAATATCAATTTCGGAGGAAAAAATAGTTGTTGGAATTGCACGTTCTGTAACTGGACTACCTATTGGCTTTTGTGCAATAATATACTTACATGCTAAACCTGCATCTTTAACCATTTCTTCACCTAAAAATTCACCCAATCTTTTAGCAGTTGTAATAGAAGTTGATTTTTGATTACCATATTCTTCTAATTTTTTTGACATACTTCTATTCTCACAAATTAATTCAATTAAATCTTCATCTTCTAACATTTTACCCTTTGTGTCAAGAACATCTAGCCATCTATTTGCAACATTTGCAACAGTTTGATAGCAACCTTCCAATGAATCTCCTTCAAGGAATAATTTAAAAATATCAGATTGAAAATTTTTAATTAATTGTAATTCACCTCTTCTTTTCAATTCAAAACCTTTCAATTCAGCTAGTGAGCCATCAAAATTAAAAACTGCATATCTTTTCTTTAAACCTTTACCTTCCTCCTTTGAAGTTGGTAAAACCATTGCTTTATATGGCCCATCAACTTCAAAGAAAATTGAATTATCAGCTTTAATCTCATATCGATATCGTTCAGGATCTATTAAAGTTTGATATTGATGATTTGTAAATTTTTCATGAACCAAATAATTAAGCATAGAACATGGATATGATCCAGTATAAGTTTTACCATTTTTTAGCTTAAAATTGTACTCTTCTGGGAAACTTGATGGCAATATACACCAAATACCATCTGTATCAACTTCTAAAGGTCTACCGAATCTTTGAACTAACTGTCTCGCCATTTGAATAATTGTTGCACCAGTTAGACATGTAATACCTGCCATTTCCATAGAATACCATCTTGAACCTTTACGCATAACGTACCCATAAAATGAGTTTAGAATGACTTTATGAGCTAATTGTAATGAATCATATAGAACAACCATTTTTTTTGCTTCATCAATTGAATGTTTATCTGATGGATCAATATCTTTAACCTTCCCCTTCCACACTTTTGCTAATCCTTTAAAATCATACCTTCTATCACGAAAGTTTCTAACTGTATCAACATAGAATGGATTTTCTCGTTGACAGACAATTGCCTCACGTTCAACAGTTTCTGTTAACTTGATTCGATGATAAACTTTTCTTGAATAATCAGCAATTTTTTTCTTTATGTGCTCCACTTGTTCTGAATAGGATAAATCATTAAACTTTCTTTTTGGACCGTTTAAACGTTTTGATGGGAATAATTCACCTTGGGCAGCATTTTTAATCATATTATATTCATTCATTTCAGCTGGGTAATATTCTCCTCTCCAGGCCCAAGTTAACCTTCTATCACATTGTTTACCAGGTCTGTTAAAATCACACGATGCACAATCTTCTTCGGATTTCATTGAATCTGGTTGTAGACGATTAGTTGTCATAATATTGGGGTACATCGAAGCAACATCAACGTGATAAATCAAAGGAGTTTCATGCCTTTTAACATTTTCTTTTAATTTCAATAATTGGTCTCTAATTTGATCATGAACTTCATCAAAATTTGATATATCTTCAAGCTTTTTACCACCTTCAACAATAATTGCAAATGTTAAAGAATTTTTCAAATCTGCTATAACCTCATCAACAGCAGTTGGATCAATAGTAAAATGGTTCTTAATATCAGCTCTAAAAACACCAGCTTCCAAAGATTCAACATGTCCACCAACATAAGTTTCTGATTCTAATAAATGTCCATTATAGAATCTTTCAGGTGGATCCGTATGTTTATTTGGTAATAAAATATTTTTAACATAAGCTTGAACCATTAGCAACATTTCACATAGAGTACCTGTTCCCTTTCTTAAAACTTCATCAGGATTTAGAGGAATAATCGTACATAGAGAAAAAATGAATGGATGAACATATTTATAGTAAAGATAGTATGTTGCAACTGCATCAGAAACAGAATATTCAGATAATAATTGAGGATGTTCATACGCATAAGGTGTCATTAATTCAGGATCCAATTCGGTAGGATTATATCCTAATTTTGAAGTTGTTACAGCTTTTAAACCTTGAGAACCTTGTGGTAAATAGGAATCACGTTTAACCCAACGGAAACAATCCATATGAGTACAATAACTTGATTTATATTCACCCTCTGCATCCTTTGAAAACCCAATTTCTTTAAACATATCTATATTATGAAATGCTGCTCTCGATTCAACAAATGGCCAATCGAAAAAATCACCGTTAAAAGTTGCAATAACAGTTGGTTTGACATCTCTGATATGTTCAAAGAATTTCTCTATAAGAGCCTTTTCATTTGGTTCATTAAATATCATGAATTCACCAGGATATTCGGGCCTTGGAGTATATTCGAAATCTTCAATATCTTCCGATATAATTGATCTATTTGTAATTAAAAACCCATCACCATCAATCATATAAGAGATCATCATAATTTGATCAACTTTTGAATCAGGAAATTTCAATGGAGCCTTGGTAGTTTCAATATCAAAGGCTAACACAACTGGATCTGCAAAGGCAATTTTTTCTTTGTCTTCAGTAATTTTTGTCTCTGATGGTGAAACTTCAACATCATACCATTTTCCAATACGTATGTCTTCATCAATTGAAACTCTAACATGATAGGGGACATCAAATTCTCTTATATCTAACATTAATTCTGAGGCGTCAGTATATTTAGAGTTTAAGTCTTCCTCTATATCAACATCCATCAATAAATCATCGTTCTCAACGTTATTACCTTTCATGATGCTTGAATAATTTAAATTAACAGATTTATAGATATCATTTGAATCTTTCTTCTTCTTATTTTTATTAACATAAGGTTGTAAAATTCGTCTCGCATTAAGTAAATCAGAAATATTGTTAAAAGATAATTTAACCAAAGTTCTCTTTATACCAGTTAAATGGTTTGATAAATCTAAATCTTCCTTTTGAACATTAGAAATCGATTTAACAATTGATTCTAAAGTTTTACGTAACCATTCTTCCAATTCAGTTTGTTTACCATCAGGACACATAATAAAGAAATAAGGATCGAATTGATAAGAAACTTTGAATGAACCACCCTCTTCATCAAGAAAATAATAATCAACTCCTGATAATTGAGAATGAGATTCATCATCTTGAATTAAAGTTGGGTGCATATTTGATAACCAACCTTTTCTCTTTGGTCCTGATTCAAATTTATCAAAACCAAATATTGAATCAATTCGATCAACCTCTCTAACTTGTTGAATTCTTTCCTCATCTCGTTCATTAAAATAAGAATTTGAAGTATTATCGTTTCTATTAGTTTCTTTATTATTATTTTGGAAATTATTATAATTTTTTTGAAATTGTTGATTAGAACCTCGACTATTATTATTTTTGACATTTCGAGATGAAAACGGTCCATTAAAGTTACCACGAGAAGACATTACTCAACCGTAGACTATATATTTAGTGTGAATCTAACAAAGTTGAGTTTGGAAATTAAATATTAAATCTCCAATCTCCAATCATTAATTGCAAATTCATGTTAAAACACGTCAATTCTACGCGTAATTTGGAAAATTGAAAATTGAAAATTGCAACGTAGAGAGATCAAGATTTCGCGGTGCCAGAGGGTTCACACACAACACTCTCTCAAAAACCTAATTTAACTCAAATCAATGTATGTAGTAGATGTTAATGATTTCTTTACCTTTAGTTTCTCTCTGTTTTAAGGAAAACATTCCATCTGTTAAGATGTATAACCCGTACCAGACACACGCAGATGTTTCCAATAATGGGGGTAGTATACACAATGGTCAATCGAACCCGCAACAAGGACAACAATTCCAACCACAAATGAACACTCCACAGCAAGGTCAAGCTCACGGTCAAGGTCAAGGTCAAGGTTTTGAATATTTGCAACAACAAAATCCAAATCAACCAAGTGGACAATTCAATCAATTCTTTAGGGATCCAACCACTCAAATGGGATTGCAATTTTCACAAACAGCATTTAATGCATCACAACATTATATGCAACAAAATTTAGAACAATTTGTATCAACCAATGATATTAAATATTATTTTAAAGTTTCCAATGTATATGTTTTAAAGAAATTGATGTTGATTATATTTCCATATAGAAACAAGGGATGGATTAGGCAGACGAAAGGAGATACTAATAACAATACTAATAATAATAATAATAATAATAACAATAGCAATAATATAACCGAAGTTTATGCGACACCAATTGAAGATATCAATGCACCAGATTTGTATATTCCAGCCATGTCATTTTTATCATATATTTTAATATGGGCATTAGAAGAAGGTGTTAAGGGAGATTTCCATCCTGAAATGTTAGGATATGCAACTACTAGAACATTGGCATTCTATATTATGGATTTCCTTTTACTTAGAACATCATTTTATGTATTAGGTATTAGTTCAAGAAATAGTAAAATATGGGATTTGGTTAGTTACACGGGGTATAAATTTGTACCAATTTTATTGATGCTATTAATTGGAATTTTCACTGGTGGGTCAGTGATTATGAAATATATTGGACTGTTAATATTAGTATTTTCACATGGTTTCTTTTTGATGAGAAGTTTACGATATGTGGTTCTTCCAGGTGGAGGATATGGGCAAGGTCATGGAGGAGACAGTAGACTACGTATCCAATACTTGTTTGTGTATTGTTTTGTGGTTCAGGGAATATTCATCTGGTTGTTAACCTAGTTTATAAGTAGTATCATATATAATATTTTTTTTGCAAATAAAATATATATATATATATATATAAGACTATGAACTACAATATGGAATATATATATATATATATATATATTAACATTAACTGAATGAATGGTTGAAGGCAATTTAATATGTAGATCTACACTTATAAACATGTCTGCGTCGGTCGACCGTAGTTACCCGGCACTTAGAAACCCCTATTTAAAGAAATTTTTCAAATTTTTCATTTTTCCATTAAGCGCCAATAAACAATAAACTAATAAAATTAAATTAATTATAAGCACTAACTGTGTGTAATTGTAATGGTACTGTTTAATAGTAGTGTGTATTGTTTATTGTTTAATTAGTTTGAAATTTGAAAATTTGAAAATTTGAAAATTGAAAATTAATTTGTTTGAAAAAATTTTCATCCCTAGAACTTTGCCCTGACCCAGCTCTCGCTCACTTCGTCCACTTCTTCTTAACACTTCTTCTTCTCTTTCTTTCTTTTAAATCCCTTTTAAAACCTCTACTTTTCCCCCATCCAACAACTAATAATCTTTCAAGATGGGTACGTATACATTAGACAATTGCCTTTCCAGCTTTCCATTGATTCCTCTATCTTTGAATTTGACCTTATTCCACATGCTAATTTATTACTTATTATTACATACTCTATAATTTTTTATTATAAATTAAGAAATATTGAGAGTCATTTTTTAATGGATAGTTGAAATTCAATTGATTAAATTATTATGATATTAGAATCAATATTATTATTATTATCATCATCATCTCATGAACTAAATACTAACATTTTTTTATTACTTTTTTTTTTCCGTCCAGTTAACTTCACTGTTGAACAAATTAGAGACTTAATGGATCGTGTTACCAACGTCCGTAACATGTCCGTTATTGCCCACGTCGATCACGGTAAATCCACTTTAACCGATTCTTTAGTCCAAAGAGCAGGTATTATTTCTGCTGCTAAAGCCGGTGAAGCTAGATTCACTGATACTAGAAAGGATGAACAAGAAAGAGGTATTACTATTAAATCTACTGCTATCTCCCTTTTCTCTGAAATGGAAGATGATGATGTTAAAGAAATTAAACAAAAAACTGATGGTAACAAGTTCTTAATTAACTTGATTGATTCCCCAGGTCACGTTGATTTCTCATCTGAAGTTACCGCTGCTTTGAGAGTTACCGATGGTGCTATGGTTGTCGTTGATACCATTGAAGGTGTCTGTGTTCAAACCGAAACTGTTTTAAGACAAGCTTTAGGTGAAAGAATTAAACCAGTTTTAGTTATTAACAAAGTTGATAGAGCTATGTTAGAATTACAAATTTCAAAGGAAGATTTATATCAAACTTTCTCAAGAACTGTTGAATCCGTTAACGTTGTTATTGCAACTTATCATGATAAAGTTTTAGGTGATTGTCAAGTTTACCCAGAAAAGGGTACCGTTGCTTTCGGTTCCGGTTTACACGGTTGGGCTTTCACTGTTAGACAATTTGCAACTAGATATTCTAAGAAATTCGGTGTTGATAGAGAAAAGATGATGCAAAGATTATGGGGTGATTCTTTCTTCAATCCAAAAACTAAGAAATGGTCTAACAAAGATAAGGATGCTTCTGGTGCTCAATTAGAAAGAGCTTTCAATATGTTCGTTTTAGATCCAATTTTCAGATTAATTAATTCTATTATGAACTTTAAGAAGGACGAAATTGATACTTTATTAACTAAATTAGAAATTAACTTAAAATCTGAAGAAAGAGAATTAGAAGGTAAAGCTTTAATGAAGATTGTTATGAGAAAATTCTTACCAGCTGCAGATGCTATGTTGGAAATGATTGTTATTCATTTACCATCTCCTGTTACTGCTCAAAGTTATAGAGCTGATCAATTATATGAAGGTCCATCTGATGATGAACATTGTTTAGCAATTAAGAATTGTGATCCAAAGGCTGAATTAATGTTATACGTTTCTAAGATGGTCCCAACCTCTGATAAGGGTAGATTCTATGCTTTCGGTAGAGTTTTCGCAGGTACTGTTAAATCTGGTCAAAAGGTTAGAATCCAAGGTCCAAACTATACCGTTGGTAAGAAGGAAGATTTATTCGTTAAGGCAATTCAAAGAACTGTTTTAATGATGGGAAGATCTGTTGAACAAATTGATGATTGTCCAGCTGGTAACATTATTGGTTTAGTTGGTATTGATCAATTCTTATTAAAATCTGGTACTTTAACTACTTCTGAAACCGCACATAACATGAAGGTTATGAAATTCTCAGTTTCTCCTGTTGTTCAAGTCGCTGTTGAAGTTAAGAATGGTAACGATTTACCAAAATTAGTTGAAGGTTTAAAGAGATTATCTAAATCTGATCCATGTGTTTTATGTTACATGTCTCCATCTGGTGAACATATTGTTGCTGCAACTGGTGAATTACATTTAGAAATTTGTTTATCTGATTTACAAAATGATCATGCTGGTGTTCCATTAAAGATCTCTCCACCTGTTGTTGCTTACAGAGAAACTGTTCAAGCAGAATCAAGAATTGTTGCATTATCCAAATCTCCAAATAAGCATAACAGAATTTACTTAAAGGCAACTCCAATGGAAGAAGAAGTTAATTTAGCTATTGAAAATGGTGTTATTGATCCAAGAGCTGATTTGAAGGTTAGAGCAAGATTAATGGCTGATGAATATGGTTGGGATGTCACTGAAGCAAGAAAGATTTGGTGTTTCGGTCCAGATGGTACCGGTGCTAACGTTGTTGTTGATGAAACTAAGGCTGTTCAATACTTAAATGAAATTAAGGATCACGTTAACTCTGGTTTCCAATGGGCAACTAAGGAAGGTCCACTTTTAGGTGAACAAATTAGAGGTATTAGATTCAACATTATGGATGTTACTTTACATGCGGATGCTATCCATAGAGGTGCTGGTCAAATTATGCCAACCATGAGAAGAGTTACCTATGCTTCTATGTTATTAGCTGAACCAAGAATTCAAGAACCAATTTTCTTAATTGAAATTCAATGTCCAGAATCTGCTATTGGTGGTATTTACTCTGTCTTAAACAGAAAGAGAGGTCAAGTTATCTCTGAAGAACAAAGACCAGGTACTCCATTATTCACTGTTAAGGCTTACTTACCAGTTAATGAATCTTTCGGTTTCACTGGTGAATTAAGACAAGCAACTGGTGGTCAAGCTTTCCCACAAATGATCTTTGATCATTGGGAAACCATGGGTGGTGATCCAACTGATGTCTCCACCAAACCAGGTACCATTGTTCTTGAAGCAAGAAAGAAGAGAGGTTTAAAGGAAACTGTTCCAGGTTACGAAGAATATTACGACAAATTATAAGTTTTTGTACAATTAATTTATCGGTTTATTTTTTTTTACTTTCAAACTGTTTTATTTTGTATTTAGCCAATTTTTATACATCAAATTTTTCAAGGAGGTTTTATTTCTATTAGTTTACTTTAATTAATAAAATGGGAGACTCTACTCATCAATATTTTAATCCTTTATAATAAATTTTAATTTATTTATTTCAAAAAAAAAAAAAAAAAAAAAAATCGGTTACTAGAATGCCTAACATCACTGAGGATCATATGTAGCTCCTTCTATTACACATTCTCTAGCAAAACTTTCGACAATTTCAAAGCCTAAAACTTAACTATTAATTCACATAATTTACAAATATAATAATTATACATATATACTTAATATAACAAATTTTTTTTATTCCTCAGTTAATGTTTTTTATTAAATCTGGTGCTTTTACGTAAATTTTGAACATCTGTACGTAATCTAACTCCATTTAATCTAGCCCTTAAAACTGTGCCACTATGACCATTATTCACATGATCTATTTCATCATCACTTTCGTTTTCCTTCATATTTGGTGATGAAGATTTACGTTTTCTTAAATGTCTACCATCAATATCATCACTATGACCATTATTCGATAATTGTGAAACATCTATACCTAATCGTTTCATCTCTGAACTACCCTTGAATGATTTCCTTTTAAGTTTTGGTACAGTTGATGATGATTTTGTAGTTGAATGATTATCTTCATTGTTATTTGTTGAAGTTATTGATAAATCATTAGTTATTTCAAAATTACTTTTAATTGAATCCCAATTATTAATTATAATCCCATAATATTCTCTAAAGTTTGAATATTTTGCCTTTTTATAACGTTGCCAAGCTTTGAACAATTTTTGAAGTTCATTCATTTTAGAATTATTATTAAATTTGGCATTTAAAATCCATTGACTAAATTTCTCAATATCATTGATCAAACTATCTAAATCATCATATTCTTCATTTTCTGCCTTTTCAATAATTTGATAAATATTTGGTTTAACAGAATATTTTGGAATTTGATAATTATTCAATGATGATTCATTTAAATGATTTATAAAAAATGATAATAAATTTTTGTAAACCCAAAGTTTTGGTTTAAAGAATAAATTTGAAGTTTCTAATTTTTCAATTATTAAATTATTTAAAATTTTCGATCTTTTAATTGTAAGTTTTGATAACTCATTCAATTTCATAATATCATTTTGAAAATATTTAACTGCATTAATACGATCATCTAATAAATCTTCTGGTAAACTTGCATAATTGAATATATCTGGTTTTTTAATTAAAGGTTTACCAGTATATATTCTTTTTAATGTATAATATTTAGCAATTTGATTTAAATATAGTTCTGAAATTGCTGGTAATTTATTATCATTTAAAAATTCAATTAGTTTATTGATTATTATATTTGGAATGACATAAATGTTGGAAGATAATCTCCATTTAAATTTCTCAGATTTTGTCCTTGAAAGTTCATCAAATTCTTCATCTGTTACAAATGTCATTTCATCATTTTTGAATGAATCATTATGTATAAGATGTTTTTGTTTATCGTGGAAATATAGTTTTGTCTTTTCAATACCTTTGGTTACATCATTATTCATTGCCCATTCAATAGGTGTATGTTTATCACAATAACTTATCATAGTATTTTTATCAGCTGCAGCAACTTTGATGCCCTTTTTATATTTCATACATAAATTTGAACGTTTGGCACATGTAACATGATATGCGGTAAAACATGATGATTTTGAACATTGAATACAAACTCCAACCTTTTGTTTACAAATATAACAAATTAACCTCCATCTACTTTTTGGTATATTATTTACACCTTCGATTGGTTCCATATAAATTGGATTTGCAAAATATAATTCAGGTGTCCATAAAGTACATAAAACATGTGCCCAATCACCACCATCAGTTTGTTTAAAAGCACCAGTTATTGAAGGACAAAAGATACATTTTTCATGATGATTTCTTGCAATTAAACATCGACGACATAACCAGGGTCCTTCCGGTATAAATGAAACACCATAACAATCTTGATGAACTGCTATATCACAACCATCACAAAACACAATTGAGTTTGTTGAATCACAATCACTTAGATCACAAACTGCACATGCTTGTTCATCTTGATTCAAACATCCCGTACCATCATCAGAACCATATAAAAGGGCATTCTGTTGTAGTTGATAGTCAATCGTTGTCCTGTCTTTTATTGTTGGTGGTAATAACCTTTCAATTTGATAAATTTGAATTTCAAAAAATGTAATTATAATTTCAAATAATTCCATTGATATTGGAATAGAATCTTTAGAAAGGTTGTTTATCCAATTAAGGAATAACAAATCAGTTTCATCCATATCATATTGAACTTGAAATTTTTTTGAATTATACATTAATTTACCACGTATTAATTCATCCTTACCAAAGGCGTGTCGTATATATGTATCCGGTAATGAATTTTTCTTTGATATATCATTGTTTATATTGAAAAATCCCAATTTTTCCATTGTTGAATTTGATTGAATAGGTGGTATTATTAAATTATTATTTGAACTATCATTGACTTGTTTGAATATTGGAACTTTTAATTTACTCTGTCGAATAATATCAACTCTTTGTTGTTTATTTAGATATCTTTCTAAATCAATAGAATTCTCTAGAATATTTTCGAATACTTTCCCATTGGTGAACTGATATACTGGTAATAATTCATCTGGATTTAAATCTTTGTAATATTTTGTAAATGGTGCTTCTTCACGCGGATTTTGAAGTTCAAGATAATCATCAGGGGTAGGATTGATAATTACAGGTGGTACCGGATTAGAACCCATTATATTAGCCAGCAAATCCTATAGTATCGTCAGCCGGCACTGTGATACACAACACTACTCTGTCAAATAACTTAGTAAAGTGATGATCCAATTCCTCCTAGTAAACAAGTCTTAAGAAGAGATCGAGGAGAGATCGAGTTTCGAATCTCCGCCGCGAAACACGTGACCAAAAAAAGGTGTCTTCAAAAAAATTAAAAACAAAAAACAAAAAACAAAAAAAGCCCGCTTATTAAAGGACTATAGGATGATTCTTGGTTCTCCAAACTTTATGTTGTTTCTTACTGAATCAAGAATAATAGCTAATGTTAATTTTGAATGTGATATCCTCAAATTTAGTTAGGGAATAGAAATTGACAGCTGGAATCATTGACAAATGGTTTTAATGAATGTGTGTTTCACAAACTGTTGTAGTAACGGATCAAGATCGGAAGTGGCTTTCTCTAGATAAGCATCTGTTAGAAGTTGTTCTATCTTATCTTGGCTCGTAGATAATACCAACAAGTCATCCACATGGTGAGCAATGATTGCAGTTTTGTCTTCATTGAAATGAACACAGTGATCACTATATGATTTGAGATAGGTTTTCTTTAAGACTGTGTTTAGTGTTTGGTGGGATCTTAGTGGTGATGCCGTAACAATATTTTATTGGGTTTTGAAGAATTCTTCAAATCCTAGGGGAGTTCTTAGGAGATATGTTTCACCAGGTTTCACTAGACTGTAAAGAAAAGCGGTCGCAATATCGTACACGATTATCTGTTAACCGATTAATGACGGTGACAAAGTACACACCTGTATGACCTTCCCTATCAATTTCTTTAAAACATAGCAAATGATACTCTTTTATCTCTCATTTAAGTTAAGTTGAATACAAAAGCCTTTTGCCATGATTCTGTTGTGAATCTTGCTTTTATTACCAAATGGAATAGCATAACCAAAAACATCAAATGAAGGTACAATTAGCAGAATCAATTAAAGTAGTTGATGTGAAGGAAAAAGCCACTGAGACTTACGAGGTGAATTTGAAGAGCTAGTGCTCAAGATACCTTTAACAAGGTGGAAACCAGGTTCGAAAATGTTGAAGTCGAAGTTCAAAGACTTAGAGAAGAGTTGGAGCAGACGTCACCATGGAACCTGTTGCTATCGACCCTTATGATAGAATTTTATCAGATATCAAATAGGTTATTCCAAGAATTAAGCTCTTTAGCAACATTCAATCGTAATCTTCATATGCAATAAGAGGTATGTTTCGTTTCAGGAAAAATAAAAAGTTACAGATTACAACCAAAATATTTAATCATATTGATGGCAAATGGAGCAAGATACCTCCATGTATGTAAGAACATATAGTTCTTCTAGTTTGTAAAACAATTGCGTAAATCGAATTATTCTATTTATCGAGTTCGTTTACTATCTATCTATCTATTTCTTTTTTTCTTTCTTTCTATGTTGATATTTATACCTGATTGAAGAAGAAACTTAGCAACAATTCTACAAATATCGACTCCAACATTGCTCTGATACTCACCATACAACAACCACCTTCTAACCTACCAAACTTATAGAAATACCCATCAAGGACGCTACATTTCCGCATATCGACAGATCCCTCATACGCTGCCGCCTCTAACAAAATTTAAAATTTTGAAAAAGAAAAAAGAAAAAAGAAAGATTTCAAATTAATTAATTAATATTCGCACCAAGAAGTCAAATTTGAGTTATTGTTGCACTAATCGTTGATTTACATAAACTACAGCAGACAACACCCTTTCTTTCTTCTATATAGTCTCACAGCGTTAGCGCACCCTTCCAGTCATACCATGAACAGTCCCAGTGACAGCATATTGCACAACACATATCCAGCCAACGGGTCCAACGGATTCCAGGACGATTGGGACCAGCAGTTCAGCGAGCTCAATTCCGGTAACGGCAACAACTTCCCTAATATTGACGATGTTACACCGTTCAATAACATCAACAGTCTAAATTCAATGAATAATATCAATAATCTGAACTACAGCAACGGCCAACATCTACCAGAAAGTTTTAGTACGAACTTCATAACAACTGATGATCAATCTAATTTTAATTCCAATCTACACAAATTCGATAATCTAAATAACAGCTTCATTAATAAGATGATTGGAGAAACCGATTCAGATTTAAACTTAAATTTAAATGAAGTTCCAATGCCAGACAATCAACATATTGATTTTACCTCAACTGATGTGCCATTAAGGCCTGATGATTATCTTATGATGAATAATATTGAAAGTTTATCAAGTACAACAGATGCTATTTCAAATACAAGTTATCAAAGTCCAGTTCCAATTTCTACTTCAGTGGCTAAAGATGCTTCATCTCTAAAAGGTGATGTATTCTCTCCACAATCATTTGGATTTTCAACAAGTTATGGTGGTGGTAATTTAAGTAAAAGTATTTCCAATACTTTAGGTAAAAGTTATGGCTCACAATTAGGTAGTTCGCTGAATAATATTGTATCACCAACTTCAACCTATGATGGATATTTGGAATCTCCATATGGATCTCTAAATGATGAGAGATCACCATTAAATTCTCCCTCATTTAAAGGTGTTGGATCGCCATCATCTGTTGGTACACATTTGAATCCAAAAAGTGCATTAAGTAAAGAGAGTAAATTATCAAGGCGAAGGGAATTACACAATGCCGTTGAACGAAGAAGACGTGATTTGATTAAAGAAAAAATTAAGGAATTGGGTACTTTGATTCCTCCAACAATGTTATTTGATTGTTGTAAGAATAAGGCTTCAACAAAGGATACCACTAAGGCAAATAAAAATATGATTCTTTTGAAAAGTGTGGAATATATTGTTTATCTAAAGGAAATATTAGAAACTCAAGATAATAGGTTAGAGGAATTACAGGAGAAAATCGATAAATTACACTTAAAAAATGATTCAAATACCAATATCGATCAGGTAAGCGATTCAACTTTGAATGCAAATTATTCAAATTCTTCTTATAATGACGAAAATAATAATGGAACTCATAACTACAACATCAATAATAATGATAATAATCCTCCTGTCATGTACTATGGTGATAGCAATGGAATTAAAACTAGTGATTCAACAACAAACCTTGATAATTTCAAAGACACTATTTCAGCATTTACTGATGATTTCACTCTCAAATCGAATAATTCAAAACTTCGGTTCATGGATTTTTCAAATGTGCAATCTGATCCAGCTGATTTTAATAAATTATCCAATGTGATAAGCAATACAAACGGGGATGAGCATAACATCCGCAAGAACAATAAAATTAATAATACCAATAATGATTACAATAACAATAAACCTTATACCAATAGTAATAATAATAATAATAGTAACACTGAATCACTGACTGATATGAATGGTAAAGATGATTCATTATCATTTGATTTAAATAATAAACAAGATAATTCATTTTCCTCACCAGGTAATGATTTTGGTAATATGATTGATGAACCAACACTTAAGTTTGAAAATGATGCTGACTTCCTAGATCAATTATTATCTGGTGCTCCATCTAATGATTTCAACAATAATTAATTTATATATTTATCCCACATGTATACTAGAATGAACTTTAATATGTTTCATTAATGACTCTCGTAAAATTATTTCATATATGTATATTTATCATACATATATTAGAATGACGCATATCTGTTGCACTAATGAATCTAGTAATTAGTACCCTAAAGAAATTGAAGACGTTACATAGCGAAACTTAAATTATTTACATGAAGAAATCCGTTACTGTTCAACTGACATGATTTATTTCTTATTTGCCTATATCCTGTAGAATAAAACGAATTACAATGAGTGATGATAACGATGCACAGTTTCTTTCTAATTGGAGAAACACTAGACCTACAACTAGAAATAATGATTTTACAAATAGTGCAGGATCTTTTTTCTCTAATTTAGGAACAAATATTTCCAATACTTTCCATGATACAGTAGATGGAGCACAAAATATTTTACCATTAAATACATCAGATATACTGGGAAGTACTACGGAAGAGCCTTCATGGTTTCAATTATCTAGATTCGAAAGATACACAGGATTTTTTCTTTTATTATTAGGATCAGTTGCATGTTTTGCGTTAGGATTTTTCTTATTCCCGGTTTTAACATTAAAGCCAAGAAAATTTGTTATGCTATGGACATTGGGATCATTGTTGTTTTTCCTTTCATTTGGTGTTTTGCAAGGTCCAGTTTCATATATTAAACATTTATTAAGTAAAGAAAGATTACCATTTACAATGGTTTTCGTGATAAGTCAAATTTTAACAATTTATTGTGCAGTCGTTTTAAAGAGTACAATTTTAAGTTTAATTATGGGTATAATTGAAATTTTATCAATTTTATGGTATACTGCAAGTTATTTTCCATTTGGTGCCCAAACCATGCAAATGCTGTTTGGAGTTGGAGCTCGCCAAGTCAGTGGAATGGTAGGTTTATAAATAAAATAAAATAAAATCAATTCAATAATAAATTAATAATAATAATGATTAAAAAGAAAAAAATCCATTTGTGTTATCATTCAATGACGTATACATAAAACTTATATAAACATATTAGTTTGCTAATTTAGCCTGTAATTCTTTAGCGTAAGCACTTAATTCATCCATATCAGCATTTTTTGCAGGCCAACCAACAATTAAACCAGACTTTTCATCTCTTTTCGGAATCAAATGGAAATGAACATGATCAACTTCTTGATGGGCAATTCTACCATTATTTTGTAAAATATTATAACCATCACCCTGTGGAGAATCGATATTCAAATTTAAGGCTAATGCCAATTTTTTGGTAACTGGTAAAATATCAGCTAAATATTCATCAGGAATATTATGTAATTTTGCTCCATGATATTTTGGAATAACCAGCAGATGACCCTTTGTAGTTGGTTGAATATCAAGGAAAGAATAGGAATGTGCAGTTTCAATCAGTTTAAAGGATGGAATTTCACCTAAAAAAAAACATTAATGTCATGTTAGTATTATCCAAATGTGGGGTTAGGATATAAGAATGTTTAATCAATGTCAATTGAGACAAGGGATAAATGCATACCTTTAATGATTTTGCAGAAAATACAGGATGCTTCGTGAGAGACGACGGATGCCATTTTGAAGATGGAAAAGACACTATAATAACATAGGATTATGTTGATACTGTGGTTATAGAATATTAAGAAAACTCCAGTGTGTACTTAATATTTCATTTCTCATTTCTCATTTCTCATTTCTACTAAGAGACCAACCGAGGGCAAATTTCAAATTTCAAAGTTGAAAAATTCAATTTTCAATTTTGGTTTCCATTCGAAGATGAATTTACATTTTGCCACCGGTGGCGACTCATTTATTTAACTTCACTTGCTTCTTCTTTATATTAATTCTTAGTTTTTCCTTTTCTTAAAAAAAAAAACAGAGTTTATTTACACAAATAGCAATGGTAGATGAAAAAAAACCACTTTTAGATGCCTCTGGAAGAGAAGAGGGTCCTGAAGATTCCACTGCAACTGCAATTTTAAGAAGAAAGAAGAAAGCAAATGCATTGATCGTTGATGATGCAACTAATGATGATAACTCAATCATCTCAATGTCTTCTAACACCATGGAAAAATTACAATTATTCCGTGGTGATGCCGTATTAGTTAAAGGTAAGAAGAGAAAAGATACAGTTTTGGTCGTTTTAGCAGATGATGATATGGAGGATGATATTTGTAGAATCAATAGAGTAGCAAGAAATAATTTAAGAGTTAGATTAGGTGACATTGTTTCAATTCATCCTTGTCCTGATATCAAATTTGCCACTAGAATTTCAGTTTTACCAATTGCCGATACAATCGAAGGTTTAACTGGTTCATTATTTGATGTTTTCTTAAAACCTTATTTTGTTGATTCATATAGGCCTGTTAGAAAGGGTGATCATTTTGTAGTTAGAGGTGGTATGAGACAAGTTGAATTCAAGGTTGTTGAAGTTGAGCCAGAAAATTATGCAATTGTCTCACAAGATACTATAATACATTCAGAAGGTGAACCAATTAATAGAGAAGATGAAGAAAATAATCTGAGTGAAGTCGGTTATGATGATATCGGTGGTTGTAGAAAGCAAATGGCCCAAATTAGAGAATTGGTTGAATTGCCTTTAAGACATCCACAATTATTTAAAGCAATTGGTATTAAACCACCAAAGGGTATCTTAATGTATGGTCCTCCAGGTACTGGTAAAACTTTAATGGCAAGAGCAGTCGCTAATGAAACTGGTGCTTTCTTTTTCTTGATTAATGGTCCTGAAATTATGTCTAAAATGGCAGGTGAATCTGAATCTAATTTAAGAAAAGCCTTTGAAGAAGCTGAAAAAAATGCACCATCAATTATTTTCCTTGATGAAATTGATTCAATTGCTCCAAAGAGAGACAAGACTAATGGTGAAGTTGAAAGAAGAGTTGTTTCCCAATTATTAACCTTGATGGATGGTATGAAGGCAAGGGCGAATGTTGTTGTTATCGCTGCAACTAATAGACCAAATTCTATTGATCCAGCTTTAAGAAGATTTGGTAGATTTGATAGAGAAGTTGATATTGGTATTCCAGATGCAACTGGTAGATTGGAAGTTTTAAGAATCCATACAAAGAATATGAAATTAGCTGAAGATGTTGATCTAGAAAAGATTGCATCAGAGACTCATGGTTATGTTGGTGCTGATATTGCATCTCTATGTTCTGAAGCTGCAATGCAACAAATTAGAGAAAAAATGGATTTGATTGATTTAGATGAAGAAACTATTGATGCAGAAGTTTTAGATTCATTAGGTGTTACAATGGAAAATTTCAGATTTGCCCTTGGTAATTCTAATCCATCAGCATTACGTGAAACTGTTGTTGAAAGTGTAAATGTTACTTGGGATGATATTGGAGGTTTAGATAGTATTAAAGCCGAATTAAAGGAAACTGTTGAATATCCAGTTTTACATCCAGATCAGTATGCAAAATTTGGTCTATCACCATCAAAGGGTGTTTTATTTTTTGGACCTCCAGGTACTGGTAAAACTTTATTAGCAAAGGCAATTGCAACTGAAGTTTCAGCTAATTTCATTTCCGTTAAAGGTCCTGAATTATTGAGTATGTGGTATGGTGAATCAGAATCAAATATTAGAGATATTTTTGATAAAGCTAGAGCTGCAGCACCAACTGTTGTTTTCTTAGATGAACTAGATTCTATTGCAAAGGCGAGAGGTGGTAGTATGGGTGATGCAGGTGGAGCATCTGATAGAGTTGTTAACCAATTATTAACTGAAATGGATGGTATGAATGCAAAGAAGAATGTTTTCATTATTGGAGCAACTAATAGACCTGATCAAATTGATCCAGCAATATTAAGACCTGGTAGATTGGATCAATTAATTTATGTTCCATTACCTGATGAAGAGGGTAGATTATCGATTTTAACTGCACAACTAAGAAAGACACCATTAGAACCAGGATTAGAATTGAAAGCGATTGCAAAATTGACAAATGGATTTTCAGGTGCTGATTTATTATATATTGTCCAAAGAGCAGCAAAATTTGCAATTAAAGAATCCATTGAAGCAAATAGAATATTTGAAGAATCACAAGTCAAGAAAGAAGGTGAAGAAAATGGAGATGTTGAAATGGTTGATCAACCAGATCCAGTTCCATATATTACCAAATTGCATTTTGAAGAAGCAATGAAAACAGCAAAGAGATCTGTTTCTCCAGCAGAATTGAGAAGATATGAAGCATATGCGCAACAACTGCAATCATCTAGAGGTCAACTAAGCACATTTAAATTCGATCAATCGACAGGTTCTGGACAAGCAGCAAGTAATTCAACAGATACAGCAGCTGAAGGTGGTGCAAATTTTGGAGATGTGGAAAACGAAGAAGATGATCTATATAACTAGTCAATTAATTAGTTGTATAGATCAATTAGTTATATAGATCATCATCTTCTTTAATTAAATTTTTGTTTATTTTCTTTTTTGTTTATTTTTGTTTTTGTTTGTTTTAGTATTACTATTATGGAATATTAATGTTTCGATTTTAAAAAAATAATTCTTTTAACAATAAAAAGGTTAAATTGGAGTAGTTGATTAAATAAAGCGATATTAATATATTATTATAAATTATAAGATAAGAGGATATAAATAAAAATAAAAATAAAAAGAATTTAAATAACGAATGGTAATATTTTAAAATTGGTATAAGTATTAAAAAGGATATTAAAATAAATGTAAATCATATATAATCATGACAGTTAGTTAAATAACAATCGAAACATTTGATTCATTAAGAGATTCAACAACATTAGTTTTAGAGTTATGATTATCAAGATCGGAATTATTTGCTAGAGTAACTAAATGTAAAGATTTTCGACTATATTTTAAATTTGAGACAGATGAAGTTGAAGTTGAAATAGGTAATAAATTAATTGAACTTTTTCGTCTTTTAATTATATCTGTTGATGAAAGTGGTATTTGATTTGGAGTTGTAGTTATGGAGGATGGAGATTTTGGTTTTAATCTCAAGGGACGTAATGAATATGAAATATCATTTGGATTAACATTTTTATTTATATCTTTGTTGTTGTTATTCTTTTTTGATTCAAATTCAAATTCTTCTTGTTGTTGAGAATGTGTTGATTTAATTGATGATGTAACTGAATATTGAGAATCTTTCCTTGGAAGTGTAGTTGTAGTCATCAATGAAGATATCGTTGATGTTGAAGATGCAGAAGAAACCAATGAAGGTAATGACGAAGAATGTGAAATTTTCTCTGGTTGTTCTGAATTTGATTGAATTTGTTGAGATAACTCAAGAATTTTTTCTTCGTTTTTGATCCTTAATTTCCTTTTAATTGGATCTAAAAAATATTGTAAAGAATTAATTAAATCAACATTTTTAAAATTTAAATTATCCCAACCAATATATTGAATAATTTCAATTTCTAAAGCATTAACTTCTCTTAAACTCAGTAATCCATCAGTATAAGTTGTCCAATGTTTATTCATTGGTGATGAATCATTTGTAAATTTAGCAGCTAATAATAAAGAACCTAGGAAAATTCTATGATGAGTAGTTTCCATACCAATGGAATTTGAAGGAATAATTTTTTTCAAACGATTAAGATAAACTAATGTTGTCATTAAGGTAGTACATTGAACATGTGAATGTTTGATTAAATTGTAAATAAAGGTATATAATGAGGGGATTGAAGACGAAGATGATGATGATGATGATGATAATTCCTTAATTGGAGACTGTGGCGGCGTTGTTAAACCGCTATTCACTTTCTTTTTAACTTGAATTATCGATGTAGTTGTAGAAACCAAATAGTGAATCATTTCAGAATCTACTGGTTTATTAAGAAAAATATAGAGTGCTTCCAAACTTGACATGGTTGGTATAAGGGGTATCTAAAATGGTTATATTGATTGCAAAGTTGACAGAATATATTTTTTTTACTTGATTAAAGTATATTATTGTGTTATGTACCAATAAGATTTTCAATTAACTAAAACTTAAGGAAAAATTGAAAGAAAGAAAAAATATAGATGATGAATTTTTCACTGGTAGCAAGGTTGAAAGAGATGATAATGATAATATAATGTTAGAGTATTAGACTAGTTATCTTTTGTAAAATTGTGAATTGATAGAAACCGTCTCCCAAATTATATCACTTTTGACGAAAAAGAGGAAGAAAGAGATGAACTAAAAATGAAAAAGTTTGGTATATAAATGTAACCTTCAGAAACGACGGGTTCTCTAATGCAACAAATTAGACGCTAAAGCAGATGACAATAGCGACATCTCCATTTTGAGGTCTGCGGTTTCCTCTTTTGGATGTTCGGAAGGGATGGGACGCGTTTATAGTTTATATACGCGTGTTGTAGAGAAATTGCAACGCGGATGTATAATATTTAATATATTTAATATTATTAGCGCGCGCACACTGTTACGCGTCGGTCACGTGATAAGAGGGAAGCCACCGGGCGAGCGCGCTCTCTAAATTTTAAATTTTAATAATTCGATTAATTCGATTATCGTACTTTAAACCATGTAAGGGGAGAGAAGCACATGCATGATATATAGTACTATATTATTATAATGTAGCATTAAACTTGAAAATGTATATGGCATATTCTTAGTTATTCATATTACATGTATTACAGATTTGTTTTCTTGAATGCTGCAAATGTGTATATTTTTACATGATTCCAGCTAATAAGTCTATTTTTTTACTGTAGAAATAGATTATTAAACATTCATTTACAAGTAAAATAAAAAGATAAGCCATATAACAATCCATAAACCCAATTATTTTATCTCTGTCCTTCTAAAGACATAATGCTCCCCCCATAACAGACAGCATATCAGCAGTGAATTTAGATACTTTAACGAACATTTTTTCTTCAGGTAATGATGAATTGGAAATAATCATCATCAAAATCATAAATCATCCAATGGATATTGCAAATCTACTTAACGTTAAAATTTGTACTAGAAGGGGGGCGGTCCCAGTAGAAAGTAAAATATTCACTCCGCGCCCCCATAGTTTTAGGTTAAAATTTAAAATTCTACTGGGAATTTGCAAATATCAAATATGATAAAGGATAAACTAACTAAATTAAAAAATAAAAGAAAAATAAAAAGGCCTGGTTTCTGTTTTATAAGGGTTTTCACATCAAACTTTATCTTCAGAATTGCATTTCGTCAAAGTTATCACACACACACACTCTCTCTGACCTTTTCAATCGCTACCAATGTCATCCGAAAATACCGCTTTGCTTACTGAGAATACTCTTGTCAATCGTCAGTCCCCTTTCATCAATTTTAAAAATGTATGTGTTACAACTTTTAAATCTTCCCCCGTTAATTGGCTTCTAATCTTTATTCCTCTAGGTATTTTATCTGAAAAACTAGGTTTTGATTCTTCCATTATATTTTTAACAAATTTCTTTGCAATTATTCCACTTGCTTCATTATTGGCTTATGCAACTGAAGAATTAGGTGAAAGTTTAAATAATGACTCCATTGCTGGTTTATTAAATGCGACATTTGGTAATGCAGTTGAAGTTATAGTTTCAATTATTGCATTAAGTCAAAATCAAATTACCGTTGTTCAATCTTCAATGTTAGGGTCAATTTTATCAAATTTATTATTAGTTCTGGGTACATGTTTTGTTGTTGGTGGTTTGAAATTTAAAGAACAATTTTTCAATCAAACTGCTGCTCAAACTATGGGATCCTTATTGGCAGTCTCCGTCATGGCATTGTTATTACCTGCTGCCTTTTATTTATCTTTACCTGATAAGGACGATACTTTAGATGATGAAATTTTAGCTTTATCTCGTGGTGCTTCCATCATTTTATTATTAGTCTATGTTTTTTATATGATTTTCCAATTGAAGACTCATAATTATTTATTCTCAGAAGATACTCAACCTCCTTTAACAAATGATTTAGAAACAAACGTTGAAAATATTTCTGAAAATATTGATGAAAATACAGAACAAACATATTATGGACAAAATGATGATCAACATAGTAGAAGATTATCAATTATAAATAGACCAAAATCAATTTATGATTTAGAATCTTCAACTGATCATCATTTATCAACAATTTCTTCAATAATAATTTTATTACTTTCAACTATATTTGTTTCAATTGCAGCTGATTATTTGGTTGGTACAATCGATGAAATTGTTAAATCTTCTGGTTTATCCAAAACTTTTATTGGTTTAATTGTCATTCCAATTGTCGGTAATGCTGCTGAACATGTAACTGCAATTTATGTTGCTTATAAAAATAAAATGGATTTAGCTATAGGTGTTGCAATTGGTTCATCATTACAAATTGCAATCTTTGTTACTCCTTTATTGGTAATTATTGGTTGGATAATGAATGTTCAGATGTCTCTTTATTTTAGTTTATATGAAACAGCCGTTATGTTTATTGCCGTTTTCATTACAAATTCTTTAATCCTCGATGGTAGTTCGAATTGGCTTGAAGGCATATTATTGATTGCAACTTACTTTATAATTGCACTTTCTTTCTTCTTATTACCAGATATTATGGACAAATAAATGTATACTTTATATATATTCCACGTTATATTATCGGAATTATTTTCATTGTACTGGAAAATTATACCGTTCAAAAAATTGTATTGTTAGTTATACATATTATATCTCAATCAATAAAAAAAAAATATTATTTCCTTTTTTTTTTTATTTATTTAATTATTTCGTTTACAAGACTAATTCATGGTTTATCGAATATTTCAAACGCCATTCATTTAAAAGGATCGATCCAAAGTTAATTATATGATTTAAATTCCATGAATGTGAACAAATTGGTAAACAATAATTGATTCCTAATTTGAATTTTGCATCGGATACATTTAATGGGTTTAATAAGATAATCTCATTATTTTTCAAGTTTATTATCTTCTTTAAGCTTTTATCGAATAAATTGGGATAAATGTTTAGAATCTTAAACAATCCAAAATTAATCTCACCATTTTTAAAGTTTTCTTTAATACTGACCAATAATTCTTGGTATTTATGAATATAATTTGTTAATTGTGACAAATCAGTCTGTTGATAATTATCTTTATCGTTATTATTTTTGCTATTTTCAATATTTTTATTCAATAAGTTAATTTGTTTTAAAATTAACTCTGATAAATAAATTTCAATAAATCCATTGATATAATAAATAAATCCAATCAAATGTGATAATTTCTCCACTTGTTCATTATTATTTTTATGTTTCTCAAGCAATCGAATGACTTTATTAAAATTGGATATCATTTGTTCCCCAAACGTTAATAAGGTTCTGATGTCTCTTCTCTTCCTTGATAAAAATTTAATATCTTCATTGATTTCCTTAGTTTTATTTTCTTTATTTTTCAAGTTGATTAAAAATAATAAATACGACTGTAAAAAATCTAACAATGAATTCTCATATTGTTTTTCAAGATGATATGTAATGGCCGATTTCTTCAATTTTTCTGCACTTTCCTGAATTGTTAACGTTGGCTCAATATTCAATGACTGAGATTTAAACGTCGTTATAGTTGGACTTGGTGTTACTGATGATGTATCTTTCAACCTCGGTAGTAATTCTTTTGTGTTGGCTTTCTTATTTTGAGCAGACATAGGTGTGGAGGTGGGGGTAGATGATCGTGATAATGATGATGATGTTAATGAAGTTTTTGTAGTTGATATATTTAATGACGAATTTAATTCAGCTAATGACAGCTGGGTTATATCGTATTTGATTAATAAATCATTAGGTAATTTATATGACAATAATTTGGGTAATTTCAATCTTTTACCATTATTCAGACTATTTTCAGGATACTTATAATCATTTAATTTTAATAGTGGTAATTGTGATGGTGATGGTGACCGAGAAAATGACGATGATAAGAAACCATCGCTTTCAAAAGGTCTTTTCTTTTGTGAATTGATTTTTGATTGATTAACGTCAGTGAGGGAGCTCATTGTTTGGTATATACACAGATAAATTTAATTGCTTAGAAATTCACTGGATTAATCAAAATTTCATGTTACAAATTAATGAAATTGATTTTCTCATTTTCTCTTTTTTTCACGATCAATTGGAAAAATTTTATAAACCCCAGTTTTAACACTAATTAACAATTATTGGCTGCTTATTCCCAGAAATTATATTCTCAAAGCACAGTATCAAACCATCATCATGTCTACAAACTCAATCAAGCTTTTGGCGCCCGATATCGATCGTGGGTTAGCGGAATTAGTGGCAAAAAGACTCGGACTACAATTAACACCTGTTGAGTTCAAAAGAGATTCTAATAAGGAAGTTTTATTCAGTATTGGGCAATCTATTCGTGATGAAGATATTTATATAATCATGCAAATAGGTGCAGGTCCTGTTAACGACAAAGTTTTTGAATTATTGATTATGATTAATGCCTGTAAAGCTGCATCTGCAAGAAGAATTACTGCAGTTTTACCAAATTTCCCTTATGCAAGACAGGATAGAAAGGATAAATCAAGAGCTCCGATTACTGCTAAATTAATGTCTGATATGCTTGAAACGGCCGGTTGTGATCATGTGATTACAATGGATTTACATGCTTCACAAATTCAGGGTTTTTTCGATTCTCCCGTTGATAATTTATATGCTGAACCAAGTGTTGTTAGATACATTAAAGAAAAAATCAATATGAATGATGCAATCATTATCTCTCCAGATGCTGGTGGTGCAAAGCGAGCTGCAGGTTTAGCAGATAAATTAGATTTGAATTTTGCTCTTATTCACAAAGAACGTGCACGTGCAAATGAAGTTAGTAGAATGGTTTTGGTTGGTGATGTTACTGGTAAAATTTGTATTATTGTTGATGATATGGCTGATACTTGTGGTACTTTAGCAAAGGCAGCTGATGTTTTACTGGATAATGGTGCAAAATCAGTTATCGCAATTGTTACTCACGGAATTTTAAGTGGTAAAGCAATTGAAAATATTAATAATTCAAGACTGGAAAAAGTTGTCTGTACAAACACAGTTCCTTTTGAATCAAAATTAAAGCAATGTCCAAAATTAGACTCACTTGATATTTCGGGTGTTTTGGCGGAAGCAATTAGAAGATTACATAATGGTGAATCAATTTCTTTCTTGTTCACTAATGCACCTTATTAAATTTTACTTTCATTTTATTCTGTTTCTTTTGATTTCTATTCATATTTTCTTTTTCTTGTCTATTTTCATAAACCTAAAGGAAATAATAAGCCTTTCTAATTTATTTATAAAAACAAAAATACATTTATATATCCAGCAAAAATATTTTTTTTATTTTTATTTTTTTTTTTAAGGAAAACATGTCGTACTGAAGTCTAAATCTAACCTTCAATGTTTTTAGTTTCTATAAACCATAATCAGTTGGATTAAAATCTTCCAAACTTTTAAGAATAATACCATGCTGATTATTTTCACCAATAAGTGAATTAATCTTTTCATCGGCAATAACGTCTAAGGCTCTTTGATCAGGAACCCATATAACATAACCACCAGCTCTTTTTCCACTTATAAAACCTGGCAAAGCATCTTCAAAAATTAAGCATTCTTCAGGCTTGAGTGACAAGTTATATTTATTATTAATAATATCTAATCCCATCCACCAAATAAATGGTAATGGTTTACCTTTATTCGCAATTGTTGGATTATCACCAGTAATTAAATTATTATCAAATAATTTGAACAATGATTCATGTTTACTTACTTTTAAATCAAACTTATCCTTATGTGATGAAGTGCAAACACAAATTGGAATATTTTTAGATTTTAAATATTCAATTAGTTTCTGAACACCTGGTAAAAGTCCAACCGTTGGCCATAATTCAATTTGTCTATGACTGGTCAATTTATATAAGTCTTCAGCTGTTGTTTCTTCATGTAGTGCATAAGAATCAATCACAACTTGACATGCTTGAACACCTGGTAATCCTTGCAGCTTGATTTTAACGTCCCATGTTAATCCTTCTTTTCGATTGAATTTATTAATAAGAATGTCTGAAAAAGAAATTGTGTAGATAGTTTCACTATCAAGCAGTAATCCATCCATATCAAACAGACAAGCTTTATATTGTTTCATTGTTTCAACCATTATTTCCTGTATTTTGTATATTATAATATAGATCGATCACGTTTGCAAAAAAAGAAAGGAAGCCAGTGAACAATTTAACTAAATGTATGAGAAATATATACATGTCTCAGTACTCAAAAAAATTAGTCATATAATTAATAATTTTAAAAGTTTATTTTTTTGCAGCTGATAAAAGATAAGGAATTAAAAATTACATATCATAATGATTCCAATACTATATACATTAAAATGGCGGTAAACTATTACGACAAACAGGACATTGTAATTTATACATCATCCAGTTTTCCAAACAATCAGTATGGAAAACATGTTTACATGGTGTAACCATATATTTCCTACGTGCTAGTAGATTACTTGCTCCTTTACCAATTGAAGCTGGCAGTAATGAAGTTGATGCATTATCATCTGAATGTGAAGAATTAGAATGTGTTGTGTTGAAATTAGAAATGGAGTTTACAATTGGTATCTCCAGTTTTTGCATACAAATTGCGCAATCAGTAACATATTTTAAGTCCCTATTATCTTCATTAGTGGATGATGATCCATCACTTATAAGTTCATCAGCATCAAGATTAAAACCGGATTCGATATCACCTTTGGTGATTATTGGATGGTAATCATATGCCTTTGGCAAATAATCATCACTTAAGAAAAATCTTGGACCTAATAATTCTTGTAAAAATAAAATTGACACTTGAATACTTAACCAGACAATTAAAAATATCACAAACCCTAAATCTTTGTGATGATTAAACGGATTTTTAAAACTTTCAATGTAAATCACAGGTAGTAATCTCAAAATTGATGTACCAATAATAAAATTCCAGCTAAAACTTGATCTTGATCCACGCAAAACATTTCTATAAATTTGTGGAACCCAGTATGAATTGAATATTGTTATGAAAATATATTCAAAAACTTGACGCTGCTTTTTAGGCCATGTAATTACATTTAACAATACGAACAAAAAGACTAACATTGTAAAGAAATGACGTGTGTAAAGTTCAGCGCCAATAGCTTGCTCATCAGCAACAGCACCAGTGGTAGCAGGTGTTGTGGTTGTCGTTGTTGTCGGTGCTGCATTAGTTTCATTATTTTCATCTGCTGCATTTCGTTCAATACGTTCATCAATTGGTGTACCTTGTAACATAGTTCTCCAATCCAAAGGTCTTTCATTAATCTGGGTACAATAAATTTGAATCGCATATTTCATTTCATAAATTGCTGAACAGGTAAATGCCAGAAATGAACAAACTGCAAATTGAATATATAGATCAGTAAAAATCATTGAACATAAAAGCGAAATAACTGACATTGAACCGTCTGCCATATTCATAATCGAAATTGACCAGAATGATAGCTTTGATAAGGTTGATGGAGTATTAGTTTGAGCCATTTGTCTAATTAAAATTAAAATTTGTCCTAAAATAACAATCGCAGCAATTAGAATAATTTTTTTTAATCCATTATCATAAATTTCATCTCTTAAACCATTTGATGATGAAACATCTAATACAATACCACAATTCGGTGAGTATAATAGACCATTTGTAATTTGCAACTTTGGTACTAATTTATGAGGTCTACCAATTGGATTGACGAGCTCATAATCAATTTGTTGAAGTTCTTGCTTCGTCAAATTTGTTGATTCAAAATGAAAATATCCGATATATTCACATTCTTCTGATGCATCAACAAATTTTTCAATTCTTTCAAATGTTATATCTTCTACCTTAGTTTGATTCAATTCATTAAATAATGCCCATTTTGAATTATCATAATAAAGGTTATTAGATAAATGTAATTGTGGCAACGCATAAATTCCATCAAATTTGGCAGATCTACTTACAACCACGGCATTGCCAGTATCTTGATGATAAACTCCTGTTAAGGACATGATATGTTCATCTGTTTCTGAATCATCATTCATTGTTAAACCTAAACTTATCAAAGTTGTATTGTTTAAATCAACGGGAATTTGATCATTTTCCTTGGTATTTGAATTGAAAAATGATAGTTTTACCGTACCTTGTGGGCTTGTAATATTGCCAATTCTTTTAACTTCAGGCAAGGTTTCTTGATTATTATTTAACGATCCAAAATCCTCTCCTTTATCATTACTAGGGTCATCACGATCATTCCTAAGACGTTCATCTAACCTATATTCATATAATTTTTTTAAATACTTAGGAATTGGCAGTGGAATTTTAATTATCTTATCTTTTGGTTGTTCGAACTTACTAAAACCACCTCTTAATGAGCCAGTTATATTCAATGGGAAGACACCAGAATTTTTCTTCTCACCAATAACTTCATCATTTTTATCATCTCTTGTAAGTGGCAATTCAACAACTTTACCTTCTGAATTCCAAATATTTGCAGCTCGTCGACTTACGAAATTTGGTAAAATACTTAAAGATTGATCTTCAATAAAAGAGTTAATTGGTTTATCAGGATATGGCCAATCACTAGTATTTCGACCTTCAATTGCATCTAAATAGCTTAGATGAAATCCAGTTAAATTACCATATCCGGACTTATAATCTGAAAGTAATATGGTTCTTGATGCATTAACTTCAGACTTGTAGAGTTCTAAGATTTTTGGACGGCTTATTTCAGATGGATACCTTTCTTCAATATTTGGATTGGATGACATTATCCATATGAAAACCATCATGAAAAAGAAGAACCTTACTTGTGGATTCATATTTATTAGTAACTAGGCGTTAAGGGGTATATCAAATGGTGTGAATTCAAAATTGTGGTACTATTTAAATAATCAAGAAGTGTTCAATTGGTAATATTTTATAATATAATCACAATGTCTAAATATATGATATGTATCACTGCTCAGATATCAATTCTCCTTGTTGCTACAATGAAAACCACTCCAGTTCAGGGTATAGTATGCCCTATAATTTAAAACGAATCAGGTCAGAATATAGCTTAAAGTTCGCGACATGAAAATATGTTGTTTTCCTAATGCGGTAGTTAAACCTCTATGATTCAATGATTCGTTACATTACAATGCGTTACAAATACAAAACTACAGGTGAGAACTGGTTATATTGTGAGCTTTATCCCTGATATGATGTTTAATAATAAAAATGATGATAATATAATAATATACAATTTAGAAAAGAACTTGACTATTTTGATTAATAATTTTTTGTTATATGTTAATTTTAATCCGATTTTTTGGCCATCTTTTCCGCCTTTGCTCTCTTTCTGTTTTCTCTTTCAGCTTTTGCTTCAGGACCAGCTTCTGTATCAAGACAATAATCCCAAAATCTGAAAGAAGAAGCATAATTACCAATGAAATAATGATGATGCAAATCATGATGTTCAGCACCTGCCCAGAATGGAACAAATTTATTCAATGACCAAGGGAAATCATAACCAGAATGTGAATCAACAGCTTGAAATAATCTTAAAATAACCCAAACAGTAATTGTAAATAAATGTAAATCTCTGTAGATATAAGCATATAAGATTGGGAAACCGACAGTACCTGCACCTAAACTGATAACTTCAGCAGGGTGAGCATATTCCGCAGTTAAACCAAATGGAGCTGCATACTTGTGATGTTGTTTGTGAATATGTTTATAAAATGGACCATAATGAAAAAGTCTATGAGCCCAATAATGCCACATATCTTCTAAAAGGAAAAACAATGCCCATTCTTTTAACATTGTTGATAAAGGAGGGAATGGAACAGAGACACTAATACCTAATGATTTACATAATGGATGGAAAGTCCAAATTGGAAAAACTTCAACTAAAAAATGTGATTTTAAAACAGATTTTAAACACTCCCATTGTTCTTTATCACTTGGAATATATGTTGGTTGAATTTTCCATCTTCTAAAATATGGAATTTTGTCAATTATATACCATGGAAGACATCTACCAAAATAGAATACTTCATGAGCTAAAAAGAAAAGTAAACCAGTTGCAAGAACATCATTCTGCATATAGACATACCAAGAGGCCCAAAGTTTTTCAACATAATTAAGTTGAACTTGATTTTCAGAAATGTTTTCAAGAACTTTAAAGAATGATGGAGATTCAACAGCCTGTAGAATCGTAGAATTGAAAACTTCAGTCATGAATGGTGTATTGATGATTGTTTATTTGTCGGATTTATGAATTTAAATGAAGGATTAATCTATCCAAATAGGTAATACAAATACAAAATTGTTCCATGATGTTCAAGGATAGAAGTGTAGCTTTATATGAGGATTCAATGCTATCGAGTTTCCCTTGTTGGAAAATTCTCTAACTACTAGAAATAGAATCGGAACGAAAATATCATTCGATAAAGTCATAATATTAAATTAATAATAACCTGAGATGGCTTCATATTTAATATTGACAAACGACGATACGAGCGGAACGAGCTTTTAAATCTTCTTTTTTAACAATAAAGAATATTAAGAATATTAAGAATAAAGAATAATAATAATAGCGCATTAAAATTTTCAAACTTTGTACGACTGACTGTGGAAACAAAATCAAAAATTAAAAATTGAATTAAATTTTTTATAAATAGGGTTTGAAATCACCCTTAACACGTGAGTTTTACATTACTGAAACCCTCGTTCAAAACACCTACGCACCGCACACAGTTTTACAACACATAAACAACGTAAACTTTTCGCAGTCACATCGCTCAATAGGGAAACAATCTCAGACCTCAGCGAGTGGCTTCTCCCAGTCTGGCCTCGTCGCATAGTGACTTACCGTTGCTCACTATGTAGCTGAAATTGCAAAAGTTTTCAGAGATATTATTGATTAACTTGAATATTGTAGAGTCTTTTAATCTCCTTTCTGTCTAGACACTCCAGATTAATCAAAAAGTATGTTATACAAGACACCTATTTTCTGTTGTTAGATCAGTCCTATTAATAATGTTCAAAATACCTTCAAATGTATAATGTTATGAAATTTTAAAGTTTGGAATTTATATATCAAAATTCTTTGTTCAATTGCAAAATTATTACCATATGTTAGTTACATCAAAGTAGATCTGTTAAGAATAAATCATTTGATACGAATTATTTAGCATTGATATCTTTCCCGTAATATAATAAAATTTTAAAGTATTGTCGTTTGAAAACCTATTTGTCCACTTGAAGTTCTTTTTATTATATGATAAACCATCCAACAACTTGTCTTATTTTGAAAATAAATGAAAATATACCTCCTTTATAAGTTTAATGAATAATCACTGATCAATCATTGTATTTTATTTGCATTAATTAATACAACAATCAAACACAGCATCATTATTTAGTTAACATCAATACTAACAATCATTTATTTTTTTATCCTTTTCTATTTACAGTGGCTAACCGTTTAAGAGAATACCAAGTCATCGGTAGAAGACTTCCAACTGAATCTGTCCCAGAACCAAAGTTATACCGTATGAGAATCTTTGCACCAAATGATGTTGTTGCAAAGTCTAGATACTGGTACTTCTTACAAAAATTACACAAAGTTAAGAAGGCTTCTGGTGAAATTGTTTCATTCAACATTATCTCCGAAAGTAAACCAACTACTGTTAAGAACTTTGGTGTTTGGATCAGATATGATTCAAGATCTGGTACTCACAATATGTACAAGGAATACAGAGATGTTTCCAGAGTTGGTGCTATTGAAACTATGTATGCTGATTTAGCTGCAAGACATAGAGCAAGATTTAGATCAATTCACATCTTAAAGATTGTTGAAATTGAAAAGACTGCTGATGTCAAGAGACAATACATTAAACAATTCTTATCAAAGGACTTAAAGTTCCCACTCCCACACAGAGTTACCAAGTCCAAGAAGTTATATGCTCCAAAGAGACCAACTACTTACTACTAGGTGCGTTGTTATATAAATCTGTCTTTATATTAATAACTGAATAAAATATCTTGTCTGTTCAATAAAAACAAATTCTAAACTTTAAATTATAATTTTAATAATCGTAATGTATCTATCTCTCCAACTCTTCAAGGCAGTTTCTCCCCCGTAAAGAAAACTTAATGAAGTAACCATTAATCAAATAATCCATGATAGATGATAGCCATATGCCATATCGATTCCGATTAGAAACTAATATTTAGAAATTTTCACCATCAAAATGCACCGGATGTTTGCAATTTCGACTTCCGAACAATTAGTAATTTTTTTTCTTCCTAAAGCTCAATAGCATTTATCCAACATATTCTGATATCAAACTCCACCCATAATGGCAAAGAAATTTTCCGGACTACAGAAAGAAGCACTTACTCTATATAGAAATTGTGTTAGATCAATTTATCAAAAGCCAATTGTAAGTATTAACTTAACAATCAGACAATAACTCCTCTCAATTTATCAAGAATACTAACTCTCAGCATAACTGCATTAATTTCTTCTTAATCATTTTACAGGAAAACCGTCAAAATTGGATGTCGTATCTACATGAAGAATTCAACAAATATAGGGATGTGCCTCGTCGTGATTTCGCCACTATTGAACATTTATTAAGAATTGGAAATAGGCGATATGACATGTATAAAAGTCCACTTATTAAGAATGTTCATTAATACCAATATTGTTAATATTATTCATAGTTTTAACTACATTACTCCCTTATTATGTTTTTTTATTCATTTGCTATACTTAAAATGCCATGGATTCTACATTAATTTAACTTTATATATAAAAAAAATTTGTACATATGTCTTAAATAAACTAAACCACTTTCAACTACACAAAGATTTTGCTATAATTTTTAAATAATAATTCAGTAACTGCGGTTTTACTCTTATTATCATGAATTTCTTGAGTAGGATGCAATGAATTATGCCTCACCAATGTAGGGGCAAAAACTGTTGCTAATGATACACTATTCATTTTATTGAATTTTTCATTTTCTGCAATTAAAGAGAGATGTTTTGACAACATAAATAATGTTGATTTATTAGCTTTGGGTAAATTTGAAATTATTTGCGTTAATTTTTCCATACGTTTTTCATCGTTTTCTAATTTTGAAATATTTATAAATGGATCATACAACTCTTGTGGTATAATTGAATCTGGTATTTTTTTCAAATATCTTTTAAGTAATCCTGCCATTGCGTGAACATCACCATTGTCAATTAACAAATGCATTTTATTAATGTCATTGATATTATTGATATCTAACGATTCAAAAAATTGTTCAAATTTTTCAATTGTTGATGTTGCTGCACTTATTCGATAAATACCTTCTGTTTTGAGACCACGTCGTTCAACCTCACTAATGCACGTTCTAATGATAAAAGGTATTCCGTTTGAACCTTCTGAATTGGCTAACTCTTGTAATGTCATATTATATAACAAATTTTCAGAACTATTTGTAATTGTATTTAATTTATTGCTATTGCTATTGTTATTGTTATTGTTATTATTTGTAGTCCTCCATTGTATAAAATTTGCAGATCTTGAAGATTTAATGCCTGAGGTCGAATTATTCACTTCGTTTATAGTAGTATTGTTAAGGTTTTTATTTGCCAAATCAGCATACGTCGAACTTTCGTCATTATGTCTAACATTCATTGGTTGACTTATATTACTTACACTAACTGGAGTTAGATTATTAGTATTAGTAGCAGTAGCATTTGAACCATTAGTACTAGCACTATTCAAATTTGAATGTGTACCAAAGATTCTTCTCATAAATCCTGACCTTTTATCCTTACCTTGGGAAGTCGGAAGAGTTGCCTGATTGTATGGATTAAACGTATTGTACGACGTTGCAGATGTTGTTGATGATGGTGGTGTTGCAACTTGATGATTTGAATTAATATCCATTGCTTTGGTAGGTTGTACTTCTTCATAAATATATTCGGTGGATGACATTTTCAGATTTGTCAATTCATCCCTTGAGGAATTTTTTAATGAACTAGTTGAGTTATTTGATATTGATAATTCATCAGTTGAATTTAATCTTTGCTTGAATAAAATTGAAGAATCCAAATCTTTTATGATATTTTGTTTATCACTTATATCAAGTTCTAACAATTTCATTTGAGTTCGTAGATTTTGAATGTCTCTTAAAATAGTCGCCTTAGTCAAAGTTAATGAATTGATTTCAGTTTTTAGCAATTGCAGCTCTTTATTAGTCTGTTGAATCTGATCAAATGAATCAAACGTTGTCGTTTCTGAAATCGACCTTGTATGATGTGCAACTTGTGGCACAGGTGGTGTGGTATATGCAACAAATGAGTGGTCCGATTGTGTTCTGGAATGTTTTCTAGGGGTATGGTTCAAATTATTTGTCACAACTGACGATTTTCTTGATGTAATAGTCTCGGGCGTTCCAGGATAATCGCCATTATTTGTACTAGCTGAAGACTGTTGCACCTGGAAATCATTAGATGGTTTCCTCCCACGACCAAAAACTTTGGTTAGTGAACGACCTAATCCAATTGGTTTCTTTTTAGAATTTGGAGTTATTCTATCATTCGATTCAAAACTTGATTGCGAATTTTGTATGGGTGTGTTGATCAATACATCAGATGGTATATTGGTTGAATTAGACCTGCCCATTGAGAGATCGTTGTCATTTGATATTTCGTTAATGTCGATACCTTTGATATTTAAACCGACGTTTCCGTCAGAGGAATTAAATGAACTAACATTATATTTGATTGGGCTTAGTAATCTTGAGTTAGATTCCTTTTGCCTTGAATCAAAATCGCTTTCTTTACTAAGTAAACTCTCTTCTTCAGTCTCATCTAAATTAATAAAACTTTCAGGTTCTTTTTCATGTTCGGTATCATCAAAAATTTGTGCTTGTCTATGAATACCAGATGGTGACAATAAAGCTGCAGGCGAAGTTTTCTTCCTTGGTGAGCCGAGTTCAGGAGTTCTAAATTGGGTTGTATTTCTAACAGGCGACAATGCATCCCTTTTAGGTGATCTTAAAGGTATTCCAATGTCTGAATCACTATCATTGTTAGTAGTATTATACGTCAAAAATGAAAGCTTGTTGTTTGCATCGGGTTGTAAAGTAGGTATATTTAGCGGATTAGTAAAGCTAGTATTGTTATTATCTTCAAATGTTGGGGTTTGGTGGATTTTTGCAGTACCTGGAGAACTTACATCATGATCTAAAACTATATTTAATTTTTCTGCAGGGCTTGATTCTGTTGATTCAAAAATTTCAACGGATGAATTAGCATTTGTGCTATCTTGTACGCTTGTGTTGTCATCGGTTGCACCACCACTGGTTCCATTTTTGCTATATTTTGATGATGATATTTCATCATCCTTGGTATTATTACTATCAGCATAATAATCTAAATCAAAAGTAGAAGTTGAAGAACTCGCCTGATTTTGAGACATTATCTGCTTTGGATCAAGATTTGAGATAAACTCATCTTTTAAGGGTATTGGTGGTTTTTCAAAAGAAATATTCATCGCAACTATCTCATTACTGATTTTGTTATGTTGAAGCGGCAATTCATGTTGCTTTTCTTGTTGAGATGTTGACGGTCCAGAGTGTTCAGTTTTCACTTGTTCTGGCTGCTCTGGTTGTTCTGATTGTTGTGACTGTTGTGACCGTTGTTCTTGTGGCACTATCGATGGTAATATTTGTTTTGAAATTGGAGGTGGCTGCAATTTTGGTTCTATTTGTTCTTTTTGGACATTCAATCGTTTATTAACTCTATCTACCAATTCTTTTTCCTTTTCAGCTTTTAATTTCTTCATCTTTTCATATTTCTTCTTTTTCTCCATTAGCATATTATGACAAGGCATACAGAATAAACCTTTTGAAGTCCTAGCATATTTTAAATCATCAATTGGTTTATTACATGATTTACATTTGAAACAATCAGCACAATAAGCTAGATCCCCTGTCAAAATCGCTAAGTCGTAAATTTTTTTATTACATGACTTACATGTATATGAGCAATCAGAGCAAACTAATGCGCCAGTACCTAAAACTAAAAAATTGGAATCAACACCTAAAGATTTTGAACATTTTGAACATTTGAAGCAGGTCACATGCCATTGATCTGTACCCAGTTTATAAGCTTGTCCATCATTTAATGGCAAGTGACAACTTTTGCATTCTTTAGAATTGTATGATGATGATGTTGCTGAACACATATTTTTGAATAATAATTTCTATTTTTATCAAATTGGTGTAAAATTAAAATAACACACTAGATGTCTGTTTTTTTAGTCAATAATTTTTTTTTTCAAAATAAAAATGAATAATGCAGTTTAATTAATAAATAGATTCTAATTATGTCTAACTCAATGCTATGTATCAAAATGTAAGAAGTCTTTTCTATAGATCTAACGAATGCGACAATTGAATATTCTTGTTTAAATCAGATGCACTTAATGTAAATATAATAGTATACTTCCCTGGTAGATCACCTAAATAGTGATATGCTTTCTCTATATATTGTACGATTGTTAGGGGGTCTGGTGAAACGAAAACGACACCAGAGCCGTCTCTCTTTCCAAAACACTGATCCGTTCAAAATAGAAAACCGCAACACCAAAGTTGTGCGAATACATAACATTAATTATTAATTTTATTTTTTATTATTTTTGATTTTTCAACCTCAAAGAACCCCTTTCTGCTTTCTCTAATCAGCGGGAAAAACTTCAATTTTTCTAGTTTAATATGTCTATATGTAAGTTGTTAAGTTATAGAATTCTACACAATAGACCTATAAATGTCTCTTAACATAGTATGATATTATAACAGAAAATCCAAGGAATAATCTTAGTTGTACCTAAACCTTATACTCTATCTCTCCAATTCCAATAAAACAGTAACTCTTGTGGTCTTTCTTCGGTGATTCTACACATCTCAACAAAATTATTGTCAATCATCTTTTCGTTTAACAATGTTCTTAAGGCAGAAAGTTCACACATAAAATATGGACCATTTTGGCATTCAGGAATCGGAATAACAGCATCATTGACAAGAACTCTAATATAATTTACGCCCTTAATTGTATATCTTTCAATGACAATTCTTGCTCCCATTGGAATTAATTCTGATGTTTTAAAGAACCTCGCAAAATCAATATGATTAGCATTTAAATTTTGTGCTTGATGTTTGAACAATCCGATTGCATTCATAAAATGTAATAAGTCTGTATCATGGGTGAAACTGAAAAACAAATTATTTGTTGCCTCCTCTTCACTGAACAATCTAACCATAGCATCAACATATACAGATCCCAAAGCGAACGAATATAAATGATTGGCCTTTTCGTACCATAATTCGGAATCCCTAAAATATTCTAACTCAACAAATGTGTCCATTGATAATGCCCTACAAACATGACTTTCTCCAACTGCATCTAATTCGAATGCACAATAGACGGCTAACCAATAAATATCTCTTGCAGTTAAATCAAAACCTGGACTTAGAGTATTCAATCTTTCTGCTTCCAAAACCATATATTTTCCAATATATGGATGTTTGAAATATTCTCCATGTTTTATATACTTTTTACAACTTACATTGGTTGTTAAAGTATCTGCGCCCATCTGTTTTGTTTCATTCAATACCACCAATTTAAATTCACTTTGGATAACTTCATCATTACTATTAAAAAATCCCTTAGCAAACTCTCTTGCTGAATCAACACACCTTTGTTTTGAAGCGGCGAAAATTGGCAAAATCTTACCATTACCTTCATGTAGATAACCATATTTCCGTTTCATATTTTCACCAAAATCAAACATTGTCTGAAATCCATTGAAATCTCCATATAAAGTCTCCTTACCTAACCAGTCTGGACCAGGAATGAAAAAATCCCAATCTTTGACAAAATTCAAGGGACCTTGAATTTCATCAATTTGAGATGACGCAAATTTTAACTTTTCAAATACATTCTTTAATCTTTTAGCAACAGGTTTCGTGGGATATCTTTCCCCATGCCTTGCAAAAACAAATACTTTATCAGGTTTGATAGTTGATGGAAATTCAGTTGAAAGACCATAACCGGTTCCTTGAATGTATGGTCCCATCCCACCAAGATGTTTTAGAAGATTCGACTGTTCCAAACTAATCGATGAGAGAGGATGATGATCCTGGGTTCCATTAACAATAAGGGAAAATTGCACGAGCTTATCTAAACGCATATGTGTTGGTTTCTTGTTACGGTTACAAATGTTACTTGAAGAAGTTATAACAACAAGAAGTTCAAAAAAACACTAATCTTATCCTCCATAGGGGGGACCATGTCAGTACATTTTAAATTTTCGGACTTGCCTCCTTTTTTTTCTTGAAATGAGAAATGAGGCTCAACTATTAAGAATATATTATATTAAGTAAATTTTAATTTTTAATTTTAAATTCTCGATATTTTCCGAAATTTCTTTCTTAAGGGTGAATCGCTTAATAATGATCCGTATTCAAACAAAAATATTAATCCTTAAAGATAAATATTATAAAAAGAAATAAATGAGTAAAATAACAAATTGAAAAAGTTTAGGAAAAATCGTAAGGACATAAAACAAATTAAAAAAGAATAAACTAGATTTAGAATAAAGTTGGCTTGTTAACCTTTGCTCTAACCAATTTGGTTTGAACATAATTATCGAATGCTTCAATACCCATTTCTCTACCAATACCAGATTCCTTAAAACCACCAAATGGAGCACTTGGGTGGAAATCGTTATAAGTGTTGATCCAAACAGAACCTGCTTCAAGTCTTTCTGAGACATAAATTGCCTTTGAGAAATCTTCAGTATGAATACCAGCGGCTAAACCAAATAATGAATTATTTGCCTTTTCAATTAATTCGTCAACTGATTTAAATGGTAAAATAACAGCAACTGGACCAAAAATCTCTTCTTGAGTTAATTTAGAATCTTGTGCAACGTCATAGAAAACTGTTGGTTCAATATAGAAACCTTTTTCACCAATTCTGTTACCACCTGTTAATAACTTCAAGTTTGAAGCTTTTCCTACTTTAATATATTCTAAAACAGTTTCAAACTGATCTGGAGTAGTTTGAGCACCTTGATAAACACCTTCTTCAAATGGATTACCAATCTTCAATTTTTCAATTGCTGTTTTAAATTGAGCCAAGAAATCATTATACCATTTTTCATCAGTTGCTTCAATGTAAATTCTTGAGCCTGCACAACAAACTTCACCACCGTTGAAGAAAATACCTGTGATCAGATTTTGAATGGTTTGTTCAATGTTACAATCTTTGAAGACCATGTTTGGAGACTTACCACCTAATTCTAAAGTGACTTTTTTGATTGAATCTGCACATTCTCTCATGACAGTTTTACCAACATCAGTTGAGCCAGTGAATGCAACCTTTTTAATCTTTGGATGTTGTAAAATTGAATTACCACAACCTCTACCTGAACCTGGAACAACATTAACAACACCAGCAGGGAAACCAGCTTGTTTGATTAACGTACAAGTGAACAAGTTTGATAATGGAGTTGCAGATGCTGGCTTCAAGACAATTGTATTACCTGTTGCCAAAGCTGGACCAATTTTCCAAGCAAACATTAATAATGGGAAATTCCATGGAGTAATTGCACCACAGACACCTAGAGGCTCCTTTCTAGTATAAGTAAAATGTTCATCATCTGTAGTGATAGTTCTACCATCAATTTTATCACAGTATCCTGCACAATATCTAATATATTCGACAACGAGGTTAATATCATAATTTGCACAATGTAAAGCTTTACCATTATCTAAAGATTCAATCTTAGCTAATAAGCTTCTATTTTCATCCATTAATTCAGCTAATTTATATAATAATTTACCCCTTTCATTTGGAGGAGTAAATTTCCATGATTTATAAGCATCAGATGCAGCCTGAACAGCAATCTCGACATCTTCACTTTCAGCTAATTGTAATTCACAGGTTAGTGATTCATCAATTGGTGAGATAACTTTGAAGGTTTTGCCAGATTGAGAATTGACGAATTCATTGTTGATGAATAAACCAGTTGGTTGTTCATAGGTTTCATTGATAATTGGGAAAGTAACAGTTTTGAAGGACATTGTTGTTTGTGTGAGAGATTGGGTTATAGAAGAAAAGATAAATTAAACCATTATTTTTTTTCAAATAAAGATGGGAAATAGCAGGCTTTTTATAAATGAAATAGCTTATGAAGCAAAAAAACACATTAGTCCTATGAAGCTTCTGAGAAATGCATAGTAGATTCCTCATACCTAAGGACAGCGGGATATGTAGCATCGTTTTATTACTCTCTCCATTTGACCGGTTTAGTTAGCCATTATGATTCAAAGAATGTTTGAACCCTGAAATGGAAATCTGGAATGATGTCTTCCGTTAGACAATCAAAGAGTTTAAAATTTGTTGTTGTAGTTCTGGGATTAAGGACCTCTTAGATTTTCATGGGGTGCACATTAGGAAATTTCCCCACACCCGGGGGTGTCGGTCGTCTAAAGTATTTTTTCACCCCCATGCACCCCATGCTCCACCAATTCTATATAGATATTTAACTGGTGGGATTTTAGAAACTATTATGTTAATTAGTAATCAGTAAGCTGTGTTGAAGGTTCTTATTCGTCCTCCGTGGCATTCAAAGTAGATTTCATTACCACGGCTGTAGTTTTGGTTCCTGTAGTGACAGAATAAGTATATTATAACTTTACTTTCTACTGTATTGGCCATCGATCAGCAACGGTTCCCCTTCCACCTCAAATAGAACCCCCCACCAAGTTTCAACCCAACAATAATATACACTCCCTGGGTTATAGAGTCGCCATGAGTCCGACTGTGGGGTATCCCCTGAGTACCGTCACACCTGTTGACCACAACAGTGCAAGTACCGCCGACCACCCGTGGGGTCAAGAGGGAAGAGGGGGTAAGAGCGGTGTTTTGTAAAACGATCCGGTTTTCTACGAATACGCCCGGTGAAACGGTGGGGATGATTGCTTTTGCAGACATCATGACTCCAGCTAAAAAATAATATACAACAATATCTCTATATACTATATACTATATACACTTTATCTGTCTATAACTGGCTGGTTTCGGTCTTCTTCTTCTTCAAAGATTCATCCTTTCCCTGCAAATGCTGTTTTCTCTTCTTGGCACGATGTAATCTCTGTTTATCTTCTCTTTCAAGCTCTCCCTTGGCCATGACAACACCGGATCTTAACATAACTTCATCTTTACCTACCTTAGTACTTAATTTATAGACTTCTTGTGGTGCCAATGTGTTACTTGCTGCCATTGTCAATGGTTGAGCGTCTTCCATCGCAATGGTTGAAGTTTCTATACGAACATCCAATAATTTCTCCTTTGGCTTTGGTACAAAATGTGATGAATATAATGAATCAAGCTGATAGGATATATCTTTGAATAATTGAGCAACTTCTTCATGTGCTTTATCCAATAACTCGTTAGTTTCATCATTGGCAGTACCACCAGCATATTCATTTTCATATAGATCAGCAAGTGATTTACCAGATTTTTCTTCACTGACTTCAACTTTTTTCGATTTTTTAAAATTATTCAACTCTGAAATAATTCTTTTTGGAATTTCATCAAATTCTTGATTGATAATTCTTCTTTTAATGATTTCTTCGATACTTTCAGTAGCTTCTTGCGTAATTATCGGAACTGGTTTGGCCGTACGATCAAATTCAAGATCTTCTTCTAATAATGTATCTGATTGTCTTTGTTTACCACTAACCTCACCTCTCATTGTCCATTTCTTTTCGGCAATTGATTCTGCTTCCAGCTCTGCAATTTGCCTTTGAAGTTCACGTTGTTGCTTTTCAAATGTTGACAAATGTTCATTCCTACTTTCTTCAACTTCTTCATTATCAATGTCATCAAGGTAATTCTCATCTTCTCCATTTCCATAAATATCTGCCTGTGCAATATCAAACGCAGCATCATAGGCATCTTCATCTAACTCATCGTTTTCATTTTCATTACTATCCTTATTTTTTTTCCTTGAATCTTTACCTTTTCTGCCATTTTTTTTATTTGAGTCTCTGTGACTTGGGTCAAAGAAATCATTGTATGTATACATTTCCTCTTCTTCATCATCTCCATCGCTTAAATCTGCAAATAAATCAACATCACTGTCTTCATTATTGTCTTCCAAATAATTATCTTCAAGTGCTAAAACTTGGCGTTTATAATCGTCGAGATCAAAGATTTCATCATTTAATCCAAATCCATCATCACTATTCGTTTTCGTTATTTCTAATTGTGCTTCTTCTTCAACTTCTTCATCATCATCATGATCGATTTCGTCATCTTCGACATGCTCAACTTCTTCATTTTCTCCATCTTCAGATTCCTCCTCAGCTTCATCTTCGTCTTCATCTTCATCTTCATCTTCGTTAACTTCCTCATACTCATCTTCATTTGCATCATCCATTTCTCCAAAAGCTGCTTCATCATTATCTATATCATCCCTTTCACTTTCTTCTTCTCCTTCAATTTCACTATCTTCAACATACATTCCATTTGATTTTAATTCTTCAATTTCTTCCCAAACACTTTTTTCAACGTTATCAAAAACTAATTTGACTTGTCCCCAGACTTGAGTTGAATCTAATCCTTCAATATAAATTTCATCCAATACATTATTTTCACTATTTTTAATAACTGGATCAATTATTTCCTTTAAACTTAAAAGTAATTTATCGCATTTTAAAAATTCATCATCATCGTTATTTTTTGTAAATAATATGGTTGGATCAGTAAGCAAATTGTCTAATTGTATTTGACTGCACATGAGTTTTCGATCTATATTTGCTTATGATAAATTCAAAACAAATGATAAAAGTTTTGGTTCAAAAAAAATTTTATTTAAACTTTGCGATTTTGGAAAATCTGAATTTTTTCATGTAGCGAAATTTCAGAAACTTTTTAATATTTAAACATGAATTTTGAACGTTCGTCCCCATTAGGAAATGAAAAATGAAGTATTTCGTATCATATTAATATATATACAACTAAAAAAGACTAAAATATACATTAAAAAGGAGTATTTCACATTATCTATACATACTTAAATACACAATAAATACACAGCTTTGATGCTAAACTTTCTTCTTCTTATCACGCTTGATATTCTTAGCATCCTTTCTACAATCAGGACAATACCAGACACCGCTAGGAGGTTCCTTTAAACCAACACAATCATAATGAAACCACTCATATTTACAATTTGGATTATCACATGCAACCATAGCGCCATATGATACTTGTTGACAAAAGCAATAAAGTTCATCATCATCACCATTACCATTACCATTATTAGAATTGGAATTTCTATTTGGTCCCTTAATGACTGTTGATCCTGAAATAACGTCACGTCTTCTAGTCGGTTTGGATTCAGAATTATCTAGCGTCTTTTCGTTTTCATCTTCCATTTCAATATCGATATCATGTTCATCCATAACTTTTGTATTGCTATTGTTATTATTGATTGGCGTTCGGTCACGAGATGACTTCTTATTAGATCTTTGAGATTTCAAATCAATAGATGAAATGTTAAATTTCTTTGTCAGATCGTTGATTTCACCACCAGATTTCAAATCTGATGCAGCTATTAATGATGGACTGAAAGAATTCTTACCATCTATATCAACAATTTCTAAATCATCTTCATTTAAATCCCAATGTTCAATGGCCCCAGTTTCAACCAATCTAGTAATATCCTGTTGGAATTTTTTATTATACTTTGCAATATTTATAAGTGCAGTATTAGCAAGTAAAATTTTTTCATTTTGAAGTTTAGTTGCATTTTCAAAATGTTTTTCAATTTCCTCATTTAATAAATCTTCGTTGGGATGTCGTATTAAACTACCGTGTTGTTTAATATATTTAGAAATTTGAAGTTCAATATTTTCAATTTGTGACATTATTTTATCAAGTTCAACATCTTTTTTACCTATTTCTTTCATCATCATGCGCGTTTCATCCGGCAAATTAGCCAAATCATGGGTATAATAATCTAATAATGTAGCAGCATCCATTATAAAATTAATAGAAGGATCTTTGGTTTTACAGAAAAAGAAGTTGTGTAGTAAGTTAGATAGAAAATAACTACATTCAGAGGCAAATTAAAAATTAAGAACTAAAAAATAAAAATTCAACTTAATGTCATATTTGATATTTGACATTTCAAGTATCGCGGCAGTCAGTTGGAACTTCTAGATTTTTTGTAATTTTTAACTTGTACCTTATGTTTGGAGTTGTGTGATTAGTATCTGACCATTCAAAGATAGTAAACAGTCTTTGAAAAGCCTTTTAGAATCAGAAAAGTAATTAATCTAGCATTATTTTTAAAGGAAAACATATAAAAAAATGTTTTTCGTTGATCTCAACAACTAATTGTTATTAATTTTAGGATAATTTGTTAAATAGTTATCCAAAACAATAATCGGATTGATCAAAATGCAATTATAATAGTTTGATGTTATTAATTTAAATCTATTATAATTTGGTAGTTATATATATATAAATGGTTTTCTTAATTTTTTTAATGTCTTTTGCTAAATACATGAATAGGTAATGTTAACATTAACAAAATGCTTATGCAATTATGATTGTTTTTTTGGTTTACTTGTATCAGTCTCAGCAACAGGAATATTATATCTACCTTGATTACCAAATCTGCTCTTCTTTGGCTTCCTAATGTGGGATAGATCTCTGTGCTTACGATTGATATGAAGGAAAGCATACATTAAAAAGATCGCAATTATGACAACAGTTGGAATTGAAGCAATTATATAGTATGCATCATCGTTTGAACCACCTTGATCCCGCAACTTTCTCATTTCATGCGTATTTTTACCTACTGATTCTTTATATTGGAAAGTTGCAAAAATATGTGGGGCATCTAAAATTGAAAATTCATCATCAGGAGTTGAATCTGGTTGGATTGCAATAACAACCTTCTTATAAACTTTATTTTTTAACCATTTTTCATCAACATCAATTGCATACCAACCATTTGAATTATCAATCCAGCCTGAAGAATAAAACGCACCGTAAACATCACCCTTAAATGCGATTGTACCAGACAACTCTTCAAGTTGTGTGTCAACATTTTTTAATGCATGATCTAAAAGATCTCTTTTATCAAAACCTTTATCATGTGCTTTTTCATTAATGTAAGCATAGTGAAATCTAACCTTTTCAGCATCTTCAAAAAATCTTGAATACCAAGTTAAAAAATATGTTTTGCCAACTCTCATCTTTTGACGATCATGTGGAGCACAGAATGGTTCAGAACTTTCCATATTTGCAATACCTTTTTTATAATAAAATTCTGGGGTACATCTATGAATTGGTGAAAGTTTAACGTAAGTATCATCTTCATCAATCATAACAACCTCAGGGACAGTTTCATCATCGCCCAAATTATGAGCATTGAGGTCTTTTTGATGGTGGATAATAGTTGTAGCAGTTTGATAATATGTTTTAACATCAGGAAATCCATTCTCAATTCTACCATTTTTCAATTTTGGAGTAATTGTCTTAGGTAAACCATCCTTTTTAATGGAAATCCAAGGTTCAAGACCATTTGTTGAAGTTGGTGGTTGAGCTGCAAACGTAATATCACCAACAACATAAGGTGTAACAACTTCCACAACGGTACTATAAATTGTTCTAATCCAAGGCAATGGTGTTTCTGAAGATGCTGTACCGTATAAGTTTTCAGATTGTTCTTTTAACCACTCCTTATTAACAACTGCCTTTCTCCTTGGTTCTGCATCTCTTTTCAATAAACTTGAAGTTGGTTCAGACACAACAAAATGTGTATTTATGAAAGTGGTCTTTGTAGGAATCGTTACGGCATCGGTGAAATGAACCCCTAGCGCAAGCAAACAAAGAACAGAAGATAATACTTTCATATCGATTGTTTATTCCCGATGGATCTGTAATAAAAAGACAGCAACTGGATAAAGAAAAGTGAAGCCAAAAAACAATTAAGTAGATCAACTTAAAGACACCAATTTCACGCAAGATCAGAATACAGTATACGTTAAAAACTAAATAAAAAAAAACGGAATATTATTAATATTCACTTCTTAATTTGAAAAATGAAAAATGAAAAATGAAAAATCGACAAGCGAAAAGTCGGCTATCTTTCCCCTTTTGGAAACACATGTTTGTTATCATGATTTCGATGGTTGATTGATTGTTCTGTAATCCTATTTCTTCTGGTTTTCTTTTGCAAAGACACCCTTCAAGACACAAGAACCGCTAAAGTAGAGAGAGTATAGATGGCTGATCAGGAACCCACCCCATACACTCCTTTGAACCATAATTCAATTTCAAATAACCACCGTACCTCGAATAATAACACAGGATCTTCATACCAAGCAATTCCAATTAATCGTTCGATTCCAAATCAAAGATCAACATATTTTGCATCTATTGCGTCTCCTGGTGCTCATAATTATACTTCGTTGTCTGGTTTTACAAATTCTTATCAAAGAGCAAACTCTTTTAGATCTGTTTCAATTGAACCAAGAATTAAAGCTTCAAGATCTTATTTTAAGGATGATGAAGAATTGATTGATCCACATACTTTTGCTCCTTCTACCATGGGTAGAAAGATTTCAACTGTATTTGGTTCGAGACCTGTATTAAATAATAATCAACTTCACCCAAATGTTTTTGATGAGGCAGTCGATGATCATTCATTTGTTGATCATTCATTTACTGATTATGTTATTTCCAGACAACCATCATTTGCATCATCTGTATTTGCAGCACCTGGCAATGCCTTATCAAAAGTTTTAACCAACGAAGCAGACTCAATTGTTGTTCGTCAGATTGAAACTGATGATGGTACAAAATTGACAATGATTGCTCCACAATCAACTGTACCACAAACAATTTTTAACTGCATAAATGCCCTAATTGGTATCGGTTTATTGGCATTATCACGAGCAATGGTTCATGCTGGTTTTTTGTGGGGGACAATTATCCTTTTTTATTCAGTTTTTATAACCTATTGGACTGCCACCCTTTTATCTGAATGTATGGATACTGATCCAACACTTTGTACTTATGCTGATATCGGTTATAAGGCATTTGGTCCAAGAGCTCGTTTATTTGTTTCATTACTTTTTACTGTTGAACTTGTGGGTGTTGGGGTTTCATTAATGGTTTTATTTGCCGATTCTTTAAATGCATTATTTCCTTCAATTTCTTTAATTCAATTCAAATGGCTTGCATTCGTTTTACTTACACCATTTTCTTTTCTTCCATTGCGTATTTTATCACATATTTCTCTTATTGGTATTGTGTCAACAATTTCATTAGTCTTCCTGATATTTTTTTGTGGTTTAATAAAAACTTCTGCTCCTGGCTCACTGATTGATCCAGCACCAAGCAATTTCTATCCACCAACTTTGCTAAATTTATTTGTTTCATATGGTATTATTTTGGGTCCATTTGGTTCACATTCGTTATTCCCTACGTTGAAGGCTGATCTGATTAGTCCACATCAATTTAACAAATGTTTGAAAACAACCTATTCAGTTGGTTTTTTTGCTGACGCTTCAATGACCTACTTAGGATTTTTTATGTTCGGTGCAGGACTTTTAAACGAAATCACTCAATCTGTTTTACTGACTTCAGGATACCCAAAATTTGTTTATTTTTTAACAAGCATTTTTGTTTCATTTATTCCAGTTGCAAAAACACCAATCAATGCATTACCGATTATTAATATCACAGAGTTTTTATTTGGCATTACACCTCAACAATTAGAATTATCAGGTAAGCAACCAAGTTTATTGACAAATATTTCATCAATTTTGATTAGAATTGGTGTTAATTTCCTGTTTGTGATTTGTGCTATTTTGTATCCCGAATTTGATAAAATTATTGGTTTAAGTGGTTCATCATTATGTACCTTAATTTGTATTGTTTTACCGTGTGCATTTTATTTGAAATTATGCAAACCAAAAAATAGATGGTTTTATTATTTGGTTATAATATTTGCATTGATTTTGGGTATTATAAGTACAATTGCTGCAATTATTTTATAAAGAAGGCATTTTACTTAAATTATTTATTACTTATATATGTTAACTCATTACATTATTACTTATTCCTGTGTGCGCATAACCTATTCATAGACTCCATGAACTTGAAAGTTTGATTTTTTCCGTTTTTGGACGGACATAGAGTATACCTAATATTAAGACAATTATTGTAGAAATAAGAACTTTGGTATTGAAAGAATTTGTAAGTCTATCAAATGATCCTGATGGCCTAATGAGAGTAACAAAAATATCACTATCAATAGATACAACATATGTAGTTGATTCTAACTCCGTTGGAACCGTAAATAATTTTGGTTTTACCAAATTATTAGTCACCAAGTTTCTATAATGTGAAAGTATAAACTGTGGATGAATGTTAATTACTGGATCATATCTAAGTTTACTAGAAATTGAAGAACTATATTTACTTGATGAAATTCTAAATGGATAAGCAGATTTGTTAATATCATTTAATGAAACTGACTCTGATCCTTTGACCTTAAAGTCTCCTATTATACCATTTCTTCTACTATCTAAAACCATTTTAGGGACTGACATTATTTGTCCCATGCTATTGATCAAAATAATCTCTTTAGTTGCAATATTATGCTTTGTTTTAGATATTGATATATTTCGTATTTTTTGACCAGGTAAAATGAAGCATTGTGATGCAAAGGCTGGTAATAAGGTCCTTTGAAATGGTGAATATGATTCAATATTTTTCGAAAGTTTTTCATTTGGTTTAAGAGTTTCAAATAAATCAATAACACAAATCTCAGTATCAAATAACGACGATTTATCAGGCAATGTGAAGATAATAAAATTTTCTTCAAATTCAATACTAAGGTCAGTTTCAACATCTATGTCTCCACTGATAAATTTAGTAAACTTTCCATAATTCTGTCCTGTAATCAGATTGATAATGTAAATATTCAAAATATCCTCCTTGTCATTAACCGTTGTAATGATGCCAACATTTGGAATTAAATACTTGTATAAAGTAGATCTATCAGAAAGAACAATCGCATTTTGTGCAACGATATTATTCCCATAACTACGCTTCTTCAACGAAAGAATTCGTTCAAATTTAGGTTGGAAAATCCAAGTATCTATTTGTTTATTATCATTAATATAATGACCTTGAATTTTATTAAGAGCAACTGTCGTAGTGTAAAAATCATTCTCGGGAGTTTGAATAAATTTGTTCATTGAATGATATTCTAAACTTTTAAAATTTTCATTGATAAACTCATTGGAGACTTTGATAATTTCACCATTTGTCAAATCAATCTGATAAATTGAATTGCTTGATAATCCATAAACTCTATTATCAATTTCATACAATTTTTCAAATTTGACTGAAGGTGTACAAACGGTTACTAAATTTGTAGGGATACCCTCAGTGTTAAACATTCTGTAAACACCAATTTTGTTGTTTGAAGTCAAAGCTATGAGGTATTTAGAAAGACCAAATGCATCATGTTCTGAATTAGTTGAATTATATTTATTAAAAATTGTATTATAATTGTGAACAAGTCTTCTAATGTAAGATGTCAAAATATTAGAATTTGTTTCATACATATATTCTTCTAGTGTCAGCTGAGATTCAGTTACTCTTGATATTATAACTGAATCGATAATCTCATAAAAAGATTGATCGCTAGACCATTGCAAAATTCCATTTGAATAGTAATGAATGACATTTGATGGTGAGACTGTTAATAAATCAATAGTTGATGAATTTTTCGTGATATAAAATGAATGATAAATAGACTTATAATATAATGGTGGCAATTCAAACTGGACATCTGGAATCAATCCTAAAGATGATAAATTGTATGAGCTAGCTAAATTTTTTGAATTGATTAACACAACATCATTATTAATCAACTCAAATTCATCAATATATCCATGCATAAGTGAATCTGCTGATATTTTTTCATTAACCAAGTTCGTACTGGAAGCAATTTTTCTAATAGCAGAGCTATCAAATTCATAAAGATCCTTATTATCGCAGACAAAAAGATTGTTTGCAGATTCAATAAAACGTATATTTTTAAGTGGACAATGACTAAATGGTTTAAGTTCGAAATTTGACAATTGTGAATAAAAACCCTGATTTTCAATCAAGAATATTCCATATAATTCACTACGTATTTTATTATAAACTAATTTCGCATCTTCAATCTTGTTATTTGAGTTGTGTAAAGTAGTTTGTTCATTACTTTCTAGGTCAATCTTAAAGATATTGAATTCATCAACAATATATATGGTATTATCAACTATTAGTGCATCAATTATTTGATTACTAAAGCTCAATTCAGTTTCTATTGTCATGTAAATTTTAGATATATTCAATAGAAATAACTTAGAATTATAATTGCTCTTGCTTTCGTCACAGTTGAAGTAAGCTAAAATTAAATCAGCAGAAGACTGATCTTTGACGATCTTTGACGACGGACTTATAGGTTGAATTTCATTTTGAAATCTATATAAAACATTACCATTTGTAGTATTAAATATCGAGAGTACACCCAATGAGGATAATGTAAGTAGTCTATCATCAATTGCAACTGAATCAAACAATGGTCCGGTGTTAAAAGTTTGCCAATCCTCGTGAAATATTTGATCTTTTGTCAAGCCAAGCACAAAAGTTAGCAATTGTGAAAGAAAAAAAAGTATAAACCACATGATTAAATAGGATTATAAGCAGAACATCAAGATATAAAAATTATCCTAATAAAAAAGATATGAAAATGGAAATGGTTAAAAAATATTCACAATCTCTTCAACAATTAAAAGGCAGACCAACTTTGAGCATAAATTGAACTTCAAAAAGTGGTACATGCGGGGTTTGAACCCGCGACCATCGCGTTTCTGTAACGGTGAAGTGACATAAGCATAGCGGTCAAAATACGACTATAAGCACGATGCTCTAAACCTCTGAGCTAATGTACCAACTGGGAAAAATTTTTGCTTTCATACACCTAACCTAATTTCAAATCATTTAAAAAATTTCTTGAATCGATTATTCATAGCATTTCCTCTGTTGGAAATCCTCTGATATCAACTTTATTTTACATTTCTTTGCAGTCTACATTTTTATCTTCTAACTTTTTACCTTTTTTTTTTTTTTTTAAGAAAGATTTTTGTTACTTATACTATATAATTTATAAAGTTTTACATACTGGAAGCAAATCTTCCTCGTTGGCTGATATAAAATGGCATTATAGTATTATTGGTGTAATCTTCTTTCACTAAAAATATTATCTAATCAGATTGTATATTAAAAATCATTTAAATTTTCATATTTAAATAACATATGAATCTGGTTTATGAACTGCTTTAAAATCAAAGGTTCTTGTTGTTGTCTTTCGATATAAAACTTCTTATTTGCAAATATTAAGAATAATATTGCTTTGTTCATTGTTCGAAAGTTCTGTTTATTATTAATGGTTCCAACACAATTTTGTAGTTTTGTTTAATTTCCTTGTTTTGTGAAAAAAAATAACAACCGTCTAAGTAATTTTTATATGAGGATTATATAATTAATTAAATCTGAAAAAAAAAAAAATCCCAGAAAGGTTGTTTCCGTTTCCAGTATGTGGCAGTATGTAAAACTTTATAAATTATATAGTATATTAACAAAACCTTTTCTTGAAAAAAAATAAGAAATCGAGTTTCAACCTGTTAAAAAGTATTATAACTTGATGTTCTAAATAATTGCCTGGTACAACACAGCTGAAGTTAAAATTTCTAAACCAATAGAAGGTCATAAAAAAACGTATATAGTCAATTAACAACATTGCTTTCAAATGATAGCTTTATTCCTTGAAGATGCTATGAGAAACGGGGATTATCAAATCAAATAAGCCTGCTTTCATTCCGTCAACATTCCAAAAAATTAACTACAAAGTTATCTCTGAACATTATAATTTCTTAAAAATTAAAAATGAATATTAATAAAGAATTTTGGAGTAGTCACATTAAGGTAACAAAAAGCTAAGCCTCCTCATGTTTTTGCCTAGAAAGTATCAATTAAGACTAAGAGATATTAGTATCAATTACTGACGTTGCTTTTATTTCTTATTGTTATCATATGTTTTAATGTAATCAAATTAGTTTATCGAATTACTTATTGTCTTGTTTTCTTTATTATTGTAGAATAAAGTACAAGTCACAATATCATACCAAAACAGGCGAGTAAATAATATGTTTAAAGGTACTCATAATTAATAGCAATAGATCAGCTTTATTTGCCTTTTTTTTAGAAATTTTATTGTATTTCTAATTACAAAAATGTGTTGCTATGATGAATACAAAAATCTAAGTTTAAGAAAAGGAACAAAGCAACTAGAGCATTTGATTTCGGATCGGTCCATAAGCCAACTTCACCTGTTGTTTAAAGATGAATAATTAAATGATTTTTGAAAATTAAGGTTGACTTAATATTTTACTTTGAAAGATAACTGCACCAGAATATTGTTAATATTTACATTGGCTAAGGAGAAAAATAAACGTTATAAATCAAGTAGTATTGGTAATATCGGATGCTATCTGTTGAAATTTATTTAAACTAACGAGAAAAATAATTTTCAGTATGTACAACTTTATAAGTTTCATAGTAGTTGCTAATAAATCTTTCCAAAAAAACCTCCTAAAAATGAATCCAGCAATTTATTTGCAAATAAGAGAATTTTTATTGGGAGAAAGCAACAATAATCTTCGATTTCGAAGTAGCTCAATAATCAAATTTTGCTGTTATTTAATTATGAAAATTTAATTTTAATTTTGAAAATGTTTATTATTTTTATTGGCTGATGATTAAATCAATAATACAATATTGACAACTCATAAGAAACATGAAACGACCTTCTTAAAGAGTAGCCAAATGAATGTTGAAAATTTTTTTATCAAAAGGGTCCGCTATTACCAATATTCAATATTCATCTTGAAGTCAATATTTTATATTCTTCAAATTACATCCCACTCTATAGTCACTAAAAAAATTATCCCAAAAGTATTAAAGGAAGGCGTATATAAACAAGCTTTCATGGGTTTTTTGATTTTTGTATTTTTTTAATTAGAAAAATGAAAACTGATAAAAGAGCGATTTAGCCGTTTGGATTGAATTGTTTTGTATCCCCAATACCTCGTCATGCTTGATGTCTTTCAGTTTCGGTTTCGTTCATCCATAGAGATTAGCTGTTTACAAGACTTCGGAGTTAACTTTGTTGTTACGTATTATTGTCATTGACAACTTAAAACTAAGTATGCAAGAACAAACAAAGCAGAATAAAGGTGTCATCAAAAAAATTGTCACATCTGTTTTTCCGAACAAGTTGTTACATAAGGACACGAAATCTCAATCAATTACACGGGGAACGAACAAATCATCCTCGGAACTACATCGACCATTACCCAATGGAAACTCTCATGAACCACCTAATCAATTGCCTGAAAATTCATCTAATGTACAAAAAAGAAGTAGGTCTTATTCAACTTCCGCATTCCACAAAATGGAATATAACCCATACGGTATTTATAATCATCATAACATTATAAGTCTTGGAAGTGCATTCGGAAATGGAATCAAGAAAGTCGAACCTGAGCTAAGATTGATAAATCCATTATCGGATCCTAATGATTATTTACCAGTATGTCTGCAACAATCAATTACCAATTTAGAGGATAAATATGAAATTTTGGCCAGCGATATTGCAGCAGGTGGTTCAGCCACTATCAAAAGAGTGTTCCTCAAAAAAGATGAATCTAAGAGTACTATTTATGCATTGAAAAAGTTTTCATTATTTGTAGGTGAATCACAAGAGAGATATTATGAAAGGGTTGCATTTGAGTTCATAATAACTAAGAGTTTTTCGCAGTTACATAGTATAAAGTGTTATTCTTTAATGCAATTGCCAATAACCCTACAAAATGCGTGGGGTATGGTAATGGACTTTTATGATTATGATCTTTTTAAATTGATTACAAGTTCAGATTGGAAAAATGTTTCATTCAATGAAAAAATGTGTATTTTCAAACAAATTTGTTTTGGTGTTAAATATTTACATGAAAATGATATTGCACACCTAGATATAAAAGCTGATAATATTTTAATATCTAAAAATGGTATAATGAAAATTGCTGATTATGGATGTTCAGAATCTGGTCATCAAAATTATGGTGATTTTTCATCCCCCATTTTAATGCAAACCAAAAGATTAGGTACACCACCATATCAAGCACCTGAGGTTGCTAAGTACAATTTAATTAACAAAGACTCAAGAGAACCTTTTTGTCCATTTTACTTTGATTATTGGTCATTAGGAATCGTATTATTTATCCTAGTGATTGGCCGAGCTCCATTCATACATGCAAAAGATTCGGATCCAGCATTTAAAGTTTACACTCTAGAATATGCTAGGTTTCTAGAAAAAAATCCATATTTCTCACAAGATGTTAATTTTAAAATACCAACTACAGGTATATTTATGGACCATCATGGTAAAGATCCAAATTTTATTTATTTATTTTGGAGACTTTGTGATCCTACTCCAAAAACAAGAATGACAATTCCAAAACTTTTCAAGAATAAATTTTTTCAAAATTTGGAAATGTGTATTGATGAGAAAATTTATGAATGTAATTTCTATTGTCATTCAAAATCTAAAAATATGTCTTTTAAGGTACCCCTTAATTCGGATGAAGAAATTTCCCAGCAAAAGGAAATAAAACATAGTTTATGGGATGATCTACCCACTACTGTCAATGATTTTCAAAAGTATGATTCATTAGTAACTAAGGTTCACAATGATCTTCATTTGCACGATATCCATCTGCATTCACCTGTTGAAGAACAAAAAAATAGCGTTAAGAATAAGTTAGATAGCTTTTCATCATCGAACGATGTGGCTAAATCAAGAAAGGTCGAGTTTAAATTAGATGATGCATTGACATCTGGATCTTCTAATAAGGATGAAGAATCAGATGTATTTATTGAAGATTTCAAAAATAATTCCAACGACCGTGTTCAAAGTATACAAACCAGATCACCAATATTGCAAACGATCGATAATAAACAGGATAGACATTATTTTGATGATGATGATTATTCTAAACATGATACAATGTATATGATTGTCGACTTTCAAGATATTGTTGATGCATGTAATTATTCAGTAACTCCACATTCTCATAATATGTTGTATCGTTACAAACAGCCCTCTCATTTGCATTCACATTCGCATTCAATTTCAACCTCACACCACAGGACTAGAAGCAATACTATTTCCATGGGAAAGGCCAATTTCCAGATTTAAACAACAATGAGGCCATCGATTCACCATTTTTGTAATAATATAATGTTAAATGTTAAATCTTTTCTAATTCTAAATTCATGTAACAATCACAACATTTTTCTTGTTGTATGTCAAGTTTCGCGCTTTAAAAACTCTTTGATTTCCATTTGAGTGTACCGAATTTGAACAAATGAACCATATCGCTACATAATATGATGCTTTCAAGAAGTTATATATATATATATTAGATACTGAAATCAGATATATAATTCCTTTTGGAAACATAATAACATAATATGGATCTAAAGAACTTGATTTCCCGAACAAGTGATGATGAAAACGTGCTTCCTAAGGCACCTGAGGCTCAACTGGCTAAACGTCCATCACAACCTAGACTTTCAATTCATAGTTTAATGAATAATAATGATAACGACACAAATACAGAGAAAAATCAGCTACCATCGAATGGAATTCCAAAACCTTCGGAATCTGTTTCTGCACAAGAAAATCCTTCGATTAGCCAACAGGTAACGCCTTTTATACCAACAGATGAAACTGGAGTAAAAGTAGATGAAATAATTCAAGAAACAAATAACTCCATTAAATCAGAATCGAAAACTCCATCAATGAATGTATTAAACTCAACTGAAAGTGATACAAAGAATGAAGATAAAAAGAGTACTTTAACGAAGTCATCTATCAGTAGTGCTGATCAACCATCGACTGAAAAACCGCCATTACCCGAATTAGAGCCAGCTCAAGAATTGATAAAAGACCAATTAACTGTTAATAATGACAATGAGATCACAGAAACAAAACCTTCAAATAAATTACATTCAGAAAATAAACTTCATGAACAAATATTGAAGCTTGAAAGTCTGAAACAAAAAGAAGAAATTGAAGATGAAGCTGATGGTAAACCAAAGAGATATAGAAGTAAACCAATTTGGGCACAAGATTTTATTCCAACAATTAATAGATCTGTAGCCCCAGGAACAGATGGAATTCGTAGTTTCAAGAGTGACATGTCATATAATAATATTTCAAAACTAGAAATTCCTTCATTAACTGGTGCAGTTCCGAGAAATGATTTCAATAAACTTGTGACTGAATGGATTTGGGCGAATGTGGAAGGTATTAAACAAGATTATTTGGATATTCCAAATGTTGAAGAATTTGTTGAGTTAGAATTAAAATTAGGTAATATTTGGGATAAAGTTAAAGATTTACGTATTCAATTACCAATAAATACAGAATGTGTTGTTGCAACCGATTATGTCCACCAAGAATGTTTTTTCAAACCCGGTATTACACTTGAAAATTATAACGATGCTAAATCTTTTATGACAAAAATTATGCAAGAAGCTTCTGAACAACAAAAGAAGGGTAGAATCAACAATACAAACAATAAATTTGTTGTTGAAAATTCTCATGTTGTTGATTTAATTGCGTCTGATTCACGTAGAAATGATAAACCAATTTCAGGTCGTGTTAGTTTAGACATTAAAACAAAGAGAAAGACCAATAGTATAAGTAAACAGCGTATTTCAGATTTGTATTTACATTTCCCGAACACGCTATTTGATTTAAGACTTTCATTATGTCTGGAATTACCAAATGAATTAAATGATGCAGCATTTGAAATATTTAAAAAACGTGTTTCACTGGAAAGAGAAAAGGAGCGTATCAGTTATATCCATCAAGCTACAGCAACCAGAATCGATTTAACTAAAGTTAGAGAAAAGAATAACAGAGTTCCAAAATATGAATTGGAATTGGAAATCAATACACCTGCATTGCTTCGAAGCATGCGTAACGTCATGGATGATCCATTGTATTATATTGATCTTGTCCAGGCATTTCTTGATAACGGACGTATCATTACCAGGCAATTATCTATCCAACGTCAATGAAATAATCTCTAACTTAATGTTTATAATGTCTATAATTTTACTAATAAGACAAAGTGTACTGTACTATAATGATATATATATATATATATATATGTATAAATTTTAATAAGAAATGTCAGAACTACCTGCACGTGCATGTTTGTATCGGCCCTCGGTATGCACACACACACACACACCCACACACACACATATTTTATGTAACCTCTCGCACGCAGCTTGACACGTAGATACAATATTTCTTATTTCTCCATTTGGGATTTAAACGTTCCTATTTTTTCAATCTTTCCTTTACTACCACCACCCTGAAAAGCTTTTCATAGAATCAGTCACTTAAAGACATCATAAAACCTAGAATGCTTAAATACGTTTTTTTGGTACTGATTTCTTTCATTGCGGTTGTATGCGTTTTTCAAAATCATCCTATCTTGGTTTCTTCAAAAGTTAAACTAAACGGAATTTTCACTTTTGCAGAATGAAATACTAACATTTATTACCTTTTACCTTTCTTTTTTATTTTATTTTCCAGATTTATTTAGTTATTTGGTCATTTACCCATAAACCACGTGTTCCATTTGCATCTGAATTACGATACACAACAAATGATAAGGAACATTATTCATATAAGTTACCAGACTTTAATTCGTTACCTGAAGATGGTATAATCTTATCAGTTGTTGTTCCATGTTATAATGAAATTGCAAGACTGAAAATAATGTTACAAGAAACCGTTCAGTACTTAACAACACAAACTGAGGATATTTTACTTCAAAAATTCTTTGAAATTCTTATAGTTGATGATGGATCACAGGATGAAACTGCTAACTATGCAATCGAATTGGCAAATACCTTTAATCTACCACCACACCAACTTAGAGTTATCAAGTTTGAAAAAAATAGAGGTAAAGGTGGAGCAGTTACTCATGGAATGCAATGTGCGAGAGGTTCATACATCATCTTTGCAGATGCTGATGGTGCATCAAAATTTTCAGATATAAGTAAGTTATTAAAGTCAATAAAGGTATTAGATACTAATAAACCGACAGAAATTCCAGCTGTTGTAATAGGTTCAAGAGCACATATGGTTAACACAGATGCGGTTGTTAAAAGGGCATTCATTAGGAACGTTTTAATGTATGGTTTACACACCCTTGTTTTTATATTTGGTATTAGAGATATCAAGGATACCCAATGTGGCTTTAAATTGTTTAACAAAAGGGCAGTTGAATTGATTTTCCCAAATATGCATACAGAAGGTTGGATTTTTGATGTTGAACTATTAATACTTGCACATAGACAAAATATTCAGGTCGAAGAAATTCCAATTAATTGGCATGAAGTTGACGGGTCAAAAATGGAACTCGCAAGAGACTCTATCAAAATGGCAATTGACTTGATTGTTACTAGAATGGCGTATATTTTAGGAATATACAAAGAGAAGAAGCTTGGCAATAAACAAAAATCTCTTTAGTTAACACAGTTTATAGAGTTTATGTAGAATAATATTCATAGATAGTTGTGCTCTTTTGCTAGATAGGTTAAGAATTATTGGAAAATAAAATAGAGAAAGTTATCAAATCAACCTGCAAATTAGGTATATAGAGTTGTATATAGTATATGATAAATGGATTACTTGAAAAATTGCACCAAACCTTTCTCTCACCTTGGTGATTTAAATTTCATATATATCCATTAACTATTAACTCAAACTGATTCTCTTCCTTTTCAAAAATTTCAATTCCTACATCCCCCAAAGTTATCGACAATGTTGAATCAATGAATAGATTGAAAAAAATCTTGCCAATTCATAACACCAGTCATTCAAAAATTAAAATGAACACAGAAAAAATCCCAACTTATGAAATCATTGATGGAATACGTTATGTAAAACCGTATTATCAAACTATCCAAACAACAGTGAAAACCAGATGGCTCAAGAGAACCGTATTAGATGTATTGAGTACTGAGTTCAGATCTTTTGATATAATCGAATATAAAAAAAGAATTGAGAATGATGAAATTACTGTACTACATAGAAATAAATTAACAAAGAAAGAAAGGAAAGAATCACGTAGCAAAGGGTTATTAAAAGAAGATAGCATTAAACGCATTAAATATCCAGAGCTTATGAGTTATAAGATGGAAGATAATGATATAATTGAACGTCTTGAACATATTCATGAAAGATCTGTTCTTGGCTTAGATTGTGATATTGAAGTTGTTCATGAAGACAACAATGTGTTAGTTGTGAATAAACCAAGTGGAATACCCATTCATCCCGTTCAAAATTATTATTATAACTCATTTGTCAAGATATTAGAAATTGAAGGTTGGCCAGGAAAGAAGAAATCATCAATTGATTATCAATTGAGACCATCTTATAGATTAGATAAATTAACTAGTGGTGTAACTATTTTTGCAAAATCTAATGAAGTTGCAAGGAATATTCAAATGGATATCCAAAATAGAGAGGTCCAAAAAGTTTATCTTGCTCGTGTCCACGGTAAGTTTCCAGATAATAATAATGTTGAATGTTCTGATGATATCATTGTAGTAGATACCAAAAAAGGGAAAATTGATGGTATTACTAGAAAGACAGCAAAGACGGTGTTTGAATTTGTGAAGTATAATTCAGATTTAAATGAAAGTATTGTCAGATGTTTTCCAAAAACAGGAAGAACACACCAAATTAGAATTCATTTGAGAAATTTAAAGCACCCGATTGTGAATGATCCATTATACGGATTTGGGAAGTTAATGAGTTTGGAAGAAAATCATAACCCTAATGAGATAAGTGATGAATATTTTAATAAAATCCAAAATCAATCAATTATTAATAGAATTGAAGTTGAATCAGACGAAAGATGTGATCTATGTGATATGAAATTATATACGCAAACACCAAAGGAAGGTTTAGTAATGTTTCTTCATGCGTTAAAATATGAATTGAAGGATAGAAATGGCTGGTCTTATGAAACAAAATGGCCTGAATGGTCTAATATTTAATACGTGAATAAGTCTATAGAATGCTAATATACAAAAAAAATCTTTATAACGATTTATGTGGGCTATATACATTAGTAGCAGGGTGCTTTCTTACGTTTCTCTTCCCATTTTTCTTATCTATGATATTCTGAAATACAAAATTTTTGACATGATTTCGTTTCAATATTTTATCAACTTCATTCCACGGAATTTTCCTAAGTTCTTTATTTGATTCCTCTTTCATGATATCAGTATCAAGTTTAGAAACTTTATTTAAACACTTTTGTAAATTCTCAATGAAATCTTGAAGATCTTCTTTCGTTTCTGGATAAACAGTTACGGAAAATTTATAAAATCCACAATATTCTGTGGCAAACTTTTTATCTTTTAAATATAAATCCATAAAGTTCTTTCTTATTAGTTTCTTTAATCTTGTTCTGAAAACTGCATATTTGAAAGGACATGATGTATTTTGCATCTGAGAAGGAATATCGCCGAGTATTTTACTCGTTGTATTGAACAAATTGAAATTATGGCATATTATCATAACCCCTGGTTTTGACTTTATTATATTTGCAAAATAACTTGTCGTATGCCAATATTGAAATGTAAACCATTTACACGAATGTAAAGATTTCTTCTTCGTAGCACCTCTCAGGTTTGCAATCGCATATAAATCATTATTCGGCCCTTTCAATTGAGTATAATCTTTACATATTGGAGTGCTTTTGGATATTATTGGGAATTTTGAATCAGGAAATAGGTATGGTGCATTTTTCATTTCATTTTCAGTAATTGAGTAATCTTCGGCTTTGAATTTGAATTTAGGTATACTAATAATGGATGATTCATTATTTAATTCATAATTTCTTTTGAAATCCAATGTATTAAATTCTGTAACATTACTGTTATTATTTAATTCACTAAAATCATTGGGGTATTCCAATTCGAGAAATGATTTGGCCCTTTTTAAAGCATCATTTAACGCCGTTGTCGATCCTACTGTATTCCCCACCCCTCTGATAAGAGGAACGACATGTTTCACCTTACCAACAACCATACTAAGAACTTCCTATAAAAAAACCTCTAAAGGAAGAAATTTTGAAATTTGGAGTTTGAAATTTTAGTTTCTCCTATTAACTATTAACCTCAACTTATTCGTGTGTTGCAAAAGAGATGCGATTTCTTCTCTGTTTCTTTGCATTCTCTTGCTTCCTTCACTTCCGTTCCTTTTACTACCCTTCAGTTTGCAGTTTCCAATTTCCATTGATAACATATTAATATAAGCTATTCCTTTTGACTGCGAGTGCAACACTTTCTTTTCCACACAGACCCGCTAACCTATCGCAGAACCACCATTCCCATATTGCAATCTTCGAGCGACACTAATTCGAAGATAAAGCTTGAAAGTGGACTCAACTAAGCTGTATCTATTTTCTCCATTACCATCATCTGCATTCTGACATCCAAATATCGCCCAAATGTATTCCAATTCTTCCAATTTAAGGTTTGAAAAGCCAGGATTCAGTATATCGTCATCACCAATAGGTCAAGGTGATTCAATTTCAAATAATTATTATGATGGTTTTAATTCTTCAACAATGCATTCTGATGTTCCATCGAATGCAACTATGATGTCTAAAAAGAACTCAATGAAATCATATTTACCAGATCATGATAAAGAAAGTTTTGAAGATCAAGTACCATTGACAAGTTCAACATATCCTACCAGCCAACTGCCACATACACAATCTTTTCCTTCAATAAGTCAAACACCGCCAAAATATCAACAACAGCCAGGAATCAGAAATTCAGTTTCAATTCAAAATTCCAATCTTCGACCTTTCCAAAGGAAGCAGAATTCTAGACGTGTATGGGTTAAGAAAAATGCGCATACTGCAACAACAATTACTGTTGGTCCTAATGATATAGTTGATGATTTAAAATATATGATTGCAAATAAATTTCCTACTACATTAGCTCTTCAATATGATCCATCTGATTTACTGGTTAGATTAAATATACCCAATGATAATGGTAACTATAATCGTATAGTGAATACATCATTTAATAATATTGCTAATCCGTCAACTAATTATGCCGTGCCAAAATTTAAAACAATAAATTCAGATGATTCCCATTCCCCTATATCACACAATGTTGGACTGGCTAAACCTTCGATATCGAATGAACTATTCAGATCAAATACCCCATTATCACCTGAACCAATATTTCAATCAAAAGCATCCATATTATCTGCAGACCATGCATCCATTGACATGTCAAATCAAGTATCTCCAGTTAAGTCATTGATATTAGAACCCGATATGTTAGTTTGGTCAATTGTTGATAAATATTTCCCTAACGGTATGTCGATGTCGGATGCATTCATTATTGATGTCGTAAGGTCCCCTAATGATGAGACATTTAAAATTGATGCGAAGCAGAGATATTATCAAGGTCCACAAAATTCAAGTAATTTCATAGATAGAGGTGATGTTTCTACAATTGAAATGAATCAAAATACATCAAATACTAACAAAGTTGCAATATTAGGTGAGCAAAAGGTACCACCTCCAAGATTCAGAAATTATCCTGGTAATTCAGATTTTTTGTCTGGAACGACACAGACACCACAATCATCTGCTGTTATTTTATTTTCAAAGGATTTTAGAGACACTTCGAAATCACCCTTATCAAGTGAACTCGTTCCACCACCACCATCTCCACAAAATCACAAACATGCAAACAATAATAGTAATTCAAAACAAAATGTGCGATTACCAACTAGTAAAAACCAGTCACCAATATCAAAATCACTTGATACAAATAAAAAATTAAATTTAAAGGTACTTACAGATTCTGATCAAATCAAAGAGAATAGCAATAATATCGATTTAAAAGTTCCAGTGCCATCTTCAACATCATCATTTTCAACACAAAATTCAGCTTCAACTATTACGCCAAAACTCGGGACAGCAATTTCTAAAAATAAAAAATCTAAAGATCCAAATAAGAAATTACAAGATGATAGACATATAATGCCAAAAATTCTTAGTCATATTAATGTTTTAGTTGTTGAAGATAATCTTGTTAATCAAAAAATTATGGCAAGACATTTAAAATCTTGTAATGTTCAGTTTCAAATTGCTTCAACTGGTAAAGAAGCACTTGAAATTTGGAAGACTGGTGGATTTCATCTATGTTTTATGGATATTCAAATCCCTGTTATGAGTGGTATCGAAGTTACAAAGGAAATTCGTCGTTTAGAAAGGTTAAATCACATTGGTAGTATATCAAATCATAATGATGAAAGTCATATTCATAGAGATGAAAATGATGTTTTGGATTTATCATTATTTAGATCCCCAATTATAATTGTTGCACTTACGGCATCAACTGGTGCTGCAGATCAACAAAATGCTCTTGCCGCTGGTTGTAATGATTATTTAACCAAACCTGTCCAATTGAAATGGTTGAAGAATAAACTTACTGAGTGGGGGTATATGCAAGCTTTAATTAATTATGATTACTTTAAATCTGAAAATTAGCTGCTGTATTTCTAATTCAGAGTTATGTATTTTAATAATAATATGTTTTTGAATTTTTTATTTAATACTTTATACCTATCTTCTACATCTTTGCTATCAACCTAAGTTATAGAAGAATTTTTTTTGTTTATTCTATGAAAAATTTATTACATATAAAATCTACATATTGCGATTATACAAATATTCTACGGTTGTCTACTTCTAGGCTCAAATAATAGGATTTGATAAAGAACCTGGCAAGGGAGTATTTATACTAAAACCCGACTTGATTTCGGAATTAAAATATACATATTTATTCTCTTTTTTAGTTTGTTGCTCTCCATTGACAAACTTATTCTTTAAGTTTTCCTTTTGAGAGAATATGTTATCTACTTCAGCTTCAATTGAATTAATAGATTTTATCCCTGTCGAAACAATTTTTGGTAATTCCTGATTCTTCTTTTTAACATTCTTTCGAATTTTCTTAGATTCTAACACTTGAACAAATGGTGAAGCTACTACTTCATTAGATAATCTTTGTTTATAGAGAGATAAAGTAAAGCTTGTATCATCAGTGTTTAATTCATAATGTTGGAACCTTTCAATATTTGAACAGCAATCAAAGTGCTCTTCTTCAAGTTGATTTTTTAAATGTTTCAATAATTTAGTTATTTCTGCATTTGATTCTACCTTTAATGCCTCTGAAAGTGTATTCTGTAATAAATGTGGTGTTGGTTTCTTTGAAAAAAAGATTAAAACCTCACTCAATAAATAACTTCTAAAACCTTGTAGTAACAATGTAATAATGTATTTATATAATTTATGTTTGGATGGACGGTAATGATCATTACTTGGACTGAAAGTTTTGGTAATTGATTTGCTTTCAATTTTATTTAATTTCCAACAGTTAATACAATATATAATAATAATTTCAACAATTGCACTTTGAAAAATTAAAGGAAAATCATTGGAAATATTGGAGATCAAATTTGATTCAATAATGGATGCAACTAATAGGCCATATGACAATGTGAAAGTAGTTTGATCATCAAATTTCTTACGGCGGTTTGAATTGACAATAAACATCAAGAGACCAATTGTTTTAGTTGCCTGATCAACTTTAGGATCCACCAAAGTAACTCTTAAATCTTTTAAAAAGGTTTCAGTTTTATAGCCAGCTTGTTCAATATCCAATGAAAGATTTGGAAGTATCAAATCCGTAGCTAATAAATCTCCATCATTATAATGATGTTCAAATTTTTGGTATATTTTAATAGGTTCAAGTTTTAATAGTTCATTTCTAGAATAAACTATATTGGTTGAATGTTTTTTTAAAGGTCTTCTATTATTAAGAAATTTTTGTGATATATCAATACTCTGATCCGAGTAATCAGTTAATGCATTCAAACTAGTAATATTCTTATCAGGCCCAATTATTGCATCTTCAAAATCATTTTTATCACTTGTATTAAGCATAATTTGACTGCAATTAGGTTTATTAAAATCACTGTTATTCATTTCAATAGGGGTAAAATGATGAAATTGGCTATTGTGACTTAAAGTATGACTTTTCCTGGGGCGATTAGTTTCTAAAATATTTGATTCTTTAATAAGATTAAAAGATTTTAGTTTGTCATTTGGATTCAATGGATTATTGCTATTCAAATTGTTAATGATATTGTTATTATTCAAATTTCCAACCCACTCTGGTTTTCCATCTTTATAATTATCTCCTTTTGAAATATCATGGTTTGCTTCAATATCACTATTTGAAGTAAAATATCTATTCTTTTTAATAATTAAATAATATTGAATAAATCCGACACAAGCAGATATTGCCAATAAACTTGCTACAATACCACCTATAATCATAACCCACATACCTATCGGTAATCCTTTATCAGGATGCACAACCAAAGCTGTAACTGATTCTGAATCAAAAGTGGGATTCTCATATGAATCAGGTACAATATTGAATGAATCTATATAAGTCATCTGATCATTTGGTGAGCTCCAAGGTGTTTCTTCATAACTTTCAAAATTATTGCTATATGTAATTGGATTCTTTTCATCATCAATATTGATGGTAGCAGGTATTATATAATTTCTATCATTCAATTCCGGATAAGTCATTTTTAGATTTTATTTACAGGACCTTTCTCTAGTTTGATATTATATACAAATGTTTGAGCAGCAAAGGTTAGGTGGTGACATAATTACTAAGTTAAGAAGTATAAGGAAAGTAAATAGAAAGCATTTTGGAGGAAAATCAGTTTGTCCAATTCCCCAAACAGGAAGTTTATCTGTGGGCAATTTTTTGTGGAAAAATTCATGAGAAAGCCCATTCACTATTGAATTAAATTTTATTTCTTTAAAGAGGGGATATAAAGAGAGTACATAAATATCAATGAGCATCACCCAGATCTTGATAATTTGAGCTAATAAAAGCCCTATCTATATAATTATTCCATAATTTTTTAGCGTTCGTTTGGCCATATAAATCGTCATCATCAATGTTCAATATTGACTTTGATTTTGGTGGGGAGGAATTTGCAAATTTACGACCGAGACGTATCCAATCACTGACCAGTAAACTCTCACTATATTCATCTGTAGAATAATGTAGTTTATAACCAAATTTCCAATTTTGTTGATTTTTTTCATCACTATTGTCATCATTACTATAATTAACTTCATTTAAATCAATATAATATTGAATATATTTTTCTGGAGTGAAAGTTTGTGGGATATAAGCTGGACCTAATTTTAAATTCGTTGGCATAATATTTGGGATTGTTTTATCAACTGCCAATAGATTGAAGTAATCTTTAGACTTCATTAATTCTATATCATTTTCCATTTCGTCAATTAATCTTTCAATTTTCGTCTCATTATCTAATTCAATTTCTAAATTAACAAAAAATTCTTTCCAATCTCCCTCTTTGAAAGTTGAGAGATTATTATTATCAATATTATAAAACCAATTTTTAAATCTTGTAAACAGTCCCTTAATACCACCATTATGAATATCATTATTTAAATTTTGAAATTCAGTAACATTATATTCCCAAACTCGCATACCTGGATTGTATGTTGGTATAACACTTGCTGAAATATGTGCTATTGCATATCTTTCAAAGTAATCTCCACTTTTCTTCTTACCCTTTAATTTTGAATACATTGTATCACGTAAAGTTTCTAAATACGTTACTTTACCACTTGGTGCACCCAAATATCTATCTGAAAAAATATGTAATTTTGAATTTGTTTCATCTTCAATATCAAACCCTAAAGAACGATATAAATCTTCAACAGTTTCAAAATCATCAATATCATCTTCATCATCATAATCATCATCATCCATTTCATTCAAGAATGAAGTCAATCCATCATAATTAATATAAGGTAATGAATCATTTTTATCCAATGTACCCAAGGATAAAAGCCTCTTTTCAATACTCCTCCATGCTTTAACTGAATCCAAAGGTACCCAATGATCGATATTCATATGCCCCCAAACACCACCAATAATTAAATCTCTATATTCATGCATCCAGACACTAATCTTTGAATAGCAACTATGATGGATGTTTTTAGGAATTGGGGGAACATGTCCACTTAACCAAACCTTTAAACCTCTACGACGACATTCCTTCAAAGTTGCACCAAGCCAAAGGAATAATTTATAACCTGGTTGCTTTTTACCATCACAATTATCATTCAAAGGATTTGATTGAAACCAATATAAGGTGTTGATACTAATAACAACCAATTTACCTGGTACAACTTCTCTAAAAAAATATGCACCTCTATCAAATGTATGCATTTGTTCAGGTGGAATAAAATGTCTCCAAATTTTGTATAATTCCCGAGTTTGTAAAATTGGTCCAGGTGCAAATAAATTATGTGGATAAACATCATTATTACCTAAACTCGGTATAATTTTCACACGTCTATCAAAGGGATTTTCATCAATTTCATCATCATCCATAAAAGTGTTTGCAATGTCATTTGCAACTTTTTCATTCATATCGAAAATATCCATTTCAGTACGTGGATTTGATCTATCATTATCATGTCTGATATTATCACCAGTCCAAATAACAAAATCGATATGATCTTTTAAGTTTTCTCTAATCCATTTGAGAGTTGATTCATAAAGATCAATTGGTGAATCACATCCACTTAAAGCATCACCGAATTTATGAGAAATATCTGAATTAATATTTATATCTTTAACTATTTGATGACATTTTTTACGAATTGCCCCTCCAATTATATTTAATTCATCTGGGTGCATATCTGTAAGATGTAAAAATCTCCCGTGTAATACTTTTTTTTTAGATATACCATTTATATCAGTTGATAAAAATTGAATTGAATGATTTGGAGTCAAATTCAAACTTTTTAAATGACTAACTATATCATCTCCGTCAACAATTGAACTAAATTGAATGTTTTCATTGATATTGGAATTGAAAAATATCGATAAGAACAGAAGAAAAGTTGCAAATAAAGTGAATATTGAGAATAAAGATGTCTTGAAAGAGAGTTTCTTGACCTGTCTAGTATTATGAGTCTTATTGGCTGCGACTTTTTCTGGGGTTGACTCTGAGAAGGCCATCATCTTTTCATACAATATAGAATATATTCAAACTATATGAGTGATTGTGATAAGAACTACCCTTTGTTAGAAACGAAAAAAAATGATAAGATAACGATAAGATAATCTATAAGAGAAAAAAGAAATTAAAGAGAAGTTAAATGCCAATTAAATTGTGTGATGTACACAGCAGAAGCATACCACATTCAAAACAATCAAAAGTTGAAAATTGAAAAATAAAAATTAGAAAATTTAAAAAATACAAAGTTTGAATTAATAGTTAATACTTAATACTAGCCCTATTTCTTGTTTCTTAAACTGCACTTCCATCAACTCCTGTCTATTTCTTTAATTTAGTGGTTTCTCTTCAATTGTGAAAGCATTTATTTATCTTATGCGCTAGATAAGTTTTACAGAAAACAGAAAGCTTTTCTATCTTTTGAAAATTGCAAAAACCTTTAAAGATCCGTCCATCCAAAATCGTTAATATGGGTGCATGTTTTAGGGGTATGTTATGTATAATATTTAGATAGCATACACCAAACTAATTGTAGTAGATCTGTGGAATCCTTATAATATATGATTTACAATCTTTACATAGACGCTATTTGATTACTCGAAATAATATTTACCTTACAGTGTAAATAAGTATCCAACCCCGTTTGGCACACGAAGCTATTACGTACGTGGTAGTATAAATATGTATGCATATAATAATTATAACCATAGTTTGAAGAATAATTTACATATTTATAATATTGTTTTTTTGAGTATAATTTTTTTAATAAACGCAACTAAATAGTAAAATCAAACTAAAAAACTAAAAACATGCAAAATACTTATTAAAGAAAAAAACGTGTAGCAAGCCATATATAATCCTCAATCGATATTCCTATTGAATATTTAATCCATTATGCCACAGAGTTCACAATGGAAACAGTTGGTGTGTAATTGAATATTCTATCCGCATCTTCAATAGGTACTCCAACGGTGATAGCCAAGTTTCTTTTCATTTCATCAGGAGATCCATTGATGGGTTCCCCATAACCACGTAAAAACACCTTGACTTCGTCCTCAGGCATATCCTTAATATCATCAACACATTTGATCCACCTTGGTACTCCTTCAGGCTGTGCATATCTAAAAGGAACGGGATTAAGAGGTCTACCATTCTTATACAATATACCATTCACAACTCTTTCTTCTTTTAATATTGTGGACCTCAACCATTCACTATCGGCAGTAATAAGGAATTCATGGTTTGGAAAAACCATATCTTCATCTGCCACGGATTCCACAGTGGAAACGGTTGGTGTGTAATTGAATATTCTATCCGCATCTTCAATAGGTACTCCAACGGTGATAGCCAAGTTTCTTTTCATTTCATCAGGAGATCCATTGATGGGTTCCCCATAACCACGTAAAAACACCTTGACTTCGTCCTCAGGCATATCCTTAATATCATCAACACATTTGATCCACCTTGGTACTCCTTCAGGCTGTGCATATCTAAAAGGAACGGGATTAAGAGGTCTACCATTCTTATACAATATACCATTCACAACTCTTTCTTCTTTTAATATTGTGGACCTCAACCATTCACTATCGGCAGTAATAAGGAATTCATGGTTTGGAAAAACCATATCTTCATCTGCCACGGATTCCACAGTGGAAACGGTTGGTGTGTAATTGAATATTCTATCCGCATCTTCAATAGGTACTCCAACGGTGATAGCCAAGTTTCTTTTCATTTCATCAAGTGATCCATTGATGGGTTCCCCATAACCACGTAAAAACACCTTGACTTCTTCCTCAGACATATCCTTAATATCATCAACACATTTGATCCACTTTGGTACTCCTTCAGGTTGTGCATATGTAAAGGGAATATTACTCAAGGGTTCGCCATTCTTAAATTTCTCATTATTCTTGTCTCTCATTTTTGATGCAGTATATGTATCAACATAGGTCCTACTGACATCACGTAATAAAGGTTCAGTCATATTTGAAGAGGACAAGGATTTGTCTTTTTTTTTAGTTATGTCGGTTTTCCAAGTTTTCTTTGACGATTTTCTTTGAATCTTCGTGGATCGTTTGACGTTGCGTGTTGTAGAGTTAGTCATGTTCAGAACAAGCAAACTAGGGACTATCCAATATTACTCAACAATTAAAATTACGTATAAGATGAAGAGGCAAAGGGCGGCCAGCCCAAAAAAATCCACCAGTCGCTAGCCAAGCCGCCTGCCAAGATAGTGTGATAAGTTAATTAGGTAAACGTCCGTAACCTTATCATAACGCTCCTAGAATCTAGAATAGCAGTATGGCTAATTAATAATTATGATAACAACTGTACTATTTTTATAACATCTTAGGATACGTACTTTTATACTTTATTTACATCCTATTATATATAAACAATTAAATCTTCTATTTTATTACATAATAATATTCAATTGTTTAGACCAGGTAATTGATACTGATTACCCACAAATTTTTGATAATCAATATGACTCTAAAAAATACTATATTCAACACTCTATAGGTTTCCGCAATACAAACTCCAAATTCATTTACTTTACCACCGATAACTTTAGCTTAAGGACTTGAAGTTGTTACTTCAATTGTTCATTATTCCCTATGCTGCAAAGCTTCCAATCAGAATTTCACCGAGCAAGAACGCTGAGATTAGAAGGCATGTTTTAACGTGTATCCTCAAATGACACATGATTATAGGGCACTCCATCCGGAAATCGAATTGGAACCAAAAAACAAAAAGTAATCATAACCCTGAACACTCCACACGATCACTATATCACTTTATCCAATTTTTATTTTTCATTCACAATGGTTTTACGTGGAACAAGTTCCTCATAAAAAGGCTAAATTAACAGCAATTATCAGCAAATAAAAAAATAAAAAATTAAAAGAAAAAGAAAGTTATTTTAACGATAGGTTTGCTAAGTAGTGAAATTATGTTATTCCTACCTATGTGTTTAGTTTCTTGTAGCTTTAAAAGTTTAAATGGCTGGAAAAATCGTATGATACTAATAACTCAAATACTCCTATATATATGTAATTAACAACAAAACATTTTTTACATTTAAATGATATGGCAAAAAGGGCTAGATTTGGAGTAACAATTATTTATATCTCCTAAAATTTTTATGCAATAAACACAGTAAATAGTGAATAGCATTGTTTTTAGTTAAGAAAATTCAAAATCAATTGTTATTTTACTTATTGTAGAATATGAATAAAATTGTTCAAAGCAAAAGGTGTTTCAGTTTATTAAAAAATTTTATGTGTAGCTAAGATAATAAAATACAATTATTAAAATACTATTCTTCCATTTAATCAGTTATATAAGCTAAATCTAAAGTGTTGAAGTTTAAGCTACTAATTTTTATTTGTAGAGCAAAGAAAATATCTAAGATCATGCTTCAGCACTACCAAAAATGCTTTGGCACATATCCTCCGGAATTCCAACAGATAAAGCTAATCGCACCTTTCTCGATTGGACGTTGCCGTCAGTATCTCTCCTATAGCCCTCCAAAAACTCATTTAAGACATCAGATGTCATTGTATTTATCTGATGAGGAGTTTCGATGGTAAACGGCGGATGATTGCCGTTAGAAAAATTAACGGGGATTAACTTCAGAGTACTTCTAAAGTTTCTTATGTTCTCTTGTATCGCCTTTTCCTGCTCGTGCAAAGCAAGTTTATCTAAGAGTGTATCGGCTATGTCGAAAGTGCTCAGCGCACTCATCGATTGGTTGTTAAGTACTTTAATAGAATTAAACTGAAAAGCTTGTTCAATTCTTTTGATTTCTTCTCTTTTTTGAAGCAATTTTCTCTCTTTATCCTCAACCTTGCTAGAGAGAATTGCTTCAAAAGAGAGAAGAAATCAAATCGATTGAACAAAAGTTTCAGTCTAATTCTATTGAAGTGCTTAACAACCAATCGATGAGTGCGCTGAGCACTTTCGACATAGCCGATACACTCTTAGATAAACTTGCTTTGCACGAGCAGGAAAAGGCCATAGAAGAGAACAAGAACTCTCTTTATCCTCAACCTTGCTTTTTGATTCTGCAAATTCTTTCTCTTTAACCTCTAATTCTTTCTCTTTAACCTTTAATTCTCTTCTTGATTCTTGAAGTTCATGGTCAATTCTCTCACATTCAACTTTTTTTGAACTCAATTCCGTTAGGTAGCGTTCAGCAATGCGGCTCAAATCTGTAAGAGCATTTTCAATAGCATTTAAGCTGCTTCTGCTGTCGTTCAGTTCACTCATTTTTTTCTTTATAACTTTTATTTGAACAATATTTAAGGAAGTAAACAAAAGAAAGCCCAAAGGAGACGAAACAAACCAAACAACTAATCTTAAAGTAAATTAAGGCCAGAAAGGGCGAGACGAGCAGTATATATATCGAGAAACATGAACTTATGAGAGGAAAGTAAAGAGGGGTTAAAGGGGGGTTAAAATGGGGCACTTACTATTTTATCCAATTAGGAGATTGTAATTTATTTTCCTATGATGGATGAGCCTCATTCATGTTATCATCAATATTAAGGTGAGTTGATTAATTAATGCTTTTTTAGAGAAAGTTATAAAGTATAATGCTCATGTGAATATTCAAATTCCATTACCACAACGTAAAATAATTGACAATGGATGACATTAGAATATGTTTAATAATATATATATATGTATATATGTATATATAGGGATTTTAAAACAAGTAGAAATTGCAATTTCCTAATTGGATAAAATAGGAAGTGCCCCGTTTTAACCCTCCTCCTCCCTTTAACCCCTCTTTTCTTTGCTCTACTCTCCTAGGTTCATGTTTCTCGATATATATACTGCTCGTCTCGCCCTTTCTGGCCTTAATTTACTTTAAGATTAGTTGTTTGGTTTGTTTCGTCTCCTTTGGGCTTTCTTTTGTTTACTTCCTTAAATATTGTTCAAATAAAAGTTATAAAGAAAAAAATGAGTGAACTGAACGACAGCAGAAGCAGCTTAAATGCTATTGAAAATGCTCTTACAGATTTGAGCCGCATTGCTGAACGCTACCTAACGGAATTGAGTTCAAAAAAAGTTGAATGTGAGAGAATTGACCATGAACTTCAAGAATCAAGAAGAGAATTAAAGGTTAAAGAGAAAGAATTAAAGGTTAAAGAGAAAGAATTTGCAGAATCAAAAAGCAAGGTTGAGGATAAAGAGAGAGAATTGCTTCAAAAGAGAGAAGAAATCAAATCGATTAAACAAAAGTTTCAGTCTAATTCTATTGAAGTGCTTAAAAACCAATCGATGAGTGCGCTGAGCACTCTCGACATAGCAAGTGCACTTTTAGATAAGGTTGTTTTGTGGGAGTACCACAATGCTGTAGAGGAGAACAGGAGAAGTTTTAGAAGTACTCTAAGGCTAGCTCCAGTTGCTTTTTGTGATGGCAACTCTCCACCCTTTCATTTAGAAACTCTCCACCAAATAAGTTCACTAACATCAGATCTCCTAAATCAATTTTTGGTGGGCCATAGGAGAGCGACAGAGGGCACCATGACAGTAAAAAAGGTGCGCCTAGCGTTAGCTCTTGGAATTCCAAGAAACTTATGTGAAGATCTAGTAGTTGTAAAGCATGAGACTTAATTTTTTCTTTGCCTTACAAATAAAAATTAGTAACTTCAACACTTAAATTTAGCTTGTATAACTGATTAAATGGAAGAATGATAATTTAATAATTGCATTTTATTGTCTTAACTACATATAGCATTTTTTAATAGACAAAAACACTTTTTTGCTTTGAACAATTTTTTTCATATTTTACAATAAGTAAAATAACAATTGATTTTGAGTTTTCTAACTAACCACGAGTTTGGCGATTGGCACTATTCACTATTTACTGTGTTTCCGTTGATAAAAAGTTTTAGGAGCTATATATAATTGTAGGTATAGCCTAAAATTAAATTGTAAGGAAATTCATGCAGAAAGTCGAAGTAAAAAGTAAATCATAAATTGAATCGGCTACATCAATTTATAAACACTACAAATTCCACATAAATATTCTTCTAACTTTATCTTATTTTACTTTTATTTTTAGAAATAGTTAAGGGTTACGCTTACTTAATCGTAATAGAAATAAGTGTATTATGTTAAATAATATATAAAACATGTATCATTTGTTGCTATATCTGTAAATGTAGAAAATGGTTAGTTGTTAATTACATATAGAGGTATTTAAGTAATTTACCCAACCAGCTAAATTTTTAAAGCTACAAGAAAATAAACCAGCCATTGAAATCGAATAGGTAGGAGTACCATAATTTTCCTAAATTACCAAACCTATCGTTAAATAGTTTTCTTTTTCTTTTAATTTTTTTATTTGATGAGATTTGCTGTTAATTTAGCCTTTTTATGAGGAGCTTGTTTCAAGTAAAACATTGCTTAAACAATTGATCTTACTCCGCTTTTTTTTTAATCTACAGCTTTATGATGCCGAATGAAGTGACTATTGAGCAACAAAGCAAGCAGATAGGACTGCCATGTCTAGTTCATTGCTAATCTATTCAATAGAAATGAGAAATGAGAATTGTAAAAAGTAAAAAGTAAAAAGTAAAAAGTAAAAACGCATCATGAAAATTATATATATATGAAAAATAAAAAAAAGTGAAGGCAATGTTCTATACCCCGAAAAAATGTAATATATGTATGTTGAGTTGGATATCAAATAAATAATGCTTTTACAAGTACGAAATAATTTAAGAATATCTAGATATGCAAAAAATAATAGTTTTAGAACTATATTTATACGTTATAGTCATTTAAATCAATTCAGAACTACCAATCAAATAGTTAAATCACCAATTGAATCACCGATAAAATCATCAATTAACTCATCAACTAAATCATCATTTCTAACATCACGTCAAACACTTTTTAAATTAAAGATTGTTCAACAAGTAAGATTTTCTTCATCAAACAGCCCACCGCCAAAATCATCATTTGTTAATAGTTTGAAACTATTTTGGTTACGAATAAAATGGATCTTAATTAGATCGAAAAGACCATTCAATTTGGAGGATATAAGTGCATTTATATCATGGTTACTGACAGGAAACATTGTTCTATTTTTGATTGGTACAACTACTTTTGTATCATTAGTTTTAATGACTATTAATAAATTAACAAATAGAGATGTTGTTGCTGAATGGTTGGGTAATCTAATTACCAAAAATACAAATTTAACAGTTTCATTTGAGAATGCAATTTCACCAGATTGGAAATATGGTACAATTCAATTAAACAAATGCATTGTTAGTAAAAGACCAAAAGTTATTAAAAAAGTCGAAATAATTGAGAAATCAAATGATGGTAAAGTTTTAAATAAATCAGTTGAAGAAATTTTCGATAACGGGAATTACACACAGTTTGATTTGACGATCGAGGAGATTAGTGTATCATTAAGTTTTTGGAGATGGTTAAGTGGTAAAGGATTTATTGATACAGCAAGTGTGAAATCAATTAGAGGTATAATTGATAGGACGCATGTTGTTTGGGAAAAGGGAGATGATCCAAGAAATTATAAAAATTTCTATAAACCTGGAGATTGGGAAATTGATAAATTCAAAGTTGAGGATGTTTTGTTAACAATTCATCATCCCAATGGTTTTAGACCATGTCAATTGTCAATATATAATGCAGATTTTGATTGTTTTAGAAAGAATTGGGTTATGTTAGATTGTTTAACATGTAACCATTTAAGTGGTTGTTATGACGGATCATTATTCACAATTAATAAAATTTCAAATTTTGATTCATTTAAGGAAGAAATCAAAATTGATTCATTGGTTAATAAGAAGTTAGGTAGAGAACAATTTAGTAAACTTCCATTAAGTCAAAAAAACAATTTCCAAAAGTTAATCAGATTTAGAATGGATAATTTACAAGTTGAGCATTTAAATAAAGGTATGGATGGACCAGTTGGTTGGATTAATAAAGGAACAGTTGATATAATTGCAGATATTATGATTTTAGAGAAAAATATTACGATTGATATGTTATTAGATGAAGGATTGAACAATTTCAGCAATCAATTTTTATATCATAAGAACAAGGAGATTAAAATAAATAGTCAAGGTAATGATAAAGAAAAAGAGAAGGATATGTTTATTTGTGATTTCTATTTGAGATTGAAAAATCCTAAAGCTACGGTACCATTATTTACTAATGATCTATCATATATCAACAATGCTGCAATTCGACCAATTGTAGGTTACATCAATAACAACAAAACATTCATTCCTATCCGTGGAAGAATATACAAGGATTTGATGGATTTTGATGGATCATGGACATTTTATGACTCCTTATTCATGGATGATTTAAACGAAGGTATGTATCAAAGTTTTTATGAATATGTAGCTGATGAAGAGATGCGAAACGAGCGGTTAAAGAAGGTAGGATTTTGGTCTTTACAATTTGTTCTCCAGTTTGTTTTATGGAGTTTAGCAACTTTAGGTGCTTAATAACCTCAAGAAGGTTTTAAAGAGTATTGGTGGAAATTCAAAATCCAAAACCCAAAATCTCAATCTGGTTGCATATTCCGACACAGTTTGCGAATTGATGATAAGTACTAAGTACATAACAGTATTATTAAGATATAAAATCGGACATAGGAAATCAGTGACTGAATAGGAAAAATATTGATTGATTGGCTGATTGAACGATTTAGTGAATGAATAAAATCCTTTTCCGGTGTGCCTGCAGCTAATCATATATATATAAAATTATAAATTATAAATTAATTATTAATTATTAATCTTGAATATTTATTAATTAAATTTTAAAGTATTAAGTAGTACATTAAAATTTGAAGTTTTTTCTTTCTTCGGTTTTTTTTTCTGTTTTTTTTTGTTTTCGCTTCAGTTGATGGTTTCCGATTTCCGTCGTTTTCATTTTTCCTTTTTCCACATGTGTGCTGATTGTTGATTGTCCCTATTATTTAGAAATCGAACCACTTTGTTTCAACCGTTTTGCGTTTTTCGTTATACTTTGAGATAAATCAAATATTATCGAATGCTATTTTGTAAATGGTCGGTCTTCGTCAGGGGTCTAGTTTTGTATTCAAAACTCATCGCTTAAAAAAAGTATTTGGTATTTGAAACTGGGACGTTCTTACAATAGTCTGTCAACTATAAACGGTTATTGATCCGCCCCTCTGCATTCTTTCCATCAAAGTTAAGAATAAGTCAATAGTTTATTGATTTACAATCAACCTTCAGACATATAGGTTTACAACTGTCCCTTTCTTCGGAATTTTCGTATAATATCCGAGACTTTTATCAACATTTTCCTGCTGGAAGAATAACTATTATAAGATAGAAATTTCACATTTCAACATGCCCGATTCATCTTATGTCCCTAGAGATCAACCTGACTATAACGCTAATAAATTAGAATATTCTAAGAGAATTCCCGACAATTATTATATTAATCAAAGTGGTGGTATGATATCACCAGTTTATATTTCAAATTATAAGCAACAACAACAACAACAACAACAACAACAACAACAACAACAACAACAACAACAACAACAGCAACAGCAACAGCAACAGCAACAGCAACCACAACAACAACAACAGCAACAGCAACAGCAACAGCAGCAAAAAAACCAACCGCAACCACAGAATTTTGATCAGCCTCCAATAAAATCATATCCTCCGATACAGTCACCACATCATATACCAAATTATCGTTATCACCATCATAATAATCCTAATCAGCAACCGCAACTACCCCCATTATCTCCACCAACTCAAAATACACCAATGTATCAACAATTACCACCATCTGATAACTCTTATTCACCTTATAACAACACGATAATTTCTCCATCATATCGAACGAATTCAGTAGTGAAAGAAAACAGTTATTTATTTAATAATACTCATCCTCCAAATTATAATCCCCAAATACCACAAATACCACAAATGTCTCAACTATCACAAATGCCTCAAATGTCACAACCATCCATTCTCATAGACAATTCAATCAATAAGGTGAAACCTTCTACATCAGTTCCCCTAAACCATGCATCAAATAAATATTCTTATACACAGTCATATATGTCACATTCTCCATCATCGTCATCTTCATCTACGGCAACAGCAACAGCAACAGCAACGGCAACAGTGCCAACAACGTCAATAACAAATCCAATAGCTTCAACCAATGTCCCTATCACATTATTAAATCTATCATCGTCATCAACAATGTCATCAATCAACTCAACTAATAACATTACAATTCAGAGGCAGGTACCATTAATTAACCAGTATAGTAATAAAATTACAAAATCTGGTAGTTATATGACAAAACCTTCAGTTTCAATGATTGATAAAGGTACACACAAGAACATTAAAATCGATTATTCAAAGATAGACAAATTGGCGCTTGAACTTTCGGAAAATATGGTACCAATACCAAAATTTAAAAATTTAAAACCTAATAAAGAATCATTAAAAATTCAAAAATCAAAAAGAACAAAACGTAGATCTAAATTTACTAAAGAGCAGGATGATCTTATTATTAAATTAAAAAATGATAATAAAACATGGGTTGAAATTGCAGAAATAGCTAAAGTTGATAGTTATCTAACTGCCAGAAATAGGTATCAAGTTTTAATTGGACAACAAGGTGGTAGTTTAAATGGATGTGAACCTGAAGATGTTTTAACTTTGAAAGGATTAGTGGATGAGGGTGAAATTGAAAAAATGAAATATTTGACAAAAGAATTCATGAAGTTTACTGGAAAAGTTTGTGATTATAAAGAAATAAGTGAATTGATTAGATATTTATTTTGGAAAGATCCTAAACAATTTGATATAAATTCAAATTATTTATTGGAATTGAAAAGATTACAAAATTTAAGAAATATTGAATTTGATAACGATTTAAACAACCAACTTGATCGAAGTGATGAAGAAGAAAATGAAAAAGGATATATAGATAATAATAATGAAGAAAATAATCAAGATGTACTAGGTGAAGGGGATGATAATAATGACAACTTCATTGACAATAATTCAAGAGATCAAAACATAACCATAGTTGATGAAAACATAACAAAATAAACAAAAGGATCAGATAATCGGAATGGGAATTAATGCAACTAATAATGTAAATTATATCATATCAGGTTTTGTAAAATAAAATTATATAACAAATAACAAATATATATATATAATATAAGTAAAGTCCGTAATCAGCAGTACCATTAACCAAATATAGCAAAAGTGCACTTTAATGAAAAAGGAAAGTGGAAAGATTGAAAATCTAAAAGGGGTAAAAGGAAAACAACGCACCCCGGACTAACTAGAAAAACAATGTCATGTCAGATTAATTAATTGTGCTGTATAATTTATATTTATTTTGTAGGTCATGATTTTAATGATGAGCTAGATTATCTTTAATAAGTAAGTTATTCCTTAAAACAACATTTGTTTGTATATCTTTATCTTTGCTTGCTTTTATTAAAATATAGATTTGGTGCAGGTCACATTGTAGAAAATATTAGAAGATGGAGAAATTTGCATACGTTACACTTCTATTAAATTCAGAATATTTACCAGGTACTTTAACATTAGCAGAATCGATTAAACAAACCAATTCCTCATATCCAATTATTTTATTGATTTCTAAATCTAATGTTTCAAATGATTGTTATCAAGTCATTAAAGAGTCTAATTATTTTACAAGAATTATTAATGTTGATTTGAATTTATTGAAAAGTAAAAATGAATATGAGTTAAATTTAATCTTAAAACGATCAGATTTATCTTTAACTTTAACAAAGTTGAATATTTGGGGATTAACTGATTATGATAGAATTGTTTATTTAGATTCAGATATGTTAATCATTGATAATATAGATGAATTGTTTAATATCATACCAAATTTAAATGAAAATGATATAGTTGCATCATCTGATTCTGGTTGGCCTGATATTTTCAATTCTGGATTATTTATTATAAAACCAAGTCAAAAAGTTTTCAACAAATTATTAGATTTTTACGAAAATAATGTTTCATTTGATGGTGCTGATCAGGGTTTATTAAATGAATATTTCAATTTAAGTTCAAAAGACACCGGTGGTAACTGGTATAGACTACCATTTGTTTATAATTGTACATTAAATTCAAATTATGAATATTTACCTGCGTTAATTAGATTTCAGAATTCAATTAAAATATTTCACTTTATTGGATTAGATAAACCTTGGAAAAACCATAATTTATGTTACGATCTAAAATTTATTAAAATTTTTAATAATAATACTGATAATTTATATAAATTATGGTGGAACAAATTTGATACGATTAAAATAAATGATTATTCAGCAGTTGATATTTTAGAAATTTCAAACAATATACAATCGAGAATTACCAATTTATCTTTGTTTGAGGGTGAAAAGAATGAATCAAAGAATATCGAGTTTAATGATGATGAAAAATCAGTTAATAAACATACTCAAATTTTAAACCCATTTTTATCACCAAGTTCAAAATCGTCAAACGATTTACATTTTCCAACTTATTATTATAAAAAGCCAAATCCATCGATGCATATCACTGATGAAAGTAAAGATGGTGAAGCATGGAAAATGTCGGAAGGTAAAATTGAATGGTCAAGCCCTGAATATTCTAATAATAATGACAATGATAATAATAATAATACCAATAATAATAATACTACTAATAATAATGATAATAATAATGATATTGATGCTAATGCCGATGATAATGATAATGATAATGATAACAATAGCAATGCTCTTAATGTTCTGGATTCTTATGTTCTCAATAATCCCATTTTTCCGTGGGAGACGGAGAAGCATGAGATTTCAAGGACTTTTAAAAATTCAGGTGGTTACGAACCTCCAATGTATAGTATTTCAATTATAAACAATGAAAGAGATGAAGAAGAAGAGGAAGCAGAAGAAGGAAATGAAGATTTGGATGAAGATAAATTAATCGGATTCAATGATGGTTCAAGATTCGAAAAATATTTGAACAAGAAAGAGATGAACATTGAAGATAATTTCGATAAAGATTTGGAGAAGGCTGAAAATTCATTATTAGAAAATTCTGAAGCTTTAGAAGACAAGTCATTATCAATGTCCAAGGAGGACGCAAAGATTGAAGAATGTTTAGACGAAGACATTTAATTGGTATAATTTTTTTCTAGTATATTTTATGTAATCAAATATATATTTATAAGGTCAATTATTGTTTGGATAAAAGAAATCTAATTATGATTATCAAACAGTAATAGAAGAAAAATGGGGTTTAGTAAAAGCAAATTTAGATATTTAAATATTAGATTATTTATGGATTGGAAATTTGTGGCATTTGTGAATTTCTGGCAGAAGCATTCTCTCTTAAATATGTTAATTGTCTAGTTCTAAATGCTTCATAATGTACCAAACCAGTTGTTTCGATCAGATCAAATAAGTGCGTTCTTGTTAAGAAGTCTCTTAAGTAGACAAATTCACATTGTGTAACATCTTCAACATTAATCATACCCCACCTAGTTCTTCTACCTCTGATTGTTTCACCATTTGGAGTTGTAATTATACTTTCAGAACCAATTACTGCGAAAGGTAACAAAGATCTAATGTCATTATTAAACTGAATTTCCTCTTCTGTTAATTCATCATCATAATTACTTTCATATGGATACATTTTTAAATTATAATGTTTAAATTGCTCTTGTAAAATATTTTTAAATTTGGATCTTTCATCTAATGTTAAGGTATCAGCCTTTGCAATAATTGGTATAACATTAGCAACTTCAGTCAATCTTTTTAAGACTTGGATATCTAAGGCTTTTAAACCATAACCATTTGGTTGAATGAAATATAAAACACAATGAACTCTTGTATCCTTAATAAATTTTTCTCTTGAAGCATTTAGTTCCCTTCTTAAATATTGATTTTGTTGATCTTTAATATATTTTAAAATTGGTTCCCAAGATTTATCATTATTTAATTGATCACCAAAACCAGGAGTATCAATAATATTTAAATTTAATTTAACATTGTTTTCGATTAATGAATGAGATGTAACCTTAATTTCAGTTGTTTTATCAATTGGTTCATTAATTGTGTCTCTACCATTTGAATCAACCATATGAGAACTAAACAATGTATTAATTAGAGTAGATTTACCTAAGCCTGAATATCCAACCATCATAATGTTTAAATTAAAACCTCTTTTAACAAGTCTATTTTCAATTTGAGTTGTGATTGTATCAAAACCAACATAATTTGAGGGATGAGATACAGGAGTTTCACCAACGGAAACCCCATTCTGGTGTGAATCTGGATTGGCTTGAGTCATCATGTCAATAAAACTTATATTACAAAATAGGAAGATCTAAAGCTAAAACTAACCAGAACCGAATCAAACATATCAATACAAGACAGCCTTCAATACTTTATTTCCATTTCTATTCATGTCAACAAAAGGGGAACAAACGCGTAGAGAACACAACAGGATTGCACACTGTACACGCCACTTATGTCGTTTCCTCACTTCAGTTCTTTTAATTCTTTTTCGACATTAATTGGGAGAGCCTTGAATTGATACTAAGAGGTTAATGAATACTTCATTGGGAGTATTCCATCAAATAACAGAACCATGTCCTATATTCTCAAGTCAACAGGGCTCGTAGGTCTTGCAGATCTTTTGCCTAGGGTTGGAATCCCTTCTATTAAAATCGGTGTTACTGTCCCATCCTTTCTTCAACCAACTCTACATGAACAAAAAAAATCTCTACAAGAACATCTATGTGACCATGCAGAACATGCACATGTTGCACCTGAAGGAATAGAAATTGATGCAGGTATTTTAAATGCTGCTCCAAAGAAGAAAACCTCACATATGAAAAGAAGACAAAGATTATACGGTCCAGGTGACAAACATATCAAACTTAAAGATAATTTGAATAGATGCCCGGCTTGCGGTAATTATAAAAAGTCTCATTATCTATGTATGCATTGTGTTGGTCAAATTAGAAGATATTGGAAGGATAGAGATGCTCCAGCCCCAAGAGAAACTGAAGAATTTGTTAATCCACGTGATGAACAAATATTGTATCCCGGTAAAACTGAAAGAGAACATGAAAAGAAATTACAATCTAAAGATTGGCTTTTAAAAAGACATAAAACTCTTCCAGTTGAATAAATATTATTTTATTAATACAACCAAAAACAAGAACATCTACATCAATTGTCTATCCAAACATATATCCCTCTAAATATATATATTTAAAAATATATATATATCTGCTCTATCTTGTATAAATTTACATGTAAATATAAACAATTCATATGATTTAGTAAGTAAACTGAGACAATATACTGGAAATCAAACCTTATAAGTTACAATATTAAACTACGACATGAAAAGATAAAAAATTTTTCAGGCTGTGTAGTTAAAATATTCTTTTTCTTGTAGAGATTGACTTAATATCGGACCATATATTGCAATTTATCATCACTTTTTTTTTAAAATCTAAGATAATCCCATCAATTTATCAGCATATAACAATGACCATACTAGCACATGATCCTCCAAGTATGCCTTGTTTAGATCAACCAATTTTGAAGAAGCAAAAAGTCTCCAGTAATAAATTACATTTAGCTGAACCTAGAACTTTAACTTCTTTGCATCAAAATGTTCCAAAACATCCATTAGGTATCAAACCATCGGGAAATATAATAATGGCAGATGAATCAGAATTGAGGAAAGCTGGTGATTCAGCGGGCTTATTATTTAAGAAATTACCTGATGATATAATATTAAATATACTTGGATTATTAGAAAAAGAAGATCTTCAAAATTGTTCTAAAGTTTCAAAATTTTGGTATGCCTATACTTCATTTGATGAACTTTGGAGAAATTTATACACTTCTAAAACACCTGAATTAAGAGTTAAATCCGGTGTCGCATTTGATAAATGGAATGGATCATGGAAATCATCAATTTTAAACACTGATCTAACTAATTTAGCAAATATTGATTGCTCAAAAATTGTCTATTCCGATGCTTTGTTCACACCATATGCAAATTCATGTATTGATTATTTACATATATTTGACAAAATAATAAAAGAGCAAAAAGATTTAAAAAATATTTATGGATATAAAGATTCACAAAATTTCGAAAATCCAAGTAATTTCCCCTTTAGAGGTAGAATTCCACGTCTTGAGGAATCAACATTTACTTATGAAATGTTTGAAAAAAATCACTGGTGTGATCATCCATTCATTTTAGGTACAAATGATCCAATTAAAAATGAAAAAAGATGGCCAAAATGGACAATCAAATATTTACTGGAAAAATTCCCGAATGTTAAATTTAGACAAGAGTCTGTTTTATGGGAATTATCAAAATATGAATCTTATGCATTGAAAAATAACGATGAAAATCCATTATATTTGTTTGATTGTAGATCTGATGCCATGAAATCTTTATTGCCCACAGGTTATTTTCCAAATCCTCCAATTTTTGCAACAAAAGATTTGTTTAAAGTTTTCAATGAATGTAGGCCTGACCATTCATGGTTGATCACTGGTCCATCAAGGTCAGGTTCAACATTCCATAAAGATCCTAATTCAACGGATGCATGGAATGTTGTTTTAGAAGGTTCAAAATTATGGATTATGTTCCCACCTGACATGAAACCACCTGGAATTTTTGTTAGTGATGATGAAAGTGAAGTTATTTCGCCTGTTGGGTTAGCTGAATGGGTTAAAAGTGGATTTTGGAATGATAGTATACAAATTAGTGATGATGCAACATCAGATACAAATAAAAATTTTGGATCAGGCGGATTTAGAACTTGCGTTGTTGGGATCACGTTCAAAAATGAATGTATGTATGTTCCATCAGGTTGGTGGCATTCAGTTATCAACTTAGAAGATTCTGTTGCATTTACATCAAATTTCATACCACCTTGTAAAATTTCCAATGTCTTGAATTTTATGAAGAAGAAACGTGACCAAGTTAGTGGATTTAGACATGATTTACTACATGAAAAACTGAATGAGTTTTTGAATAATAATAAAGATTTAGATAATGACAATATTAAGATTATTAAGAAATATCTAGCAAGAGATGATTTAAGGAATAATGATGAAGATGTTGGTGAGTTAAGTGGTACGGGATGTATGCCAGTTTTTGAAGCATTCATTGAATTTTTGAAAACTAATGGATATGGAAAATTGGTCGAAGAAGGATTATCGAATGTAACAGAAAATGATGAAAATATTGATCTAAAGGTTAAAAAATCAGATACTTGGGAAAGGTTGACAAAGGAAGCAAAGGAGGACAAACCAACTGGATGTGGTTTCAGTTTTGGCTTTAATTTTGATGATGAATAAATATATATATGCTGTACATCATATTCTATAAAAGTTTGATTATTTACATAAGAAAATAAATAAGATCTACATTATTTTGTTTCTGTAAGTATTGAACTAACAGTTTCATAAACACCTAAGAAAATTGCACCTCCAGCACTAATCCACATTGTTCTTGGACCTATACCACTAAATAAAACACTGTAACCTTCTTCTTTAACAGTATTTCTAAATAACTGTAAGATGTTAATTCTTTCTTTACTTAACATCAATCTAGTTTTTATAACATCCAATGGAGTAGTAACAGCAGCTGCAAAACCACCAGCAAGTGAACCACAGATTGAACCTTTAATTGGAGAAATCTTATCAACATTTTCATAAGAAGCCCAAATTGTCTTCATATGTTCATATAATGGGAATTGAATGATCGTAAATGGAATTTCTCTCATAATTGTAGTTGACCAACCTCTATAAAGTCCTTTAAAAACACCTTCACCAGATTTATTTGATAAAATATACTTGAAAGATTCTAAGGAGGAATTGAATTGTAAAGACTGTGTACGTTGTTTAATAACTTCAGCGGGGACTCTAACCATGCATGCTGTAATCTCACCGAGTGAAGCGGCAAGCATATGTGATAAATGAGTTGACGTCGATTGGTTAAATGATGGAAAATAGTTTGGTAATTCAACTCTGAAAAACTTTTTGCATGTATCATAGGTAACAAAAAATAAAGAAGCAGAAGGAGCAGATGCAACAACTGCACTTCCTAGACCTTTGTATAAACCACGAAAACCACCATTAACGAAAAATCCACCCTTTGCCTGAAGTCGTGTCTTAAGGGTATCGATTGGGAAAAATGCCAAATCGGTAGCTGTTCCTGCAGCACCACCACTGATAAGAGAGACTAGAAAGAGGTTTTGTTTGTCCATTGCTAATTGATGGTGGTTAGCCTTAGTATTCAGAGCACAAAACACAAGTAACAAAACACAAGTAACAAAACACGCTCAACTTAACGGGTTTCAAACCTAACTTTGTCTTCGTCTCTTTGGGTGATTCCAAAATGATTCAAATCATGTTGAAAAATGAAAAATGAAAAGTGAAAAGCGAAAGGCGAGAAAAATTCAGAATACTTATTAATTATTAATTATTAATTATTAATATATTAAAACACTGGGATTCGGTGTTAGAAGAGGGAGGCTTCGGTGATAACCCAAGAGTAAGAGTCAACTTGGACCTACGTTGTCCAGTGGTCTCCCTCGACAGGTTGTCCACTGGACGATCCGACATATTATGTACGATACTTTATATAGAACCTAGATGGCTAAATAGTGATATATATAGACAACGAAGAGAACTTCCCTCCGGATATTAGCCATATAACGCTTGAGAGATTCTAACATAAAATAATTTTAGGCAAATTCAGCGAAATTAAAGACTAATTGACCGGATCCGAATTCTAGTTGAGAATTTGCATTTGATGAATAATGAATAAATTCTTCATCTTATAGACATTTTCACAGATTTGTCTTTAAATTATTCATATTTTATATCCCAATGCATACTACAAAACACATTAAAACACAATTTGTTGCTGCTTCTTCGATCTTAAGGAAGAATGCCAATAAAGTTCGTCTTTTATCCACTGTTTTGCCAAATTCACAACCTCCAATAGGATCATCGATTTCTTTAATAAACTCTAAGAGAGATGATTCATTATATGGTAAGCGTCCAATTTATTTAGATATGCAAGCAACGACTCCAGTTGATCCAAGAGTTTTAGATAAAATGATGGAATTTTACACAGGGTATTATGGTAACCCACACTCTGCAACTCATGCTTATGGTTGGGAAACCGAAGCTGAAGTTGAAAAATCAAGGGCATATGTTGCAGATGTTATTGGTGCCGATCCAAAGGAAATTATCTTTACATCAGGTGCAACTGAATCTAATAATGCTGCTTTAAAAGGTGTTGCGAGATTCTATTCAAAGACTAAAAAACATATAATTACAACCCAAACTGAACATAAATGTGTCTTAGACACCTGTAGGCATTTACAGGATGAAGGATTTGAAATCACTTACTTGAAAGTTAATGAAGATGGTTTAATCAATTTAGAAGATTTAGAAAAGGCAATACGTAAAGATACCGCCATTGTTTCAATTATGACAGTTAATAATGAAATTGGTGTTATTCAACCTCTGGAGGAAATTGGTAAATTATGCCGTAAGAATAAAATTTTCTTCCATACTGACTGTGCTCAAGGTTTTGGTAAAATACCAATTGATGTTAATAAAATGAATATTGATTTGATGTCAATTTCTTCTCATAAAATTTATGGTCCAATGGGTATTGGTGCATTATTTGTTCGTAGAAGACCAAGAGTCAGATTAGATCCAATCATCAATGGTGGTGGACAGGAGAGAGGTTTAAGATCTGGTACTTTAGCGCCACCTTTAGTTGCTGGTTTTGGTGAAGCTTCAAGATTAATGATCAAAGAATATGACAATGATCAAAAACATATTTCAAAACTTTCAAATAAATTGATTAATGAATTGTTATCAATTGAACATACTCAATTAAATGGTTCTAAAACTCATAGATATTCAGGTTGTGTTAATGTTTCATTTGCTTATGTTGAAGGTGAATCTTTATTAATGGCTTTAAAAGATATTGCACTAAGTAGTGGATCAGCTTGTACCTCTGCTTCTTTAGAACCTTCATACGTTTTACATGCTTTAGGTGCGGATGATGCATTAGCTCATTCAAGTATTAGATTTGGTGTTGGTAGATTCACAACTGAAGCAGAAGTAGATTATGTTTGTCAAGCAATGAAGGAAAGAGTAGGATTTTTAAGAGAAATGTCTCCATTATGGGAAATGGTTAAAGAAGGTATTGACTTAAATAGTATTGAATGGGCTGGTCATTGAATTGAATTTGTTTGTTTACATCTTAACCTTTATTTTATAAATTACTTATTACGATATTTTCGTTGTAATGAGATGTTGTATTGTATATTTAACTTCTGATCCGAATATATTAGGTTGACTGAAGTCTTGGAATATTTTAATTAAATAGTTCACAAATATAAATAATGCATAGATGTTAAGATTAGTAAATATATTAATATAAATATTACAGAAAATGCAAAATAAAAAAATTAATGATAATCATAGAGTAAAAACAGAATAGAATAAGTGCAGTGAAGTAAAAATGAAATTGATAGTAACTATGAATGTATTATTTGAAAGATTAGAATCGTACAAGAAGACAGAAATCATTAGAGTAAATTAAATTATGTGAAGGGTATCATGAATATTTTGTATGTATTTTTAAGTTATTATGTTGAATTAACTACTTCTCATCATCACCTAAATCAGGATTTATAACCCTCAAGCCACGTTTATTTGATGTATCACTTTCACTACCTCCTGCAGCATCTGGTAAACTGCCTTCACTAAATCTACGAGTACCATAACCTATACTCAAATCATCGGCATTATATAAAGCTGGATTCCCGCCAAAACCAGCCAAGCCAATGTTATGATTTAAATGATTATTGTTATGAATTGAAATCGAATCATCTCTGATAGATTTCTCGTTATCGTAATCATCATTGTTACGATTCCTGCCTGGTATACAAAATAGATTAACACCGAAAAACCATAATATTAGTGATGCTAAAATAATTGTACCACATACAACACCAACAACAATACCTGCAATGGCACCATGACTCACACTACTACTTGATTTCTTCTCATTGGTTGGAATTTTTGGATCTACTAATGTTGAATTCGACCCAGATGGTGGTAATGTAGCAGTCAGAATTGCGGTTGCCGTCTTAACTTCAACTGAAACAGATGTAACACTTTGAACAATTGTAATTAGTGATTGCTGAGAATTAATAATTGAGGTTGAAAGAAAAACTGATGATAAGATTGATGTTTTTGTTATTTGAGTCTGTTCCAAGGAGGTTGAACGAACATATGTTGTAGTCATTAATAATGATAGAGATGTTGATATTGTTGTTGTTAAACTTGTCGGACTTGTCGATGTGGTTGGTACTGTAGATGTCGATGTTGAGAAGCTTGATGTAGACGTTTGCTGAGGGGGAGATGTTGTTTGAGTGGAAGAGCTTGATGTAGTCAAACTTGTACTGGAGGAAGTGGAAACTTCGGATGATGTCGACTGAGATGAAGAAGATGTGGTATCACTGCTTGCAGTAAAACTACCATCAGGGGTCATTGAATTATCAACATAAACTCTAAAATAGCCATTACCACCACAATTTTCTTGTGGATAACCACTACAAGGAGAGGAACACAAGCTCGGATCAACACTAGCAGTGAGATCAATGTTTGAACCACAATAACATTCGTCACCATTTGTGACTGCTATAACATAATTACCAACACATTGTCCTTCACAATAACCAGAGGATTGATAAAGATATGAATTTTTAAATATTAGATTCTGTATTGCATTTTGAGCAAAACATCCAACTTGATTATAAGCTAATGCAGGATTAATTATAATAAATAGTATTGCTAATAGTTTAGAATACTTGGCAGTGTGCATAGTTGAAAAATTGAAGCAGGTGACAAATTATAATATTTGAACCGAAGGGAAGGAGTCAGATTTTGATATTTTCGATGCTTATTGAGGTGGTTCAATGTTTGCTTATAAAAGCCTAAATAATCCTTTGTGATACTTTCCAATATTAGTTAATTTATAACTTCTATGGACCAAGTTTGAAGTAACAAATAATGGATATGAAAAAATAACGGTGTCAGCGGATGTGGATACAGGCTGGAAATATACAGGTTCTCAAAGGGCTGTGTTTGTGTTAGAAATATTGTACCAGTTGTAAATACCTTTATGTATAAGGATGATGTCTTTGTTGTGCGATGCTTTTCACCAGCAAACGATGCTTCAAACGAAACAGTAGAAACTCAATGAAGAATCAGAAAGAAGAAAAGAAGTAATATCTCCTTTATTATACTCTCGTTTAATAAAAATTCTTTTGTTGTCTTCTCAGTGAAATGTAAACAGATGAGAATGATTTTTGCAGCTTCGAGTTTTTAGTTTTTAATTTTTACTGAGTGTTTTTTTACTTCTTACAAAAGGTAAAAGGTGGAGCTGGTCAAAGAAACGCATCCCTGGTTTAAAAGAAATGAAAAGAAGAAAAGGGAGGAAAAGCTGAAACAGAAACAAAACATAAAACACCCCCTGAAGATTACTATTTTTATTTACATGGAAAAGTAAAAGCAAAATCAAAAATCATAACAAAGCGAATTTCAATAAATCGATTTTCCATTTTCCATTTTCTATTTAATTTTTAATTTTCTGTTACGATTTTCGATGTTCTATTTATTATTTATATATTATATACTTTAAACTTTCTAATCCAATTATTAATATTTAATAACTACCAGAAAGTTACTATATTCTTTTTAATCTTTTTTATTTTATAAAAGTAAATATTTTGATATCAATGGATATGTTGAAAACCTCTACGCAAGTAGCTTCTTGACTTCTGCTGCAATTGCATCACCAACCTCGACAGTGCTTGCAGATCCACCTAAATCTCCCGTCATAATACCAGAATCAAGGATATTACTGACAGCTTTTTCAACTACTCTACCTTCTTCAACCAAGTCTAAACTTAATTTCAACATCATTGCAGCTGACAAAATAGTTGCAACAGGATTAACCTTATTTGCTCCTAAATCTGGTGCAGAACCATGACATGGTTCATAAAGGCCAAATGCTTTATTGGTATCCGGTAATGATGCTAATGATGCAGATGGTAACAAGCCCAACGATCCTGGAATAACACTTGCTTCATCTGATAAAATATCACCAAACATATTGGAAGTAATAACAACACCATTTAATTTGGTTGGAGATTTAACTAAAATCATTGCCGCTGAATCAACTAATTGATGTTGGAGTGTTAATTGTGGGAATTCTTCCTTTAAGACTTTTTCAACAGTTTTTCTCCATAATCTTGAAGATGCTAAAACATTTGCCTTATCAACTGACCAAATTGGTAATGGTGGATTACTTTGTAATGCTAAAAATGCTGCCATTCTTGTGATTCTTTCAACTTCAGGAACTGAATAAGCTTCAGTATCCCATGCTCTACCACTACCATTATCTTCTTCTCTTTCACCGAAATAAATACCTCCAACTAATTCTCTAACAATTAAAATATCAGTACCTTTAACAATGTTACTCTTTAATGGTGATAAATCTAATAATTTATCACTTGCAAAGTTACAGGGTCTTAAATTTGCATATAAGTTTAATTCTTTACGAATTTCTAATAAACCTTGTTCTGGTCTAACTGAACCAGTACCCCATTTTGGACCACCAACTGCACCCAATAAAACGGCATCTGCTTTTTTAGCCGCTTCCAATGCTTCCTTTGGTAATGGAACACCAGTTGCATCAATTGCTGCACCACCAATGAGATGATTGTGGAAATTAAATTGAATTTCAGGTTTAGCTTCACTAATTGCTTTTAAAACTTTAACTGCTTCTGCAACAATTTCAGTACCAACGTGATCACCTGGTAAAAGTACAATGTTCTTTGGAGACATTTTTGCTATAATATGTTAGATTTATTAAATAAAATCTCAAAAAATACTTGAACTACTAATATTTCAAGTACTTTTCATCTGACTAAGATTCATTTGTGTTAATCTTAAGATGATCGATTTCTCCAACAAATCACCTCCGATAACGGAATGTCCAAGTTAGTTAAATGCCGGTACAGGTTTTGGTACCAAATTGCGTCGATCGTCTTTTTTTCTTTTTACAAAATTTTTTCTATTTCACTAAAGTTTTACACACAAATATTATAAACTGCAAGTTATATAATCATAACTAAATCTGTTCTTGAATGAATGCATCAATATCCACCTCATTTAATGGTGCGTTACGTTTAGAGGAAACTTGATGTTTTTTTGACTCTTCTTGCTTTTCTAATCTTTGTAATTTACTTAATGGTCCCCAACCAGTAACTGGTTCTTTCAATGTAAATGGTTCCAAAAATTTAACACATTCAAGGAAAGAATCACCTAATTTAAAAATTTCAAAGATAATATCTTCGGTACAAATAATTCCAAATTCCCCCAATTTTTCTTCAATTAAATTATTATCATTTAATGGAATAATCTTGAAATCACTGCCTTCAATTAGTTTATCTTCTTCACCATCTTTCTTTTCGACAGTTTTATCTTCTTCATTCTCAATAGCAATCTTAACAGTTGCACGTTTTTGAATTAAACTTCTAACAGTTGATAAAGTTGGGGTACCAACAACTACATATGGGTTAATTAAATGTAATAAAGGTTCAACTTTTTTATTTAATCGCACAAACGTACCTTGATTGGCCTTTTTCAAACGTAAAATATTTAAAACTTTTCTTGCTCTAATTGGAATTTCACCCATATGTGGATTTGGAATACGGAAAATAAATAATAAACGTTCATCGTTATTTGTAGTTTCATTGATTTCATCATCCTTTGGAAAATGTAACTTATCCCATTTAGAAATTCTTTTGATTCTTTCATTTTCACGATCAGTTGCTAATTTGCGTGCAACAATTGATTCAGCCCGGACAAATTTATCACTGGACTTCTTTGCCTTTTGTTTCTTTAAACGTTCTTCAGCACGACGTCTTGCTTGTTCTTGCTTTTCAATACGTAAACGATCAGCATTCTTACGCTTCTTTAACAAAATTTCTGGATTAGAATTAAGTTTGTTTGGAGTTTCGGTTGACATTCTTGTTGATTCAATAGAAAGGCAAAGGAATATTTATTTAAAAAAATTTTCAGAAAAAATATAGTATACAGGTTTCTATAAAATTTCTGAAAAAAAAATTAATTTTTCCAGATGTGGAATGAAAAGCAAAAAGTTGAAATTTTTTCATTGAAATGTTTATCTTAAAAGAAAAACACGCCGACGCGTCGGCATCAAAATATCAGTACAAGACTGTTACTTAGTTCACCGTATAGATTATGAAACTACTTAATAAGATTGTTCAACTTTCCCCCTCTCAATACGACGATCAGTTTCCATATGAATCACATCAAAGATTTCAACTGTCCATTTTTTAGAAAATTCTCTTCTTCCAAATTTTTTACGTGAAACATAAACTGCGTTTTTCCTAACAATCGATTTTTCGAATTCTCCCAGATTACTTGCGGATAAGAGCATCTCAGTTAGTGTTGGATATTCATTAATCATTAAGCTGTTAAAATCAGGGTCTGTTTCATCTTTAAAGAATAATCCTGATCTTTCACTGTCTTTAATCTTCACAATTTTTTTCAATTCCTTTCTATTCAAAATTTTACCATCAATTAAAGGTATGACAATATCTTCTAATGGACCAGCACTGGCATGACATAAAGGGATTACTCCATTCAGCATATATTCTACCACAGAGATACCAAAATGCTCTTTCCACATGCAATTTATACCGAAATCCGAAATTTTCAGCCAATATTGAACAGTTGCTGTAGGTGCATTCAGTTCAAAAATGATTGAATGTGATGGAATTTTTAAATCTTCGATTAATTCTCTTAATTCCTCTATATAATCTTCATCAACCCCTTCTCTAACTGAACCAATTAATACCAACTGATGTGGTAATTTAGTATCATCCAACCTATCTAGGTATTCCTTATAATGTTTAATCAATAGTTTATGACGCTTTTCTGGTCTGAATTGAGCTAAATATGTAATATAATTCTCTCTTTTTAATGATATAATATCTTCGATTGCAACTTTATCAAAATTTTCATCATCATAGTTAACACATGGTGGGTATAAAATACTTTTGTCAAGGTCAATAACATCACCAACCCAATTGTTTAAAGCATTTTTAACATTTTCTCCAGTCCAAGTTGAATTAAATAACGTTATATTAACAAACATTAAATTCAGTGAATACAATTGTAGCAAAATCCACCAATAAATGAATTTAGCAAATCCATAGATTCCACCTCTGTTTTTAGCTGCATTAAGCATATCTCTACTAACTGTAGGATAATGAATATAACTAATAATTGGAATATCTAATAATCCAAAAATAGTAAAATAGCTGAAAGGTATTCCAACTGTATCAATGAAAATATCTGGAGTTAATTGATAAAACCCTAAAAATACTAAAATAATCGATCCAATTGCTTGTCCAATAATACTCAAAAATTTATAAGAATTGCCATTAATCAACCATTGATATTTATCAGGTAAATGAATAAATACAATTCTATCCCTTATATTTTCCCTGTTCAATGTCAAAAAATTAATTCCAAATGTATCATTGACATCTTTGAGAATTGAATAAATAGAAGTATTTTTGGAAGGTGTAAAAGTATAAATAATTGCAATATTATTTAAATCGTTTTCCAATGTTGAAATAACTGCTTCCCATAATACTTTTTCACCACCACCTAAAGTATAACTAAATGGATGGAAAAATCCAAATAGTTTTCTACGTTGGACATTAGTTGGCAAAATTGGTTTAATGTTCTTCAAAAATTCAGGCCTATTCTCATCCAATCTATCAATTTGTGCAACCCTCAATCTATAATATTTTGGATCTGTATTATCGACAACAGACTTAGTTATCATACTATTAGAATTTAATGGCAATGTTGAATATAATTGTGGTTTCAAACCACCCATAATCAATCTTCTACGAAATGAAGAAGATTTTATGCCAACTTTTTTCTTAGAAATCAATCCATTTGATAAATCAATAGATTTGGAAATGGTATCACGAAAATCAGTTGATGGAACAAAAAAAAATCTCTGGCAAAATGGTCTACTTCCTTTGTATATTAAAAATACTCCAATTGATAAAAATGTTAAAATTGAAATTAAAATATTTAATGTAAAGTAATTTGAATTGCTTGCAATTGGTTCAACTATAGATTGTTCTGTAAATACATTATTCATGATTGATCTTAATTAATAATTTGAGAAGAGTAGAATGTGGAGGAATTGCTGAAGACAAGTGGTCTTTTTATGCAATTAAGTTTACGGCTTTCAGCGATGATAACAGAATTCAAAATTTAGAAGTTTGAAAAATTGTAAAAAATAAAACGGTGATATCCGAATCTGTTAATAAATTTACTATTTAGGTTTTATTTTATATAATTTATACAATTTGATTAAGAATGGAAAGGATAATCAATATTAATTTTTTTTAGAAAGAAGAATAAGAAAAAATACAATTAAAAATGATAGTAAAAGATAACGAAAAGAGGGGACAAAATAGAGTAATAAAAAGAGAGACAATAATAATAAAAAAAAAGAACAAAAAATTTGAGAAATTAAATAGAATGAAAATAGAAATAATATCAATTAGTAAAAAAAAAATGAAAGGGTAATGTTAATGTTCTAATGATTAACTATTGGTTAAATTAATTTTAACGACTTTCATCAACGCTTATTTCACCAACTTTTTCACTTAATTCTTCAACACCACCATTTCCAACTGCACCATTTGTTAATTCTGAATTAATACTATAAGTATGAACTGGAACAGGAATTTGAGCATTCTGCGATTGTAATTGTCCTTGTTGAATAGATGATGTCAAACTGAATGCACGTTTTTGTAATTCTCTTTGTTCATCTAATAATTGACGTTGTTTTTGTTCAAGCAATTGTTGTTGTTGAATTAATAATGCTTGTTGTTCAGCAATTGAACCCGAAACTGATGATAAATTAGACTTTTTTTGTTGCTGTTGTTGTAATAAATTTAATGAATTTCCATTGTGTTCACTTATTTGGTGATTTATATTTTCACCATCATCTTCAACAATTGGCATTTCTTTTTTGGATGAGAAAACTTCATGTTTAACAGGTATTGAAACAATATCATTATTATCTAATAATCCCATATTAATGGATGATGATCGTGTTTGTTGTGGACTTAAAGTATTTAACTTTATTGATTTATCAACTTCTGTATTACTTGTTAATGCAGTAGCCGAACTAACATTACGTTTTCTACTTGTAAGTATACTTGCAGAGGTTGAAATATCACCTCCTAGATTACGACGTGATAAACGTTTTCTTTCAAGTGCGATTGAAGATCTTGCAACAGGATCTGATAATTGAGTTAAACGTTTAATATCATTATACCAATTCATCATTAAATCATAGGATTCAGCTCTAAAAACCCAATTATGACCTTTAGATAATAATCCTGAACCTTGGCCATGAATTATAACAAATTTATGATAAGAATTTGGATTTTTTTCATCTTTTCTTGAATGCTCATTAACAGATACTTCACTTAATGATAGAGACCTTTCAGGTAGTGGATCCTTACGTCTATCAGACGATTTAAATTCATGTAAGAAGCAAGGGGTTAATACATACCATGAACGCTGATAAGATTTTAAAAATTTAGATTTCCTTTCAAGCCAACCAGATCTAATTTCATAAGTTAATGCCTCATTTTGATATTTATATTTAATTTCTGAAGATTTTCTCATAGGTAAATCCAATTCAATGAAATTTGAATTATCCCTATCAATAAAAGAATTCCATTCAATTGAAGGTTCCTTTGTTAATATTGTAGAATCTAACTTTGAAATCAATGAATCGAAAACATTTTGAGATTGTTGACCTAATAGTTTAGCATAAACTGTTAAAGCAGTTTGTAATTCAATATAAACAACTTTTTCTAATTCTTTACCAGAAGTTTGAATATTAATAAAAGCTTCATGTAAATAATTTTCTTCAGTTAATTGACGTCTAATTGATCTATCTAAAGCAAATTTAATTATGTAAGGATCATCCTTAGGATCTAAATTTGAGGATCCAATTTTTGCAGAATCAATAGATCTAATATAATTAACCAATAATCTTGAAGTTTCATTTTGATATTTATTAACTTGATTTTTAAAATCAGATTGTAAAGATTTAATTTCTTTAATTTTGATCAATAAATCTCTTTTTAAATCTTCCAATCTTGGAATAATTGTTGAATTCAATTCTTTAACAGTTGATTGTGATAATAAAGCTGCATTTGAATGATATTGATATAAAATGGTTGGTAAATCTTGAATTGAACCTGAACCTAATGGCAAAAAGAATTTTTTTGCCAAATCAATTTCATTTGATTTATTTGGATCATTAGAATTATAATAATTTAAATCTTGATTATCTTTAGTAGTTGATGAATGAAATATTGAATTTGAATTTGGATTTGAATTATTAGTTGTGGTATTATTAGAAACCCTTAAAGGTTGATAAAATTCGCCATCTAAACCTTGAGTTAAAAATGGGAAACTAATTGCATGATGTAAACGGATCTGTTGTCTTGTAATTTCTTCATGAACAGAAACAGTTTCTTTTAAATAATGAGATAGCGCAGATATTATAATTCTCCAAGAATTAAAACGAGCAGCCAAAATATCTGTTGGATTTGCATTTGTTGGAATGGTAATTGATAATGGATCAGCGTAATTTGGTGGAGGTGTTGATTTAGCTTTCGAAGCTAAAAAGGAAGATTGATTGCTGTTATTATTATCAGCATTTGTAGAGATTGAAGAAACAAGAGATTTTGCTTGTTGGACTTGTTTGTTCCTTTGATTTTCTAGTTGTTTAAGTTGCAATTGATTTTGTTGCAATTGCTGTTGTGAGACCAAACTCATTTGCGAATGATGATCAAATATACAAAGAAGAGATGGAGGGGGGAGTGATTAATGATATAAAACACAAAGAAAAGAATAAAAGAAAATTTAAATTCAAATGGCAATAATATATAAAACCTAGAGAGTTGAACAAAAACAAAACCTTCTTTAGGTATACATACAATATACAAATCCACCTTTCTCCACCCAATTTCAGTAGCGCCTTGTTCTGTTGTTGCGTTCTGTTCTGTTAATTAAAAAACAATGAAAAAAAAACAATAAAAAATGAAAATATTTTCGAGGGCGTTGCGACTATCGACGTTTACCTGAAGGGAAATGGATCATCATGACGGAAATGCCCATTTCCTCTGTTCTGTCCAGGGAAACCCATGAACATTCCCCCACTACCAGGTGGAGGGTTCCCTCTTTGGCTTCCCAGTGGTAAACGATCGTTCTCCCCATAACCTTGGCTAAAAAACCCTGGTCGATTTGGTGTCTGCCCACCGAATTGGCCCCGTATTTGATATTCATCTTCAAACCCTGGACGCGGATCGTGTGGACCGGCAGGACTCATTGGGTTAACATTCCTACTAGCAACGCCACCAGGGAAAAGTACTGCGAGGTCTTCAGTTGTGAGTTGGAGTGGGAAAATAAGGGCACGGGTATCAATGGTAGTATTGCCAGCGGTGAAGATAGTTCGTGAAGTTTCTGATATAGGGGTGTCGGGATGTAGATATTGTAGGAGCTCTTGTGGTGTGTTAAAGAACATTGGAGACTGTTAGTTGTATATGAGAGACAACAAAGATCGTATTGTATGTACAAGAGAGAAATTGTGGAAATTGATCTATTATGCACACATTTTAAGTTTTAAGTCAAATTAGACGCAAATTTCGGAGGAAATCCTCGGAAGAGTTTCCCCTTTTGGACGGGAAAGGTAGAAAACGGCTCAGCTTTCCATATAAAGTAAAAGAATGAAAAATTGGAATCGAATGCCACTCAAGTTGCAGTTGTTAGCGATAAGAGTTATGATTAATGATTAATGCAATACAATGTTTAAATACTAAGGGTTCTGTCGCAAACGTTGAATATTTATGGTTTCTTTGGATATTCTTTTTTTTTTCTTTCTATCATACTTGAATTCTTTATCATATTTAAAGAGATATGGCTAAGAAACAAGTTCTTATTGTAGGTGCTGGCGTAGTTGGCTTAACTACCGCCGTTGATTTAAAATCAAAATATGGCGATTTGGTCGATGTTACTATCATTTCTAAAAACCTACCAGGTGATACAGCTACTTTCTATACATCTCCAAAGGCTGGTGCTCATTGGATTTCTACAAATTCTAAAAAAAACAAAGATTGGCATTTAACTACTTACAAAAAATTGAAATCTCTTTCGAAAATTCCAGAGACTTTTATTAAACCATATACGCTTTATATGGGTGATATTGTTCCAAATGGTGAAAAAGTCCCCGATTTTGAAATCCCTTGGTTTAAGGATGATGTTGAAGAATATAAATATCTAGGTACCGATCCGAAATTTCCTAATGTTCAAAATTTGTATTCATTCAAATCTTACACAATCTCAACAACTTATTATTTAGTTTATCTATTATCACAAGCTAGAAAACTAGGTGTTAATATTCAAAGATATTCTTTGAAAAACCTTAAAGATGCTGAATCTTACAAGTTGGATAATGGAAGTTTTGCAGATTTAGTTATCAATTGTACTGGTTTAGGCTATAATTTCTTTGGTGATTGTAATGATTCAAAATTGGTTCCTATTAGAGGTCATGTCATCTTACTTGAAAATAATTTACCTTATCAAGTTACATTTGAACAACCATATTTACCAAAGGATGCAAAGAAGGGTGAATTTTTAATGTTATTCCCACGTCCTGAAGGTGGTGCCATTTTAGGTGGTATCTACGATCGTGATTTTAATGAGTTTGATACTTCAATCGATTATGATTATGTAAACAGATTACTTAAAAAGGCATCAACCTATATTCCTGATTTAGCTCCAAATGGTGATTACAAAATCAGTAATCATGTTATTGGATTTAGACCAGAAAGAATTGGTGGTGCTAGAATTGGTTTGGATGAAAATAATAGCAAAATTATTCATAATTATGGTAATGGTAATTCAGGTTATATTGAAAGTTGGGGTTGTGCGGAAAACACCGTTAAGATTATTGTTGAAACTTTATTCGGTAAATCTAAGTTATAAATTTTGTGGTTTGTTTTTGTCAATGTTTTATAAATAGAACAATAACTCGTTTAAACGTACATTCTAATTTTAATGAATTAGTAAACAGTAATTTAGTTTTGATTAATTTATATTTTTTTCAATGCTAATAGAATTTATGTTGATCCTCCATTCCTTAATTGAAATAGAGGAAGGAGGTCAAAAAAATATGATTCTATTATCAAAACAACATTTAGATCAACTGATGCCTAATATTGAACAAAATTATAAATCTTGAAAACAACTACATCCTTATATGATTACAATAAATATAATGATTCTCCAAATATAGCAGAGAATCTATCTAGTTTTGATTGAACCTTCTGTAAATGATTTGATACATATACATTAATTTAACTAATTTTATTTATTATATTATTTAGATCAATTAGATTAATTGATTGTTTTCTACTGATTCCATATCATATACTATTAAGTCTAATAGTTTTCATAGCATCATTCAAACTACAGTGCTTCAGTTTTAAAACAACATTTGACTGTTTGTCTCGATCTTGTTAAGTTGTTTCTTTATTTTTGAACTACATAGTGCCTTTTTCCATTTTCCTTTTTTTTGACATACTGAACTTCCCAAAGTTTTAAAGAGAAAAGCATGAGTTTTCAGAATCCAATTTTACAAATATGAATGATGTGCCTTCAGGTTAAAACCTTTACATGGTTGAAAGCTCAGTATGTCAAAAATCATATTGTGCTCAAAAATACATTACTTAAGAACCATAAAAGCACTTAACAAGATTGGTATGAACAACCAAATATTGAGTTGAAACTGAAAAATGTTATTGGTCATTATCCTCTGAGAAAGGTCATACTTAGTAATATTAGAATAGGAAAAACAGCTCAGCTAGACAATAAAACCATCACGGTTCAATACTATCATCAAATCTAGATGCTTCATGAATCTTCATAACTCTATTGAGATAAGTTTGCCGGTTAAGTAATTCACCAACATCATTTATGAATCAAAAGATAGACCATTGAAAAACTTTTAATGGACTTTACTATTTTCAATCAAGTGAGCTTTCCAATGATCCATGTAGGTTCCCAAATTAGTAGTCAATATTTCTCCTATTGAAACATTATGTTGGATGCATATTAAGTATGTCAATCACTTTATTCTACAATCATGAGATATCATGGATGAACCGAATTCTCAACAGGAAATGATTCTAATTAAGTGATTTCTCGTGTCATTTTTCAATATTCCATAAACTTGATGAAGCATAGACATCGTCTTTAATCTCTATGTAAACTTTGTGTTGGAAATTTGTGTAACTAAGAATTAGTCGAATATTATTAGAAGATTATATACATGCTTTTCTAGCGGAAGAGTGGTTACTAACCTCTATGAAGTATGTATTTATTATAATAAATTAGATAGGTAACAATTACATAACCTTCTGTTTAAATTTTTTTTCTAAAAAAACCTATAAATCTTACCAAGGAGCAATCATGAAAGTTTTTGAGGCACAACCACTAATAGTTCACCAATACAATATTTATTACCATTTAAATCCATTAATGACCCAACGACAGTAAATTTTCTATTCTCAACGGAGTGGATTATAAAACAATCCAAAATTACATCAATTAAACGCTCATGCTCTTCAAATTTAACTGGTTTTAAATATTTTATGTTTAAATTAGCTGTGACTGCAAAATTGTTTGGGGTTAAGGGTAGTACCACCTTTACTAAATATTCATCAATTATTGAGGCAATTGCACCACCATGTACAATATGCATATGAGACGTTAAGTTTCTACCTAATTTGAAAACTCCAATCATATGATTCGAGATTGGAGCAGATTTATTATAATTATTTGTTTCTTCGTTATTTTCAAGTACATTGATTTTTGATAGTTTATACCAATGCTTCAAATCAGTTTCATCTTTTGGGTACATTTGATCAATATCAGATTGATCATAAATCAATTTTGTAAATATCATTGCAGATTCGATTTTATCATTATCTAGTAAATTATTTGGCCCGATAAATAAATTCTTATTACTTGTATTGAGTAGCTCAGAAACTTGGACATAATTATTGGCTGTAAGATTTTCCATAAGATTTTCAGGAGAGGTATATATTGTCATGACTTTTGTGATTACTTAGAATGCTGTCTCTATAAATCCTCTCCCCATCCAACAGGAGAATCAGTGGGAAATTGTAGGTCCTTTTATAACTTGAATTATAATCGGATTCGGACTCCAGTGAAAAAAAGAGAACTCCGCACCATATAGCCTTTCTAAATTTTCATATTTTTGTGAGTTTTTTCTAATTAATTAATTGTCTTCATCACTTGAAATTGTCAATGAGTTTGAGGATAGTGATCCTACAGAGCCTCGGGTTGACATATCGAATGAATATATGATACCGTCATTATGACCGATTGGAATTATATTATCATTTTCATCATTAAAATCAACGCCGACTAATCCTACCATTTTTTGATAATATAAATCTAAAATTTTATCAGCTGTAGAAATACCGTATTTTAAAGAATTATTCATGATTATTTCGATATTACCGTTAGAAGAATTTTTACGTTCACAAATTGAATCATAATTGAAATCTCTTGGAACAACTCTATAATTTACCCATTTTAAAAATTCAACTTCAAGTAAATTTAGCTCGATTATATTAACACCTCCAACTTTTGCATAATGATTGTTTGAACAAAATGAATCACACAATGCCTTTGAAGCAATGGTTGTTGCTGTTAATAAAAATCTATGTACCGTTAAAGAATTTAATGCAAATGATGGATATTGTCTTGTTAACAAATCGATATAATAAACAGTTGCAATTAAAACGCAATTTTCTAACGATGAATAATGTGATAATCTTAATAGATAGTTGTAAATCGAAATTTGGGGTGGAGATCGTGAATGGAATCTTGTTAAATATTCATTACTTAAATACTTGATATCTAATGAAGTTGTTGAATCATTGATTAAGACAATCGATGTTAACATTCTTGCAATAATTGTAATTAAATCAGATTTTTCACAATTGATATATTGTAGTGGTAATTTTTTTAGAAGTGATCCATCTTTTATTGTTTCCTTCGTTAAAGTAGTATCCGCCATTTCTGATTTATCAGCTTTATTAACATTTCCAATATTTTCCACCTTCGTGGTTTTTTCAACCGCTTCAACAGTTTCAATCTTTTCATTATTTCCTGATTTACCAGACTTATGTCGTTTTGAAGCCTGATTTAATTTACTTAATGAACTTCGCCTTGAATTTATTTTTTGAAACGAATTAAAACTTGAATTGATAGGGGTGGAAGAATTATTGTTGGTTTGATGATGTACATGATGTTGATCTAACAAATTTGGAGTGGATGACATTATGGAAAATATTAAATATTGATACAACAAAACATAAGAGTTGTGTGATGATATTAGAAAATCTAAAAAGAAATGAAGAATGGACTGAACTGAAAATGAAAATGCAAATAAGAACAAAGATAGAGATAGAGAATAAATATATGGATAGATTAAAATTGAGGGTATATTATATGAAACAATGATATGATTGGGAAGACGTTATCAGGATCAAGAATCAAGAAATTAACTTAATGAAATATCTAAATAAAGCAAAGCGACGTTGATTGACTGTATTGTTATAAACGTGAATCCGATTAGTTAATAAACTAATCATATATATTAAATTTGAAATTTGAAATTGAGTGAAAAAAATATTCTAAAATTTATTATTAATATTACTTAAACACATGTGCTTTAATTCATTTTAATTGCCTCATGAACCTTACTCATCAGCCACTAAAATAATCCAGGCAGTTAAGTAAATCCAACAATAATAACTTATTTTGTGTTCTTATCTCGGTATTCGTCCCGCCTCTTTCTATCTGATCTTCTCAACTGATTGTCTACTGTAATATTACCCATGTATCTCATGTCGCGTCGACCGACTCCATCTAAAACCGATCGCGCAAATTATTGTCTGGATTGATGAAAAGTGAAGAATTTCAACATGAATTTGATGGTGTAAATGTAACAAACTGTAAAATATTAAGATCACAATATCTAAATAAATATACACTTGCATAGCCATATCATGTTTGCTGTGTTTCGTTCCTCTATAATAAGGCTGTCTGCACATACAAGAAGTCTAGCTACTTCAGCAACTGCCACAACAGCAACAACTACTTCAACTTCTAGTATTCCAAGCACAGAAATTTTTCCAAATGCAGTTAAACAAAATCCATTTAGTATCGCAACATTAAGGTCATTCCCGTCATTGGAACCACATTCTATTTTTCCAATCCACAATCAATTAGTCAATCAACCATTAAGAAGAGATATATTATGGTTAGCAGTAGTAATGGAATTAGATAAAAGAAGAGTTGGATCCTCAAATCCTCCAGGTAGAAGTCAACATAAATTTTCAAGAAAGAAGTTATTTAAACAAAAGGGTACAGGTAGAGCCAGAGTTGGTGATGCTAATTCACCAATCAGATTTAGAGGTGCTTATGCATTAGCTAGACAAGCACCAAATGATTTTTCCACTAAATTAACAAATAAAACCTATCATTTAGCATATAGAATTGCAATTAGTGATTTATTTAGAAAGGGTAAATTCAATATTATTGGTAAAGATGATTCATTTATTTCTAAATATGAAGAGTTAAATAATGAAAAGGTTGAAATTAAAGAATATGATTCATTCAATTTGGAAATTAAAACTTCTGAATCATTGGCAATTTCAAAATTTGTTAAACTAAATAAATTTGAAAATTTAAATTTATTATTTATTGTTAATGATTATTTCAAAGTTGAGAATTTAAGAAAGGCAATTTTAAGATATCCAAGTAAGAAAATAGTTGTCTTACAACAAGATGAAGTTGAAGTTAGACATTTATTAAAGGCAAATCAAGTATTTATTGAAAAACCTGCTTTTGAATATTTAGCTGCGAAATATACTAAATTTGTTAATTTAGATTAATTTATGTATATATATTTATAAATCTATGCTTATATAAAATGATAATCATGTAAATAATAAAGATTAATGTCAAATTAAATATATAAAGAATAATAAATATAGTTTTTGTATAACCCTCATGTAGTCACGTGGTATCCAATAGGGTTTGTACACCTTTATAACCCCCGCACACCATACATTAACTTTTTTATTTTTTTTATTTTCCAACTTCACAGTCACGATTTTTGCATCGAGACATACTAAAGTAATTCCAAGTCATCCGAATTAGGAAATCTCGCACCAGGATAGACTCGTAGAATTATCATCCATAGTGTTGAGTTGAGGATTTGGTTTTTTCAATACAATATTAAAATTAAAATAGGTATTTTCAAAATTTACTATCTTTTTGATTATTTGTTCAAATAAATTAACAAACTTGTTATATCATTTAATATGGGTTTAGTTGTTCACGAATCAGGTTCATTTCAACACATTTTACGGTATGTATTATTATACCTTTAAATAATCTTCCAATGAAAAATAAGAATAACGAAAATAAATTTAGATACAAAGATTTTTTTTTAAGTTATTAATTGTAATAAATCAATGTGTTTTAACCATTATATTGAAATATTGAATGTCAAACGGTAAATTTGCAAGTGGAAACTAGAAATTAGGTTTTATATTATTATATTATAATTGAAGAAATTAATGAAATTGGAAAATAGCAGAATTAAAATAATACTATTATAAGAGTTTTCAAATATAAAATTATCAAACTTAATCAACATTTATCTAAATTATTATCAACATCTTTCATTTGACACCTTATTTTTTTTATGAAAAATAAATACTAACATGATTTTTACATTTTTTATATTATAGTTTGTTAAACACCAACGTCGATGGTAGAATTAAGATTATGTATGCTTTAACTACCATTAGAGGTGTCGGTAGAAGATATGCCAACTTAGTCTGTAAGAAGGCAGATATTGATCTTTCTAAGAGAGCAGGTGAATTAACTCAAGAAGAATTAGAAAGAGTTGTTACCATTATGCAAAATCCAACCCAATATAAAATTCCAGCATGGTTTTTAAATAGACAAAAGGATGTCGTTGATGGTAAAGATCACCACGTTTTAGCAAATAACTTAGAATCTAAATTAAGAGATGATTTAGAAAGATTAAAGAAAATGAGAGCTCACAGAGGTTTAAGACATTCTTGGCACTTAAGAGTTAGAGGTCAACATACCAAAACTACTGGTAGAAGAGGTAAGTCCGCTTAAATGTGTACTTTATAAAAATCTTCCCAGTATTATGTTTGTTAACTAATAACTCAAACTATGTTTCTTTTATATAAATTTTTAGTTATATAAATTATTAATAACAATTTATTAAAAATTTCTCAATCAATAATATAATATATCGTTAAATATATAGTAGTGTAAAGATTTCAAATTTGATATATGATTTAGGTATAAAAATTACATCAAAAAGATCTATAAAAAATTAAGCAAAAATATATGTATACAAAATAAATTAAATTACATAAAGAACAATTGTCTCTTTGTCTCTTTCCTATCTAATTAAAATTTTTAATCTTTAATTTCATTATAGGTTTTTGACGTCTTGATAAATTCTCATCAATGTGGTTAATGTCAACAACATTATCTTTTTTATCACCTGATAAATGTATCTTATAGGTTTCATGTTTAATCAATCCAAAATTCGTTGATTTGAATTTAAATGTTTGAGCATTAATATCTAATTGTTGACCATTATTATTTGTTTTATTATTATATTTATTTGTTATATCAGATAATGGTTTTTTAGAAGTTGTAGATAAGGAAAATGATGATTTTGGAGATGTAAATACACCTTTTGGTGGTAAAGTAGTGGTGTTTGGATTTATATTTTCTTTATTATTTGAGAAAATGTTATTATTTGGAGTTATATTACAGTCGTTACTTTCATTACTATCATGACTTGCATTAATATCATCATCATCCTCCTCTTCATCCTCTGAATTATTTATTATAAATTCCTTCGAGGATGAATTTTTAATTTGATATTTTCTAATTGATTGTCGTTTATTTTGAAACCAGATTTGAACAGCCTTTTCTGTCATATCTACCAATTTTGCAATCAATATTCTTCTTTGTTTATTTGGAGTTGAACCTTTCTTAAATTCATTTTTTAATATTTCTAATTCTAAAGGAGATGTTCTTCTACGTTTACGTCTTGCCAATCTTGCATTATCGATATCAGGTTCATTCAAAAGGAAAGTTTCTTGAGAATGAGATATAAAAGCGAAACATTTTGAATCATCGAATGACGATTTCCTTTTATTAGATGTTTTGGTAGTATTTGGCTTTAGTTTCTGTTCCTCCTTTGAGATTTGAGTTTTTGATATTTTTGGTGAATATTTGAAATCTAAATGAGTTTTATTATTTAACTTTATTATTGAAGTTTTAGTTGTTGTTGATGATGATGATGATAAATCCGATTGACTTGAAGAAATTGGAGACTTTTCGGATTTAATTGGAGTTGATAATGGTAAGGATGATAGTGTTGGTAATAATGGAATATTTAATGATTTGATTGGGGTTGATTGATTGTTATTGAATGAATATTGGGTTATTGGTGTAGAAAGAGTTGATAAGGGTATAGGTAAATGATTTGAATTGAATGAAGTTGACCTTTTAATACTTGGGCTTGAGAAAGTATCAATTGAAGGGAGTGTCACATTTCTTGTATTTGAAGTGTTTGGATTGAATATGTTGTTCATTGGAGTTGATTGGACCAATGAATGTTTAAATGAATGTTCAGCTGGAGAGCCAAGAATCTTGTGTAGTGGTGGAAGGGATATCTTACGAGGGGTTTCAGTTATATTGGACATGACTGGATAATGAGGATGATTAATTAAGGAGAGATTATAAAGAGAGAACTAGAATAACATAGAATAGTATAACATAGCATAACATAATATAACATTGAACTGAAGTTGGGGGGGAAATACTAGTGTTATATTGTCTAAAGTGTGCAATTAGCAATTACCCTTCTAAAAAGAGACAAATTAAAAAAAAGAAAAAAAAAACACAAAAACACAAAAACAATGCTAATTAATAATTAGCTCACACACTTAATAATAATAACAACAACAACAACAATTAATAACCATACCACATTGGGGAAAGAGGTTACCGCGTTGTGGCCAAATCAGGTAAAACAATAACAAATCTGCCTATTTTTCATTTTTTTTGTCATTTTTTTCTCTTCCCCTTCAGGCCAAACGCGACGCGTGTGCGCGATGAGAGCGTTTTCCCCTCCAGCGTGGGAGTGGGAGTGGGAATCGGAGCGTGTTCGTGTTCGTGTCCGTGTCCGTGGTTCGTCGGTGTTGATATTTCTTTCTCAATTTCTCCCACGCTCTCAATGGGAATGTCCACAACTTCCTCCAAATCCCCTTCTACATCACCCCCCTTAACACCCCCTCCCGTTCCTCCCATTCCTCCCGCCAATATTCGTACCCACCAAACACCATCCTCCCCCTTCTCACATTCAACTCCCTCCCTCCCCTGCAAATACCGTGCATACGCCCCCAAGGTCCGCCATCTGGTCGCATTCAAATGTACAACTCTTCCCTTTTCCCCCACCATTTCCTGATAGACACTATTGAGGGCCACTTTTTTCCGCCCATGACCTGTTCTTAAAATCTGTAAAAATTGCCCATCAAACTCGTCCGAATAATGTCCCACCACATTCTCCATCCGTCCATGTTCTCCCACAACTTCCTTCATTTTCCTCAGATGTCTCTCACTTTGAACATGTAGTCCATATCCATGTTCATCCAAACACTGTCGTTCACAGACCTGACAATAGAATCGGGTCTTCTGTAATCCACGGCGTCGACTGTTTTTGGCCTCGTATTTTTGGTCTGCCTTGTTGATTGCCATTGTAGAGAATGGTTACAATGATTGAAATTCATTCATTAAGCAGGTAAATGGTAAATCCCTCGATATCTTGTTACTTGTTACTTACTACTTACTAATTTTTAATTTATAATTTATAAGCTATAACTGGCTTTGCGCGAGATGATGACATTCTTTCTTAGAATCGATTCATACACCTCTTTCTTAACATTTTGCCCCCAATGAATCCCAACACCGGACTCCCTGATCATTGGACTATACGTATATCCAAAACTCATAATCATGAATACTTCTTGAATACTGATACCAATAACTCTCAATGGACACCACCTGAAGGTTCCGATACTTCAAAGTTAGATACTTATTTATCGAATAATTTACATAAACCTGAAAAAGTTAGAGTTAGACATTTACTTATAAAACATAAAGATTCAAGGAAACCTTCATCGTGGAAAGATCCAGTTATAACGCGTACAAAGGAAGATGCAATTGAAAAATTGAATTCTTATAAAGATGAAATTGAAAGAGGTGATTCAACTTTAGAATCTTTAGCAGTTGACAATTCTGACTGTAGCTCTCATGATAAAGGTGGTGATTTAGGTTTTTTCGGTAAGGGTGAGATGCAACCTTCTTTTGAAAAAGCTGCATTTCAATTACAAATTGGTGAATTGAGTGATGTTGTTGAATCCGATTCTGGAGTTCATTTAATTGAAAGAATTGGATAATTCTAAGACTAAATTTTTCACTAGATTTTACACCTTTCTCTCTTTCTTTCTTCCCTTCTTTCTTTCTTTCTTTCTTTATTCCTTTATTTCATCCTTACTTTCTCCTTTATATGTTACATATATATGTACCTATTTAATCAATAATGTATCAAACAAGGCTAACATCTATTTTAAGGTCGGCAATATTGCCTGGGTCGAAGACCTTCCCTCGATTATCTGCCAACCGACATTTTACTTCCTCTTATTCATACGGACAGAATCATCGTCATAATCTCACTTTCTCGAATTCCCTTATAAAAAAGGCAATCCCCAAACCCCAATTTGCCCTTCCCTTTAATAGATATCATCATATCTGCCATCATCAAAAGACATTATCAGACATGTGTCACTCTTCAACTTCTCTCACTGAAGGTAGAGAAGTTTTACCAACAAATGTAAAACCTCAACATTATACTGTATCACTTGAACCATTATTTGATTCATTTCTATTTAATGGTGAAGTTACAATCGATTTAGATGTTAATGAAACTTCAGATTTTATTACTTTGCATACAATTGACCTGGATATCTTAGATTGTTATGTAAATGATTCATCCAATTCATCATATATTCCAATTGATTCAACATATGATGTAGATCAACAAACTACAAGTTTCAAATTTTCCAAAGATTTTACTAAAGGTTCAAAAATTAAACTTTACATAAAATTTACTGGAGAATTAAATGACAAGATGGCAGGTTTTTATAGATCAACTTATGAAGAAAATGGAGAAACTAAATATTTAGCAACAACACAAATGGAACCAACTGATTGTAGAAGGGCATTTCCTTCATTCGATGAACCAAATTTAAAGGCAAGATTCACGATTGAATTAATTGGTGATAAGAAATTTACTTTCCTTTCCAATATGGATGTTCAACGTGAAATTGATGTAAGTGAAACAACCAAAAAGGTTGTTTTCAATACCACTCCTTATATGTCAACTTATTTAGTTGCTTTCATTGTTGGTGATTTGAAATATATTGAATCTAATTATAAATTTAGAAATATTCCAGTTAGAGTTTATACAACTCCTGGTTATGAAAATCAAGGTAGATATTCTGTTGAATTGGCTGCAAAGGCATTGGAATATTATGAAAAAGTTTTCGATATTCCTTATCCATTACCAAAAATGGATATGGTTGCTATTCATGATTTCTCAGCTGGTGCAATGGAAAATTGGGGTTTAATTACCTATAGAATGGTTGATTTATTATTTGACGAATCAAAATCAAATGTTAATACAAAATTAAGAGTCTCTGAAGTTGTTGCTCATGAATTAGCTCATCAATGGTTTGGTAATATTTGTACAATGGATTTTTGGGATTCACTATGGCTTAATGAAAGTTTTGCAACTTATATGTCATGGAAATGTTGTAATCATTTTGAAAAAGATTGGAAAGTTTGGGAAAACTTTGTTGGTGATTCATTACAATCTGCTTTAACATTGGATGGTTTAAGGTCCTCTCATCCAATTGAAGTTCCTGTGAAAAAGGCTGATGATATCAATCAAATTTTTGATGCTATTTCCTATGAGAAGGGTTCTTCAGTTTTAAGAATGTTGGCAAACTGGCTCGGTGAAGACGTTTTCATTGAAGGTGTTTCACATTACTTAAAGAAACATGCATATGGTAATGCTACCACAGTCGCCTTATGGGAATCTTTAAGTCATGTTTCAGGTAAAGATGTTGAAACAACAATGAGAACATGGACTACTAAAGTCGGTTATCCATTAGTTAAAGTTAATGAAGTTGATAATTCTCTAATCATTAAGCAACAAAGATATTTAACTACTGGTGATGTTAAACCTGAAGATGACCAAACTATTTATCCAATTTTCCTTGGTTTGAAAACAGATGCTGGTTTAGATGAGTCAATAATTTTCAATGAAAAGGAAATGAAATTGAAAAATATTAAGTTAGATGAATTTTATAAAATTAATGGTGATTCAAATGGTGTTTATAGAGTTTTATATGATGATAAAAGATGGTCAACTTTAGGTTCTCAATCATCAAAACTGTCAGTTCAAGATAGAATTGGTTTAGTTGCTGATGTTGGCGCGTTGTCTATTTCAGGATTTACGAAAACTTCCAACTTATTGTCATTAGTTTCTGGTTGGAAAAAAGAAGAATCCTTTTTTGTTTGGGATGAAATTATTAGCAGAATATCAAGTCTGAAAGCTGCATGGATTTTTGAAGATGAAAAAGTTAAAGATTCATTGAAAAAATTAACTGGTGATTTGGTTAAGGAAAAATGTCATGAACTCGGTTGGGAATTCAGTTCATCAGATTCATTTTTAGACCAAAGATTAAAAACGTTATTATTTGCCGCATCTGTATCCTCTGAAGATCCTAAAGCAATTTCATTTACTAATGAGGCATATAATAAATTTATCAAGGGTGATAAGGATGCCATTAATCCAAATTTGAAGGCAACAATCTTCAATTATATTGCCAACAAGGGAGGTGAAAAGGAATATAAAGAATTATATGAAATTTACAACAATCCTCAATCGATTGATGAAAAAATTGCAGTTTTAAGATCCTTGGGTAGGTTTGAGGATCCAGTTATTTTAAATAAAATTCTAGATTCACTATTAGCTGGCGCAATTAGGGCACAGGATTGTTATATTCCAATGCAGGGCATGAGAACTACTAAAATAGGTATTGAAACATTATATTCATGGATGAGATTAAACTGGGATAACATTTTTGAGTTATTACCACCAGGTTTATCGATGTTAGGATCAGTTGTTCAACTTTCTACATCTGGATTCACTACACTTGAAAAAGCTCATGAAATTGAAGAATTTTTCAAATCTAAAGATACAAAAGGTTTTGATAAGGCGTTAGCTCAAAGTTTAGAAACCATCAAAAGTAAAGCTAGTTGGATTGACAGAGATTCTGAAGATGTTGAGAAATGGTTAGTTGATAATGGTTATTTAAAGAAATGACTATGCAAACTGTAAATCATAAGTTTTGAACTTTTGGATTTTATGATGATATCATGATTTTATGTATTTACTTTAAATTAATTTTATTTTACCAATTATTTTTTTTGAAAAGTTTATTTATAATTTTGTATTAAGATAATTTTGTTTCCAAAATTGTTAATTATATTGTTGAGATGTCTGATACACGATGGTCAACGTTTGTAGTCCATAAACCAAATTGCATATATAATTTTTATTCTTTAAAAATTATTAAATTTAAAAGCAACATTAAATATTAGTTATTGTTGAATAGCGGGAGAATACAAATAATTTATGCAAATATTTCAGGCGGCTCATCAAAAAAAGAAATTGATTCAACACCAAGGGCAACACTTAATTCATGCCTTCTAGTCGGAAATTTTTATATAAAGAATTTCTTCAAATCTCAACCTTTCATTCTTGAACGCCGAGTAATTAGGACGATAATTACCATCATGGATAAAATTAAAATTAAGCAAGAACCAGGTTTAACTAGTTCATCAGATAAAAAAACAAGTTTGAAAACAAATTTAACTTCACCTATCAAAATCACCAAAGAGAAATCAAATGGTAATAGCAGTAGACCATCAACTACATCACAGATAAATGCTGCCTTTGGAATAGCATCCAAAACTTCATCGTCCTCATCTTCAGCAGCAACTACATATCAATCACGTAAGCTAAATGCAAAGAATAACACTGCTATCAAAGCAAATGAAAAATCAAATTCTTTAAGTTCTTCGAGTTCGTCAGGTTCAATGATTTCAAATTCATCATCAAAAATTCAAGTTAAAAAAGAGCCTGGATTAGTAAAAACCAAATATGATTCTATCAAAGATAAACTTTCTGAATTTATAGTTGATATTCCCGATTTAGATTCAAAAGAAAGAGATAAACAAAATAGCTATGATGAGCACGATGAACATGATGATGTAAGTAGTAGATTTTCAAGTCCATTCAATAGTCGTGTTGATACAGCTGGAACCAATTTAACATTTTTAACCAAGGGAACAACCGCAGATGCTAGTAATAAGAATTCAACCTCAAATAATTTTATGAATAAACAACATAACAAGAATTTACCGTTAGAATCGGAATTATTGAATATTAGAAATTCCAGTGAAATTTCAAATGATGAGATAAATTTACTTTCATCATCACCATGTGTTAATCGTAAATTAAAACAAAATAATAAGAATAATAAGAATAATAATGATAATAATACGGATATCAATAATAAACGTAAAATTGATAGTGAAACTCTATTGAATACTTTTAAGAAATCAAAAGCTGAAAGTAAGGAATCAAATAAGGAAAATGAAAGTTTTGATTCAATTGATGCAAATGATGGTTCAGTAAATGATGAAGATTATAATGAAGAATATTCTAATGAAAGAGTAAGAACTCCAATAAAGTTTAAATCCGATTCAAAACCAATTTTTGAATATATGGAAGGTGAAGATGCCATTTATTATGATATAATGGGTAAAAATGCTAAAGATAATGATAATTTAGAATTAGATGACAATGAAAAGCAATTTTTCGAATATGTTCATTATAATTTTGATCAATGGAAGGAACAAAACGAAATTTTTATTAACGAATATGATAAATTGATGAAGAATGTTATTAATGCAAGGATTAAATTTAATAAAAGGTTTCAATTTTTAAGAAAAAATTTAGATGAGTTTGCAATCAATTTAGAGAATCACGGTGATAAAATTTCTAAAAAATCAGAAATTTTAAAAGATTATTGCAATAAAATAGTTACAGAAATTGATTAACGATAACTAAAATAGATTTTCATTGCTATTATATATTTTTGATTGCTTTCTAATTTTTGCGTTTTTATTTTGATAAGTAAAATTTTTATTTATTTATTAACTAATTAATAATATTTAGACAGATGTAAAGTTATAAAATTATTAAAAAATTCCTTACTTTCTGAATCTTCTTGGAGCACCAGAGTAAACTGAAGTAATGTTGGTTTGAACTTTGAAACCTAAAGATTTGATCATAGCATCGGTATCTTCATCAACATATAAAGCACCCTTGTTCTTTTCTAAATCTAAAGCAGAAACCTTTGGAACATATTGATCTTTTCTTTCTCTTTCTTCTTCTTGTAATTTGAAAGAGATACCTCTAACTGGACCCTTTTGAATTCTCTTCATTAAATGAGTAGTATAACCAGCAATCTTGTTTCTAAGTCTCTTAGATTGAATTTCTGCAATTTCAGAAGTTAATCTCTTGTTGGTTTCAAAATCTAAGGTTAATTTTGGATAGTATTTTTCAATTAAAACCTTTGAGGCTCTCTTAACGGTCTTTGTTCTAACTCTACCCTATATTAGAAAAATAATTTAAATTTAAAATTAAAATATATTTAATGTTAGTATTCTTGTTTCATCATGATGCAAAAAGGAAGAAGAAATATAGAATCTGTAAATAAGGTTTATTATCTCGTTGAAATTATTCATCAATTCATCGAATATTAATGCTATTTAAATTAATCATTGTGTGTATGCTGTTGAACTACTTATTAAATTTAATCTTGACAAACTACTCAATCATAGATAAACGATGCATTTAAAGTACTATTGAAGTATAAACTCCTTGATCGATATTATTTCATATGGCCATTTTCAAATTCTTATTCCAAAGTAACAATTTATAATTAACGATTTCAATTTCATATTTATCTATCTTCAATGTAGATCTATATTTGACAATAACATGTATAACTTCTCCTTTTAAATGGATTTCATTATTTTCTGATATAACTGATCTATGTACGTACCATTTTGAATGATTATTACTGACTTGGTAAATTCAAAAAAAGTAGTATAAAATAGTAAAATTACGTATAATTTTCAAAATTCTGTAATAGACATTGAAAATTGACAATCCTAGAAGCGATTCGTTCGGTGTATTGAGAGAATCCGGTGTGCGTGGGTTTGAGAATGGAATACACGCGCAAAAATCGTGACTGTTTATTTTTTCTTCTTCTAATTTTCTTTGCGTTTACCCTTTTTACATACACGTGACGTAAATACTGTTGCCCTCTAAATTGAATTTTCAATTTTTTCAATTTTTTCTTTTTTTCATTATTTTTTATTTTTCTAGCATTTTCTATTTTCTAAATGAATTTCGAATTTCGCTCATAATGGCTTACCAGCATGAATTTTGAAGTTGAATGGTCAAAAAGGTAGTTGTATAACCCGATTTGTCACTCACAAATTACGCAAAACATATTATCACAAGACTTTGGAGTTGGCTATAATCCATTCTACATTTCCATTCCTTTATATACATATATACATCAGAGATATACATCTATTCAATAAGATACTGAGTGTCGATTTTTCCTGTTCTTAGATTTTCGTTCTATTGTGAGTTTACTTTATCGTCATTATTCATTATCATAAATTTAGAAATTCTCGACGCGTCGCAACATCGATTTAATTAGGTTAGTATAGAGTAGATTACATACGAGACAAATAAGACTGATTAACTAATCATGGGTAAATTCCATTGCGATGTTTGTTCTTCTGATTGTACGAGAAGAATACGAATAAGTTGTGCAGAATGTCAAGACTATGATTTGTGTGTGCCATGCTTTTCAACAGGTAAAGTTTCAGGTAAACATAAACCATGGCACCCTTATAAAGTTATTGAACAACATCAATATCCAATCTTTGATAAAGATTGGGGTGCAGACGAAGAATTATTATTAATCGAAGGATGTCAAACTTTAGGTTTGGGTAATTGGCAAGATATTGCAGATTTTATTGAAGGTAGATCAAAGGAAGAAGTTGCTGAACATTATGAAAAATATTATTTGAATTCAAAATTTTATCCAATACCTGATTTGAATAGTTCTTTTCCTGAAATTTCAACAACTCAATTTTTAAATAGTAGAAAGGAAAGATTTGAGAAAAGAAAAAATTTACCATTACCACCACCAAAGAAGATTTTAACCTCTCAACCACTCTGTTCGTATATTCAAAAATATATGCCAGGTAGATTGGAATTTGAAGAAGAGGCAGAAGATGAAGCAGAAAAGGTAATTCAAGATATGGTATTTGAAGCTGACGAATCTGAAGAAGATATATCATTAAAATTGTTAATCTTACATATTTATAATGAAAGGTTGACAATTAGGGCAGAAAGGAAACGTTTAATGATAAATGATAATTTATTAGATTATAAAACAAATAATGCAATCGATAAAAAACGTTCAAAGGAAGAAAAAGATTTATTTAATAAAATCAAACCTTTTTCAAGAATTATGAACTCTAAAGATTATGAAGAATTTTCAAATGATATAATGGATGAATTTAAAATCAGGGATACAATTAATAGATTACAAGTTTGGAGGAAAAATGGTATTACATCAATTGAAGAAGGTGAAAATTATGAAAAGGAGAAAATGTCAAAAGTTTCCAAAATATCAGTTAACAACAATTCTAATAATTCTAACAATTTGACTAGTAGTCTAAGTTCAAAGGAAAGACATACATTAAATTCAGGCAGATCACATTCAAGATTATCGACTCCAAGTGATTCAAAATCTAAAAAGAAGGTAGGTAATTCAAATAGTTCATTGATTGAACCATTGGATATTTCTGAATCACCAGATTTTAATTTATTATCAGAAACTGAAAAATCGTTATGTCAAGAATTAAGAATTTATCCTAAACCTTTCATTTGTATTAAAGAACTATTATTTAAAGAAATATTAAACAATGGAGGTATCTTAAATCAAAATCAATTTGATTCAATAACTAAATTAGAATCAAATAAATCAACAAAAATTTATGATTATTTTATAAAGCAAAAATGGTGTCAATCAGTAAACTGATTTACGGGGAAAGTAATGTATTTACTTTATTCCTCTATATGTATTTTATTACTGTATATTTATATAAACAAAGCTACTTGAAACTTACTAGGTAGGATTAATTAGTTTGTAGTATGTTCTCTCATGTTCCTGTTGCCAATTGCAAATTACACCGCCTGAATTTTTTTCTAAAAAAAATCTACATGAAAATTTACAATTTTTTTTTTTTAACGGTTGATGATATTTTCCTGAAATTCTAAAGGCTTCTTTTTTTCCATAATAGATCACTTCACACATCGATAATGTCAGATAAAGCGAGATTTGCCCTTGAACGATCTATTCCAGAATTAGAAGATCTTGAAAAAAAGGGCATCTTCAATAGAAATGAAATCAAAATGATTGTTCGTCGTAGAACTGATTTTGAACATAGAATTTCAGGTAGAGGTTCTAAACCTTCTGATTTTTTAACATATATTAAATTTGAGAAAAATTTAAATAAGTTAAGGAAAAAGCGTATTGAAAGATTGAAAGATTTTATTGATAAAATTCCAAGTGTTAGTACATGGTCTATTACATCTAGAATTTTATTCATTTTTAAACGTGGTACAAATAAATTTCCAAATAATTTAGAATTATGGACAAAATATTTAAAATTTGCAAGACGTGAAGAAAGTGTTCAAGTTGTTTATGAAATTTACTCCAAATTATTATTATTAAAACCAAGAAATATTGATATTTGGTTAAGTGGAGCAAAATGGGAATTTGAATATAATAAAAACATCAAAGGTTCAAGAAATTTATTTAAAAAATGTTTAAGATTTAATTTATATGAGGAAAGAGTTTGGACAGAATTTATAAAATTTGAATTGAATTATTTAAGTAAATTATTAACAAGAAGAAAATTATTAAAATTAGTTAATGAAAGAGCACAATTAGAAGATTTAAAAGATCAAGAAAAGCAAGATAATGATGATGAAGAAGAGAATATTTTATTATTGGATGATAATGAATTAAATAATGAATTAAACAAATTACCAGAAATGAATGTTTCAACTTTAGGTAGTATTGAAGATAATCCTGTATTACGTGGAGATTTAATAATGACATTGTATGATGTATTCATTGAAACGATGAAAAAGGATAAAGATGCAATTGAAAGTGAAGAAATAACATTAAGGTTAGCAAACAAAGTACTTTCAATAATTGATAAATTTGATATTTTAGATAGAATTCATATGTGTGATTATATTATTAAAGATTTAAATAAGAGATTTCCTAATAATTTAAATTGTTTAATTTTATTGTTAACATTATCATTAAGATATATTAATTTAAATGATGAAAATTTTATTAATGAATTACAAATAAATTTTAAATATTTCCAATCTTGGTATTTAAAATCCAAGAATGAAGAAGATTTTAAAAATAATGTTAAAAATGAATATATTAAATTTATCAATGAAAAGTATATACAATATTCAGAAGGTGAAATGAAGAATTTATTAAATTTATTATTAAAAAAATTATAAAATTATGTATGAATATATACCTATTCAACTTTTGTAGTCCATGAATTAGATTGAACTTTTTTACCAATTTTTTTATAACTTATAATTAAAGTTAAAATAATACCTATAACAAATCCTGAAATGGAATATATTAAACTTAAATAAGTTGAATAATTATTTGGAATCCAATAAACAGATAATTTATTTACTTCATCATATAAACTTTCTTTAATTTTGATCCATTTAATATTAAAATTTAATTCAACATTATTACCAATTATAACTTTTGTTGTATTTAAAGATGATGAAAATGCTGTACCAGAAATTAATTCATTTTCATAATTTGTAATAAATAACATATTTAAATTTGGATCAATATCAAAATGAGATTCTAAAACATTACCCCTAAAACTTAAATCAATTGGAATGTAAATACCAGAATTTGGTCTTATTTCAAATCTACAAGTAAATGGTGAATCTTTATGTAAATATAACTGGAAAAGATGGAAAATTTCATCATCAAATTTAACTGTACATTTTAAATTTTCATTTTTAGCAAATTTAAATTCCATTGGTTTATTAGTTTCAATACATTTTAATGCAGGTAAATAAATTATTTCACCATTTTGATCAAATTTATGTTCACCGTTATCAATTTGTCTTTGAATACATTGTAATTGAATTATATCATTTGGTACATAAGGAGAATATGAAGATTTATCCAATTCGGATAAGGGATATTGTTGATATTTGGATGCTGTAATTGATGTCAACAACGTAAGGAGGAAGATTAATGACTTAAGCATGGTCGTTGATTAGTAAGTGTGGAAATATACATATAGGATAGGAAAGAAGTTTAATGAAATTGAAGATCCACGTATATCAAGAAATTATTTATGGATCTGCGAGGTTAACAAGATATGTTATTATTAGACCCCCATAGGTGAAAAAAAAAAAGGTAAAAAAAGTATACAAGTTTTAAATACTATATTATTATACAACTGAATCATTATCATTATTGGCATTATTAGTATTGTCAATGCCAGTAGTAGTATTGTTATTGTTGTTGTTGTTGTCGAAGTTGGACTCAATGAATTTTGTACTTTCGATACTACTAATATTAACATTTTGAAAACATTTTTTCTTGGCCTTTATACTTTTCCAATGAGCAGTTAGACCATCTTTACGTTTGAATTTTTTACCACAACCCCACCTAATACCATTTTTGAGAATTCCATTACAAATGAAAAAATTGTTGTTTAATGAATGTTGACTTTTTTCATGTCTTCGTCTATCACTATGTCTTGCAAAAGATTTAGAGCAAAATTCACAATTAAAAGGTTTCTTATGTTCATGTGTGGATTGATAATGTGAGATGTAATTTAATTTTCTTGAAAATGATTTGTTACAATCTGGATGTTGACAAAAGAATAATTTGGAAGTTGAATTGGTAGATGACGAAGGTTGATTGGAGTTATTGTTGTTATTGTTGTTGTTAAGATTATTATCTATTATTATATGATTTTGCTTTGAACTATTTATCAACCCAAGTTGAAATGCATTATTCAAATTATTTAATTGAATTAATTGATTGATTGTAGGATTTGAATTTATTGGTAAACCAATTTGATTTATCCAATCATTTGTAGATTTAGTAGATTCTACAAGTTGCTTTTGTAGGAAATAATTTGCATCGTTAGGATCAGGTTTAGATACAGAATTAGCCAATGTAAATAGTGGATTTGGATTTGGATTTGGATTTGGATTTAGATTTAAATTTAGATTTGATGGATTAGATTGTGATAGAATTGATGAACCAAATGGGAATAAATTTATATTTGTTGAACTATTTGCCTGTATTACAGCTTGTTGTAATTGTAATTGATGTAACTGTTGCGTTTGTTGTAATTGTTGTAAATTGTGTAAATCTTTTGAACTTTTCGAATCTTCTTTATCATCTTTTGAATCTTTATCTAAATCAAGGTTGATATTAAGATTATTTGCCACAGCCATGTTTTCTACAATGTTATTTGATTGGATATGGGGTGAAACAACAGTGGCTGTGTTGTTGATACTAGACCCAACCTCTTTAGGGAGATTGATGTCAATATTTTCATCGAGGTGGGTATCTGACATAATGATTTGATTTGAGGATAGGGGACAACACTGGTTACTATACTGGATTATAAGACTACTACACTATAACGAGGGCCAATATTGTAGCCAATACTGTCACGATGGTGATGTAGAAGGCGAGTGGTGCGAGATCCGTGAGGGGGGAAAGGGTGATTTGGAGGGGGGAATTGGTGAGTATGGCGGTTTCCCCCCACGCATCGGGGGAGACATCGAAGATTAGTTCGTGGGAATTTGAGTTGTATTGGGGGGAGATTGAGAATGGATGGAGGGCGCACCAGGAGAGGCGGATGAAAATTTGGCCCTTGAGTGAGGGAGGGAGGGCCAATTTGTATGAATGGGGGGAGGAAGTGTCGAGAGTGAGGGAGATTTGTGGAGGAAGTGATTCCTGGGGGGAGAAGGGGATATCTGGGAGGGAGATTAGCAGGGGTTCTGTGTTGGCATAGGAGACGGGGAGTAGTAGTAGTAGTATTAGTGGTAATGGGAGTTGCATGATTAGGTGGGAGATTCTGTTGTTGAAGTTGGATTGTATATTAGGCAGCTATAAGTGGTCGGTGGTGGTGGTGGGGATTTCTCATTTCTCGTACACTTTGTGGAAAGTGGTGCAATTTACGTGTTGTACGAGCGCAACGAAGAGATGGAAAACCGTTCGTTCCTTAAATAAGAGACCGTTTTCCACACAAAGAGGTAGCAAAGACGTTGAAGAGGTAATCGAAACCATGTCCGACACACATTACGACGCTATCGTTATTGGAGCCGGGGTTATAGGTCCCTGTTTGGCGAAAAACCTAGCTGGCCAAGGGAGAAAAGTCCTTATTATCGAAAGAGAATGGACAAAACCTAATAGAATTGTTGGTGAATTGATGCAACCTTCAGGTTTGTTGGCCTTGAAAAGGTTAGGTATGGCAAAGGCTGTGAACAATATCGAAGCTATGCCGATAGATGGTTATTATATTTCATATTTCAATAACGAAATTGAATTGGCTTATCCGGAGAAATCAATTTTGAAGTCTATTAATACGGACCCAGTAGCTGGTTCTCTATCGATGGATAATGAAGCTGATAAGATGTTATCCGATAAGACGCTTAATTTGGCAGAGTGGGATAAATCTTCTACCGTTAAAGGTGTTGCCCTACATCATGGTGATTTCTTAATGAATTTACGTGACTTATGTCTTCAAGAACCAAATGTTACCAAATTGGATGGTAATGTTACAAACATCGTTCAAACTGGTGACAGAATTACAGGTGTTGAAGTAGCAGATAAGGGCACCTTCAATGCTTCATTGGTTTTCTGTTGTGATGGTATTTATTCAAAGTTTAGAAAGACTTTGGATAGTGATTATGTTCCATCTGTTGGATCTTACTTTATTGGTTTAGATTTAATTGATGCAAACTTACCTGCAAAATATCATGGTCATGTTATACTTGGTAATCATGCCCCTGTTTTAATCTATCAAATCTCTCCTCATCATTCAAGAATTTTATGCGCTTATAGATCTAAAACTTTACCTAAAAAGGCTGATGTCTTGGATTATTTAACTACTAGCATTTTACCAAATTTACCAGAATCTGTTAAACCAAGTTTTGAAAAATCTTTAGCTCAATCAATTGATGGTTCAAGTATTTATAAAGCAATGCCAAATCAATATTTAACTGCAAGATTGAATGATATACCAGGTTTTATATGTATTGGTGATTCTCTTAATATGAGACATCCATTAACTGGTGGTGGTATGACTGTTGGTTTAAATGATTGTGCTTTGATGTGTGATATTCTATCTACTTTATCAAATGATGAATTAAAGGATCATTCATTAGTTTTCGATTGTATGAATAAATTTCATGATGAAAGGAAAGGTTTAGATGTTGTCATAAACACTTTATCCATTGCTTTATATTCATTATTTGCAGCTGATTCTCCTTCATTATCATTATTACAACGTGGTTGTTTCCATTATTTCTTACGTGGAGGTGATTGTGTAAATGGTCCAATCGGTTTATTATCTGGTTTGATTCCAAAACCAAGTATTTTGTTTTATCATTTCTTTTCAGTCGCCTTTTATTCATGTTGGTTAAATTTAAAGGATAAGGGATTTGTTAAATTTCCTTTGGCAATTTGGCAAAATATTAACGCTTTGACAACTGCTTGCTTTGTACTATTACCTTACTTATGTAGAGAAATCTTCAGTTAGGATGATTTCAATGTGTAATCTTCATTAATGTTAAAATTATACTCAATACAATAATAATTTATCCATATCATACTTAATATAACCATATAAATTCAAATTATAATTTATTTTGAGAAAAGGATTACAAATTCAAAATTGTCAATTATATCAGTAAATTACAATCAAATAACATTTTACTTCAAGAAAACTTCATTTGAAGGTTAAAGTTGGTAATTAAACAAAACATTCAGTTAAAAAATGAATAATGAATAATGAAAAATCAAAAATCTACTGGATAAATAGTGTCTATTGTCTATTCATTTCAAACTTCCTATTCGCGCAGAGAGCTGGTCTGAGAATTTCTAATTTCTGAATTGATTATACTTGACTAAGGAGATATTTGCTTTTTCCAGCAATAGCTATCAATCAATCCTCCGACAATGGTAGACCAACAGCAAACAATCTCTGAGGATGGGAATTCAAATGACCAACATAATGTTTATTCCTCTTCAATTTTATTTGAAAAACAACCAATTGAAGCTATGGAATCATTACTAATTCGTCATAAACAAGCAAAAATTATTAATAAAGAATTATCTGAATGGTTGACAAATTATGGTAGATTAAAATTACATTATGTTGATGAATTGAAAAAAATTCATAAACGTGGTGAGTTATTATTCACTAATAGTAATCCAAATTTACAAAATTCTAAGTTGGATTCTTTAGGTTTATGTAATCCATTATGGTTAGATTTATTAAAAATTGTTAATGATGAAATTGAATTAAATGATCAAAGTACAAGAAAAATGGGAAGAGATATGATTGCCCCATTAAGATTATTTTCAAGAAACAATGATTCAAATCTGATTGAAATGGATCATTTAATTGAAATTTCAAAAAATTTGAAAAATGGTAATACTTCCCAGTTTGAAGAGGAATGGTTAAGAAATGCACCTTATTTCTTTGAAATTTTTGAAAATTATGATTATCAAAGGATTACACTTTTAAAAGATGTCTTTTTAAAATTTCAAACAGATTTAAACGATGTTTTAGATACTTTTAAAAAGGACAATGAAGTTGGCTTACAACACGTCTTAAATTTAAATGTTGATGATGAAATTAAAAGGTTTTCTAATGATGTAATTTCAACTAATTTACCGATTGAAAATATTAAATTAGATGCTGGTACCAATGCTGAATATTCTGCAACTTCAACATCAGGCTTCACAACAACTTCATCTAATCTTAACGACACATCCTCATCTCAAACATCTCCTTCGAAGAGACACTCAACTTTATTATCGTCACGTCATTTTCATCTCAAGAAGAATGAAAATGAACATAATGAACCAAAATCTCCGGGTTTTTCAAAACGTTTATCATCATCTAATTCAGTTTTCTCTTCAACAACTGGTTCATCTAATTCAAATGCTAATGATAAGAGAAAAGACAAACAATCGGTGCGTTCAAAATTTGGTTCAATCTTCAAGGGTCGTAAAAAGAATGGTAAAGAAACTAATGTTAATGGCTATTCTCTACCTTCAACAATCCATGAACCTGATAATTCTTCAATTATTACTGAAACTACAACGGCAAGCTCACGTATTCCAACAGCAATCAATAATCATAAAAGTGTAAGAACTCAATCAGTTGTTTCTCACAATACACAATCTTCAATATCTCAACAACAACAACAACAACAACAACAACAACAATCTGAACCTCAAGTTCTAGAGCCTCCAACATCATCCTCAACTAAATATCCATTAGCTTCAACTGGTGAAATCCCAACTCAATCTTCAAATATTCAATCTAGTGTTGATGTTTTACCATCGTATGATTTAGACCAAGAACAACAACCTGCAATTCCTCAACAACAACATTTTGTTGAAAAGAAACAACCACAAAACTCAATTTATGAACCAATGAGACCAACAAAGAGATCTGATTCAGTATCGAGTTCAAATATCCCAACGGTCACCAGTATGTCATCTTTAATCACTACTCCACCTCAAGCTCCACAAAGTTCAAATACCGGTATCACATCAATTCCTGAAATTTCTAGAGGTATGGAAAATATACCTGAAACATTACCTTTAATGAATAATAATCAGCCACCTCCACCTCCACCAACATCTAGAAAACACATTGCAACAAATGATTCAATGATTTCAAATTCTAGACAACCTCATGGATCTGTTCCTACGCCACCTTCACAACGTAAGAGCATGTTAATGGTTCCTGACCAACAACAACAAGCTACCCCATTACAACCTGCAGAAACAGGAACAAAACAAAATGATTCAACAACTGCAACACTTGCTAGAAATACCACCGGAGGTGGTGGCTTGGTTGGCGGACAAATCATGCACCCTACATTATCCACACCTGGACTCAATTCATCCATTGTTGAATTATTTAATGCCACTTTCAAAGATGGTAAATTATTAAGATCTAATGCAATTGGGGAAATTGCCTTTTCTTTCATTACAAATAATGATGAAAAATTACCACATGAAATTAATTTGCAAATTTCATCAAAAGATGATACTTCAGCATTACCTACTTTTATGGTTAACACGATGTTTTTGCAACAATTAGATGAACCAGGATTATTCAAACTATCAGATCCATCTCAAATTTCAATGAGAACAATTGGTGGACTGAAATATATGTTAAATAATCCAATTCCTCCTATTAATATAACACCCGTTTGGAAGCATGAAGATAATCAATCAACAGTTATAATTTCAGTTAAACCAATATCTGAACTTGAAGAGTTTTTGAAAACCGAATCAATAAAATTATCCAATTTTATGATTTCTGTATCAATTCAAAATGCTTTAGTTTCATCAGCAGCTACAAAACCTTCAGGTTCATTAAATAAAGAGAAGGGACGTGTTACATGGATTTCATCAAATCCAGTTATATTTAATTCCTCAAATATGGAGGAAAGATATGTTGCAAGATTTTTAACAAATCAAAAGGCTTCTGAAAATGAATCTGGCGTTCAAGTTAGATTCAATATTTCAAATAATGATGGCGCAGGCAGAATTGATTTCCTTAATACAAATTTTGAAATTAAAGCAAATGGTGAAAATTTAGTTGAAGACCCATTTGGTGATAATGATAATAGTGATAAAGAAGTTAGTGATTGGTTTGAAGTTCCTACTGTTAAAAGTTTGGTCGCTGGTAGTTATTCTGGACATTCTTGATTAATCTACACCATGTTATAACTTATTTTGTTTGTTTGATTTTATTTAATGATTTTACTCCATATGTTTTATCTTTTATTTATTCGTTTCGTATATTTTATTTTGTATTTTTTATACTAAAATGTTTTATTATAATCAGAAAAATTTTATTCAATTAAACTTATAATACAACTTTAATATACATTTATACCAAACAAAATACAAAAAAGAAATTTAAATTTAGCTTAATAATAATCATTACCTGGATCAATATATGAAATAAAATTGACTGAAACTGTATGATTATTTGAAAATAATGGCAATTTATAAATCATTGCACCCCTTATAATCAAATCAAATGGATGCTTTGAAATATTTAACCATCTTGGATCTGGGTCATGCAAGATATTAGGCAGTGAATTTTTGAGAAAGTTAATACCTTCTTCAAATTCCATTGATTCTTTCAATTCTTTTAATTCTATCAAATTAGCATCTTTTCCAGCATCATCTTCTTCTTCTTCCATACTTTTTGTAGATATGTACGTTTGATTATTTGGTGATTTATTCTTATCATCATCATCATCGTGATCATAAGAACATGGATTGAAAATTTTAATCTGTGTCTGGCTGGTATCTTTTTTCCTGTTTAAAAATCCACCTTCAAAATATAATGGAATTTCTAATACATCAATAGAACCTAATAAAATAGTTTCAAATGAACTATCAATATTGTTTTCATTTTCAATTTCGTAATCATATCTATATTGTTTAGTTGTCAAAAATTGAGTTTTAGCAAAGATATCTAATTGAACTGTATCTATTGATATTGGCATTATTCCCGGATTGAATGATGAAAACGTCATATCAAATACCAATTCTTCTTGACTTATTAATATATTAGAAAGATCAATAACTTTCATATTTTGTAATTCTTTATTGGTTGCTAAAATAAATCCACTTATGAAGCCAATAAATAATAATAAAATAATTATACTAATTGAGTAACAAAAATTTCTAATTTGTTTTAATCTTTGGACTCTATTCGAGGTAAAATCATGAGGCGAATTATAATAACTAGTTCGTTTCCACATCTTCTTTTTATCCCCACCTATACTACCATAATCGGGAACATTAAAAAGATTACCATGTATTGGCTGTTTATTTAAATAGCTTAAGTTGTTTGTTTGATTATAGTTATTTGAAGTATAATTTGATGATAGATAACTAGATAATTCATCGCCATATTCCACATCATTTGGTGGTATCAAAAAATCAAAAGGATTCTTTGTTGAATTGATGTTGGCATTTCTATTTGTATTTATATTTTGCTGATTATTGTTGTTAGGGTTGGTATTGGGATTGATGTTGTTGCCATTGTGGTTATTGTTATTATTACTAAAATTAAAATTATCAGAGAAGCTCGGTTCATAATAATCCATATCATCTTCGTATAGATCATCATTTGCATAATCGTTATCTATTGCAGAATATCTACGCGGTTGTACTGCTTTATTATCAAACAATCTTGAGGTAATTTGTCTAAGTTGATTCATGGATGATTTATCATCATGTGTTGGATTCAAATTATCCGTATGGGTTGGATAATGTGAATGCCTAGAAGTTTTCCTTTTATTTGGCTTTTTTGAACCAATTGAAGAATGTGATTTAAGATCGAAATCATCCTCTAAAGTTTTATTATATGTTGATAAATCATCTGGATTGAAAAAAATTTGTAATCTGTCTTTGTATTTATTCGTTGAAGTAATATTTGGATCATTTGTAAAGGATGAATAATCAGATGCGTTGGAATTTATAGTTTTGTTCCTATCAATATCTTTGATAATCGAAGGATCAATATTGTCATTATTTACCAGATCAACTAATGGATTTGCGGTTGTTGTCGGTAGTCCAGCCACAGTTCCGGTATCATAAACAAAAGTTTCAACGGTATCGTTATTGTTCTTAGCATCATTTTTAATTGCATCGTGAACTTTGGCAGCAAAATGTTCAGCTCTTGTTGAACCTTTCGTTAAAGTTGTACTTGCAGAGGAAACTGTTGCATAATTATTTGGCTGCAGTGACATAGCTCTTAAACTTGATATACTCGGATTTGTTGTCTTTTTCAATTTCAGTTCATTTATATTGGATAAATTATTGGCAGTATTATTAACATTTGTGGCGTTTAAGTTAAGCTGATCGAATGATTTCTTTTCAAGTTTATGATTCGGATTAGATAATTCATCTGTTGATGTTAATATATTTTTCAGGTTAGCTTCAGGCAATTGATCTGCCTTCTCAACTTCATCATTCTTATTATTATTATTAGGGATAATGGTAGTAGTATCTAACATATCACTATTCTGTATTACAGTTGAATTGGCGGAATCTTTAACAACTGCAGGTGGTAAAGGCAATATATGTTCGATCGTGTCATCAACACTTTGCTCCTCAACAACACTGACCATAGTTGAAGGCGGCATCGAATAAGTTGATTTGCTTCTTCCTGATGTTGTCAGAATGTGGGATGGTTTCTTATCTGACATCTTCAAGTTAAACTAACATAAAGTAAGTTAAAACGAATGATATTTTATGAATTAAAGGAAATTGTATTGTATCCTTATTTTGCTGAGCTTTGATAAATTGAAAACAAAATTTAATTGTGTATAGTAGAATAACTCTATTAATAATAACCCTAAGGCTTGAAGAATAATCACACCTCCTTATTACCTGTCCTGGAATTTGAAAAAATTAGTTCCACTATGATAGAAAGCAGCTATACTAAAGACAAACAATGTACACGCCCGTAAATAAGTGTAAACTATCTGGAAGCAAACAATGCAAATAGTAAACCTATAGGAAAAAGACCAAAATAAAATAAAACTTAAAACTTATATGCTAAATAAAATAAAACAAAATGTGCATTAAAATATCTTAATTCTATTATTAAAGCTTAAAAAAATAAAAAAATTTGTGAGAAATTGTAAATTGGAGTGTTGAATTCTACACGAAGTGGGTGATTAAAAGCATAGTATTTTGTTGGTATAGCAAGGTGTGTGACGCCTTTATGGTCTGCACTTGAATGTATATTTGTAGAGGATTGAACGGAGAATCGAATGATATGCGGAACTTGGGGTTTCCAAGTTTGAGAAGATTTCAATGGGTACTTTTCATTGATCTAACGGAGATATTTCTATTATTTTGTTGTAATATAATGTAAAACTTCTTTTGGATATTACTTATCATTAATTCCCATATGAAACAACAATAATACGAAGGTTTAAATTTTTTAAAAGTAAATGGTAATCAAATGAAACTTTTACCAAAATATTTTCAGTATTTTGCTATTGTCAATTTTTTATAAAAAGACAAACTCCTTTAATTTATGTCGACAAGTGCATTAGCTTTAACAAAGTATTCAACTTATTGTTAAATATATATATATATTTGAGTAAATATGGCAACTATTTATGAACAAGGTAGCTTGTACTACGACTTTAGATTAAGGCAACTTACAACATATTGATTGTCATAACATGACAGGAATTGATGTCGCGTTGATTGTTAAGTAGGGGGTTTTTATTGATAATTTACAAAAAAAATATTATACAAGCTTTAAATTACATCCGTTTTATGGAAGAAATACCACTAAATGGTCTCCCAATTTTATTATTCCCCAAAGATTCATTATTTGATGGTTGTTTAAAGGCGCCCGGCTTTCGAAAAGCACCAGGTCGTCTAATACCCATAATTGGTGAATTTATTTCATTTCTTTCATTATTTGACTTCTTTGATAGATTTGGAATTTTATTAACCACACCAAACCCGTGCTTCATCCCACTTGGCATTCCATAATGTGGTAATGGGATTGTTGGTATCAAAACTGGTTTGGTGATATTCTTTTCCTTAGGTTTAGTTTTCATTTTTGATACAGCATTTTTAACTATTTTTTCTTTCGGTTTTGTATCATCATCTATACTACTTACTTTTTCTGAACTAATTATTAACTTTCCATCAATTGATTCAATTTCATTTTTGTTTCTAGACTCAGACATATCATCATTAATTGCTATGTTGAGTTCGTCAGTTTCAATACTATCATCAACTTTCATATATGTATCAACGATATTTGTTCCGTTATTAAAGTCAACAACTAGTTCTGTATTGAACAATCCATTATCATTTGATTCTTTAACAATTTCGTTTACTTCATTAACAAAATCATCATTTTCACTTTTTAAAATACTATCATCTGAAGGAATCTTTTGTTTCTTTGAAGAAGGTCCAAAAACCTGCGAAGTCTTCTCAACATCCGATTGTCTTCTCTTTAACAAAATCTCTTCAGGAGGCGGCTGTGGGAATAAAAATTTTTCAAAATTAACTTTAACAGGCGTAGGCTTTCTTCTTGGTTTATTTTGTTTAGCAACTTTATTGCTCATTGTGGCAATTGATTGTTTCATATAAACTTTTGGAAGGTTATTATTAGTATTATCGTTAGGAAAATCATTGATAATACCGCTCCTATTTGTGGAAATTACTTTATCCTTAAGCATTCTGCTCAGGTTAACATCTGCTGAGTAAGAAGGTGGTGGAATTTGTTTCTTTTCCCCATTTTGTGATTGAACTTTGAACAAAACATCACCACTAACAGGAGCAGTTTTCATTGGCTTAAGTTGAATTTCTTGTAGTGGTGGCGAAGACAATTTACCAGAAATATTCTTCTTTCTAATACTATTATTACTATTATTATTGTTATTATTATTATTATTATTAACTAATTGTGTATTAGTTGGGTTAGGTTGAACATCCCAATTATTCAAGGATGTGTCAATATTATTCAAATTGACAACAGGGTTATAGTTATCACCTGAATTTTTATTGACAAAATATCTGTCAAGTAATAAAACTAATGATTGAATCATTGAATAAATATCATCATTAGTTATCTTTTTATTTTTGTCTTTTAGCAATTGAGAAACAGCAATAACAGAAGCAATTGAAGAAATGGAAACAGTCTTATCAGATGATGATGATAGTAATTTGATTTCAGAGATGTCGCCGCCCATTTCATTGTAAATTTCAACAATTTTTTTTAGATTATTATTATCTTCTAGGAATTTATCAAAGGGTAACGCATCTTTTGAGGTGAAATTTTGAAGATCAAATAAACTTAAGTCTCTTTTGTGCTCCCTTTGTAATCTTTTTTGTTTACGTTTATCAAATTCTACAGAAATCCATTGATCTCTTAATTCTTCGTGCTCTGGATTTGGATACAACATATTTGCCCTTTTAATAACTCTTGTTCTTAAATCAATATCTCTATTTCTCTCGGTATTAAATTCTCTCCATCTTTTCTTACGTTCTCTGTTTTCAAATCTTAATCTTTCTTTCTCATCTAATAAACCTTTAGGTTTTTCTTCTTTAATTGTACGATTTTTTGAATTCATTAAATTTGTTAAAATATTGGAAACATTTTTCTTAATGAAATCTAATTGATTTGATTTGATGTTTAAAATATCATTTGTTGAAATATTTCGTAAATTAATAGATGCCATCATTTTAGTTACTGTTTCTATAACTGATGATTTATTAGACTCAGACATTACTTCAACATCTTTTATTTTTTTTGCCTCAAGATTTGACCGACTATCAGCTGTTTGTTTAGAGACAAACGTGATTGGATGGTTACTAGTAGTAGCATTGAGTTTACGATTATTTTGACTGATTCGTTTGGTTTGAGATGTTGCCAAACTTTCCATGTTATTCATATTTTCATTTTCAACAGGATATGTTAAATCTTCACGGTATTCCATTGCCATTTCAAATGCATTATCCATAATGGCATCCCAATTGTAATCATCCTTTTCAATATCTTTAATTGAAAGATCGGATTTTTGTTGCAATTGTGGTCTTACATCCTCTTTATCTTCTGTCAAATTATGCTCAATAACTCCATTGACAACATCTTTCAAAGCGTCTTCAAATGTTAAATCATCAACAGAATTGGCTGTCCCAAAAATATTTTTGTCAGAGATACCGCTATCTTTTAAGGCATTATTGATTGCATTATGTAAACCATCTGACATGCTTCTATCGCTATCTTCAACTTTTGAAAATCTCCTCTTTTCAATGTCTTTTTTTGCCGATTTTTTTTTGTTGGTGGTTGTTGTAGCGGCTGATAGAAGTGCTTCTTTTATAACATCATTTAGTTCTGAATTTTCAGCAAAATTATTCGATGTATCAAGTTGGGTTTCTTCCAATGCATTTCGCATAACATCATTTAAATCAATACCTTGAATAACATCTACCAAGCTGTCACTTTCGACAACGGTTTTTTTTAAATTATTAGCTATCGAGGTACTATTTGCCTCCGTAACTAAGCTACTCATGTTTTGATGAAATGTATCGTATTCAGCGTTTTCTGAACGTGTAAACTTTTGAGAGTGATTATCAGCCTTATTTCTATTCTCTAAAACAGATTCGGTATTTTTCAAGGCGTCTTCGATGGCAGCATTCAATTCATCTTCCACATTATCTTGGCGGTAAACAATTTCATTTTTACCTTTCTCATTGTCTGTTGATTGCAGATTACTTTCTTCGTTCATTACAAAACCAATTGCATCTTCAATCCCTCTCTTTAAATTTAGTATTTCAGCATTTTCATTGTCAATATTATTTTTAGTGGGTATTGATTGTTGTTTATTATTGAAGTTATTTGAAGATTTTTCGGTATCATTTTCAATTTCGATTTCAATTTCATTTTCATCTTCACTTTCCTTTCTTTCAATATTTTCTATATTTTGAACCAATGCTTCATTAATCGCATTCATTAAATCTGAATTGTCACCTTCATTTTCATCATTGATACCTTCAGCATTTTTTACCGGAAGTTCATCACTTTGCTGTTCATCATTTTGCTCAACTTTATCATTATTCTTAGCATTGTCAATTTCCGTATCAATTTCAGCACTTTCGTTATTTTCATGGTTGTCAAAATTAAATTGTTGTTTAAATGCATCTGCAATTGCACTTTCTAAATTGATTTCTTCAACTTGATCGTTTTTTTGATCGTCATGTCCTCGAATTTCTACTTGTCGTTGATCTTGCCCTATGTCAATATCTTGTGCCAATTGCGGTTGCTTTTGTATTCGTTCAATTTTATTTGTATTTTTACTTTCAATCTCTTCTTGAATATGTTGATAATCCGTTCCTTCTTCTAGGTATTCCTCTTCGATAGATTTCTCCCTTTTGAATGGTGATGGAGGAAGTCCTTCATCTTTATCGCCCTCAATTTGATTCTCCAATGATTTAACAGCATTACCGACAAGATTTTTAATCAAATCTTCTTGATCAAAATCGAAATTATAATCTTGTTCATTATGATTACTGATATCATTACCATCATCATCATCATCATCATGATAATCATTATTTTGATAATTTTGTCGTTCAGATCCATTATGATGTTGAATTCTAATATTGTCATCATTTGTTTCAATATTATCAACATCATTTATAATCGATGAAGTTTCATTTTTAATAATAATTGATTCATTAGTAGTATTTTCTGTCATCTTTTGATAACTATCATTTTCATTGCCAGTATTATTACTATCGTTATGATCACTATCACGATCATCATCTCCATCTCCTTGTTGTGCATATAATGATTCAACAATACTATTAGCTAAAGAAAGGACTGCATTACCATCAATTTCATCACCTTCATAACCATTTGAATCATGTGCTGGTTGAATATGATTTGACATAATGATAAGGATAAAAATTGTTTCCTTCTTCTTTTCTTATCTATTAAATTACTTACTTTATAAAAAGACTAGAAATTTGAAAGAAAAACAAAAAAACACAGTCACAAAATACATTCAAATTTACTGAAAATGGAAAGAAAAATTGAAAATTTGAATGAAAATAGAAAATAGAAAATAGAAAATAGAAAATAATATTCGAAGTAAATCAAAAAAAAGGAAGACATCCGTGCACCAATGATATCGTTACAAAAATTGAAACCCATTTTGGTAGTAGGATTAGATTAGAGATTAGTAATTGAAAGTAAAGAAACATTAAATTTGAGATGTCAACATACACAAACATTAAATTAAATTAAATTAGAAATGTTAAAATGTTAAAATAAATAACCATTAAGATTATGCATCATAAGTAGATGCGGAGACATTACCACCTTTACCAGTCCAATTAACATGGATGTAATCACCAACTTTTCTGCTTTCATCAGCAAACTCTGGTAAGATTTGGAATGTATGAGCACCGAAGTAATCTCTTTGAGCTTGTAACAAATTAGCTGGTAATTTCTTTGATCTGTAACCATCATAGAATGATAAAGCAGTTGAAAATGCTGGAGTTGGAATACCTGAAGTAACTGCAGTTGCAACGGTCTTTCTCCAACCAGATTGAGCCTTATGGATTGCATCTTGGAAGAAAGAATGGAATAATAAATTCTCTAAATCTGGATGTTGTCTGTATGCTGCAGTAATTTCACCTAAGAAAACAGATCTAATAATACAACCACCTCTCCACATAAGAGCAATTGAAGGGAAATTTAATTCCCAACCATATTCCTTTGCAGCTTCTCTAATTAACATAAAACCTTGAGCATATGAAATAATCTTTGAAGCATATAATGCTTGTTCTAAATCTGCAATAAATTGAGGTCTTTGTTCTAAAGAAATTTTTTCCACTTCTGGACCATTAAGGATTCCAGCAGCTCTTTCTCTTTCAGCTTTTAATGCTGATAAACATCTTGCAAAGACAGCTTCACCAATAAGTGTGACTGGCATACCTAAATCCAATGCATTGATAGCAGTCCATTTACCAGTACCCTTTTGACCTGCAGAATCTAAGATTTTTTCAACTAATGGAGTACCATCAGTATCATCATAAGCTAAAATATCTCTTGTAATTTCAACAAGGAAAGAATCTAAAACACCAGTATTCCATTGTGCAAAGACTTTTGAAATTTCCTTATCAGTCATACCACCAACTCTTTTCATTAAATCATAAGCTTCACAAATTAATTGCATATCACCATATTCGATACCATTATGAACCATTTTAACATAATGACCAGATCCTGCATCACCAACCCAATCACAACATGGTTCACCATCAGCCTTAGCAGCAATTGATTGGAAAATATCTTTAATATGTGGCCATGCTTCCTTTGCTCCACCTGGCATTAAAGATGGACCATATCTTGCACCTTCTTCACCACCAGAGACACCAGAACCAACAAATAAGATACCCTTCTTCTTCAATTCTTCATATCTTCTGTTAGTATCTGGGAAATGTGAATTACCACCATCAATAATAATATCACCTTCTTCTAAATGTGGTAATAATTGACTAATAAATTGATCAACTGGGTTACCGGCTTTAACTAAAAGCATAATTCTTCTTGGTCTCTTTAATTTTGAACATAAATCTTCAATTGAGTGAGCACCAATAATTGATTTACCCTTTGCTTCATTAGCTAAGAAATGGTCAACTTTTGCAACAGTTCTATTGTATGCAACAACAGTAAAACCGTGATCTGCTGCATTAAGAATTAAATTTTGACCCATAACGGCCAATCCAATTAAACCAAAATCACCTCTGTGAAAAAGAAATTAAGATACAAAGTAATTATTATGTTAGTATTTTTCAAATTCTTCTTCATTTTTCTAGTTATTGAACTACTATCACGTATGATAAAACACGTCCAAAATAACACAACCAAATGCCCACATAACGTCCATCAAACACTATTCAATTGAGATTAATACATACTTAACTTCAGACATCTTTTGTTTGTTTGCTTGCTTGTTTGTTTGTTAGTTTATCTATTTGCTTGTAAACTTGCGCAATAGGAACCTATAATGAAACACCTTCAACAGCAACATAACTTTCCCCCGCCAACTCCGTGCAGTTCTTCCACTTTAAATAGATTTTCCAAGTCGAGAATTCATTAATAACGGATGAGACGCCACCGAGCCAAAACAATCGCGACGACCGTCTCAACTCTCAACCCCAGATAAAATAATGACATATATGGGGAAATTTTAAATTTAAAATTTAAAATTTAATTTGGGGATCATTGAGGAGGCGATCGAAGGCTGCCCAGTAATTAAATTAAAAATTAAAAATTGAATTTGAGTGGAGACGTTGCGTTGGTCTGCGCCCGCACCTGCATATTCACATTTTACATTTTACATTTTAGGACCCAAATTTTAATGCGTAAATCCTAGATCCGTCTAATTAAACTTTAGGTCTACTGAAGGCAACGTTTCCAAATTTATTGTTAATTGCCTTTAAGGTTCAAAGTTTTTATTCGAAGAAGAAAGCTGTTATACTTGGTACAACAATAAATATTAATACTATGGACCCACCTTATCTTTGCTCTACTATCAATTACGTTGAACAGGACATCAAAGCAGATGATGCAGTTTTTAAATCTTATATTTGGTATGCTCCAAAGGAAAATTGGAAAGGAAGAATTGTGTTTGTACATGGATACAGAGATATAGTAGAAGTGCACTATGAGTTACTTGAATTCTTTGCCATCAATGGTTATGATGTCTTTTTTTACGATCAGTATGGTGAAGGTAAAACTAAACAGAATAATGGTGAAGTAGGAATTAATGATGACTATCACGCTTATAGGGCTGTTGATATCATGATTGAACATAATTTAAATGATTTGAAAACTAACAATTATCCAGAATCCAATAAGGTTCATCTTATGGGTTTATCCATGGGTGGTGCAATTATTCTCAATTACATTATCAATGGGAAATTTAAAGATTCTCTTAAAACAGCAGTTGCATTGAGTCCTTTAATTATTTTACATAAAGATACTTATCCTGGTTTACCTCTTGAGTATCTTGTTAGATTTGTCAGTATGTTTAGCTGGGGTAAGAAATTAAGAGTTGATAGTCCTTTACACGTTGAATATATTGCATCTGACCCGAAGTATCAAGAGTATATTACTTCTGAAGTTGATACTACAGCTCTTAATGGTGCACTAGTTGAAACGAGAGATTTTATCTTCAGAGGTAGGAAATTACTTAAATATGATCATTATTCAAAAATTGATGCTAATTTTCCTGTTTTAATTTGCCATGGTGATGATGATCATATCAATGATTGTGAGGGCAGCAAATCATTTATTAACAATCTTAATAAGCTTAACTTCAAAAATAAGTTCTTCATTTCATATCCAAATGGTAGACACAACCTTGACAATGATACCCAAGAAATCCGTAGTAAGGCAAGAAATGATGTGCTCGATTTTCTTAATAAATACAATTAAGAGTTAAGTTTGGGTATTTTTTAAATTTTTTTGTGAATTTTTTATCATCCAGCTGAGCCGTCAGAACACTTATTATTCTATGTTTTTACACTTTTTTACACTTTTTTACACTTTTTTACACTTTTTTACCCTTTTTAATATATATCGGCTCTGATAATTATAGTACTTATATAATAATTATAATAATTCAACATACATAACTCATGGATTCGGATACTTTTGTCAACTCATCGCCTATAAAACAGGAAAAGCTTGGTAATATAACTTCAAAATCACCCAATTATGAGCTTTTAAAATCTGAAATTCGTACATTCATAAACCCAAATCTTAAAAAATCAAACAATTATATTCTTGCTATGCCAATGGATTGGTTTGATGTACTCAATAAATTAAGTAATTCTAAAAACCCAAACAAAAATAAAGTTAAATATGCCAAAATTGTAAACGATATTCAAAACTTAGTATTCCCAAAACTTTCATTGAATCACAAAATTATTGATATTCAACCAGTAATAAAAAATGATCCATATAAAGGACTTTCATCTTGGTTAGATTTTTATGAATTATCAAGTAATTTAAAGAAATGTAAGGGAAATAAACTATATTTTATTCAAACTATTATATTTAATTATTTAACCAAATCAAAAATTTCAATTATGCCATTAATGATGATTTTATCTCATAAAAAAATGACAATTTCCAAAATGAAACTAATATTTTTAAGTATTAAAAAGAAATTAATGATTAAAAATAATGATTCAAATTTAAAAGTAAGTACAAAACCGTTATTTACAATCCAAATTCAAGACGAATTAAATCCTTATATTATATTATGGATGGATACAGAAAATATGTGTGCTTTTAATATTCCCAAATTATTGACAATTCAAAGTAAAGTTCAGTTTGCAAACACTTTGATGCTTTTTATTAATTATACTTTAGATTCTCCATTATCTATAAATGATAATGAATCAACACTTAATTCTAAATAATACATATAACTTTATTGCTGAGATAAATATATAGCTATCTAAAAATTATTATTAATTCTATCTGCTTATTGAAAAATCTTAAATATGAAATGATCGTTAAAAAAATCCAATAATATCACCCTTAAACTATTATTGTAGCCAGGTCTCTCTATGTAGGTTCTAAATCAGTGAGTTCAAATTCGATGTCAACTTTCAAATTTTATAGTCTTACTGAAGCAGGTGAATGCTATGAGTTTCTTTAATCATTTGTAACATGAAGTACCTGATATAATCCCAGTATATTTATTGCTGTATGAAAATATTGGAGTTAGTCCCGCATAGGCTGTATTTGATAACATGCTGTCTTAAAATTCAAATGATTCCTTGTCCTGCTCCTTGACAGTTTTGTCTGTTTGGAAAGAGGTAAATCTAACTTTCTTTACCCTTCTGAATTCAGCTTCTTCTTCCGTGAAGTGTTTCTAAACTCTTAATTGAAAGAATTTTGAAAATTGATTTACTCTTCAAAAGTCCGATATTGTCCTAAATGCTCATCCTTCTTCTTTTTTGACAGCAACTTTGGGAGGCGCTAAAGCACTTAGTTCCGGGATATCCAACATTATTGAATATCTACTCGAGTGACAAAAAACCACTCATTTATTATACTTTGTACTTTACGTTTCATTTTCCCTATCAAAGTAGAAACATCAATATTCAATCTTTTGCTAAACGGTCCTGAATATATTGAGAGAATATTTATCAGGAAAAAAAATCTATTCATTCAATAATTTCTTATTCTCTTTCAATTAAAGAAGCTACAACCATACACTTTATAGTTTGAAAGGTTCTACGTTTTACGTTAATTTTTAATTTTTTTTTGTGGCTTTCCTTTTCTTTTTTCTCGAATTTTCTTTTGGATTTCAAATTTTAAAATTTCAAATCTTCCCTCATCTATCTCCATTTAAACATGAATTTCAAATTTCAAGCATTCTTGATTTCGGGACTACTACTGTTTCTTTTTTTTTTCCCTAACTTGTCTGGCACCTTTTGGTTTCATCACATACATATTATACCTATAAATGTCCACCGTTCATAATCCCAACAACTGGTATGTATAAAAGCCTTGTATTTCTATATTTTTTTTCATCATTTGATTGAAATTAATATACTAACATGAAATTGCATCATGGTATTGTTTGTCATCCTTATTTTTGCTTTTGATTTAGGCATTGGCTTGAAAAAAATTGTGTCCCATGGGCAAAGGAATATTTCGAATCAAATTTAACTAAATTTTCTATTTCCGCAAATGATTCAACAATTTCCGTCAAATCAATCAAATCAGTTTCTGGAGATTGTGATGTTAACCAAAGAAAGGGTAAAGTAAAATGTCTTTTTGAATTAAAGATTGAATTTTCAATTGATGTCATAACAGGAGAAGAAACTGAAGAAGTTACAATTATTTTGCCTGAATTTGAACATGACTATGACAACGATGATTTTAATTTCGATGTTAAAACTTCAAAGGCTGCAACTAAATCCATTATTAAAAGCGATTTTTTGCCTGCTGTTATTGAAAAAGTCTTTTTAAAGTTTCAACCTGATTTGATAGCTGCTAACGAAATCGATTTAAAGCATAATACTGATTAGTTATAATAACTTTACAGTATATAGAAAATTTATAAATATTAAAGAAAAGTTAAATTTAAACAACAACTCATTGAAAACCGTTTGACAGCTTTTCAAACTAAAACCCTTCAGGCACACCTTTTGCATGCCTTTGATTCTTTTTGCCAATATAACATCCGATACCACCAGGAAATCGTGAGTTTATACCACCATTATCTAACTGTAGCCATTGATATTCACCATCGACAATATTTTTTAAAATACGAAATGCATCAACAGTTGCATACGGAACTCCATTAGTTGGATCATAGTACATTGCAGGTTCGCCTGTTGTAAGACATGTCTTCTTTTGTCCATTTGGCAAATTAATACCAACTGGTGCAGGGGTATTAATTTTGACCAGCTCGTTCTCTTCCATGGCTAATTTACCATCGTTATCGTTATTTATATCAATCTTTTCACCAAATTTAGGCAATTTCAGTAATTTCTTGAAAGATTCATTTCTTAATGCTTGAATCTTTTGCAAGTCAATATTAGATGTCTCATCTCTTTTGATTATTGAAACTGTTTCACAATTTGGGTCCCTTCTTGTACCCAGTAACAATGATTGTTTACCAAATAAATACTCTTTAGTTTCTTCAGGGGTTGGATCATAATTAAATTCTTCAAAGATGAGGTAATCTCTTACAACCCTTCGAAACGGTCCTTCATATATAAGTTTTGGTTTCAAATCTTTAGCTTCTTCACCAGTTTCATGATCTGTTTTATCTTCATGATTTTCATTATTATCATTATTTTCAATATTTTCATTATTTTCATTATTTTCATTATTTTCACTATTTTCTGATTCTTTGTTATTCTCTGTCCCAGTTAATGATGCCTCTTCAGGTTTAGAAGCTTCTGAAATTGTTATCGTTTCATTAAATTGAACATTTTTAGACCTTAAAGTTCTTCCTCCTATTGGCGATTCATTTACTTGACTTATATTTGATACTTTTGATGGTTCCTCAAATTTTGTATCTATTGTATCGGCTTTACCCTCTTCCTTATGCGTAAGTTCTTCAGAATTATCGACCCTTGCAATTACATCACTAGGGACCTCATCTTTATCCTGTGAAGACCGTTCAGATGGATCTCCATCAGTCTTTGTACCAAGTTTAGCATGTTTTCTTTTCAAATATTGAAGTTTTCTTTTAGCCTTCTTTTCTTCTTCTTCTTGTATTCTTCTTTTCTCTTCTTCAATTTCATTTATTTCATCTAATGGCGAAATATCAAATTTTTTACTCCAAAATCTAATAAATTCAGTCATTTTAAATTTTCTTGAGTTTGCCAAATCTCTCTGCTTCTTCTTCTTTTGGATTTCTTGTTGATAGAAATTCGTTAACGATAGGACATTGGCCTTTTCTGTAATCTTTGCCTCTTCTAACCTTTCTTCTAAAGTTTTTTCGACATATTCTTTCCTCACAACAGGTACTACTGATTGTTTCTTTTCAAATTCTTTTTCCAATTTTTCATGTGTTTCAATACTATTTTGAATAGTCGCTTTACGTCTGGACTGTCGTCTTTCATTTTGCACAATTAAAGTCGTATTGAGAAGTGGATTTTTATTCTTAGGCTTTGTCGTTCTGGGTGATGGGGTTACTATTTTTTGTTTCTTCTTTGTCACTCCCGGTATTATCGAAGCCTTTCTTTTTCGACGCCTATTCAACTTTTCTTGACGCTGTAACTCTCTTTCACCCTCATCATCATCACTATTAGAATCTGATATATCAGAATCAGAAAGCATTTCATCATTGTCTGGTTCTTGTTCTCCTTCTTGGTCTTGTTCTTGTTCATTTATAACTTCTAACTTATTAGATTTTCTAAACCTTTTGTGGGTAACTTCTTCCTCTTCTTCTTGTACTTGTTCATTATCACTGCTATTTTCAGATTCTTCAAATTCTTGATCATCTTCATCTTCTTCAAATAACAGATTGACATTTTCGTCATCTTCATTTAAAGCTTGTAATCCAGCATTTGTTTCTTCTAATTCTAAGAGTTGACGAAGTCTTGAACCTGCGTTTGATCTCCTAGCTCTCGTAGCAATAATACTCTCAAATTCAAATCCGTTGTCAGATTCATTTTCATCTGAGCTCATATCTAATTATCCAATTGATTGTACTGTAATAACCAGAAAAAAATGTCATTGGAGACCTTCAAAGTGTTGATTTTTGATTTTCTTTAAACTTAGAAATTCATGAGAGGACGCGCCAATAATGCCAATCTGTTGCATTAAATATATTAAATCAATGTCAGGTTGTTTGCTTTCTTTAAACTATAGCACTCATTGAAATATATACACAATTAGCATGCAAGGACTACGTCAACTAAAAAATATTAGAAGTTTCAGCTCTTCAATTAAACTTTTTAATTTGACTGACAAAGCAAATTTAACGTCAATAACAGAGTCAGAAAAGGAACATTTCCAACAACTTGCATCAACGTGGTGGGATATTAATGGATCACAAAGGATTCTACATAAGATGAACATTTTAAGGATGGATTTCATAGTCGATACTATTCAATCCCATATACTAGTTAATGAAGGAGTTGAAAATGAAGATGAAAAAATATTTATTCCTGGATGGAATTATGAGAATTTATTACCATCAGAAATTTCGAATCAAATTAATAAAGAATTGAATAATTCAACTTTTGAAAAGTATAATCAGATGAATCTCAATTGCTTAGATATCGGTTGCGGAGGTGGGCTTTTATCTGAATCTTTAGCACGTTTATCTAATGTGTCAAATGTCAAGGGAATTGATATGACACCGGAAGTTATCGTAGTTGCAAAAGAGCATAAGAAACTTGATCCGATTTTAAGTGAAAAGCTCCAATACGAATTAACATCACTTGATGATATACCAGAATCCGAGCAGTTTGATCTTGTTACATGTATGGAAATGCTTGAACATGTTGAATATCCATCCATTGTTTTGAAGAAAGCTCTATCGCATGTTAAACCCGGTGGTTATTTATTCCTTTCGACAATTAATAGAGATTTTGTCTCTTGGTTTACAACAATTTTTATGGGTGAGCATCTTTTAAAAATTGTGCCATTGGGAACACACACATACTCCAAATATATCAAAGAAGATGAAATAAGGGAGTGTGTACAACATTTAAAAGAATTTGAAGTAATTGATTCAAAAGGATGTGCTTATTTGCCTGCAAAGGGCTGGTTTTATACATCAACTCCGAAAATTGGTAATTATTTAATGGCAATTAGGAGAAAGCAAGGCGGAGAAGACGAACCAAGTTTATAAGTAATTCTGATAAATACAATATTATAAGTTTTATAAATCAGCGGATAGTATAGAAGATTGAATAAAGACGTGTAAATATAAACTAACAAAATAGTTAATTAAGTTGAGCAGGAACAGGTTTTGATTGCTCAGTTTGCGAAGGCTCATCTTCAACAAAGGAGGGTAATTTATTCTCAGGTTCTGTAGAATCTGTCAAATAACTAGGTAATTGTTCACTACCAAAATCTTCATTTAATTCCAACTCATCTCCTAAAGCTTCTAACTCAGCATCAAGTTCACTTTCTGATATATCATCAGGTACATCATAAGACCGACCTAAAGCATTTTGTATTTCATTTGATTGGTCGATTAGATCCAGCATTTCATCTTGCATGTCTTCTAGTTTATCAATATCAATTTTACCATAGGTTTTACGCAATTCTTTGTTTGTATGACGCATTACATCAACTGTAATCATTGTATTCTTCAAATTTTCCGTTGTCATTTGAGCTTGGGAAATATTCCAACTTTGTGACATCAACTGATCCCTTTGTGTCTCCAATTGCTTCCTTTGCCTTAATAATTTAATTGCACGCTGTTTTAGTGTCGATTTACCTGGACCATCACGCATTTTTGATAATTTCGTTTGATATGTGGCTAGTTCCGAATTAACCTTTGTAATCTTAACATCTAATGAAGCTATTCTTTCATCAATACTCCCCAATGCATCGTCAAGGGTGGGTTTTGGAACTTTATTCCTTGTACCAAATATCCTGTTCATTATCTAATAATTGACTCTTATCAGCAAAAGCATGATCATAAAAGGCAAAGGCAAAACGCAAAATACAAAATTAATATAAAATTGCAACGTTATTAAAGAATTCATGTTGAAATCGCTAACATAAATTTTAAATTTGGTGGCTCGACTTGATCCTTTGACATTTCCAATTAATATAGTAAGATTATTTTCAATAATCCACAATTCAGATTGAATCAAAGCTATTCAAAGTGTTTCCATTGCTGTATTACAAGTGTTACATAAAAATATCTTTCTCAAGTGAAATAATTATTAACAGGAAGATAAATGTATATACAAATATACGTAGATAAGGGAGAAAATCGTCTTAGTTTCAAACATACCACATCAAAACATTAAATTGCTCTATTGAACAGTCAACTATTAAAGGTTATTTGAATCAAGGTATTCGATTAAAGCTTTAATAGTAATAATTTTCACATCAAATTTTTTTGCAAAGTTCCAACATTGTGGTAAACGCATCATTAAACCATCATCATCATTGACTAATTCACAGATTGCAGCAGCAGGTTCCAAACCCACTAATTTGCACAATTGAACACCAGCTTCTGTGTGACCAGCTCTTTCTCTTAGTAAACCAGGTTTTGCTCTCAATGGACAAATGTGTCCAGGTCTTAGGAAATCTTCAGGCTTACTTGATTTATTACCTAATTGACGTGCAGTTAAAGCTCTATCATGTGCACTTATACCAGTTGTAGTACCATCTGCAAAATCAACAGTAATTGTATATGCGGTACCATGTCTATCAGTCATTTGATCTTCAGGAATCATGAAAGGCAAATTTAATTCATTTGCACGTTCAGTTGATAAAGGAACACAAACATAACCTGAACTGTGTTTAACAAGAAATGCCATCTTTTCAGTGGTAACTTTTTCAGCAGCTATAATCAAGTCACCTTCATTCTCACGATCTTCATCATCCATCACAATTAAAAATTCTCCATTTTTGAAAGCTTCCAAAGCGTCTGAAATAGTAGTAAATTTGATTTGTTCTTCTGTAGTCATTTAATGTTTTTTATAAATGGTTTTCAGGAGAAAGAAGCAGAAATGTAAAAGAAATAAAAGAACAAACGGTTAACACTATAAGTATTATATAAGTCCACAATAATCATGAGTTTAATAATCATTCTGAAAAACTTTTGTCAAAAATGGATAATTCACCGCGAGTATTTAGGGGAAAAAAAAGCTGACAATCAAGATTTGTCATGCTTTTTGAAATGTCCTTTTTGATGACTAAAACAATCACAAAAATGGATTTCCGTAATGGGATGTAAATCTATATTAATAAACTATTTATTTTTATACAAGGCTATTAGGTATTATATGTAAAGCTTAAACAATTACATTCTTTCGACTGGGGTAATACCCAATAAGACTAAACCGTTATGTAAAATTTGTCTAACTGCAGAGAATAATGCTAATCTTGCAATCATAACCTCTTCTTCTTCACCTATGACACGTAAAACTTTATAAGTTGAAGAAAATTGATGAGTCAACTTGAACAAATAAGTAACAATAGTTGAAGGTTCATAATTCTTTGAGGCATAACGTAAAGTATCTGGATATGATGCCATAACTCTAATCAATGCTTGAGTTTTTTCTAATTGTGAATCTAATAGTTTTGATTTCTTTTCAAAATCTTCTTCTGATAGATTTTGTTTCTTTAATTTTTCAATTGAACCACAAACATTTTCCAATGACATATTTGCATCAATCAGCTGTTCATCAGGAATATTTGCAGTTCTTTGAATTGATCTTAATCTTGAATGTGCATATTGTAAATATGGTCCTGTATCACCTTCTGATGATAACATTCTATCCCAACCAAATTCATAATTATTAATTCTCTTTGCCTGCATATCTTGGATCATGACAGCTGAAATACCAACTAAATCAGCAACTTTCTCAGGATCTTCAACTTGTGAAAATTTTTCTTCATTAGTTTTCATAATTTCAAGCATTTTTGCCTTAACAGCTTCTAGAATATCATCAAGGAAAACAACAGTTCCCTTTCTAGTTGACATACCTAAAACCATACCAAAATTAACGTGAACCAAATCCTTTGCCCATTTATTACCCATCATATCTAAAGCAGTGAAAAATTGTTTTGTATGTAAATCTTGTTGTGATGCAATGACATAAATCATTTTATCAAAATTGTATTTTTCCTTTCTTTCAATTGCTGCTCCTAAATCTCTTGTAATGTATAATGAAGTACCGTCACTTTTCTGAACCAAGACTTTACCCAATTTCTTTTGACCTAAGTTTTTAAAATCGATCAATAAAGCACCTCTATCTTCAGTAATCATACCCTTTTCCTTCAAAGTTTCGGAAACTTGTTTCATGACATCATTAGAAACTTGTGATTCACCCGAATAGACATCGTATTTAATATTTAATCTAGCATAGGTATCAATATATTTTTCAATTGAAAGCTCTCTAAATTTCTTCCATAATCCTAAAGCTTCTTTATTACCATCTTCCATACCCTTGAAAAATGCCCTTGCTTCACCATCAATACAATTATTTGGATCCAAAGTTTCACCTTTTGCTTCAGCTGCTTCTTGTTCTTCTTTCATATCATTATTAATTTTAACATAAACGTCGAATAAATGTTGAATTGGATTTGATTCTAATTCGGCTTCTGAACCATATTTTCGGAAACCAACTGCCAAAACACCAAATTGTTTACCCCAATCACCAAGATAATTCATTCTAGTAACTTTCCAGCCTAATTTTTCATGTAAATTAGATAAAAAACCACCAATAATAGTTGATCTTAAATGACCTGCATGGAAAGGTTTCGCAATATTTGGGGATGAAAATTCAACAATAATTGATTTATTATTACCTAATGGAGCAGAACCATATTCTGTATTTCTTACTAAAATATCCTTTGTAACATAATTTAATAAGAATTTAGTATTAAAATAAAATTGTAAAAATTTACCTTGTGCAACAACCCTATCGACATAACCACCAAGTGGGAATTTTTCAGAAAATTCAACTGCTAACTCATCCAAATTACCCTTTAGTCTTAACCTTGGCAATGGTAAAAGCAAATCACCCTTTTCTAAAACTTGGCACCATTCAAGTGCAGGATAGATAATTGATTTATCCACACCGGAGAGAGTAGAAAGTTGTTCTGTAATATAATTTCTGCAAAGGTCAACAGTATTTGAGTCCGGATATGAACCTTCAATGGACGGTGGAGGAACTAAATTTAATTTTTCTAGGTTTTGATTTAGTGAATCCATTTTAAATGTTGAAATTGAGTGATAAGATTTTTTAATATTTAATAATGAAGATAATTTTAATGATTTTTTCAAATTGAATGCAAAACAGTTTTGAAATATTTGATTATACATGCAACTAATAAGTTCAAAAAGATTCACAAATTATTAATCAACAAAGATGACAATGTGAAAAAAAATGATTGTAGCTTTGTTTTAGATGTGTGAATCCTAGACAATAATTATACCAGTAAAATATTCTATGAGGAATGTTTGAACAAAATCAATCCTCAATTTTCAATTTTCATGACTCAAAGAAAGAAGAATTTTCATATGAGAATATTTTTTTTTTTTGATTCCGTCGATCGGCGCATTTAATGTGGTGTACGGAAGTTGTGGACCCAAAATCAGACTATATCTCTATATTTTGAATTCTCTTTAGGTGAACGATCGATACACAGATTAACCAGCGCGGTTCTCCAGCCACCTATATGTGTCAAACACTAATCTCCGTCGAAGTTAGTTTGTGTAAATCGATGTATCACCATTATTATTACAAAACTAGGTTAAACTTCAAATTTTTTGAAGCACAAAATCATATTATTATTTTTGTTTTGTATTAAGACTAGTAAGGTGGTTTGATATATATTAACATATATATATATATAATAATTAATAATGAAGCTTTCACATGTACTTTTGCGGGGAAGCCTTGATCCTTTCCCAGAAAATTGTTCGCATTTATCAGCATTAGGCTAGAAAATTTAGATTAATTTCTGTGAAAGAAATGAAGCATTAAATATTAAATATTAAATAGCATGCGGCACTTCCAAAATTTGTTTCTGGGTGAAACTCATTAGTTAACTGTACATATATATCTAAATTCGAATTTGATACAACGTATGCAAGAAAAATGGCATACTTAAAGAAACTTATAACTATAATTTAATAGTTTAGAAAGTGTTGTAGGTAATTAGTAATTTAAGACCTAATCGTACGGCTATTAAGGTACACTATGAGAGCTTATAATATAATAAAAATTATACGAAGTTAACAAGACCAAAAAATATTGTGACAATTTCCCTTACTTAAAGAAGCGACAATAAGGTACATACGACAACTTCATACAATGCTATGATATTAAACGATTTTCAAGATTAAACCTCAATGCAACATATAGGACTTAGGGGCTACTGCTTATTTCTAAAAGCATTATGATGTTTAATCAAATAATATACACATAAATACATAGTGAAATTCATGAACCCCATTACTTCCAAACGATTCAAGACATAATATATATGGTACTGATTAGGATATCTATAGATAATAAATTAAATAGTATGCCCAATAGAATAGTTATAAGCTTATATTATATTTTACTGTATAGTTTTCTTGAATATAACAATAGTCTACCAGAATCATTATTACGCATTGTTAATGAAAGTTATAGTAATAATATTTTATGATTACTGAATACTGCTAAATATCTTTTGTAATGTTACTTTAATCGGAGATTGGAGAATTTGAATGTTCTAGTCTTTGCAAATTGTCTACTGTTAATCAAAAATCTGATGATGACAATCGTATTATCGTTTAAAGTAGGAACCATATTAATGAGATGAGATGTCGAGACTGGGAAAGGAAGAATCAGAAATATCCAAAGCTAAGAGATAATAGCAAAGATGAATTACCAAGTAAAGCTCAAAGCCAAAAGTTTATCGAAACAAAATTGTAAATTTGGAAGACTTAGAATGATAATTACTGAGATCTCATATAATAATATAAGATATAAGATATATACACAAAATAAACAATTTGTTTTCAAATAGACAATTCTAGATTAAAGTTCACGGGGAATGGAATGAAAACAAAAGGGAAAAGACTAAGTAAAACTGATAAAGGAAAGGCTGTGATAATTCATTATTAATTAATGTATACAAAAATTGAAAATTGTTTTGCAGTGCCCAGATATACATGAGGCTATATCATTTTCTATATATGTGAATCGATATAGATCGGTGAATCGAACAATATGATTAGAAGTTGCTTGATGTTGACCCAACAGTTGTAATTAATTTTCATGACGCGTTCTTGTTGCTTGTACAATGCCATAGCATACATGTAATGGTTATTTGATATATTGTTTATTACAGACCATCAATAGGTAAAAAGGTATTGATTATAGTAAAATTTTTTTATTAAAATTTAAAATAATGCCACAATTAATTTATGAGTTAAATAAAAAGTAATTTTGGAAAGTTAGATGACTCCGAGAAACAGGGTAGGAAATTAGAAACTATACTTAGAATTCCAAGCTCTTATATAAGAGATTATATATATGTTTACATATAGAGATTAATGTTTTAACAATGTACGTAGAGAGAGATCGGGCCATTTATTATTGTAGGATTTCGAACAAGTAGATCCAGGCACCGCGCCCCCGCTAAAAAAGAGACACAAAGAAAGCATAACAATTAGAATAAAAAAATAAAAATGTCACCGAACCAGCGAATTCCAGCTAATTGTCCAAGAAAGGTAAGGGCGGTATTATACGAACTTTGCTCCGTGCAGGGTCCGAGAAGGTGATGAGTTTCGCTCGGCGGAGTGTAAAAAGCTTAAATAATAAAAAGTAAAAAAGCTTAAAAACATTTTTCTTGTTTCATGGGATGCTGAAAGTCTATAAATACTCACCTGCTGCCATATATGATGATAGCAGAAATTTACTTTTTGTCATTAGATTTCCCTTTTATCATCCTCATCGTCATCATAATCATCAACAACAACAAACAATTCCATATGTTCTCTACTTATTCTAAACCGGATATGCAAATGCCTCTTTCTACTTGGCCTGCTGAATTTGAAGTTCATGACTTACATGATATCAATGATATTAATGTAGTCGGTGATATTTCGGACTTAAATTACCATAATTATTCTTCAACTGCTTCAAATTCTAATCAACCTTCTATATCTTCCTCTTCAAGTTATGATTCAACGTATCCAACAAAGGCCGTTGTTACAATTCCAAATCATTTGAACCTGAATTACAATTATACCACTCTTCCATATGATGCCAATGTTGGTCAAACTTCAAATATGAGTCCATCAAGTTCTTGTGTTTCTCCAATTCTAGCTAATTCGAATGCTCAATCCACACAGCTATATGAACCATCTACTCTGTACTTAGATGATCATTCTAACAATACTACTATTACTACTACTACTAATAATAGCAACACAAATGATAGTAATATTGAGAATACTACGATTAGTTCAGAGAACACTCATATTAGTAGAAATAACTCTTCTATAAATAATACTACCAAGATAAAATCTTCATCCGGTAGAGTTAAAAAGCCAATGACTTTAGTTCAACGGAAGGCACATAATAAAATTGAGAGAAAATATAGAATAAATATTAATTCCAAAATTGCAAACTTACAAAAATTAGTTCCATGGATGTCAGAAGATGGTGTTGCATTTGAAATTGATAAATCTAGTAACAATATTCAAAAGAATGAGGAACAAACTGATTGCAATAATAATCCTAATAATAAAAAATTAAACAAATCGATGATTCTTGATATGGTTACAGAATATATTTTACTTTTAAAGGATGAATGTAAGAAAAAAGACATGGAAATATCGATACTCCAGAAGCAAATCAATCATCAATAACTGTATATTATAGAATAATATTTACCAAAATGTTCAACTTAGTTAACAAGTTAACTCACAAAAATTCCCAATTTTCTATTCAATATTTACATTAAATTATATTTATACCCATGACTTATTTTACTATTAAAAAAATGCTTTAGAATGGATTTCTATTCATTTTTTCTTTTCTCTTATTCTTAATTAAGCAATAATCGTATATCGCTTATTTTATACTTTGTTATTCTTTTATTAATTTCATTCACTTCCCGATATCTAATATGATTAATTAAATTTAATATAGTTTATTGCTAGCTAACAGCATTGCGCCGCATGCGTTTAATTAGGCTTTTTTTGAACAATGGGCAGAAATCTCGATCTTAACTTCTCAACTCTCGATTTCACGAGTTAAATTTTTAGGACTAACTGTTGCCGAAAAGATACTGTTGCCGAAAAGATACAAAATACGCTGATGAGTTGGGTTGAGCTATTTTGTAAGGCTGAATAGGAAAGCCAAATTGGAGCTTGTTAAGCTTTCCGATACAATAGTAGCTTATACAAAGACTAATTTAATTAATTATGTATTGAAAAAGTGAAAAACAAGAAAATAACTTTTTCGGAGTTTAGAGAGAAATAATAAAATCACCTTAAATGCTAGCAATGCATACACTGTTCTTTTGTTAATCTAGAATTTCCATTTCTTAGTTACAAGCACACCCATATTAAAATATTTTATATTACAAGTTTAAAATTTATTTATAATATGCCCACTTACAATAATGCTAAGTTTTGTAATGTAATGTTGAAATTCTCATGGACTTAATATATATCTCACCCAGCCCATATATGTAAACATGAACGTTTAATGCATAGCAACTGAAAGAATTTAGTTTAATAATACAGTATTGCGGGAGATCAGCAAAATATTTTAATATTTTAATAAGTTCCGAAGTTTCTTTTAGCTTTTCTAGAAATTCACACTAACAAATTAGAATTACAGTCCCTTATGACAAGCTAACAATTTAGCCGATGTTTCAAGCACTAGGTGTTCTCGATTGTTTTCCATTGATTGATTTTCAGATCTACCATATACTAAGATTTTGGTTTAGTCAAACAATGCATGTATGGGCTCCTATTTCCAAATTTCTAAAATTTTCAGCTAATTAATTTGTATTTTGTTTATTTCCTCGGGTACAAAATTATCAAAATGGCTTCATTTTTGTTTCCCAAAAATTCGACATTTATGGAGTTGCAGACTGGTTTATTTTTCTTTAGGGTCTTCAAAAGTTTTATTGTTTCGTGTACATATACCTCATCTTTTTTTTGCCGAAGAATTTAGATCTTTGGACATGTTTATGCAGAACCAAAATCTTTAAAGAAACTCACCGAAATCCAGACAAATTATTATTAAGTTGGTCATAACAACAATCAACTATTCTTTATTCTTTAGATAATAGAAAGAATATAGAACACAGTATTCATAATATACGTACATAGTTTTGAGTAATGTTTTTTTCAGAAGTTTTGATTACGCCCCGTTTTTTTTATTATTGCATTGTCCCATATATTTACATGCGTACAATATGTAGTATGTAGTAGCAAGTTGTCGCTTAAACCAATTCAGGAAAGGGGCGGGGGAGGGCGCTTTGTTTGTCATTTTACATACATGGGGAACGTTGCATTTATTCGAGTATTAATGTATCTATAACCTATAAACGAATCGATTTGCTTTTAAGATGTTTGTCAACAATGTCTGTAGGATTAGGTTTTTAGTGTTTAAAGAATCTTGTTTTACTATTGTTAGTAAAGCGTTCATTGTTAACATCATACATGCATGTAAAACCTATTATTGTAGTATATTACATGTAAATAGAGCCACTAGGGGGTAATTGCAGGTATAAGTGTACTTTTAATATTGAGTTTAAGTTATTTAAATAATTTCTTTACTCCGACTCATCAACACATTTCCAACAACTATTAATATCCCACCTTGAACCATTTGATTCATAACTAACATATTTAACAAACTTCATTATACTCGGATCTCTATACATTAGAGATAATTTGTTCCAATTAGCTTGTCCTTCATAAACTATACTATCTTTATCTGCTTTCTTATAAATTGCAGCCTCATCTTCGTTCAGATCATTTGCATTTTCTTTACCTGTGAGTTTTGAAGCATCTTCAGTTTCAACATTTTCATCATCAGTTAAACATAATTCATAACCACCTAATTCTCCATTATCCCATCCTGAACTTGGTGTTAAATTCAATGTACTTTCAAGTAATCCATCCATAATATCAATATCTTCAATGTTACGACCATAATCATCATGATCACCTGTATTTTTTGTAGCTAAAATGAAATCTGTACCTGGTCTAAACCTTCTAATAATTGTATTGTTTTTAACCAATTTTAAACTCGTAATCAAAGACAACCATTTATTAAATGGTTTAGATTTGAACATTTCTGCCAATTCACAAAATTTTGAACTAATGTGATAATTCTGAACAAAATTCGGATTTTCTTGTACTGCTTTCTGAAATTCGATATCATTATCAATATTGTTAGCTTTTTCTTTGAAAATATTAGAAATATTCTGGAAATTAGGTATCTGCTTCTTTTCATTTTTATTTATTTTCAATATACTGTCAGCAGTTTTAATATCTTCAAATTCCAAACCATCAATATACATATATCTTTGTTTATGTGAAGGAATTGCTAATTTCCAAGGATATTCAATATCATTTTGAATTATTGGCATTTTTGGATATTCATTTAATTCAAAATTTTTTAATTCATTCTTAAATTTTTTTTCATAATCTGAATTTAAAAATTGATAAATATCCACAACTGATTCTTCATCAAAAATTTTAGACAATCTTAAAATTGAATCATTCGTTAATAATAAAGGATTTAAAAATTTAGTTAAATATTCAATATCAGATTCATTTAATTTACATTGGTTTAAACTCAAAATTTCATTAATTTTATTAAATTTAAATTTTGGAAAATCAAATTCCTTTAATTCCTTTGATTCTAATTGTTTTAATGTTGATAATCTTTCAGTTTTTTCTTGTTCTCCAGGTATATAGCCATCTTCACCATATTGTGGTATATGAAACCATCCCTGTAATGATAATCTTTGTCGATCAACCTTAACTTCTTCAACTGCATGGAATGATAAACCTGGTTGGACTTCAAAAAATGCAATTTGATTAAAATTTGGAACTAATTTAGAATGGACATCAGATTGTGGTACATTTGGAACTAACGAATCAAACAATTGTAATCCACCACCATAATGATCTTTCCAATTTGAATCAGGATCTGGCATATATAAAATAAATGATACTCTACGTGATCCAATTACATCATCATGAGTTAATAAATGACATCCTTTTGTATACAGTTGAATTGACAAATCAGTTTTAATACCACTTAATTTCCCACATCCAGTTATATCAGAAATAAAGGATCTAAAAGTTTCAGAATAAATTGCTGATCTAAGTTTATATATACTTGGTAATTTTTTTAATAAATTTGGTGGCATTGCCGATAAATTTGCCAAATCTCCAGATTGGAAAACTTTGTAAATATCAGTTTCCTTTTTAGAAAATTCAATTTCTGAAATGATTTCATTACGGACATTTCTCAGTAATTCATCGTTAATCAAATTTTTGATTGTACCCCAACGATAAGGTTTACTATTTTGAATATCATTTTTTAATTTGTTTTTAAAACTTGGTTGGAAAACATGGGATTGAAAATATTCCTTTGCCTTTGCTTCTTCCTCTGGTGTTTGTTTAATGGAAATTTTTTTCTTTGGAATGATGTTATCTAATTCCGATACATTTGCTCTCTTTATAGTAGTCATGGGATCCTTAATAACAGAAAAATGAGGTTACAGAAAATGAAAAGTATAATATAGTTTAATAAGAGTCAAAGAAAGATATCAAATAGAAGTTAAAAAGAGTTGAAAAAAAAATCTTAAACGGTAATTAGTATTTATAGTAAAAATTACACCACTCTATATAATCGGATCATATATGGATCGTAGTGAAAAATTGAAAATTGAAAATTCATGTTCAAAAATTTAAGATATCGGCGGTGTACGGAGGCACGCACGCTACTATTTAACATTTTATATTTTATTTACAATTCATGGAAAGCAGAAAGCACGGTTTCCCGATTGGGAGACTCGCACCTTATATTCATTTTTTCAGAGTTTGGAATTCAAAATTGCAGAACTCAGCAGTCTGTTAGGAAAACTTTATGCTAGTTTGCTTGCTACACAATAAATAATTGGTTTATTCTCTTAACTAAACAGAATTGATATACATACGTTGACTTACTGATTCTCCATTTAATAATTTAATATTCAACGTTTCACATTCATTTTTCTTTCTTATTTCAAAAATACTTAACACTTACTTGATACCAATTTTAACTCCAAAAGAAAATTAATTTTTAGTTTTTATAATACAGAACAACAATATGAGTGTATGTATATAATCAAACCATTTGAAAATATATTGATATAATTAGATTACTAACATTATATTGTTGCCTCCTTTCTTTTTAACAGTACAATCCATATAATGAAGATGCAGGTAATGCATATACATCAAACAATCCATATGCAAATGATGATGTTGAGTTAAATCAATATCCAGGTAATAATAATATGAATAACTATGGTAATGATGATTTTTTCACTAAAATTCAAACTTTAAAGGATGATCTTAATGATTATAATGGATTGATTAATCAATTAGAAAGATTACAAATTAGTGCATTAAATGCAGTTAGTGTAGAAGAATTGAATGCAATTAAATCTCAAATTGATAATTCAACAAATAATCTTAAATCTACCCAATCATTAGAAATTAAACCAAAATTAGAAGATTTATTTAAATCATGTCACGGTGATAAAGATAAAGAACAACAAGTGGAAAATATTCGTAATCAATTTCGTAATGCAATTTATAAATTTCAAAAAGTTGATGATAATTATAGAGAATCAAATCAAAATAAGGCAATTGAACAATATCAAATTGTTAATCCTGATGCAACATATTCAGAAGCTTCACAATTTGTTCAAGAAATTGGTAATGAACAAGTTTTCGATCAAGCAATTGAAATGGCAAATAGAAAAGGTGAAGCAATTGCAGTTTTAGATGAAGTGAAGGCGAGACATCAAGAAGTTTTAAGAGCTGTTCAAATTACATCAGAATTAAATGCATTGTTAAATGATTTACAAGATTTGGTATTTGAACAAGATGAAGTTATTACTAGTGCAAATACGAAAATTGAAAGAGCTCAAGATCAACTTGAAAGAGGTGATGCAAATGTTATAAAAGCCAGAGATCATGCAAAGAAGGGTAGAAAATGGAGATGGATTTTATTTTGGGTTGTTGTTGTTTTAATTTGTGCAATTGTTGGTGGTGTTGTCGGTGGTGTTGTTGGTTCAAGACATTAAAATTATGCTAATTTAAGGTTTAATTGAAAACCTTTTTGTGAAATTATTATTATTATTATTATTATTATTATTATTATTATTACTATTATTATTATTTACTATCATTACTATTACTCTTTTATTTTTACTATTTTTCTTATTTATATTTGCCATTTTCTTTTCGTTATAAAATCTTTTTACTTTTAATACTGCAATTTTCATTTTATTCTATTTTTTTTTTCCTTTTTTTTTCTTTTTCTTTTTGATAAAGATAAGATAGTGTTGCGGATACTTTCGGATTGAGATAACACTAACAATCTAAAAAGATAGATGTGAACAACTTATTTATTTATCAATTGAAACAGGTTATATTAATATGTATCATTTTTACCAAGATTGTTCTTTTAAAGTTAAATTACTCTTAGATTAATAGATAAATGACAAATAAAATGATAAAAATAATGAAAAGTTACAGAAATAAAATTAGAGAAAACAATTAAAGTATATATTAATGAATAACATAAAAGGAAAAAACAAAAACATGATCACAAAGTTGAATTACTCACCTTCGGAAAGATCAGAGGTATAAGTACCATGTTGAATTGAACCAACATGAGTGCTTAGGATATTCCACCAGGTATCAAAATCATGCGATGAACTTGCCTTGAAAACATAAGTTTTCTTTAATTTCAAAGCACCAACTGAACTTGAAATATCTTTACCTCTTAAGGAAAATTTGAATTCTTTAGACATATTCTTTGTTTCACATTCTGGAATATATAAAATTAAATTTGGTTGAGTTGCATCAATACTTCTTGTTGGGAATCCATAAAAGTATCCAGCTGGTGAAATTGCAAAATAATATGAATTATACTTCTTGGAAATACCTAAAGTTGATTCCTTTCTTGATAATACACCTTCTAATAAAGGTTTTGTACTTAAATGATCATTATTACGGAATGTAATATTTGAGATTTGTCTTTTATAAGAATTATGAGTAATAACCTTTGCATCAGATCTAGTATCTGATTTAGCATCAAGTGATAAATTGTTCAATGATAATAAATCGTTTTGTTCACCTGCAGTTACTAAATAATTTGAATTCTTTTGTAAAAAGTTTCTCCATTCTAAATCATCAGGAATACTGGTTAAGATATTATCTAAATTAGAAACTGAATTAACTGAATTACTATAAAGTGTACCAATTAATTGAGATAATAAATTGAAAATACGCTTCAGTTCATTTAATAATCTTGATTCATTTGAACGTAAAGTAGATTCAGCATTTGCTAAAAATTCAATCCTAATATTCTCTGCTTTAATCTGTAATACAGCATCCCTTAATAAATTTCTTTTAATAATATAAGGATCCCTCTTATAATCAAGACGATTTTTTGATAATGTACCCCTATCAAATTCTTGTACATTGGCATCTAAATTTTGAGAAGCTTTAGCAGAGATGTCTCTTAATTTTGTCAAATCTTTTGATTCAGCAGTTGATCGACTAACATAATCCTTTTGCTTTTTTTCAAATTCTTGTAATAATTTCTTTAAATCAGGGACAATATTAGATTGTATTTGATTTTGAAAATCAATTATATTAGAATAACTTTCACCTAATGATTTTCTCATACAAGAAAGATATACATTAAGATCTGCTGGTTCAGTTGGAGTTTGAGGAGGAGAATTCATAGTTGGATTATGGACATCGTTAACTGCACTGCCAGAGACCAATTCATTTGATTCAAAATTTGGCATGTCAGTGGTAACCTCATTATTCAAATATTCAAACTGCTTGATTGATGCAGCAGCAATTGAGGAATATCCTTCAGCATAACGTTCAATTGTTTTAATTAATTTGATATACTTTGAATATCTTTCGTTGACAATATTTGTTGAGTCTGGGAAATCATAGCTAACTAAATCGGTTTGATCGGTATGATATTCAGTGTGTGTTGTAACTGGGGTTAAACCCGGAAACTGTGATTGGGGATCAAAAGTTTGTGGTAGTTCAAGAGTGTTGGAATCCATTGATTCAGAGGGGTTTAAAAAGAACAATTAAAAAAAAAGAATTGATGGCAATAGACTAAAAGATGGGGAGTGGTACTTTTATATAGCAATCATGACATTTTATGTACCGTCTAATTTACTTCAAAAAATTAATTGAAATTAAAGAAATCAATTAAATTTTAATTTTCGCATGATCAATCTTACGTTAAAAAAACAAGCCTTTTATAGGTATGTTATTAAGCGATCTATTAATATATAATATAAATATATACTTAATATGAATATTTCCAATCTCCAATTTCGAAGGACTGCAAGCTGCAGATTTGCGTGGGGTTCTCAGTTCTCACTAGGGGTATGTAGTATGTAGTTATCAGTTATCCCGGTCAATGCCTGGCATATTCTGGGGGAATTATTCGCGAGTTTTTAACAGTTGGGTGGTCCAAGCAATCCAATTTAATCTCTGTTTGAAACTTGGAGATTGGAATTTTTATCTAACTTTTCAGAAAGGCCCCGCCATTCCCATTCTTATCACCACTGGTATTGATGGAACCCCTCAAGTCATAAGGGTTCTACTGATGCAACTGTCGGTCTGTGATAGGCTGTGGCATATATATCATGAGAGAATCGACCAATTAAAACATATTAGGTTTAAAGTCGCCTTTTCCTACTAGACAACAATTTGTGGGACCAAAATTATTTGCTTTGCCTGAATTCTTGTTTTTAATACAAGTTCCACATTTACATCTCGGACACCATCTTGTTTTAAAAGAACGTTGATATTTCTTGGCATGATGTTGATAAGCAGCAGGCTTCTTGTTCCAGGACGTTTTCATCACGTTGATGTGTTCATCAACAGTAATAGGCATCTTAATCCTTAATCTTGAAACAATGGTCTTTAAAACTTCCATATTTTTGCAAAATTCCAATTCATCCTTCAAGAAAACTTGTCCAGAGTTGGTCAAAGTTTCCATCAAATGCCTCTTGATTGTAACAAAAGCATCAGTGACAACTCTATTGGATTCTGCAACACCTATCCAAGACATGTAAAATGTCAATGCACTCTTACCTTCAGAACTATTAATATTTTCCACATGGTTTTGGTTTTTGAACGATATTTCTAATGTTCGCCTCCAAGATTTCATCTACACCTTCTAAGCAGATTGCTGAAATCCAAATATTAATTGGAACAACTGCTTCAAGCAACGCACCTTGCACACCTAAGAATTTCTTTAACCTTTCATCTGAAGAATCACCACTTGCCATTCTAGAAGCCATGAGCAAAGGTTTAAGATCTGAATACTTAAACTTACGGTCACCTTCGGTGAGTGAAGCACGCTCCTCCAATTCCACTTGAATATTGTTGAAGAGCTTAATTCTAGGGATAACCCGTTTGATATTGGATAAAATCCTATTATAAAGGTCGAAATCAACTTTCTCATAGGAGACATCTGCTAATTTCGATCTCGCCAACTCTCCTCTCAACGTGTTGATATCTGCTTCTACACCTTCGAACCTATTCTTAACCTGGTTAAAAGTATCTTGAGCACTACTCTTCAGTTGAACCTCGTAATCCTCAATTGCTCTCTCCTTCTCCACAACCGCCTTAATTGATTCTGCGAGTTTCTTATAGACTCCGTCATCAACTGAACCTTCAGTAGTGTGTGATTGTGACAACTCACTAATCTGACGCATCATTAATTGTAGAATAGTCTTAGAATCTGCAGCATTACGAACAGCTTCCGCCAACTCCTCAACTTCCTTGGAAACCTTGGCAACATTCTTCTCAGTGATGTCCTCTCTCCTTTCAAGAATCCTTTGATCAGATTCTAATTACTTAGCCTTCATAGCAGTCGCAACATCATGAACCGGTTTGTTTTCAATATCTGAAATTGCCTTTTCAATCTTACCTTTGTCTCTAACAATGGCCTATTCATATTTTAATGTGGTATTCATAATTGAATGAGCTATTCAAATGAGCTATTTCGTTGTCTTAAATGTTAGAATCGGTGTTGGTTAAGGGCGAGTGACTGAGATAATCTGTAGATGTTTCAAAATCGTTTTATCTTTTATCAGTTAATTGTAAATGAGTATATGAAACTAGGTTTCATGTTCAGTATTTATTAGATGATTACCATAGATGAAGGCAATGATTGTCTATGAAACATAGAGTCTAAACTACTGGATGAATACGTTCATACAGGATACTGAAACATTGATGATACAGTGTGAACAATGTAAATTGGTTAGAAAGGGTGACAGCCCTTAGCTGGTAAGTGTAACCATGTGCGATACTACACCGTTATGAAAACCCTCATGGTGGATAGTTCAAGTGGAATTGAATATCTATATAAGCGCCTCCAGTAATCCGCCTGAAACGGTTGAGTTGTTCGGTGAAGAGTGCATTGGATTTTTCTATTGTAGCTAACGTTGTACACTTTTATAAACTATTTTATAGGGTTGATTTATTGCTTTTATTTTTGGAAAGCAGTATAAGGTATAATACATACTACTAAGAATCTAATTCGATCGATTACAAAATATAATATTCGATTGGAAAAAAGGAAAGATGGTATTAAAAAAGGTTTGGTAATATAGGGATTTTACAAGTAGGGTTACGTTAAGAATTTCGTATATAAGTAATTCGTAAATATTTATTTGTATCAAAGTAGAACCAAAGTACACCTTATGTATAGAAGATATACTAGTATCAATATCATGGTGGGCTGGAGGGTGAGCGGCTCTACATAATGCCAGTGAGAGCTTGAGGAAGTTGGCTGCATTATTGTTAATATATATTAAGCTTGTATTAAGTATTAAGGAGATTACAATCGCACTTACCGGTCATAAAGCTAATAAAAGTTATAAAGTTTATCTATTTCTCGCGATGTGAGTGGTCCGCCCTTCTTTTTCCTTCTGTCAACGATAGGTCAGAGATCTTTTCAACACAATTTCCAATTTCCAACTTTCCCTACAGGTAAGAAAAATGTTATATTGAAAATAGTAAAAATTATTCATTAACCATTGGTCTATGGAAAAGACCCTGATCCCCCTCCTTTTAACGTCATTTGGACCCCTGGTAATACCTCGTCTACCCTCAACGGAGTACAATGCGTCAAAACAAAATACAAACTCCGAGGAAATGATAATCTTTCATGTATCTTATATATAACATGCAATACCATTCTAAGCCTTCATAATATGAATACTTGAGCCTAAGCCAGGTAAATCTTAATTCACCCTATAGTTAAATGACTTTGTTCATTCGCCCATATACCATGTACCGATAAATCCAAATTTAAGGGTCAGTTGCTATTGGGGAAAGTTCAATAAAAAGTAAAATATCTTTAAAATATTAGATGGAAGTAGAAAATGAAAACAAAAAACAAAATTAATAAAAATCCAATCCCCAATCCCGAGTCAGCTGTATACTTTTTTCTTCTACTGCTACTACAATTTGCTTTTTATATTTAAAGCCTAATTATTCCCTTTATTCATATCCTTCATTTGAATTCATTTTAGCTATCATTATAAAGTCAAGTAAGAAATGAACGATCTTTTTAACGTTCAAATTTTCTTTGTGGTCTTCAGGGAAGCACTTGAAGCCGTCATTGTCGTTTCTGTTCTTTTGGCTTTTGTCAAGCAATCAATTGGTGAAAAAAACCCTGAAATCTCAAAAAAATTAATTAAACAAATTTGGATTGGTACATTTTCAGGTATTTTCCTCTGTATTGCAATTGGTTGTGCTTTCATTGGTGCTTACTATTCACTTAAGAAAGATATTTGGTCAAAAACAGAAGATTTATATGAAGGTATTATGTGCATAATCGCAACTGTGTTAATCACAGGTATGGGTCTTGCGATGTTAAGAATTAATAAAATGCAAGCAAAATGGAGAGTGAAGATTGCTAGAGCTTTAATTGAACCTCCAGCAAACAAAAAGGATAGACTTAAATGTGGTTATATTTTCAAAAAATATTCTATGTTCATTCTACCCTTCATTACAACTTTAAGAGAAGGTTTAGAAGCAGTTGTTTTTGTTGGTGGTGTTGGTATTGGTTCTCCAGCTAAATCGTTCCCATTACCTGTTGTCTGTGGATTAGCAGCTGGTGCTTTAGTTGGAACTTTTATGTATTACGGTGGTTCAGCTATTTCATTACAGATTTTCCTTTGTATTTCCACGGCAATTTTGTATTTAATTTCTGCAGGTTTATTCTCAAGAGGTGTTTGGTTTTTTGAAAATTATATTTTTAATAAAAAAACTGGTGGTGATGCTGCAGAGAATGGTTCTGGTCCAGGTACTTACAATATTCATAATTCTGTTTGGCATGTTAATTGCTGTAACCCTTTAAAAGATTCTGGTTGGGATGTTTTTAATTCTTTATTGGGTTGGCAAAATTCTGCAACTTATGGTTCTGTTTTGAGTTATAATTTGTACTGGCTATTTTTAATGATTGCATTAGCATTAATGTTGTTTGAGGAAAAGAAAGGTCACTTACCGTTCTGTAAGTCTCTAACCTTAAGACAATTAAATCCAATGTATTATTTGAAAAATAAGAAGAAAAATGAATTAACTCCAGAAGAAGAATTAAGATTATATCATCAAGCTAGGAATGATTTGAATAGAAGAGTTTCAAATGATACTCTTGAACGTTTAAGTAATGACATTGACGTTGATGGAAATGATGCCAATATCGAATTAAATGAATTTAACTCTGATACAAAACTACCTGGCACTAGTGCAGATATTGCTGTTGAAACTGTTGCACTCAAACAGTCTTCATAATTTCAAAATCGATTCCTTTCACTTTTTTTTCAAAATTATATCGATCTCTATTATTTTCATTACGAACTTTAAATTTTTAATTTACTTAATCTGCTATTTTTTTTAAAGATATTAATATAACCTTAATATTTTAGAATTTAATTTGATATATTATCAGTTTATTCATACATTTGTTGAATCTACCATCTACTTTTTATTTTCACAGTGTAATTCCCTAATGCGTCGACCGTCGCAACCAATTTTTTTTCACCCAACAAACGGAGTTGCCAACAAATTAAAAGTTGATACCGCGTAAAATTCACTATTGTTGGCTCATCGTTATAAATTAAAAATTATATTTTAAGTAGAGGTTATACGTACATAAATTGTTGTAACGTTTATGTTAAGTTTTAATTCATTATTTTTTTAGTCCTTCTTAATTCTTCTTTATTTTCTACAGTTCAATTAACCAAAAATGAGACCAGAAGTCCAACAAGAGTTATCTCACATTCTGTTAACAGAACTTTTAGCTTACCAATTTGCTTCTCCAGTTAGATGGTATGTATTAAAGTTTAATTATTACAACAAACGTTATAGTTACTTTCTTTCAATCAAATACTAACATTTATACTATTGCTTTGTTTTATTTTTTAGGATTGAAACACAAGATGTTTTCTTAAGAGATTACAACACCGAAAGAGTTGTTGAAATTGGTCCATCACCAACTTTAGCTGGCATGGCAACAAGAACAATTAAAGCAAAATTTGAATCCTATGATGCTGCATTATCTCTACAAAGACAAGTTTTATGTTATTCAAAAGATCAAAAAGAAATTTATTATACTCCAGATCCAGCAGATTTGGCAGAACCAGAAGCTGAAGAATCAACTCCTGCTGCTACTACAACTTCATCTGTTCCAGCTGCAGTTGTTCCAGTTGCAGCAGCACCAGCAGCACCAGCTGCTGGTCCAGTTGCAGATGTTTCTGATGAACCAGTCAAAGCAGGCTTAGTTTTACATACCTTAGTTGCTCACAAATTAAAGAAGTCCTTGGCTGAAATCCCAATGTCAAAAGCGATTAAAGATTTAGTTGGTGGTAAATCAACTGTTCAAAATGAAATCTTAGGTGATTTAGGTAAAGAATTTGGTACAACTCCAGAAAAACCAGAAGACACTCCGTTACAAGAATTAGCTGATCAATTCCAGGATACATTTAACGGTTCCTTAGGTAAACAAACTTCTTCATTAATTGCAAGATTAATGTCCTCAAAGATGCCAGGTGGTTTTTCTGTTGGTGCAGCTAGAAAATATTTGCAATCAAGATGGGGTTTACAATCTGGTAGACAAGATGCTGTTTTATTACATGCTTTAACTGCAGAACCAGCTCAAAGATTAGGTTCTGAAGGTGAAGCTAAAGCATTCTTTGATTCTGTTACACAAAAATATGCTGCTGCTGAAGGTTTATCATTGTCATCAGGTGCTGCTGCTGGTGGTGCAGGAGGTTCTGCTGGTGGTGCAGTTATTGATTCTGCAGCTTTAGATGCTGTCACCAAAGAATCAAAAGATTTAGCACGTCAACAATTGGAAACTTTAGCAAGATACTTAAAAGTAGATTTAACTAAAGGTGATAAATCATTGATAAAGGAAAAAGAAGCTTCAAAGGTTTTACAAGCTGAATTAGATTTATGGGCTGAAGAACATGGTGAATTTTATGCTTCTGGTATTAAACCAGTCTTCTCGCCATTAAAGGCAAGAACTTATGATTCCTATTGGAACTGGGCAAGACAAGATGCTTTATCAATGTATTTTGATATTATTTTCGGTAAGTTAACTTCAGTTGATAGAGAAACCGTCACTCAATGTATTCAAATTATGAATCGTGCAAATCCAACTTTAATTAAATTCATGCAATATCATATTGATCATACTCCCTCAGGTAAGGGTGAAACTTATGAATTAGCAAAATCTTTGGGTCAACAATTGATTGATAATTGTAAAGAAGTTTTAGCTAAGAATCAAAATCCGGTTTATAAAGATGTTTCTTATCCAACTGGTCCAAAAACATCAGTCGATACCAAGGGTAATGTCAATTATGAAGAAACTTCAAGAAATGAATGTAGGAAATTTGAGGAATACGTCCACGCAATGGCCCAAGGTTGTGAAATGACCAAAGAAGTTAAACCAACCATTGAAGAAGATTTAGCAACAGTTTACAAGGCACTTTCTAAACAAGCTTCAACTGAAAATCAATTAAAAATTGAAAGTTTGTATAAACAGTTAATCGAATTTGTTGAAAAGAATTCTGAAATTGAAGTTTCAAAATCAACTGCTGCTGTTTTAGCTACTACCTCAGATGATGAAACTGATGAAATTGCATCATTAAAGGATATCAATGAAATCAAAAAGCCAGTCTCTTCTACCATTCCACCAGAAACTATACCATTCTTACATATTAAGAGTAAGACTAAATTGGGTTCATGGGTTTATGATAAGCCAAAATCTGCTACATTCTTAGATGGTTTAGAAAAAGGTGCAGTTAATGGTATGTCATACAAAGGTAAATACGCTTTAGTTACAGGTGCCGGTGCCGGTTCTATTGGTGCAGAAGTTATGAGAGGTTTATTATCTGGTGGTGCAAAGGTTATTGTCACCACTTCAAGATTCTCAAAGAAAGTTACAGAATATTATCAATCATTATATTCAAGATATGGTGCATCTGGTTCCACTTTGGTTGTTGTTCCATTTAATCAAGGTTCAAAACAAGATGTTCAAGCTTTAATCAACTTCATTTATGATGATGTTAAGAAAGGTGGTCTTGGTTGGGATTTAGATTTTGTTATTCCATTTGCTGCAATTCCTGAAATGGGTATTGAAGTTGAAAATATTGGATCAAAATCTGAATTAGCTCATAGAATTATGTTGACCAATTTATTAAGATTAATCGGTGAAATTGCAACTCAAAAGAGGGTTAGAAATATTACCACTAGACCTGCTGAAGTTATTCTTCCATTATCTCCAAACCATGGTACTTTTGGTTCTGATGGTTTATATTCTGAATCTAAACTTGCATTGGAAACTTTATTTAACAGATGGCATTCAGAATCATGGTCTCCATTCTTAACTATCTGTGGTGCAGTTATTGGTTGGACAAGAGGTACTGGATTGATGTCTGGTAATAATATGATTGCGGAAGGTATTGAAAAGTTAGGTGTCAGAACCTTCTCTCAAAAGGAAATGGCATTCAATATTCTTGGTTTAATGACTCCAGAACTTGTTAGAATGTGTGAAGAAGGCCCTGTTATGGCTGATCTTAATGGTGGTTTACAGTTTGTTGAAAACTTGAGAGATTTCACCAATGATTTACGTACTGAAATTAACAATACTTCCGAAATTAGAAGGGCAGTTTCAATTGAAACAGCACTGGAACATAAAATTGTTAATGGTGAAAATGCCGACTCTCCATTCAACAAAGCTGCTATTAATCCAAAAGCGAATATGAAGTTTGATTTCCCAGAAATGTCCAAATATGAATCTATTAAATCAAAGGCACCTGAATTAGAAGGTTTATTAGACTTAGATAGAGTCGTTGTTGTTACTGGTTTCTCTGAAGTTGGACCATGGGGTAACTCAAGAACCAGATGGGAAATGGAATCCAAGGGTGAATTCTCATTGGAAGGTTGTATTGAAATGGCATGGATCATGGGTTTCATTAAATATTTCAATGGTAACATCAAGGGTAAACAATATACCGGTTGGGTTGATGCAAAGACCAATCTTCCAGTTGAAGATATCGATATAAAAAAGAAATATGAAGAGGAGATTTTATCTCATACTGGTATTAGATTAATCGAACCTGAATTATTCAATGGTTATGATCCAAAGAAGAAGGAATTAATTCAAGAAGTCGTCATTCAACATGACTTAGAACCTTTTGTTACTGATAAAACCACTGCAATGCAATATCAATTACAGCATGCTGAGTTAGTTGAAGTTTTCCCAGATGAATCTGGTGATGAATACACTGTTAAGATTTTAAAGGGTGCAAAATTATTCATTCCAAAGGCATTAAGATTTGATAGACTGGTTGCAGGTCAAATTCCGACAGGTTGGAATGCTAAAAATTATGGTATTTCGGATGACATTATTGATCAAGTTGATCCAATTACTTTATTTGTCTTAGTTGCAACTGTTGAAGCTTTATTATCTGCCGGTGTTACCGATCCTTATGAATTTTACAAATATGTTCATGTTTCTGAAGTTGGTAACTGTTCAGGTTCTGGTATGGGTGGTGTTTCTGCATTAAAGGGTATGTTTAGAGATAGATACAAAGATCAACCTGTTCAAAATGATATTTTACAAGAATCTTTCATCAATACTATGTCTGCTTGGGTTAATATGTTGTTATTATCATCTTCTGGTCCAATTAAAACACCTGTTGGTGCATGTGCAACTGCTTTAGAATCTGTTGATGTTGGTGTTGAAACTATTTTATCTGGTAAGGCTAAGATTGTTTTGGTTGGTGGTTATGATGATTTCCAAGAAGAAGGTTCTTATGAATTCGCAAATATGAATGCAACCTCCAACGCTGTTGATGAATTTGACCATGGTAGAACTCCATCTGAAATGTCAAGACCTGCAACTACTTCAAGAAATGGTTTTATGGAAGCACAAGGTTCTGGTATCGAAGTCTTAATGACTGCATCTCTGGCTTTACAAATGGGTGTCCCAATATATGCAATTATTGCAATGACTTCAACTGCTACTGATAAGATTGGTAGATCTGTTCCAGCTCCAGGTAAAGGTATTTTAACAACTGCAAGAGAATACCACGGTGACATGAAATACACTTCAGCAAAGATGGATATCAAATACAGATCAAAGCAATTAAAGAAGAGAGTTAATCAAATCAAAGAATGGGCTGAAGAAGAAATTCAGTATATGCAAGAAGAAGCAAATTCATTATCAGAATCTGATGCATCATTTGATAAGGATGCGTTCTTAAAGGAAAGAACTGAAGAAATTGAGAGAGATGCCACTAAACAAGTGAAGGATGCTCAAAGACAATTAGGTAATGAATTCTGGAAGAATGATCCAAGAATTTCACCATTAAGAGGTGCTTTAGCTACATTTAACTTAACTGTTGATGATTTGGGTGTTGCGTCCTTCCATGGTACATCAACTAAGGCAAATGATAAAAATGAGTCTGCAACTATTGATATGATGATGCAACATTTAGGTAGAACTGAAGGTAATCCAGTCTATGGTGTTTTCCAAAAGTACTTAACTGGTCATCCAAAGGGTGCAGCTGGTGCTTGGATGTTAAATGGTGCAATCCAAATTTTAAATTCAGGAATGGTTCCGGGTAATAGAAATGCTGATAACATTGATAAAATTTTAGAAGATTTCAAATATGTTTTATTCCCTTCAAGAACAATCCAAACCGATGGTATTAAAGCAGTTTCTGTCACATCATTTGGTTTCGGTCAAAAGGGTGGTCAAGCAATTGTTGTTCATCCTGATTACTTATTTGCTTCATTGTCAAAGGATGAATATAAATCTTATGCTGCTAAGGTTTGCTCAAGACAAAAGAAATCTTATGCTTACATTCACAATGCAATGATCACAAACACTATGTTTGTTGCTAAGGATCATGCTCCATACACTGATGATCAAGAACAACAAGTCTACTTAGATCCATTAGCAAGAGTTTCAATTGATAAGACTAACAATTATAGTTTCACTGATAATGAATTACAAAGAAAAGGTAAATTTGTTTCAGAATCTGCAAATAAAACGGCATCTATTTTAAGTTCTTTAACTAAGGAACAAATCGGTTCAAAGGGTGTTGGTGTTGATGTTGAATTAATTTCTGAAGTTAATATTAATAATGAAACTTTTATTGAAAGAAACTTTACAGCTGAAGAAATCAAATATTGTCAAAACTCACCAAACTCTAGATCATCATTTGCTGGCACCTGGTCCGCAAAGGAAGCTGTTTTTAAGTCATTAGAAGTAGAATCAAAGGGTGCTGGTGCTTCTTTAAAAGATATTGAAATTGTCCATACTTCAAATGGAGCACCAACTGTTAAGTTAAATGGTGCTGCACTACAAGCTGCAACTAAGAGAGGCGTTAAGAATGTTAAGGTTTCTATTTCGCATGATGATATTCAATCAGTTGCAGTTGCGATTTCTGAGTTTTAAATCATTCTTTTTTAGTTTAATAGAACTATTTTAGTTTCTATTTTTTTTTGTATTTCTTTTTACTTTTTACATTTTTTATAGTTTATTCAAAATCAAATTTGACAATTTAATTGATTCTGTAACAGCCCATGAGTTAGCTGCCATTAGAAAAGTATTTAATTTAGATTTTCTTTAACAAAAGATGGTTTATTTAGTTTTTAATATAATATTATAAATATACTATACCTAAAAGTGACGTAAAGAGGAAATACAATATTTGTAAGTTTCGGTGCATAGTAGAAAAAAGATAAAGAAGAAAAGCTTGTATAGTATAAAAAATGGCATCATAGAAAAGGAATGTAAGAAAAGAACAGTAAAGAAAAATAAAAAAAAAAGAAAGAAAAAATAGCAATACTTAAAACAGTATTTAGAAATATGTTTTCAAAACAAGAATAAGAAACAAAGGGCAATCATAATAATCATAATAATAATAAAAATAATAATAATAATAACTAAACATTTTATCTTATCCTGATGTCAAGTATGAAAACAAAAGCAACAATGAGAAAAAGAAACAATGATAATAAATCTCAAACTAAATCAAAAACACATAAAAGAACAGACAAACAAATAGAATTAAAAGATAAAATACAATATATCATGGAATAAACAAATATGAAAATAAAAATGTAAGGGAAAAGCTTAATTAACTAAACAGTCTTTAAATCCATTAATGCAAAGGCAGCCATTTCTTCCGGTGTGTTATTTTGCAACGAATTTTGATCTTGAATATTGTTAACCATACTTAATGTTCTATTTTTCTTTAATGTTGTTGCACCGATTGCTTGCCAATCTTCTTCATCGGTGTGATTTGTGCCATCACTATCAGGTGTATGTCTCATCTGTTTTGATCCTATTGTTTCTTCATTATCAAAACTAATCGCATTTTCATTATCTTTATCAATTAAAGATATGTTGCTATTATTAGACAGCATACGGGGTAAAATGCTTGTCCTTAAAAATGATTGACGTGATAAATTTGCAGAGTTTGAAAATGAAACTCTTGATTCTCTGCGTTCTAATGGAGCTTCGTCAAGGGCAACCTCCAAAGTATGTTGAGTAAAAGATGTTCTTGGTTTTCTAGGTTTAATAATACCTGCAAATGATGGGCGACGTGATGAAGATGTTGATTGTGATCTAATATTTGCTATTTTAGATGTTCTATTTGAATTGGAATAATCCAAATACGGAGGAGAATCCGCCCGCCCGCTCAAACTAAAATCATCGTCATCATCATCAAAATCATCATCATCATCATCATCGTCATCATCATCATCATCATCATCATTACCGGAAGAGGATGTTTCGATTGCTTCATCAATATCACCATATTGTTTTAAAGAATTTCTAAAATTTTGAATTGGACCTAAAGTTGGAGATGTCGGAATTCTATTATAATTGTCATTTAAGTGTCCTGTAATCGATTCTCTTCTGGTATTTGAAGTGTTATCAGAACGAATTGATTTATATTTTAATGAGTCTATGCCAGAAGTTGGAGATAATGAACCATCCTCAGTTTTGAGATTTCTAATACCATTATTATTGTTATTATTACTAGTATTGTTATTATTATTGTTGTTATTATAATTGTTATTACTAATACTATTATTAATATTAGAGCTTTCATTGTGATGTTGATTATTAAAACTTGATTCAATTGTAGCTCTAACAATATCTTTACCGACTAATTTAGCCTCCCATTGACCCCAGCCAATTTTTTCAAATATACAACCAGTGATCAAATCTCCCGATTCCAAAGCAGACATAATTAATCTCCTTTGTTTAGATAAGGACAAGTTACCAAATGGTGGGACTTGTTCAACCAAATGCCCGGTCAAATGACGAATTGGTAATGGTCCTTGTTTAATCAAAATATTGGCAATTCTGTTTGGAGTAATTTCAGATGCAGCTGCAATACCTTCGGGTGATGAGGTTGAAAGTAATGATTTTTCTTCAGCATTCGATGACTTTCTTCTTGGTTTTTTCTTTTGTAAAGGAATTGATGATTTATCAGAATGGCTGACTGCTGGGTTGCGATTACTTTGAATTGGACTTGGAGAGGTAGATAACGGAGATGACATTATAGATGGTGGGGAAATATTGGACGATAATGGTAACGAATTGGAAGTACTATTGTTGGTTGAATTTAGCAAGTTATGTAATCTGGGAGCAATGGATGGGTTGTTATTGTTCAAATTGTTCACATCATTCAAATGTGAAATTTCATTGTTTAGTGGCTGGTTTTCGTTGCTATTGGGTGGGAACATATTCGAATGGTCCGTATAAGCTTGAAGGGGCGTAGCCATGAATATCAAGGGTGGAGTGTCTTTATTGAGATGTGATGAAAGAAAAAGGAACAGAAACAATAAACAATAAACGTACCAACAACAGCATGTATCAATTATCATTTTAATCACTTTAAGGCCTCCACAATTTCAAATTTCAAATTTCAAATTTCAAATTTCAAATTTCAGCATGAATTTGAAAAATTAAAAATTTGAAAAATCTGAAAAATCTGAAAAATCTGGAAAATTTGAAAAGTTTGGATGAGATGACTATATAACAATGACAAATTAATGATGAATGATAAATGTGCATGTTACATTATATAACTGGTTTATACATTACATAATATAGAGAAGTGTTTTGAATTTAGAGAGAAGATAAATGTTCAATTGACATTAAGAATCAAAATACTTGACCATTGATGGCTTAAAGAGCTGGGAAGTTTTGTTCAGTTAAATGGTTAACTGACTTTTCTGCCTTTGCCTTACCGTCCTTTGATTTACCATTGAATTTACCCCTTGGCTTACGGGAACCCTTTTGGAAGTCAGATCTTTCTGGTCTTTCTGGTCTGTCATAACCATCTGTGACAGTAATGTTAACGTCTAAGAATTGCTTAGTCTTTAATGACTTTTGCTTTAACTTCTTTTCTGCAGTACTAGAAATAAAATCTTCAGTAACTTTAACGACCAGATCATCTTCAGCAACAACGGATGATGGTGATACTACAGTCTTAGATTTTTGGAATTCAGATGATGCTAATTCATTAAAGAAATCTGCTGCTGACTTCAATTGTGGTTTTTCTTCTTCAGCTTCTGCTTCTTCAGCAGCTTCAATTTCTGCATCTGCTTCACCTTCAATTTGGGATTCTGCTTCATCACCTAATTTGTTAATTTGGGATTTTGCGGTTTCAATCTTACCAGTTCTTGAATGTCTGTCAAATTTCTTATCCTTACCACCCTTTCTTTGAGTTGAGCTTGGAGCTGAAGATTCTCTGTTCTTGTTGGAGAATCTAGCACCTGCTTCGTTACCAGTTGGCTTTGACTTACCACCTTTTGATTTTGTTGGATCATCCTTTGGTGGGATACCACTCTTCTTAGTGGATTTTTGTGGGGCAACGATTTCCTTTGGTGCAACGAATTCATCTTCATCACCAGAAACGTCGTTACCTAATAAAACGTAAAGATTCTGTTGTAAATGAAAAGATTAGAATAATTAATTGATGTTAGAATTGTGGTCAAAATAATGAAACAACTGAAGTTGTGAAAAATTAGAATTTATAATGAATCAAAAAAAAAAACTGATGAAAGATTTGAAGCAACAAAACATGAATATTACTTCAATATGATCAAACCCAATTGATTAAGTAAACTCTAGTGAAACCTTTGATTTTTGGTCAAAAAAGATAAAAATATTCATAATGATCATACCATATATTTGACAGATGCAATTATTGAAATTTCCACAAATCAGTTCATTTGAAATTCTATTTGATGGGAAAAACATCATTGATGTAGTATTCTGTCCCAAAAACTAATTTACATACCTTGTTTTGCATAGACATGATTGTTCTCTAGCTTCTAAAAGCTCATACCAAGACTAAATACGAACTACCGTCACACTTCCTCTTCTTCTCCAGCGACGACTCGCCTCGCCCACACTGAGAATAATGGGGAAAGTTGTGTGCGGTGCGCGGGGGTTGTTAGAGGCACGGAAACACCATGGCAGATGCTGTTAAATCTTAAATCTCTTACACAAATCAGTTACAAAACTATGCTATTCATTGTTGTTTATCTCCATCTTCACAATGTATTCATGTCCAGAACGAACGAGAAATTCTTTAAGTGCATCCCTAAGTGGATCTGACATGTTTTTACTCAGTAATTGAACTGCGTGTTGATATAATTCAGGACATGCAATCTTAAAATCTTCTTCATATAATTCCGTAATTGCTTCTAAGATCTCAACAACAACTGGCATCCATGATTGTAAATTACGTATCTCATCACGTTCGTTGAACTCTTTGGTTCTTTTAATCAATGAAACCGCCAACGGAATTAAAATGCCTGCTATTTTTCTTCTTTCTTCTAAATCTACTTTATTTTCATCACAATATAATCTAAATAAAACTCCGATATAAACACCCACTGAAGATGTTTCTTGTTTCAATAGGTTTGGTAACTTATCAACAATTCCCGCATTCCATAGTCTAACTCTTAGATCATAATCTTCATTGAATAACTTTGAAAAATTATAACTTTCCTTAAGTAATTTTGTCAATTCAATTAGATTATTATATGGTATGATTGAATAAAATTCATTATTATCAAATAATTCTGACATGAGTTGAATCATATGTAAATGTAAAACACATTTAATAACAATTTCTTGTGATGAGAAATTCTTTATTGGTTGAATTTCAGCATATGATTGTTCTTCCTCGTCTTCTTCATCTTCATCATAGTCGTCATTACTATTACCTGCAGTATTTACAGCATCAATCTTTTTGTTTTTCAATGGATCTAATTCAAACAATTCATCTGCAGTTGTAAGTTTGAATAATTCTTTAAATGTAATTTCTATTTTTTCCCAATGAATATCACCAAATTTATTCATATTTTGAAATATTAGATCTTGCAAACATGAAATTCCAATTTTGGAAATTGCATCATTATCTTGGCAAATACATGAGATTAATAAACTTAAAAATCCATCGATCATTTCATTTAATTCTTGGAAGAATGTGGTAAACAATAAAATCATTTTTCTTAATGCTTGAATTAGTGTACTTGAGAGCCAAACCCATAAACTTTCATTTTGGTTGAAGTTAATCTCTCCATGCCTTTTCAAAATATCAAAAATTGGGAATAACAATTCTGTGCAAATTTTACTCCAAAACTGTTTATCAAAATATTTACCATGAATTATTAAAGCTTCAAACATATTATTCAATGCCTTTGATCTTACTTCTAAATCGTTACCTTCCATTATGATGTTGTTAAAACTGAATAATAACGGGAACCAATTTTTATTCAGATAATCTTCATCCCCAAGTCTCTTATCAACTTCATTTCCAATCTTAGAAACCAAATAATTAATCATTGATAAAGATTTAAGACTGATCTTTTGAAATTTTTCATTTTTACAATATTCACACAAACAGTCAACCAAATCGTTGAAAGCATTTTCTTCCTCAATGGCTTGGAAATTTTCATCTAAAATTTGTTTAACGTGCTTCAACCCAATTGAAACAAATTTTTCACTGTCTTCACTATATGCAACATGTGCTAAAATTTGTAAAATTGTAGTCCAACCAGATCTTATTTGTCCAACTTTTTTAATAATCAAATATTGAATACAATCCAAAACCATCATTCTAACATCCAAATTACTATTATTAAGTATAATAAAATCGAATGGTTTCAAAAATTCCTTCTGGAATTTAAAATGTGATAATTCTTCAATATTAAAAAATCTTTCACTCAATTGTCTTAATGAATCAATAGCAAAAAATGCAACCGCATTATTTGAATTACAACCAAATTCATTAAATTCTTGATTCATAACCTTCCATAATTCTGACCATTGAAGTCTAATTCTGCTCATATTATAATAACACACATCAACCATCTTTTGTAAACAAAACATTCTCGGTTCATTGCTATTTCCAGATGATTTAATTTCTTCTCTGGCAACAAAGACCAATCCGTTAACAAAATCAAAAATTCCGTCTCCTTGAATTTCTGAACTTTTACTGAATACTTTGTCGATACTAACATCTAATTCAACTGCATTGATTTGGTTTATCATTTGTTCAGGTAATTTTTGGTTAACATGGTGTAAAAATATTTGCTGAGAAATACTCTGCCTTTTACCACCACTAATTGATTGAAAAAAAGTTAAAGATTCTTGTTGCGACTTAATATCAATTGATTTTTTGCTTAATCTAGCATTGATTAAATCAGGAACAGAATTTGAATCAACACCTTTTGATAATAATCTTAGCCTTTCAACTTGTGAAATTACAACAAAAATATCTTTCCAGGATGTTTTTAAATATGATTTTTCATCAATTGCAATATCTAATAATGTATAAATTGCTTTGATGTTTTTGAATTTCATATCTTCCGGATTATTGATATCAGTGAATTGAACTAAAGCTCTGACAAATGATGTTCTTGCATAGTCAATTTCAAAAATACAGGATAAATGTGTTGATATTCTAATACCTAACAATAACAGATTTGCGATTTCTTCATCATCATATTCTTTGAATGGTGGTGTTAAACCAGCTAATAATGACATCCATAACGTATCAAACATGGATCTAACATGCTCTGGGTTTGTAAGAGAATCTGATGTATAATATTTATTGTTCTTTTTGTAACTTTTACCCAAAGAAATAACCGTGTTTTCAGTTTTTCTACTCAAAACTTTAGATGCTTTAGTATATGCCTCCTTCGCATAATCTCTACCAAAAAATGGTGCAATAATTAACGGCTGTTGCTCGTTGTTTGAACCAATTAATGCAGCTCGTTGTTGTTCACTATTTAACATAATTTCATTATGCTGAATATCAGTAAAAACATCTTCCAAGAATTTTGGGTCTAAATCTTTACCATCATCAATACCTCTATTGTTTTTAATAAAATCATCTAAAAGCATTCTCTTTTTAACTTGTGGTGAATGTTGATCAGTATTTAACATTATGACGGAATATGATAAAACATAAACAGTATCCGCATTTGCAAATGCCTTTGGGTTATCGTTGACATATTTTTCAGCAAATTTTAACATAAATCTATCAATAACTTGTGATTCTCCAGGTAATCTAAAATGTTGCAAGAAACTTCTCAATGCATCAAGAAAGGTATTATTTTTGAAATCCATTATGTCAATAAATGAATGCATTACAGAAATATTTTCATCTTTACTACCACCTAAATATTCACCAATTTGTGTTTTATCTAATGTATCATTACTTAGAATAAATTTAGCGATTGTAATTGGATCTGATTTATCAATAAAACCATTCTTATCCAAATATAGAATACCTTTCTTTGGATTGAAATTGAACAATTTAATGCCTTCAATCAAAGCAGTTTTTCTTTGCTTTGCAGTATCAAATTTTGATTGATCAAGTTCATCCTTTTCAGCATCATTTTGATTTTCCCTTTCCTTAAAATTTGATTCGGAATTCGAATTAGAAAGTGATATTGGAGTATTTGAGTTAATTGACATATCTTTGATCCTTGCATCACTTGCCATTGATTTTATATCATCTATAGAAAGTTTTGAGTTATTTGATAAAATGAGTGGCGATGCAGATGAATTATTTAGAGATTTCAAATATGAAACAATACAATCAATAGACATCATTTTCAAAGCAAAATCATTTGGAAAGTTTAAATTTGCGTCAGGATTCGGAGGAGTACTTGAAAGTTTTGAAGAATTTAATTCTGGAATAGATTCAATTTCTTTTGATAAGGAATTTAGTTTCTGAAAATTTTGGTAATTAATTTTTTGTTGTAAAGTTGGATCAGTTCTTAATAATGAACATCTTGTTAAATAGTCAGCAATCTTTTCACATAAATTTGGTAATACTGAATCACAGTCATAATTTAAATAAAATTCAATCAAAATTTTTGAATTATTACATAAACGATTGATGATTTCTAGAATAAATCTCTTTTGATATGGAATTGAAGATTTCAATTCAGAAAGGGGGAAATAAATTTCATCTAAAAACACAGGAATCTCAAATTTAAATTCTGATCTCAAGTTTTTAATCATTAACCAATAAATTTCTAATGTGATTTCATAAACAGTTGATAATTGTGATGTTGCATTTCTAGATATTGCTAAACATAAATATTTTCTAATACCATCAACCAAAACTGTTGTTTCAACATTATTTTTATTGAAAATCAAATATTCTTTATCAACAAAAACATCCATATAATTTTTCAAAATTGAATGAATTATGTATAATGATAAAACTTTAACTCTAACTTGATGTGACCTCATATCTAATGATTCAACCTCAATATTTTTTGATGCCAAATTACTAAAAGATCTGAAAATTAAAAATGCATCTTTAACATATAACTCATCATCATCTCCAATAATTTCATCATTATTCAACTGGACATTATCATTACTCGTATCTTGTAATTCTTTTAATGTCATAGTTGGAAGATTCTCATTAGTTTCATTACTATGATTGCTACCATTTAATTCTGATTTTGACAATGATTGCTCTAGCATCAATTTGTTTAATTTTCTCTTTGATTTCAAGGTTAAAACTTTGTCATAAATGGAATCAACAATTTGAATTAACGTAGCTTGTGCAATTGCTTGATTGATTGGTGATAACGACAATAAAAAAATATTATTAATTTGTCTAATTGCTTGTAATAATACTTTACCATGAACAGGCATTGATTCGTTAACAACTGCGCCCGTTAAAACCCTAATGATTTGTAATTCAATTCTTTCATCTGTACCTTCACCTTCATAACATGAAATAGCAACGTTAATCGCCGCTTCGATCAACAAAATTTTACCATCTGAAACAGAGACATCAATACCAACATCTAAATCATTATTTGAATTATTATTAACAACTTTTGAATTCGTAGGTTTTTTATAATCCCAATATATTGGTTTTGTAAACAAATTAAATGTGAATATTTTTGATAAACAATCCAATGATAAAATTTTGGCTTCAATGTTTGTTGATTGTTCACAACATAATTTCAAAGTTTCAAATATAATTTCCTCTGGTGGTAATTCACCAGTTTTCAGAATTCCGATTGCAGTTGTTGCTTTTTGCACGATCTCTTGATGTTTTTTCAGAATATCTTTTATACTTATAAGTTTTTCAAAACTAGATCTTAAAAATGAAACACTTGCAGTTTCATTTAGATGTGACGTGGTATATGTTGACGCATGTGTTAATTTTCTTTTAATTGGTGACATATTTGGTGTTGAATATGTTGAGTGTTGATCAATTGTATTGAGTGAATCCTGAACTTCAGGATTTTTAGTAGATTTACTCAAATCATTAACCTGAGAAGATTCATTAATACTATCAGTTTGGGTGTCTCCAATATCACCATTATCATCATAACTTCCATTACTTTCTCCATTAGCAGTATCTTGAGCAACACCATTACTTACTTGATCTTGTTGATTACTTTGTATCTTTTCTTCTTGCTCTTTCATATGATTATCATCAACATTACCGTCAGCCTCAACATTAGTCGTATCACTTTGAACATCCTCAAGTCCATTCTGACTCAATTGATCCGCATTGGAGCCTTGTTCATTCTCAGCCATTTTTATCTATATCTAAATCCGACCTTGTTGAAATCTACCTTGAAGTATACTTTGAACTATGCTTTAAAGGCTTTGAAGTTTTGGTAGAGCATTTCTTTGTGAACAACAAATCACAGCTTTTGTTTCGAGAGTCTCTGACGGTACTACCCGAAAATTTTACTTTACGCACCAAATTAGAAATTAGAAATTAGAAATTAGAAATTTAGAAAAATAAAAGTCTTGCTTCGGCCCATTTAAGATAGCTCAAATACTAGTATTAATTATTAATTATTAATTATTAGCTATATTTTAAATCTATTAAAATAAACAGAAATACAAATAATATCATTACACAAAGATTACATGAACAAATACAACAAGTAACATTAAAATGTTTTTTTTCTTTTTTAGTTTGTCTACAGGATTTCCAGGTGGCCATCAGTATTTTACTCCTCATAGACCTTCCCATTTTCTACCTTCAACCTTCTTTAACTCTTCTGTTGTATAAACATGTCCGTTTGTAAAGTAACCAGCAGCAATCTTCGCATCAATTTCAACTCTAGAATCTGCAGGCAACAAATAGTCAGGAATTTCAACTCTTTCGTCAATACTTATTCCAGAATCAACAATTGCATCGTGTTTCATATTACTCATTGATAGCATTTTATCAATTTTTGTAATTCCTAACCAATGTAAAATATCTGGCATTAATTCTTGAAATCTAGCATCTTTAACACCTGCAATACATTCAGTACGATGGAAATATTCATCTGCTGTATCACCACCTCTCTTTCTTGCATTATATACTAAATATTTAGTAACTTCACCTAAACATCTACCTTCTTTTCTGAAATAACAAACCAAACCATTACCACCTTGTTGTGCTTCCTTTGCAGCTTCAACTAATCCGAAAATAAGATAACATCTACATGAGCAAATATCAGAGAGAAAAACATCAGAACCTGAACATTCATCATGAATTCTTAAAGCTAATCTTTTATCCTCCTTTGGTAAGTTATTAGGATCTCCAAAAATGTAAGCTGTAGTACCACCAATTGGAGGACAAAAAGTTTTAATATCTGGTCTTGAAATTAGCTCTGGATACATACCATTAGTATCTTGGAATAATGCCTTTCTTAATTCAGATTCAGAAACATTTAATCTTTCTGCAACACCAGGTAAATACCAAACTGGATCAATTGCAATTTTTGTACATGCCATTTCACCTTCATCATTTAAAACAATTTTACCATCAGGAATTAAATTACCATTTTTAACTTCTTCTTTAATTTCAGGAATTGATAAAACTGCTTTAGTAATTGACATTGTTGGTTTAATATCAACATTTTCATTCTTTGATAAATCATTGAAAATCCATGGTGCTAAATGACCATAAGGATCCATTGAAACAATTTTACCAGGAGTTGACCATTGCTTTTGTTGAGGAAAATTAAATGGAGGATGAGCATTTGTATAATCTGGTACATGATTTAAATCTAATTGTTTTGATGCAACACTTAAAGCGTGATAAATTGAATATGGACCAGCATGAGCACCAATTGAATTATGTTTTGACATACCATCCTTATATTTAGAGACAACAACAGGACCTCTTTCTTTAGCAGTTTCTGAATACCAATTCAATGGAATTGGATTAATATCTGAATCATTTGTAAATGTTGTTAATCTTAATTTATCACCAAAGAAATCAACAATTGCCTTTTCATTTAATGTTGAATGAATTGGAGAAGTAGATTCCTTGATTTTATGTTCATGGTTACATGATTGGTTAAGAGCGGATATGGATAGGGAAGTCATTTTGTTAAGTAATAGGATACCTACAGAAAGGAAGAATAAACCTCTCTCAACATTGAAAATGGGAGATACTTGCCCTTTTATAGTGAGTCTGGAGAGGTTACTTTAAATGTCTTCGTCTTCTTATCAGAACGAAGTCCGTCGGTGATGAGTACAAATCCGAAGTCCCGTGGATTACGGATTTGCCGGAATTCGCGCGTTACAACAAGTGGATGAAAGATCGAGAGTATGAGAGAGAGAGAGAGTAGACTTATTAAATTATTACTAGGTACAAAATGCTTACTAGGATATTATAGAGTTATAAAGCTTCATGGGCAAATAACAAACGATAATAACGACTGATGGTAGACTTTCCTGCAATTAAAGATATGGTATATTATAATCTTTTTTCTTTTTTTTTTTTGTTTCGTTTGTTTTTCAATTTTTTATTTTCTGTGGAGTTTACTTCCTTTTTTTTTGTTTCAATATTATGATATTACTTTATTAAATCTAAAATCTGTAAAGTAAGATTTGAAATTTCATGATTTTCATTATTTTCTCCAGTTAGATTATTTAAATCAATCTTACCTTTATTTATCTCCAACTTAATCTTTTCCTTTATTTCATTATTATTTGATTCAAGTAATTGCAAAATTGTCCAAAGAGCAATATGTTCGAATGTTGGATTCCCACTCTTTAAAAAGTTTGATATAAAATCAGAGATTTCATCATAATGTTTTAAAATTATGGAATAATCTTTTATCCTTGAACATAAATTTGCCAAAGCAGCAGCCGAATTACCACAAACTTCAGCATTTGGAGATTTGGTTAAAGGAATTAAGACATCGATTATACCCATATTTAAAATCTTTTCCTTTAATTCATCAGCCAATGCTAAGATTGCAAAACAAGCAGAAATTTCACTTTGCACATTTTCTTGGGCATTTAAAACCATATCTTTGCATTTATCAATTGCACCAGCCTCTAATAACGCTAATCTATTTCTTTCACTACTTGCAGCTAAATTTCTTAAACTTGAGACTGCATGACATTGAATTTCGGTATTATTAGGATAATCAACTAAATCGATTAAAGGTTTTAAGAATCCAGTTTCAACAATTAATACTTCATTCAATGGATGAATTGAAATATTTCTAATACAGGCAACAGCAGCTAAAATTAAAGGTTCATGAGGGGACTGTAATAATTGAACTAAATTTGGTAAACCACCAGCTCTAACAATTTCCAATTGATATAAAGAATCAGAAGCCAAATTTCTTAAAGCTAAAGTAGCTTGACATTGAACTCTTGTACTTGAAGAATCCATTAATTGAACTAATTGATAAACTAATTTTGGTTCAGTTGTTGATAACATTTTTCTATTCTCTTCATCAACTGCAATATTTGATAAAGCAGTTGTACAATAATATTGAATATCTGGATCATTATTAGATAATAATTTAACTAAAATTGGTATTGAACCAGCATCGACTAATTCTTTCCTATTTTCATAAGAATGGGTCATATTTAATAAAGCTCCTGTTGCATTTCTTTGAACTCTTAAATCATTTGACATTGCTAATTTAGTTAATGGGATCAAAGCACCAGATTTAGCAATTTTAGATTTATTCTTATCTTGAGTTGCTAAATTGGTAATACAACCAACAGCATTACATTGAACTTCAATATTTGGACACATCATTTGTCTAATTAATGGTGTTAAACCACCCATTTCAACAATTAAAATTTTATTATCATCATTAACAGCTAAATTACCTAAAGCTGCACATGCAGCTCTTTGAACTTCTTGATCGGAACTTTGCAGTAAAATTAATATTGGTTCCAATACATCTCTTGTAACTGATCTAATTTCCTTTTCAGTTATTTCAGCAAATGCTAAAGCGGCACTTCTTTGTAAATCTATATTATCAGAATAAACCAGTGTACTTAAAGCTCTTAATGGACCATCAGAGAAAAAATCTACATCGGATCTATTTTCAAGATATTCTAATAAAGAGGCAATTGCTTCTCTTTCATTATCAGCGAGTAGTTGACGATAAAGGCCAGAATCATCATGACCTTTGAGACAACTGCAAGCACAACCCATTATAAGTGATGATTGAGAGATAAATGTATAATTATGAGATGGACGCGGGGTGGCGGGGTGATAAAAGATAGGGAATAGATAGGTTAAAAGATGATACAATTCAATAAAAAGAACAATTTGATAAAGGACTTGTTTGAGGTTGGAGGGCCAGAAACCATGTCTGCGTTCTGCATTCAGAATGGATTACATTATAAAATTTAAAATTTAAAATTTAAAATTTAAAATTTGCAACAAATATCAGACAATAGAAAAATAAAGAATAAAAAATACGGTCGATCGACGTATAAATTTAAAAAATTAAAAAGCTAAGGAGTTATATACAATATTCTATATTCTATACGTAGAGGTAGTAATAAATGCTGCAGGTATAATATATATATATTACATTAGAAGATTCTAAATAAGCCAAATGTTCAGTGATCAACAAATCAAATTGATATTATGTCCCGTGTAGCAAGTCCTTTACAACTAAAATTAAAATCAACGACTACCAGCGCTAGATATATGCTTTCTTTCTATGCCTAATTACTAGAACAGTATTTATTTACCCACAGTGTTGGCCAGCCTACTAAATTTTCCCACAAACCAGACTGGCCAGCCTGGCCATATTTAGTATTTGGTCGATCGATCTAACATGAAATTGTGGAAAAAATTAAATTAATTACCATGTTCGGTAATATTATATGTTCTCTTGTTAATCGTATATATGTTTTACCTTTTACATGTTACAATTAACCTTTTTCTTTATACCAGATGCTATAATAATTGTTGAACAACGTTTTATCTTTTGAGGAATTTGATTTGTAATGCATTTTAAAGGGTTTAAAATAAAGATTGACAAATTAAAAATTACAAACTAGCTAAATAAAAATCATAAAATACAGCCATTCCGAATGATTTGAGGGTTTACTCTCTTGCAATATTTTATAATGGAACTCTTCTTTTGTGATTTACGATTTACTGACTTTAAACCAAATAGTGGATGGTTTTTGTCTGAAAACTTCGTAAATTTGAGATTAAGTAACAGAGTATTTATTTATGTTACTAGAGCGTGGCGCGTAACAGAAAATTTATGGCGGTTGGCGGGTTTGGTTGGCGGCTGGCGGCTGGCGGGTAGCGCGCTGATGGGAATTGGCTGGCCAGCGCGCCACCCGCCAGCCAGTGAAACCAGCCAAATTTCGCTCGCCAGCCAAATAAGTACTGCCCTACTAACTACCAATTACCAATTACTAAAGTGTTATATTCTATTCGATCTGTATCCTTTAAACGAGATTATCGGCGTGGATATACAGGTTATTTCTTCTTGATATAAATCAATTTCTATTTTAAAAAAAAAATGATCATTTATACTGCATATTATGTATATATGTATTAAAGAGTAACGAGTTAATTATCATAACGCCGGTACTAATTAACCAATTTATAATTTATTAACAATAAACAAATTTAAGTTTTCCTTAAATCCGTGGAAAAGTATGTGGTGTACAGAAGTTACCTAAATACAGATTACAGATCCCTATTATTAATACAATAGACGCATATAAATATTACACGGAAAACAAAGTTAATTTATATTTAATATTTATTAATATGCTATTTTTATTATTTTTTTTTCCTTTTCCCTTAATAATACTATATTATTTATAGCCTATATGGCATTATATGCAATTATGGCAATATGTTAGTGATAGCATCGCTTGCAAATTTTTAACTGTAAGTTTCATTTAAAGTTTAAAGTTACCCAATTACTAATTATTTAATTTTCAATTTGACCCATTGCAGAATCAAAAATCAGCCTCTGATTGATCTTCCCAATGCTTTTTTCTTTTTTCTGCATTTTAATATATTCTCTAGAATATGACTATATATATATATATATATATATATATATATTTGATCTTACTACTATATCATCCTTCTCTATAATAAACCCCTCTTGCATCACTCTATTCCAGAAAGACTGTGTAGAATCATTCAAGGTGTTGGTTTGACTTCGACTTGGACTTTGACTTGGACTTCCACCGGCCTTTAATCCACAACTTTTTTTTTCTTTAAAGCCATGCCTTATTTTTGGTATAATAATGTCCGCGCACATCATTATTGCTCCAATGAAGAACAATATACATTTACATTTACATATACATTATAATATACACATTAAACTTATTATGTCGAACTTTTATGGAAGTTATTTTTAAAAAAGGTTTAACCGTCTCAATGTTCTAAAGCCTTTAAGTTCTTTGACTCTTTTAAATACCTCCTTGTTTCTTCCCCTTCAATTCACTTAAATGTACCACATACATTTATCTTAATAATTTTATGAACGACAACCTTCATCTGGTCAATAGTTCCCGTTCTCTTTTTAGTCCTTCAATGTGCTTAAATTCGAGTAGTACTACTACACCTGATAATAACAACAGTAAAATCAATATTAAAGGCACCATCAATAACACTACTGACAATAGAGATATTGACAATACTTCTAATGCCAACGATAATATTGATACTTCTAAATCAAATATCAATACTATAAATACTGAGGTAAATAATACACACGTCCCATCAAATACAATGCAAAACGACCAAATTCTTCATACAATGCCTTTACCAGTCCAACGTTATCAATATTTTTCACCACATCAACAACTACATCCACACCCACATCCACACCTACACCAACACCCACAACCTCATCCTCATCCTCATTCTCAACCAATCCCACAACATTTACAACATTTACCTGTACCACCACCACCACCACCTCCTCCTCCAAATAATAATTATAATTATCAATTGTACCAATTTAATAGCTCTTATCTATATACCCCAATTAATCAAATAGCTGCATCTACAAGTAGTTCACCCTCAGCAACGCCCTTGAGTTCACGATATGGCTATTTACGACAGAATAAATATCCAAATATAACAGGACAGCCGCAACCACCACCGCAGCAACAACAACAGCAACAACAACAACAAGTAATAGCACCTTCTTTTGAATATCCATACAAACAGACTCTTCCATACGTATCAAATCAATATTTCACAGCAAATGAATCAGTGCATGATAATAATATTGATTTATCAACAAAAATATCTGATCCTTCATCAAATGCAATAATCTCAAATTCATCACAACAACTACAACATTTTGACTATTCACAGGCATCACCTTCACCATCATCTAAAAATTCTTCGGCAATACAAAACCAACAACTTCAAAATAAACCAACTTCACCTCTTTCATCATATTATCATCCACCTCATCAACTTGTGGGTGCACAATCACGTTATCATGATTACCCATTACAACAACATGATCAAAATATTATCCCCTCTTACTCAACAAATTATGGTCATCAGAATTCCAACCAATCATATCAATCCTCTCAAAGTACTTCTTTACCCTCAAATGTATATCCTTATTCATATTCACCAATAAGTCAACAACCACAACCTGAAAATATTCCACCATCATTAGTTGATAAATCGTCAATGAATAACAAGAGAACATATAGCAATTCATTTGATGAATTAAATCCTAAAAATTCGAAAAAGTCACTAATTGCAGGAGTCGTTTATAATTCAGGTGCAGTATTTAAACGTTTAAAACCTACCTTAAATGAAGAAAAGTCTGAATTGGTATATAAACAAGATCTAAATAGATCACAAGGTAGACCATTTAGTAGTAATTTGACTGTTAGATTTATTTATCATGAAAATTTGAAGAGTTTACTAAATCATGTCGATAAAAAAAATAACAATAAATTTATCGTTTATGATATGAAAAATCAAATTAAATTGAATAACAATAAAGAAAATGAAAAATCTTCAATTATTAATATGAATCAAAATAATATTTCAATTCATTATGAGAATAATTTAAAAAACGATGAAGATTCAAAATTATCTCAACTTTTATACTCAAAATTGAGAGAATATCCCAAATTATCATCATCTGATTTACTAGATTCCAGGGAAATTTTAATGGAATCATTAGATAATTTTTTGAATTGCAAACATAATGACATTTTAAAAATTGAAGGATATAAAGAACAATTCAATCCTATACAAAAGATGATTTCATTTAATCCAACAAGCAAACCCAAAAACAAAAAAAAGGATAAGGATAAAGAAAAGGAAAATGAAAAGGAAAAGGAAAAGGATAAGGATAAGGAGAAGGAGGAGGAGAAGGATAAGAAAGAAAATGGATCTGATTCATTATCATCCACACCTTCAAATGATGATAGTGAATTTACTGAAAGGTTTAATTTTCATAATTTAATTAAGGAAAAGTTTGGATTAGAAGAATATGTATTAGTTAAAACAATTAGGGATAATAATGGGCATATATTAAAATTAGAAACAATTAAACCACCAATTGATAGAAATGGTAAATTTAATTACACTTCAGAATGGCTTAAACGTAAAATTTGTTATCCAAGGTATAAAGGTGGTATGAATTTACATCTTTTGTCACCAAATTTCAACTTTTTATTGTATAATGATATTAAAATGTTATTATGGGATATTAAGGAAGAAATATTAAATAAGGAAGAAATTAAGATTAAGGAAATTTTTAATGGTAATGCTCCAATTGTGGATGATGATTTAAAATTAAAATTATTCGGTAATAAAATATTGTATACACAAACAATCAATAGATGAATAAAGTAAATGTCGTTTTCTCTTTCCTCTTAAGTTTTCTTGTCGTTTTTAATACTTTTCTAAATGCATACATATATATCATATATATAGAAACTCTCATGCACGAGTTAAAAATAAAAATTTTATAGATTAATATAGAGAGTTGGAAAAGAAAAAAAGAAGAAAATAGGAAAGAACATTTCGATAAAAAGGAACATTATTTGTATAGACTTAATTTAATATATTCGTTTTGTATATGTATGTAGTTATGTGCAATTTGTTATTATTAATTTCTTTTCGAGAGGCGCAACGCCGCGGCTAAAGTTAAAGTTTAAAATTTGAAAGATAATTGAAAACATTCCTTTGACACACATGTGTATATTTACACGTATATACTATAATGACCAAGACGCAGGGAAGGTTTGAAAGGCTAGTGTAAATTATAAATTCTAAATTCTCCTTTAAAACTTGTACACTGTTGTGCAGGATACCGACCTGAGTGTGCGTTTGTGATCAATTTCTTGGAAACGTTTAAAATCCTGCAGGTCGGTCTTAAATTTGATTAAGAAGAGATATACATATGCATATGCATTATATGTCGGTTATATTATTGGATGTTTTTTTATTATTTCATATTTCATTCCAAATTTCAACCTTTACACGATTTGTGCTTGGCTTTTACTCTAAGTCATTAAGGCATGCATTAACTTAAAATTTCATTAATCATTAATCATTAATCATCTATATATATAAAAACTTAAAAACACCTTAGGTTTGGTGGTAAGTATAAGTATCATCTAATTTAGAAAATTTTAAAAATGCTTTAATTCATTACAATAAAATTTCGAAGTTATTTCGGTTATTCAGTAGATCATTTTTAAATTTTTAACTATATATATATATTATTATATAATATATAATCACTAGAGATTATTCTGATCAAAAATTTGCTAATTGGTTTATGGTGTATTGATTTTTTATATGCAGCAAGGCATGGACAATAGTGCGCACAATCCCCAGGTTTCATAAATAATTACCGTATGCATTAGGAGTATATTATTAAATATTTCCGACAGGTATATACATATTACATATATCATGTCACTAATTTAGAGAAGATCTTCTTTAATTCAATCCATAAATTCTCTACTTGGATGATTCAAAATATTGTTCTCTGTAGATAGGCGTAAAGCCTTTAAAACTTTTTAGCAAGAATTTCGAATAGTAACAATTTAAACAATTTGTGTCACTTGTACGAATTTATTCATCCTAAATTGATATATGATATATCCTATTTTTAAGGAATAAGTATCAAAAATTTGTTCCGCTTCATCGATGATGGATCGTGGTGTCTCCTGGCTGGACAGTATGATAGGGATACATTGGAAATGGGGATGGTAATGTTGATCACTGGTGCAAACGTGGTATTCGAAGCCGGTGATTGGACGGTTTGCGATTTGCTTCTTTTGGTTTGACGAGATTTTAAGAGGCACCAAAAGGAGCCAAATATAGCTGGAAGTTAGGAAGCCAAAGGTAGCTCTGTAGGGTAAGAGTATGCCAAAGAAATCAATTTGTAGATGATCCAGAAAAGTGGATGGTAAAGGAATCTCATAAATGGAAAATTTGCCAATTTCCTGGAAGTTGTTCTCTCATGTAGGTGCTTGGGGTCTATAACCAAGTAAGAGGGATAATAACCAAAGGAACAAATAAGAATTCAATCCAGTAATCGTACTGACCAATGAGTTGTTGGAACAGAGTGATCCACTGCAGTTGGGATGCGTAAGCAACTGATGATTGAGCTATCAAAACCCAAATTCAATTGCATTCTGAATTGGATCTTCTCTCACTACTGTTTTCCATTCAATTCAATTGGTCTATTGGCTGATAAAGAATACACATGTAATATACTGTGAACAAAATATCAAATATCTCGTACTGTAAACTACTCGCTAGTATTTTTCATTTTTCATTTTCTATTTTCTATTTTCTCATTTTCTTAATGAGAAAGCGAAAGATCCACGAAAACCAAAGAGGAAACATAGATTCAGAGATTGAACTAACCAGAACTGGAGGGCAAATAAAGATATAACCACCAAATAACATACACTTTTACATGTCCTTAGAACAACTCGCCACAAAACTCACAACCAGCTTTAGTCAAGAAGACTACGATGCCTGCTATAAATTGTTAACTCCCATCAAAATTGAACTTATTGAACATGATTTATTAGTTCCAAGTATCAACTCTAAATTAAATCCAAATGATTTATTAATTACGAGGTCAATTTTAGAAATTGGTGCATTGGTTTCAATCAATTTGTTAAAAATGAATGAATTTTCAAATTATATTATATTATTAAAACCATTTTATGAAAATGAAACTTTTGAAAATAAGAGTAACCAAATGAATAAATTATTAAGTTTATATTTATTATTATTATTAACTCAACATGATTTATCATTATTTTATATCGAATTAGAAAATTTCCAAAATTTTGGTTTAAATGTTGATGATTTAGAGAATGATGAATATTTTTCAATTCCAATAAAATTTCAAAAATGGATAATTGATGGTGATTTTAATAAAATTTTTGAAATATTAAATAACTCAAATAAAAAATTCCCTTGTAATGAATATAAAATATTTGAAAATGAATTATTATTATCTATTAGAAATAATATATCCATTAATTTACAACAAGTGTATAATGAATTACCAATTGAAAATTTAAGATTATTATTGTTTTTAAATGAATTAAATGAGGTCAATCCTTACATTGAAGAATATAATTGGAATCTTAAAAATGGGATTGTTTATTTTGAAAAACAGAATAAATCTTCATTTTTGGATAATGGAATTGATGACATTCATGATGAAAAATCAATTATTAAAAATTCATTAATTTATGCATCTGAAATGGAAAAAATTATTTAATAGGGAAGTAGAATATGTTATTATTATTATTATTCTGTATATCATTTCTCTTACTATATATAATAAATAAAAATTTCAAAAAAAATACATAAATCATTTATAAAATTTATTTAATCAGATTCTATTTGATTCTAGAAATAACAATCTTTCATTAATACTAACACATAACTTTGACACTGAAAATTTAGAACTTTGGAAATATTTTAAATCTAAAGGTTCAATACTTGAACAAAAGTATTTATTAATTAATTCCCATTGTCTTAGTTCAAAATCGAATCCAATATTTGGTTGATCTTTATATATTCTCCATGGAGTTCCATCATTTTTTTCATCAAATAATTTATTTTCTTTAATCAAAGAAATTGGTTCAAATTTCGGGAAATTACTATGAATAAACATAGGTTTCGATTCAACCTTGTGTAAATAATTAAAAAAACTTAATTTATCATAAATAAACTTATCACCTTTATCTTCAATCTCTTTCAATAATTCTAATTTGTAATTTTTCTCGTTCAATTTATCAGTAACTGGATCAAATTGAACCATCCCAACTCCATAATATTTATTATTATCCCAATGTCCAATACCTTCAACTGGTTTATTAACTTGATAAGTTGGTAAATTGAAAAAATTGCTTGCAGCATAAAATGTTTCTTTATCACCTTCACCACTCCCACCTTGAGAAAATAAGGGATAATAATTTCTTGGTCCATAATAATTATAATAGAAACTTAATAATAACATTTTAAAATGAGATTTTTTATTAACTAAAATTTGACCAGATTCTGTTGACATATCTGGGATTGTACCCTCTAAATCATGAAATGGCAAATCATCATCAGGGTTTTTCGAAGTTGATAAATATTCAAGTGGTACAACTTTATCTATACCATTTCTAATTCTATTATTGGATATCTTCTTCCCCGATAATTCATAATATGATGGATGTGTTACTCTTTTCCAAAAATCGGGCCATAAAATTAAACCATTATCCTTAAAGACTTCTGAATTAAACAAATCATCCGGATTCATTACAGCTATATTATCAGAATCTAGAAGTAAAACGTTTTCAAAACTCGATGCAAGTAAAGAAATTGATTTATATTGATATCCACTCAATTTGAAACTTTTATCTGGTAGTATTTCATATAATTTTATACATTTAGCATTAAGCCTTGGTAAAATTATATCACATAATTGAGGTTCATATTCATCCTCTGTTGGTATAATCAATTCAATTGGTAATTTTGAACCAACGGTCCTTAAATTTTCAATACCCAATAATGATAACCAAGAAAATTTCCCACCTCCAATAAATACAATACCATTACCACTGTAAGTATTTTCATCATATGAATTGGGTATATTATTTACAAAATAATCATGAGAATTTTTCATTGTCTTAAACATATCATCAGATATAAGTAGACAATCTGATAAATAACTTTTAGATAAAATAGGGGTATTTTCTTCATTATCGTGAATTGCTATATCAATATTTTCATTTTTACCATATACTCTATCCAAATTAGTCATAAGTAGTTTAAATTTTTTATTAATTTGAGGTATGTTTTGATCATTATTCTTAATCTCTGATTTTAATTTAAAACCAATTTCTGGTTCACTATTTTCAAGAATGGGTAATATATATTCAAATATTTTGATTATGGAATTTAGATTGTCCTTCAATATATCGTTTTCATTTAGTGTATGTTGTAGTTGGTTGATATTTTCTTCTATTCTATCATTCAATTCATCATGTTGTTTATCTGATTGTGGAATTTTTTCCTTTCTTGAATTAGCCTTATGTGAAATGACAACTTTGTTATTGATACTTTCCTTAATTAAGTTTTGCAGCTCATATGAGGAATGAATACAATCCTTATGTTCATCCAGCATCTTATCATAAAAGCTTTGATGATATTTGGTTTCAGCTTTTTGAGAAAAATTCGTTGTATACACCCAATAGAGGAAAACAATCCCACCTAAAATTGTCAGATAGAACCTACGCATCCGGAACATATATCGAAAGGGTCTTATCAGTATCGATTTGACCAACATAACATACAAAGAAGGTAATAAACAAGCAAACAAAACAAAACAAACGCCAACTTGAGAAACTTCACCACTTCAACCACAACAACACTAAGGTGATATACAGGCCCATTTTTGGAATTGCAAATTGAGCCCCCAGTTTTGTTTTTTGTTTTTTTTTTTTCGGGTGTTCTGTTCTGTTTTTTTTTATGGTCTTCAGTACACCGCATGCTAAAAGCGGTGAAAGTTGAAATTGTAAAAGTTAAAAAGTTAAAGCATTTCTGTTTACAACTTTTCAATTCGATTTAACAACCCTGGATTTTTTTGTAACTGATAAAGCATGTCAAGCCCCCAGAAACACAGGAGGAAGTCCTCCGTTGGTAACATGAACCTTGGTGACAATGCGGTTCCCGGGATCCAAACTGTCCGTTCGACTGAAGATATCCAATCGACAAACAGACAACAAAAGGAACAGCTATATAAGGTTGCCAAAGATTTCAATGATTCTGATGTTGCTAGTAAATTTTATACTTCCTTTAAGATCTTATGCTACAGATATACATGGTTACTCCCGCTTCTTATCTGTATATTGTTAAACATGATTTACTTTTTATCCAATAATTATACCAAGTCAAACCCTTTACACAGATTTTTATCATTATCTTATGAAATTCCTGGTACAAATCCTCCAAGATACGATAAAGGTTGGAAAGATTTTTGTTTTGTATTTTACATGATGATTTTTTTCACCTTTTTAAGAGAATTCATGGTTCAAATGATATTGAAACCTCTTGCTAACTATTGTGGTTTATATAGTAAATCGAAAGTTTCAAGATTTACAGAACAAACTTATGCAGTATTCTATTATAGTATTACATCAACATTTGGTTTATATTTGATGAAGAATTCTCCTATGTGGTTTTTTAAAACTGATGAATTTTTCAAATTGTATCCACATAGAGAACATGCATATTTATTCAAATATTATTACTTATTCCAAGCTGGATTTTGGTCTCAACAGAGTGTTATTTTAATGTTACAAGTTGAAAAACCTAGAAAAGATTTTAAAGAATTAGTTTTCCATCATATAGTTACAATTTTATTAATTTCTTTATCTTATATGTTCAATTTTACATGGATGGGTTTAGCAATTTATATTACAATGGATACATCTGATTTTTTCCTTGGATTTTCGAAAACTTTAAATTATATCGGTTCCTCGTTAGAAGTTCCATTCTTTGTTCTTTTCATGTTTGTTTGGATCTATACCAGACATTATTTAAATCTTAAAATTTTATGGTCGGTTTTAACAGAATTCACCACGGTGGGACCAAATGTTTTAGATTTTCAATCTCAACAATATAAATGTTGGATTTCTCAACCGATGGTTTTCACACTTATACTTGCCTTACAGTTAGTTAATTTGTACTGGTTATTCCTTATTTTGAGAATTTTAGTTAGAGTTCTATTCTATAATATCAAGAAGGATGAAAGATCAGATTCTGATAGTGATGAAGAGTAAGGACTTTGATAATGATTACAATAATAACACCAATAATAATAATAATAATAATAATAATAATAATAATTATAATTATATTAATTCAACTAGTATATATATTTTTATTATGTACAGAATTTATATAAACAAATATAAGATGCCAAAAAAATTTAATTCAAAATTGAAATCTATTTTTCAGTAATAACCTTTTCAATTTCGGTAAATACTTCACCATCTTCTAAACCTAAACTTTTCTTGTATTCGACAACTTTTTGTAATCTTCTATCAAGACCTAATTTACCGGATTTACCTAAAACACCACAAATCAAATTAGTTGTTCTATTTGAATTAGAATTTGCAGGAATTGGATATGTAACTAAATTTGGATCAACATTTGAATCAACTATACCAATAGTTGGAATTCTAGCTTGATTTGCCTCCTTAATTGCAACTGAAGCATCTTCAGGATTTAAAATTATAATTAAATCAGGTTTTAAAACTTTATTTGATTCATCACTTGATAATTCTCTATTTGTTTTCAAATCTTGCATATCAACTTCAAATCTTGGTTTTGGATTTTCTAAAGAATTTGTAATTGCACCTGGAATCCATTTTCTAGTAACATAATAACCATTACAATTCTCTGCTGCCTTTTTAATTGAACGTAATTGACCAATTTTCAATCCAAGGAATAATACTAAACCTCCATTTTCAACAACTTTTTCAACAACTTTACATGCATTTCTTAAATAACTTATGGTTTTATCTAAATCAATTATATTTAAATCTTTATATTTACCATAAATAAAAGGTTGAAAATTTGAATTAAATAATTTTGTTGAACGACCTAAATGTGCACCTGATGCTAATAATTTTTCAACTGTAATTTGATTAATATTTGATGGTTTAGAAATTAATTCATGTGGTTTATAAACGTTAATTATTTTCGATCCTAAATTACCCATTATTTGTGAATGATGTCTTTGTCTAATTGTTAATTCGGATTTTGTATATGGAGAATATTTATCAGATGGAATTAAATTTGGGAATTTCGATAATAATGATGATGATGATGAAAATGATTTTTTCAATTTATCTCTATTACCATATAAATTTAATAAATTTTGAAATTTTGAATTAATAATTTCATCTCTATTTGATGTTGGATTAGGAGATTTCATTAAAATTTCATTCAATTCAGATTCTGACATTTCTGATAATTGATCAAGTGCTCCATCATATGGTTCATTATATGCATTTAAAAATTTATTATTAGTGGAAGATAATGAAGTTTCAGTAAGAATCTCTGATGTTTCAACTGTTGAGATTTCATCAATAGGTTTCTCGATGGAGTTTTCAACAACAGATGCCACAGATGAATTAAATCTAATGGTGGATCTTTGTAAGAGTCGAAGTTGACCACGGACCGGTTGAAGTGAAGACATCTTGGTTGTCAAATCAGAAAGTTGTTAGTGATGATGATATTGAATAGAAAGTTTCAATATATTTCAAGACTTGAAATTTTGAGAGATGGACGAACTTCCCAAAAAAATCACATCATCCGTGCACCAGAGCGGTAACATAATTTTTAATATTTTACAACTTGTACAGTTAAGTGTTTGGACCAAAAAGGTTACCGATCTTTTTGTTTTTCCGTTTTTTTCGTACAATTTTCATATCATCTAGTCTTAAAAGTTTGTGTATAATAAATCTACATGATAGAACTGTATTAGTTATTTATTTATAAAGCCAATAGGTCTATTTAGACATTAAAGTCAGTGTTCCCCATGCATTATCGCTAGGCGCGTCGATAGTTAAGCTTCGGAATACCACAACTTGAATTTTCCACTTTAATCCATGCATATAATATTGTAATTTGTCTAAATAATTTTCATTCATGGTTTTAGAATAACAATGTTGGGACATGGTGCAAGGAGAATTATAGGACGACGTCTATTGAGCAATGTTGTTAAACCATCCAATACCTTGAAATTTACAGAAGATTCAGATTTTGCATTTAGGAAAGATAGTATAAAATCATTATCATTTGTTGAACAAGATGAAAAATACTATCCAACTTTCAGATCTTGTTTGGATCACTTGACTAAAGGATTAAATAATGTTGAAAGATTAAGAATTCCAGAATTTAGGACACGATATCAAGACGTCAATATTGATAATTTATCAAGTTTTGAAAATAATGATATATTATATATTTTAAATGGTAAAATTAAAAGTATTAGACGTGCAGGTAAAGGTTCAATATTTATCGATTTAATTCAAGATTATACCAAAGTTCAAATAATTGTTCATCATAAAATAATGAATTTGTCAAAGGAAGAATTTATTACAATCCATTCAGATTTTAAACCTGGTGATCAAATTATATGTATTGGTAAAATGGGTATGACAAAAGTTGGAGAATTATCATTGAAATTGATTAAACCATTAAAATTGGCATCACCATCATTACATCCATTACCACAGAAATTCACCGATATAGGTAAGATCAATTCCAATAGAGTTGTTGATTATCTTGTAAATAAAGAGAGTATTGATATAATATTATTAAGAAGTTTTATAATTAGATCAATTAGAGAATTTTTAGAAGATAGGGGATTTATTTCGATTGAAACTCCGATTATATGTAATGGTAATACAGGAGCAAATGCAACACCATTTGAAACATCTAGTCAATATATTGAAATAGGTAATAAAACTACAAAACTTAATTTAAGAGTTGCACCTGAACTTTGGTTGAAAAAATTAATTATTTCAGGATTTGATAAAATTTATGAAATTGGTAAAGTTTTCAGAAATGAAGGTATTGATTCAACACATAATCCAGAATTTACAACATGTGAATTTTATCAAACATTTATTGGATTAGAAGAATTAATGAAAATTAGTGAAGATTTAATTATTTCCATATTAAAAGGTATTTTAAATAATGAGAAATTTGAAAAATTTCATAATATATCAAATGAATTATTAATATTGATTGAATCTAATGGTGGATTTAAAAGAATTGAATTTTTAACAGAATTAGAAAATCAAACTGGATTTAAACTTGATAGTAATAAATTAAACAGAGAATCATTAATAGAATATTGGAGATTAATTGGACTTGAAAATAGTGAATTATTATCAGAATCGGAATTAATTAATGGATTATCTGAACGTTATGTTGAACCATTATGTAAGGATAATATACCTACATTTATTTACAATATACCGGAGATTGTATCACCATTATCTAAATCTAATAAATTTGGATTAAGTAATAGATTTGAAATGTATATAGATGGTCGAGAATATATCAATGCATATGAGGAAGAAAACAATCCATTCAAACAAGAATATAAGTTTACGAAACAGATAGAGAATAGGGAAGCAGGAGATTTGGAGAGTATATTACCAGATCATAAATTTGTTGAATTTATGGAATGGGGGATGCCACCAACTGGTGGTTGGGGGTTAGGAATCGATCGTTTGGTGATGAAATTGAGTGGTAGCGGGAGAATTGAGCAAGTGTTACCCTTTGGGAAGTTAAACGATGTGATGAAACAGTGAGTTGGTTTGTTTTGGTTACAGATACGGTACATCTTGTATATAATGTATGTATGTATATATATATATGTATATATACTGATCTATTTCTTGTAGATAGTAAGTAGCAGTTATTAGTTATTAGATCTGATCCCTTTCGCAGGGGTGGTAAGAATTTTAACCTCGTGGGACAAATTTTATTTCAAGTTTCCTTAACATACATATATTGTATGGTTTTTTTGACTATTTTGGGGGGGGCTGAGGGCCGAGGGGGGGGTTTTGATTTTTTTTCCCATGAAATTAGCGAGTTGGTTGGTGGGCGTCCACTTAACCGGGAGTAAAGACGGGGGGGAGGGAGAAGGGGGGAAATAACATCGATTGGATCTGGTTTTGAAGATATTACAGGATAGATAGATAGATGGATAGCACCAGTGGGGGGGAGGAAGAGTATAATGATTCTGTTGTTATTACAGAATGCTTCCAAAGACAGTTCCTTATAAGAAGAAACCCTTGGAAACCCCCAAAGAGGCAATGGCCCAAAAGGGAAAGTTAATGTTCTCGATTTGCCGGAATTTCTGCAATTTCTGCAATTTCTGCAATTTGAGTGTTGAGAGGAGAGAATGAGAGAGTTAAAAGGAAAGTAATTGGAAAGAAAGTGGCGGTTTTGAAAGGTTATCACTTCTGTCTTCCTTTCTATCTCTTGGTTTCTTCCTCTAGTCGCCTGCGTTACTTCTAGCATTCCGTCTTGGTCTTGTCGTGGCTTCCCTCCTTGTTGCTGCTTCTTGCTCGCTTTTCCCCCAATCAATTAGCTCATCTGACTCTGTCTCTGGCTCTGGCTCTGTATCTGAGTAGACAAATCATTCATTTCCATTTATTTCACTAGCTTTCAATCACACATCCTTTGCATTCACATTCATTTCACTAGATTTTTTTTGTTTTCATTTTCATTTTCATTTTCATTTTGTTATTGATTTTATTTTATTTTATTATATTTTATTTTGTTTCATTCTAGTTTATTTTATTTTTTGTTATAGCTTTCCACCGTTATCCTAATCGATAGTTTTTTTTTAAAAAAAATTTCTGAATATCCAACTATCCAAAACTCCCCCTTCCCCCTTGCAAAATGCAGAATAAATATTCTGATGAAATGGTACGAATGGTTGAAAAGAAAAATCATCATTTAACTATAATGGAATATAGAAATGATATTCATAATCATTTGGTTCAATTAGATTTCGAACTTGAAGAAAATCCTTCAATTGACCCAATTCAAGATCAAGTTAAAATCTTAAGGTGCTCAATTTTAAACTCCCTATTAGATGTTTGTTATAGATTAAATTGGTCTTCCTCAACTTTTTCACTTGCTGTTCATTTATTTGATACTTATACAACTAACAATTCAATCGAAATCAAGAATTGTAGATTGATTGGGTTTTGTTGTTTATGGATCTCTTCTAAATATAATGAAAATAAACCAAAGGGTAATATTTTAAATGCATTAATTAAAAGAGCTGGATATGATGAAAGTTCCAAAAAGACTTTTCTAAATATTGAATTCAACATTTTAAAATCAATTAATTGGGATCTATCTTATCCAACTCCTGAATTGTTTTTAGATGTTTTTTTAAATACTGGTGAACCAAATAATTTGGAAAGAAGATTAGGTTCGATGTTTTTATGTGATTTATCATTGTTCAATTTAGAAATTGTTTCTAATTATTCTTCAAGTTCAATATCTGCTTCTTCAATTATGATTACAAATTTTGCAATGTTAAATTTAAGGCATAAACAAATTAGACAACATAGATTTGATCAACTGGAAAGTTTAATTTTAATTCAAGTGGTTAAAATGGAAAGTTCAATTAAACTGAAATATTTAGATAATAATGTTATTTCTCATTCTAATAATAATATGGTTATTCATAATTTGATTTATTTGGCTCAATGTTTTGTTAAACAAATTGAAGAAGAAAAGAAATTAAAAGATTTAGATTTAAAAATTCATAATCATTCAAATCTTTTCTATAATCCAAATGGTTATTCATTAAATAATGAAAATAATGGTAATTTTATAAGTTTCCCTATATCTCCAATGGCATCTCCAACAAATTTACCGAATAATTCATTTATTAGATCTGCAAATAATTCTCGAACGCAAATAATCGATTATGATGAAAATAATTTACCGCTTTCTTCATGTTCTTCAAAAGATTCAGATATTAATAATGTTAGACCTTCAAGATCTCAATCATTAAGAAATATCTTACCAACTCCAGGTACAACTCCAACTGCTTCATTTAATTGGATGACAAGTTCAAATGGTTCAATCGAATATTCTTCATCAGCTTCATCAACTTCGTCTTCTTCTTCTTCTTCTTCTTCGATCAATAATACAGGTTCAAGTAATGAAATTGGAACTTCACAGCAAAATATTAAATTAACCCCCCAAATTTTTACTCCTGTTCAATTGTTACCCCATCCATTATTATACTCTTTACCTCATACTCATTTGCATTCAATTTATTCTCAACGTTATGATTTCAGTAGATCTCATACACCAGAAACGATTATGATTAATAAAAATCATGGGAGAACTAAATATCAAAGAACTTTACCAGTTCTGACTCGTTCAAGAGCAAAAGAATTTGAAACTGATTTTTCTGATAATCATGATATCAAAAGAAGAAGATTGTAATTTATAATTCATTCAATTAAAAATAGCTATTACCCCATCATCTTTAGAAAAAAAAAATCATTAGAAAAACATAAATCACATTTTTACTATATACAAATCCAAAATATTATACTGAAAGATGCTACCCATATCACATTTATCAATTTCACTTCTCTGTTGTTTTTTATTTTATACAATTTCTTTATTATTACGTTTCTGCATATCGTTTTCTATTTATTTTATGTATTCACGTACTTACTTCATTATGTGAACTTATATTTGTGTAACTTTTGTATTAGCATATTTTATCATGTTCTAAGCATTTCCAACAAAAAATAAAATAAAATCAAATAAAATAGAAATTATAATTAGTTCGCTTATATTTCAATTTGTACTTTACAATCTCTATGAATGAATTTTCAAATTTAGGTATATGTAATATTCATATCAACTGGTACAATTTGATAATGAAAGGATTCCAGCAGATCAGAACCTTTGCGGTAGCGCCTTCAAAAGCAACAATACCGAAAAAATTATTTGGTAGACCATCAAATAATCTAACTAGTGGTATAGTTGGATTAGCCAATGTTGGTAAATCCACATTTTTCCAGGCAATAACGAAAAGTAAACTCGGAAATCCAGCAAATTATCCATTTGCAACAATAGAACCGGAAGAGGCAAGAGTTTTAGTCCCCAGTTTTGAATTGGATAAATTATCAAAATTATATGAATCAAATAAGAAAATTCCTGCTATATTGAAAATTTTCGATATAGCTGGTTTAGTTAGAGGTGCAAGTGATAATAAAGGTTTGGGAAATGCCTTCTTAAATGATATTAGATCTGTTGATGGTATATTTCAAATTGTTAGGGCTTTCCAAGATTCAGAAATTACACATATCGAGGGAAATGTCAATCCAGTTAGAGATTTAACAATTGTTCAAGATGAATTGATTTTAAAAGATATGGAATTTATTGAAAATTCAATTGAAAAATTAGAAGTTCAATTAAAACATAAAGGTAATAAATCAATGTATGAAATTGCATCTATGAATTCACAATTAGAGAGTTTAACAATTGCTTATGATTTATTAATGGAAGGTCAAAAAATTATAAATAAAAAAGATTGGAAAAATGATCATATTGATGCACTTAATATTCATAATTCATTAACTGCTAAACCCAGTGTTATTTTAGTTAATGTTAATGAAACAGATTATTTAAATCAATCAAATGTATTCTTAAATGATATCAAAAATTGGGTTGATGAATTTTCACCTGATTCTCCAATTATTCTATTTTCTGCAGATTATGAAACTAAATTGACAGAATTAAATGAGAATAATCAATCAATTGATTATTATGAGGATAACTCTGCATTGCCAAATATTATACAACAGATGCGTAAAGTATTAAATTTGATTAGTTTTTATACTTGTGGTGATATTGAAGCAAGGCAATGGACTATTAGAAAAAATTCTACTTGTCCAAATGCAGCAGGTATAATTCATACAGATTTTGAGAAAACTTTTATTAATGCAGAATTAATCAAATTTAATGATGTTAAAGATTTAAATCCTCCATTTGATGAAAAATCTTTAAAATCTAAGGGTAAAATTCAAAGAGTTGGTAAAAATTATATTGTTGAAGATGGTGATATTTTGCATTTTAAAGCAGCTGCAGCAAAGAAGAAATAGATTAATAATTATTTAACTTGTAAATATTTGTATATATATGTATAAAAGTTTATAGATTTGTGTTTTTTTTTTTCAAGCATCGTGCAATGAATTATAATGTTCGCCCAATCCAAAGACATGTTTATAATAAACCAATTTTAATTCAGGATTGGAACCCTCTTCATTCATTTTCAATGCAGCTCTACCAGACATCATGACAGAAATTGGAGAATCATAAACTTTTGAAAGTGCCAATATTTCTAAATCACCACCCCACATTGGAGTATTTATTAAATTATCAACATATTCATCAATGTTTTTTAAAGTCATTGATTCTTCATCAAACAAGAACGGTATAAAATCATTTGAATTTTGTAAAATATAATCACCTGCATTTTTACGTAATTCTGGCACTGTAGTTTCAATATTCTGACGTATTTTTAACTGATCAGAAATTGATGAAAATAGACAATGTCCATCAGGTATAATATCATATTGAACAACATTTTGTAAATTACATAAATCTTCTAAATTTTTTAATTCAATTCCACGTAAATCGGGTTGTTTACTCTGTTCCTCTCTTGCTTCTTCCTGTATTCGTTTTATTTCAGCCTCCCTTTTAGCTAATCTCTCCTTTTGTCTATTTCTTTTCTTCTTGGGTTCATTGGTTGGTTTTGATTCCGTTTTTATAGGTTCTGGTTCTTTCGTATCTAATCCTAATTGTGCTAATAGTTTTTCAGGCGTTAATTCATCATCACTTTCCTCAGCATCATCATTTTCCTTTTGTCCCTCTCCAGAGTCCTCTAATCGACCATTTTCTTTAAATTCTTTCAATTCTTGTTCATGTTTAAGTTTTAAACTATCCTCTAATTCCTTGATCTCTTTAAGAATTGCCTTACGTGTATTCTTATTAGCTTGCTTTTTCATACCTGTTGTACGACCAGTCAAATCCTTGATCTCCTTCTTATGTCTTGCCAGTATAGCATCCTGATTTTCCATTATTTATTGTTATATTGACTGTTTTAGTTAATAAACAAATCAAAATACGTTATATTGCCAAGGAAACATCTAAATTTGAAATTTCCATGGTTTCAATGAAAGAAAATTAAAAAAAAAAATTGAATATTCAAATATTAAAAAAATTTATCTCAAAAATTCTTATTAATTTAACTAGATCATTTAATCATAGTTTTTTCTTACAACTACAAAAGATTACCGAAATATGGGTTTCTTCTGGTCTTCTACTCCAGCTCCAACTAAAAAAACTACTTTACAGCATCAAGCAACTAAGGTAAGTATTATTTCACTATGTCTTTATCAGATTCACTCGATTTAGGAATTTCATTACTAACCTATTATGATTATTTATTTATTTTATTTTATTCTATTCTAGATACCAGCGGGATGTCCAATGCATGCATCCAACATAGATGCAAAGCCATCCGCATGTCCTGTTGTTGGTGGTCAAAATGATGAATTAAATCCCTTGACTAATATGCCATATGATATATCAATTCAAAGACAGCCAGGACAATCAATTGATTTACCAACTGAAAGATCATTATCAACTATTCCAAGGGGAACTGATTTAAACCATGGTGTTTGGGAATATCCATCACCTCAACAAATGTTCAACGCAATGTTAAGAAAGGGTAAAGGTGATGTTCCGGAGGATGCAGTCGAAAGTATGGTTGATATTCATAACTTTTTAAATGAAGGTGCTTGGGAAGAAATCGAAATTTGGGAAAAGCCATATACAGATGAGACACATATTAGTCCACGACTTTTGAAATTTACTGGTAGACCAGATACTATATCACCAAGGGCAAGATATTATAATTTAATGTCTAAACTTTTCCCTGATAAATATAGTGATGAATTACCATTCGATAGACATGATTGGACAGTTTTGAGAAGTGATGGTCAAGGTAATTGGAAAGAAATTAGATATGTTATTGATTACTATTCTGCCGGAGATGATCCATTTGGTTTGCCTGCCTTTGTTCTGGATGTTAGACCAGGTTTAGATAGTGTCGATAATGCAATTCAACGATGGAATCATTGGGCAGCGGAAATGAAACCTACTTGGGATAAAGCGATGGGTCGTTCAGGTGCTGAATCAAAGGATACCGATAAATAGATGTTCTGTTATTCATTGTTCATTGTTTTATTGTTCTTTTTCCCAGTTTGTTTTCTTATCATCTTTTGATCGGATTCTATCAAAAAAAAAAAAAAAATTCATCATTCTATTCACACATCTTCCTCTTCTATAAATATTATTAACGAATTTATTAACTTCTTGTATAAACCATTCTAATGAAATTATTTCAATTAATATCAAAACGAAAATACACTAAATTATTTACAAAATCTTTAAAACTAAGAATAAAATATCAATTCCAACAACATATATCATTAAAGTAATTTCCAATCTTAACATCAATTTTCCACCAAACTTTAACTAGTTCGATCACAAATGCACGATCAGATGAGCTATAAGGATCCAAACCAATTTCTAAAATATCATGAGCATCTAAGATCATCATTGTTGACGAAGAACTATCATTATTGTTATTTTCATTATCGAATCTATCCTTTAACTCAATCAATCCACTAAATAATTTAATTGTAATTTGCTGGAAATACCCAACTAATGTCACGATTTTTTCAATGTTATCGCTTGATGATGATAGATTATCAAAGTTTTCAAATTCAATGTTAAATTCTTCGTGAATTGAAGTAAATGTTTCTCCTGCACTTGCCCACCATGCCAATCCATTCCAAATTAATTCTTGAATCGATCTTGATTCACTGACTTTTAAAGCAATTGGGTTTTCATCAATTGTATTGTTCAGATTTGAATTGATTATTCTAAATCTTTCATAATCTTTGGGTGTTGCATATTCCAATTTATTTGTTATTGAATTATGAATTTCAGGTATATTATTAAAATCATTGTTACATGAATTCAGTGGTAATCGTATTGCATAATCATATAAATTCATCTTTTCAATAATGATTTGATCAGTAGTGGAAGCTAGATAGTTTGTATCTAATTTAACTAATTCATAAATATCATTAACACAAACATTAAAAATTGGTTTATTAAATAGTAGATCATTTATATCTCTTTTCGTAGATCTTTTCAATCCATTTTCTAATTCTTTTGGAATTGACGATATCAATGACATACAAAATATAAATTTGGACATATCACTAATACTAAAATTATCATGTTTAATTTCATCATTGCCATCAATACGAATATTTGTTGAAACATATGGGGAATATAGAATAATTGATTTTCTCAATAATGAAATTTTCCAAATTTTAAAAATAAGTGGACCAAAATCATTAAAAAATGAAATCAATGAATCAATCATATGTTCATTCTTAAAATCTTCATCAGAAAATGCACTTAAAAGTGAAGTTCTTGATTTAATTGGATTCAGTTTTGGTGTAGATAATTTATTAGAGTCAGATGATAACTCGGAAGTACTTGGTGGTGTAAATTGTTCTTTGAAACTGTTAGCATTGAAAAACGTATTGAATTTTTTAAAATATTCATTTTCTTGTTTATCTGTTGACAAATTCATAAAATTGCTTAATAGTTGGAATAAGTCATGTTTATAACTCCACACTGAAGAATAAACTTTAGGTTTCCAACTGTTATATTCTTCTAAAGTTTCTAAATGTATTGGATCAATTAAAACACCCAATGAAAATAATTTAACTTTACTTCTATCGATATTACCATTACTGGTAATTTGTTGTAAATGATTATTTTGTTTGAAAATTGAAATACCATACAATAACGAATCGAAATCTCCCTTTCGTTTAACAAAGCAAATTGTGTCTGTACTAACGGCGTGTAAACCTGATGGCATTGATTTAAATTCAAGATCTTTACCAGAATATAAATTATCATCTAATGAGTTAAACCATTTTAATTCGTATCCGGAATGAACGTCAAATTGGGTTAAAAACATAGCACATATTGGGGGTAATTTCTGCATTTTTAATCCTATCCTTAAACTAGATTTTTGTAAGTATATCTAAAGAAAATGTACAAGAGAGAATATATACTGTTATGCAAGATTTATAATTTATAATTTAACTCAAATTTCTAAGTTTCTAAATTTCTAAATTTCGCTCTGTGATGGATTTGGCTTTACTGATTAAGGATTAAGTGACGTCTTTCTCGGGGAACTCAGTTTATTTTTTGTCACTTGTTTTACCCCATTTTCTTACATTTTCTTGCTTTTATCAAGGATACATTTAATCTTCAACGTTGCTACTTGGAGATAAACCTCCGACCGTATTATAAAAGATATTAATATCTTTTAAAAATGATTGTGAACAATGCTTTTAGTTTTATTTATGAAAATGATGAAGATTCCATTCATATCAATAAGGGTGTGAAGAGAGAGTTTTATTCTAATTTTGGCTTCACATTATCAACAAATAATATAACTTCTGAACCTTCTAATCATGATGTAAGAGAGATTATTCCTGATCCTAAAAAAAGGAAGGTTTCTAGTAGTTTTTCTGAAAATGGGGGTATGGTCAATAGCAATTTGAAATTTTTCAATTCTAACCCAAGGCCTGATATTGTAATCAAACAACTTTGTCATCCTAAATCTAATATGAAAGAAATATTTGAGTTGTTTTTAGGATTAGAATGTATTGCACCTAACTCTAAAACTAAATATTCATTAACTCATTTCAATATCGATATTAACAAGAATCAGATCCCCATTCTTTTATTCTTCTTTGATTGTTCAAATTTGTCATATCTGAAATTTTTTGAATCATTTTCTGAATATAATTTAAAAGTTATTGGAATAACTCCAGATTTCAAATACTATAACACACAATCGTATCCAATTGTACTTGATGAACATGGTAAAATTGCAAAGTTCTTATCAATACGAAATCCTGTCGGGGGTGGAGTTTATCCACTCCAATCATTATTTTTATTTGACAGATTTCAAAATGAAGTTATAAGGATAAAATTGGGATATGATTATAATGTATTTTATGACTCTTCATTGGAGAACAATTTACAAAAAGTTTTAGTTGATGCTGTAAATTATACATTAAATATATAAAACGATTCTTTGGTAACATAATATTTAATTATTTACTATTTTTTTAATATACACAAAACATTTCACTATACAATACAAAATTTTATAAATCTACCAAACTTTGTCTCTCTTTATCCAACTTTTTAAATTCTTCGGCACTTGTCTTAATTTTAACCGTAATATCATCAATTGCCTTTGAAATTCTATCTAATTCATCTCGTTCTCTTTCCTTTAGTTCGTCACTCAACAAAGTTCCAGGTTGTTTGGTTAATAATTCAAACATTTTCTCAGTTGGTTCATTGAAAACAATTTCATCATACCTTAGACTTTCAACTTTACCATCCATACTAATAGTTCCATTATAAGGATGTAATTTTAAATGATGAATTAAAGTAATATTTTTTTCACCACCTTCAGCATGAAAGAAAATTTTAATTATAATTTCAAATTCTCCCCATCCAGTTTCAGTAACTTCAAATGGTGGTTTTTCCACAGTTCTTGAAGAATTGGGATATGTATCATGTAATTTAAATACAACTTTTTTAATATATGTTGATAAATCATTTCCTGTTGGATCTCTTACGAAAACTGTCCAAATATGAGTGTGATCTTTTGGTGCATTTGGTGGTAATGGATGAACGGGTGAACATTTTGTTGCTAAGTTCCCATATTCTATAGGTTTTGAGATTGATACTTGTTTGATTCTTTTAGACGTTGCAGATGGTGCCATAACGATTTTAGATGATGAAAGAGAAAAAATTATGTTATATTAGAGAAGGAGAGAAACCTTCAAATTTGACAAATTCATGATGAAATTCAAAGCGAGCATTTTTCTTCTGTAAGGGAAGAGTAAATAAATAGATAATAATATTAATACTGTGTTGTTTTGTATATATAAAATTAAATAACATTAACGTAGATATAGATCTGAATATATATGTATAATATATATATATATATATACAATATGAAGTTTATCAATTGAACTATCAGCATCAATTGATGATTAATTGATTCGATCAATTATTGAAAACTTAGTCAGAAAAACTAGTTTTTAGACTTTTAACTAATCCACCTTCCTTAGCAGCCAATTCATAATAACTATAAATAGTTGTTGCAGCCATCAAGATTGAGGTACCAGAACCTAAACAACCAGACATATCACTAATAACGGATAATGCACCAATTGTTGCACCACCAAAAGCTGCAGCAGTAGGAATAACCTTCTTTAATTCCTTATAAACTGAAGTTTCTCTATGACCTGCAATAACCAAACCTTGATCCTTAAATTGTTTTGCAACATCTCTTGGAGAAGTACCGGAAACTTCTATCCAAGTTTTAGAGAAGAATGCACAAGAACCTAAAACAAATGCAACATAAATCACAGTTTTAATTGGATCTAATAAAGCTTCTTGTAAAGTCAAAGGTGGTTGCATATAATATGATAATCCAGAGATTGCAAACAATTGTTGACCTCCACCTGGTCTTGGTTCCCAAGAGCCAAATAATTTAACAATTAAATTATTTGGGAATCTTGAATATAACATTTGAGAAATGATGAAAATATTTGAACTTAAAGCACTTTGTAACATAATTGGCATATTTGAAGTATAAAATAATCTAATTGGATAAACGTTAAAAGGACCTCTCTGTCTTGTAGATTTAATTGGTAAATCAACTCTTAAACATTGTAAATAAACAACTGTACCAAAGACGATTATAGTTGCAACTACTTGTGACATATTTGGTGCATTATCTCTATAAAATGAATCCACTAAAGCAGCTCTTTTACTCTTTTTAGTAAATAATAAATGAATGAAAGCTAAAATTGCACCTTCAAATTCTGAACCTCTACCTCTATTAACTAAAGTTGGAGCAAAACATTTCCAAACAATTGATTCACAAATTTTAGTTGACATGAACAATGAAGTACCAGAACCTAAACCATAACCTTTTTGTAATAATTCATCCAGAAGTATAACCATTAAAGCAGCGAAAACTAATTGTAAAATTAACAATAGACAAACACCATAACCTAAATCTGATGGTTTACCATACATACCAGTTAAAACATAGACAGTTGCTTGACCGAATGATAATAAAATGGCCACTAGTTTTTGAGAAACTTGTAATAATTCTCTATCTTCTTTACTTTCACTATTAAAGGATAAAAGTTGTGTACCTTGTAATAATTGGAAAATCATACCTGAGGTAATAATTGGAGAAACACCCAATTCCATCAAAGTACCTCTGTTGGAAGCTAACATCATTCTTAACCAAAATAATGGATCACTGGATTCACTTGATGTGATACCATAAAGTGGAATTTCACTCATAACAAGGAAAATTAATAAGGTGACACCCGTCCACATTAATTTTTGATTGAAAGGGACTTTTCTTTCAGGTGCCAATACCTCAGGTAGGTAAGGTTGGAAAGGTTTGACTAGATCTAAAACACGAAAGTCACTCATGGTTATATGGATGTATTAAATTATACAATTGAACAAGAAGATCCAAGATAACAATGATGTTTTAAGGTGACTAAAATGGTGAATTATGAATTAATATTGTTAAGAAGTCAATGAAGAAAAAAAAAAAAATGGTCGATTGCCAAACGCGCGAGACGTGTCCTTTTCTTGTTTATTAGTGGGGAGAAGACATTTTTAAGAGTTTTTTTATTTTTTGGATTTGGACTGGGGAAAGAGATGTTCACGTCGTGTGTTCGAAACTAAGGGAGACAATATTATATATATATTCACTTTTCTTTCTTTTACACATGTATTACATTAAACAAACTATAAATCAATTATTTTTTGATAAATGTTAAGAAGTTTTCAACTTCATCCTTTGATCCTAACCAAATACCACTTCTTTCATGAATCTTCTTTGGAGTAAGGTCTAAGATTCTTTCACCTTTATCATTAACGGCTAAACCACCTGCTTGTTCTAATAATAATGCCATTGGGAAACATTCATATAAAACTCTTAATTTACCAGTTTTGGATTTAGAATCTGCTGGATATCCGAAAATACCTCCATATAATAAAGTTCTATGAACATCTGCAACCATTGAACCAATATATCTTGCACTATAAGGTTTATTGTTATTCAATTTATGAGGTTGTTTTAATGATGAAATATAATCTTTAATATCATCATTCCAATAACATGAATTACCTTCATTAACAGAATAAATTCTTTTATCACTTTTTATTTTTAAATTAGGTTTAGTTAAAATAAATTCACCTAAATGAGTATCTAATGTAAATCCATTAACACCAAATCCAGTTGTTAACATTAAATGTGCAGATGCACCATACATTGTATAACCTGCTGCAACCATTTCAGTACCTGATCTTAAAACATCCTTTATTGAACCAGTTGAACCAGGTAATAATTTATAAACTCCAAAAATTGTACCAACAGATACACCAGCATCTAAATTTGAAGAACCATCAATTGGATCACAACAAACGGCATAATTACCAGAATTTCCTTCAAAAATAATCAAATCTTCTTGTTCTTCAGAAACTAAAACTTTGACATTACCTGAACCTTTCATAGCATTAATGAAAATTTCATCACCAATAACATCCAATTTTTTTTGATCATCACCAGTTGAATTGGTTTGACCATAGAGACCAATAAGATTAACCAATTCTGCCCTTCTAATGGTATGAGCAATGAATTTAAATGCATATTGTAATGCATTTAATAAAAGAGTTAATTCACCTGTTGCTTCCGGAGCAAGTCTCTGTTGTTCTTCAATGATGAATCTAGTTAAAGTGACTAAATCTGTCTTAATTGAGCTATTTGATTCTGACATTGTTATAATGGATGATAAATAAAAGTAAATAGATGAGAAGATGGAAACCAGAAGAGAAAAGGAAAGGAAAGAAAAAAAAAAACAGCAGATTCTGTTGAATTTAAAAGGAATTGGTTAATAATATAATTTATATCTTATTAATGAAACAATTTTCAAGTATATTTTAATGATAAAATGATTCAATTTAAGCACCGGGGAAAGAATAGAATGTAATAATAACAATATAATAAGGCCTTTAATATTTTAAGAAAACGTCACAAAAATTTAACAAAACGTGATCATTTTTCCCTTTAGATCGCTCCGGGATTTGTACACTCCGGGAAATTAGAAATCAGAAACGAGCCATCTATACGAGCCGGCATTCCCCGTTACTATAAAAAGGTTTCTATAAATTATTGATCCTTATATAAATCAATAGTTTCCAAAGCATTTTCATTTCAAATCCATCAATAAATACTGCTCCCTCAATTATAGTCTTCTCATTTGGAACCAATGAATCCTTTGGATTAGCATCAAAGGTGAAAAATCCATTCCCTGATTTCTCAAAATTTTCAATTATTTCTTCATCAGTTTTAAGCATATAGATAATTTTATTATTTGCAACTTTAAATGATCTCTTTGGTTTTAAATTTTCCAAGTTTGGATAATTCCAAAATTGAAAAAATTGACCTTTTGAAACTTCAAATGATTTAACAGGTAATTCTCTTAATTTAATTGTATCTCTATATTTTAATAACATCAAATATTTTTCCTCTAATGATAATTCTTCATCATTTAAATTAATACTTTGATTTAAACTAACAGATTTGAAATAATTTTCAAATGACAAAAATCTATTTCCCATATAAGAATAAATTCTTATTAATGTAATAGCAACAATTTTTAAATCTTTTGATTTAATCGATTTATAAATTTCCATTAATTTTGGTGGAAAAATTATATTAAATGCAAACCAACCTGTTCCGAAAAATCCATTTGATGCAAATGCTTTAGTTGATGGTATTATTTCTTCAAGTGATATTCCAACAGTTAAATAGAATAATAATATTATAATTTTCAATTCATTGTCAAATGATTTATATCTATAGTTGGGATTCAAATTACATAAATCATATGGTATAATCGATTGGAATGAATTCAATAATCTTAATATAAATTCATTATTATAACATAATAGTGTATTTGGATTATAATTTTCTTTAAATAATTTACAATATTTATCAAGGAAATATTTTAAATTTTCATAATTAACATCATTTAAAAATTTATTATTCAATTTATCTAAAATTTTTTTTAAATCATATAATAATTCAACATTATGTTTCATTCGAAGCATTAATTTAAAATCTAATGTTAAAATTGATGATAAAATATTTAGACCTTGCAAAATCAAATCTTCTCTTGATTTTTCCATTACAAGAGAATATAAACCAGTTGAAAATATACCTAATAATTTGACTGATTTTTCACCCTCTTTTAAACTAATATCATATTTTAAACCATTTTTAAAATGGAAAACTAATGAATAGTTTAAAATTAAAAAGCATCCTAATAATATATTGATTCTAGCAGCTAAAAATTCATTATAATTTGGTAAATATTCATTTCTTAATATTATGGTAATTTCATCAATTGATTTTATTGAATCAGTTTGACATTTTGATGAAATTGAAATTTTTGTAGTGTATTTAACCAATGGTAAAATATGTTGCTTCAAAATTATATTTTTATAGAAATTAATTGATAATAAAATAAATGATTTTCTTAATAATTTACTAAAAATTTGACAAATTACTAGAGAATGAAGAAATTTTATAAAATATTGAAGTTGAATATTTAGTTGTGAACCAAATTTCTCCAATATTGCCTTAAAATCTTGATTTTCAATTGAATGTATTAACAATTTATGAAGATTAAAATATTTAGTTAAATAATCTATTTCATTAGAATTTCGAATTTTGAAAGTTTTATTAACTATTTTTGAATTTGAATGTAATGGAAGGTTTAATAATGTTAGATTTAAATCAACATCAGAAAGATCTAAATTGACTCCATAATTCGGCAAGTTATCGTTACTAGTATTGGAATCATTTACCTTTAAATATTTAGTTGATCTTGAACAATCTATTGAACATGGTAATATTATACCTTCAATTTCATGTGCTTGATACATTGAATTTTCTTGTTGAATATTTAAACATGAATTTGAATTTCTTAAATTAATCTGCCTTGTTGTCTGATATGGTGAAAAATCATGTGAATCATAGGAAGTATGAGAACTAGGTGAATTAAACTTTGAATTGTTATTGAAATTTGAGGTATAATATGATTGATGTGAGATAAGTAGGTTATCATCGTCATGGTCATCATCGTCATCATCATCATCATCATCATCATCGTCATCATGGTCATCATCGTCATCATCATCATTAAGTGTTGAATAATCAAATTCATCTTGTAATTCATTATCATATTGATTTTTAGCTTCCTTTTTATTCTTATTAGAATTACTAAGTAAATGAGATACTGAAATTTGATGGATCTGGAAGGGTGTCATTGTAAGATAAGAACATTCAATACCTTTCCGCTTACAAAATGAACAAATTGGTAACCCTTCATTACATTTAAGTTTACGTTGTTTGCAATTTAAACAACCATTTTTCGAATTTTTATGCCTCCTTCTAATTTTTTTAAATATTAATTTTTGTTTCTCTATTGTTTTATCATCAAGTTCGTCACCTGAAGAATTTGAAGAATTTGAAGAATTGTCGTAACTTCCATCCATATCCCCAAATGTATTGGATACACATGTATTTGTTGTAGTTTTATCATTCGTGTTTAAATTTTCATCCATATCTGTGTACTCCGGTCGTAGCATAGGGGGGGGGGTATTATATTACAAAATACAAGAAAACTACAAATAACAAACAGAGATTAAGTGAAGGTCCCCTATAAAGATTAAGGATTTTCGTGAGAACCCAGGGAGTCGGAGTTAAGCGAGAAAAGGATCGGTGAGTCCGGCAGGCGATAACGTCGGGGAAGGAGTAATGAGATGACTTAGGTTAATGAAGGGTCCATTGACTCCCAGCCTTCGTCATCATCTTATAACCATGTTAGAGAATGGTTGTTTATATAGTGATTAGAACGTAGTATTTTATAGATATAGTTGTATAATAATATCGTGAATCTACTGCTGCTTGTAAAACTATTTTTTATTTTTCAGTTTTCAAAAATCAGTACATTTATTTAAGTCTAATGGACAATTTAGTATCATATAAACATTTCATTATCTATTCAATTACATAAAATCAACAAGAGAGGCAGTTGAGGTATTCTGGACTTCCTTTATTAAAGGTTTTTTAGCTCCAAGATAAGATTCAAATAAAAGATGAGTAACCAAAGGTTCATTCATAGTTCCAATACAAACGGGAGATTTGCTACCAGCTGTATGAATGGTAATTTTAATATGTTGATTATTATCGATTTCCATATAAACAACTGAATTTTTCTTTGCATTCATACGTACACTATTAAAGGAAGTACGTAAAGCATCAAGACCTGCAGTTATTTTATCACCTGTCAATTCATCTTTCATTAAGACTGAATAATCAGGATTATTTCTAATTGTTCTAATAAATCCATCACGTAAATGAGATAAATCAGTATTTCTAATTGCACTAATACGTGCAGTAAATTTAACATTACTTAAAAGTAAATTTTTAATTAAAATATTGGAAATTTTAGGATCTGATAATGCATCTGATAAATGTTCCTTATGAGATTCAATATCCTTACATTCAACATTTTCATAAAATGATTCAATGAATTTAGAATTAAAAATTGTTTTAACTAATGGTATATCTTCATTAGCAATATACAAACCTAAAGCATAAACTTTCATTTTAACAAATGTTACCTCTCTAATACCATAACCAATTAATTCAAAATCTGTTGATAATGGAGAGCCAATATGTTTAGGTAATGGATCAACGCCAGAATAAACACTTAGTGTATCGTTTGAATCATCAGAATGTAAGGTTGTAAATGCGGTGAATGAAGTTATACCAAGACCTAGAGTGATGAATAATGGTGCATAATTAATTTTCTTCTTTGTGTATGAAGAGGAAGAGAAAGGCTTAAATGTCGATCTAATAGGTCCAATTGATCTGCTCAATGGTCTTAATGATCTTGTAATTGGATACATGGTTGGATGATATTAAAAATGAAATATATTCAAGATAATATATGCATATATATCTAGTATAATAATGTGAGATCATACGGTTTTTGAAAAGTTATACCTATATATACAATATTCATGCGGGAAAAGAATTATATTTCTCATGGGAAGTTTAAAAATTTTCCCACTAAATTTTAAATTTTCCCACTAAATTTTAAATTTTCCCACGTTAATTTTGGATCTACAAGACTTTTCATGAAAATCCTCTCGCGTTTTACTTCCTAAAACAGCAATTTTTTCACATGATAGAGGACCAAAATAGGATTATATAAAGTCAAGAGGAAATCCATGTAGATTATATAGATAGATAGAGAGAGAGATAATTTTGGAATTCCAATACGCAAATCAACAACATGTCCAAATTCACAACCACAGATACCATCAAATTATTTGGTGGTGAATTAGTCAAATTAAAACATGATTCAACATCTACAAAGACATCAATGGATGTTAATATTTACCTTCCACCTCAATATAAGACAAGTAAATCTAATGAATTACCAGTTTTATTATACCTTGCAGGTTTAACCTGTTCACCAGCTAATGGTAGTGAAAAATCCTTTTTCACATCATATGCATCAAAATATGGATTTGCTGTTATTTTCCCTGATACATCACCAAGAGGTGCAAATATTGAAGGTGAAGATGAATCATGGGATTTTGGATCAGGTGCCGGATTTTATGTTGATTCATTAGTTAAGCCATGGAATGAAAATTATAATATGTATTCATATATTATGAAAGAATTATTACCATTAGTTAATGAAGAATATGAATCATTAAATGTTTTAGGTAATATTTCAATTACTGGACATTCAATGGGTGGATATGGTGCAATTATGTTTTATTTAAGAAATCCTGGATTTTTTAAATCATGTTCAGCATTTGCACCTATTTCAAATCCTAGTATTGTACCATGGGGTATCAAATGTTTTGGAAATTATTTAGGTGAAAATAAGGAAGAATGGTATAAATATGATCCATGTCATTTAATTAAGAATTTCCCAAAACAAGAAAATAATGCTGATATTTTAGTTCATGTTGGTACAAAGGATGTTTTCAATTATAGAGATCATCAATTAAGATGTGAAAACTTAGTTGAAGCTGCAAAGGGTACAGTTTTAGAAGGTAAGATTGATTTAAATGTTGTTGAAGATTATGATCATAGTTATTTCTTTATTTCATCATTTGCTGAAGAACATTCTAAATTTCATTTTAAATATTTAAGTAAATGACTATTAAGTAAACTTTAAATTATATATAATATATATATTATATAAGAGAATTACATACATCCTCCCCTTTTAAATAGGAATGAAAGAAATGTAATAAGTAAAACGATAAATAGGGTAAACCAGAGTGTAATTTTTTTAAATAAATGATTTCTTTTAGTTTTTGCATTTTCATTAACGAGATCAAGATCTAAGGATTCATATGGTGGTAATGATGAATCATTAATATTATTATCAATTTGAATAGCTTCGATATATTTTGGTAAAGTTAAATTCTTATCAGATGATGTAGAATCGTTATCATTGTTTGGGATTTTTTCATATACTTTAACAACTGAGTAATCTTTGGGGGTATATTGATCTGTATTTTCAGGATTAATGGATGGATCGTATTGGACCTGATGATTAGATATGTATTGTGGCATGGTTGGTTAGATGGATGGATGGATGATATTAAAGAAGAAAACAATAAGGTCATTTGTTATGTAGATAATGATTAATCGGGATTAGAAAGTGGAATGAGAAAATGAGAAAATGAGAAAATGAGAAACAGGCAGTGGAAAACTGAAAATCTTAAAATTTGTAATAAATTGTTTGTATCATTACTTATTACCTATTTTCTATTTTAATTGTAGATCGTTTCCATCGTAGAGAGTCATGAGTGATTATAAGAGACGTAGTTCTACCCTGAACAACTCAAATGATAGTAACGAACCACCATATCATCCGGTGAACGAATTCAATGGGATGAATATCCAGAACATTCTGAGTGACAATTTCAAGAAAAATGCAGAACGTGCAAATACATACAGGGAAGATGTGTTAAACGGTGTGGACAACGATGGTGGATTTACTGTTGTTAATAATGGTAATGGATCTGTAATGGGTAATGGTGGTGGTTTTAATGGTAGTAATAACAATAACAACACCAATTACAACAACAATAACAGTCGTGGTCGTGGCAAAGATCTTCTTGTGGAACTGAGCAAAAGTTTGGGGGCTGTGCGGGCGGGCGGTGTTCGGGCAGTGGAAAAACAAAAAAGTCGCGCCGGCAGTTGAAAATTATATTTTTATATTTTTATATATTTTATAATATATAATAATTTAAGCATTAAGAATTAAGAATTAAGATACTTGTACAATTGACCATGTTAGAAGCTTTTTATAAAAGAGAAATATATAATGGCATGTATCAATCTTTTTCACATTCTTGTTTACGTAAAAAATCTCTAATTGTCGTCTCATTTAACATCTCGGAAAGCCTCCAATTTATACATAAAACGACTTTGAGAAAGTCCCTTGTCCCTTTAATTGTCCTTAATTGTCCTTCAGCCATCGACACGCGAAACTTTTATGTCTCATGACGCGTCGATAGTCGCAACATCAAATTTTTAAATTTTTTTCTTTTTTCTTATTTTTATTTTCTGACATGTTTGTTATAATAAGCATTTTAAGGTAAACACATTCGTACATTATATTCTACACTGTTTTTACTCTTCTATAAATCATCTCTCACTCTTGGTGATCAGTACCCTATCTACATACTGATCTATCCTTCCATATCTACACTCATTTCTTACTCTATCGCCCCTCCCCTTCCCCCCTCCTTCTCACTCTCTGTCTCCATATCTTTCTTCTCATCCTCTCACTTCCGCTTCTCCACCCGTCCATCACACGTTTCCAATAATAGATTTTACATATATTTAGTAATCTTCCAAATATTTTACCTTCCCTTCATCCATTCCTTCCATCATGTCTCTCATCCAAGATACCCATTCAAACCATAAGATGGATGATGATATAAATAGTCTAAAATTGAATCTACCTCCTCAATTTTTACAAGATCCAATTAATATCTCCTTACAACCTCCTTCTACATCTGAAAGGGGTCATAGGCATAGAAGATCAGCTGCAATGTCTGGAGATTTCGATCTAAATCAATTCTTACAACCTCCTCAATCCTCATCATCCGGTTATTCGATCTCTCCAAATCTATCGAAATCTTTACCTTCATCTCCAATAAAACAAATAAATAATGTTAAATCAATATCTGATATATTGGATTGTTCATCCTTTCAAAATTCAATATCAACTCCAACTCCAACTCCAAATTCAAATTTATCATCTTCAACTCCTTTAAGATTATATTTAACTGATGAAACTAAATTTTCAAATTCAAATATACCTGATGCTTTAATCAACCTGGATGATATTAATAATATTTCAACTCCAAATTTAAATGCATCTCCATCTTTCTCTAATAGTATCTCATTTAAACATCATTCTTCATCTTTTATATCATCTCCTAAAAAATCAGATATCGTAATAACTGAAGAAATATCCGAGGAAAACTCAATTAATTTTGATTTACAAACTGCTTCACCTAATAATAATTTATCCGATATTGATGATGATGATGATGATGATGGTAATAACAATAAGAATAAGAATAAGAATAATAACAACAACAACGCCTCTACTAATAATAATAGTTATGAAAATCTAACTTCATCTTCTTCCCCTAATTATGAATTTAACGCCATGTTAATGTCCAAAAATTTAAACAATTCCTTATCTTCATTAACTAATAAAAATTCAACAAATTCTTCCACTCATTCCGTAAATTCAATTCCAAATATTAATAATAACCCATTCACTAATTTGAATACTCCTTCAATTTCAAGTTTAAAAGGTAAAGTTAGATATCAATCTTATTATTATAATACTAATTTATCTGTCGCACCTTCAACTCCAAAGAGTAATCAAAGTCATCACATCCATAGATTATCACATTCAATGTCATTATCTCCAATTAAACCTTCAATAAAATCATCTCCTTTCCAATATCAATCTTTACAATATGATTTACCTGAAGATTTCCATAATCAAAAAAATGAAACTGATTCTACTGATAGCTTCTTAATATCAAATACAAATATCAACGACTATAATAATAATAATAATAATAATAATAATAATAATAATAATAAAACTTCCTCAATTAAATTAATATCGGATTCAAATTCAACTTTATCAAATAATTCAAGTATAAAAAATACAAAATTACAACCTCCTCCAAACAACCTTCATAATACCTCAAATTCTACACCAAACTCAAAATCAAAGCATGAACGATCATCATCACTGTTTTCAATATTATCTAAGAAGATGTCTCATCATAAAAGGAAATCTTCACTATTGAGTTCATATTCTAAAAAATCAATTTCATTATCAAATGATGATTTAATAAGTTCCAATACAAGCAATCAGAATAACGATTCTACTTTAAATGAAGATTTTACTTTAACTCATGATAATTATTTAGGTGAACCTGGTCCAATGGTTGAAATTAATTCAAATGATTTGAATAACAACATTGATCAAAGTACAAATCCTCCAAGTCCAAATAATGATCATACATTGAAAGAAAATTCACCTACCTTGACCAATAGGCATAATCATAAAAGGGGATTGTTTGGTTGGATAGTTAAGTCTAAAAAAAATCATAATTTAAATGAAAAACAATCAAATCTTAAATCCCATCATATAAATTCATAACCATTATTATCATTATCATTGTTCATGTATTTTTAGTATAATGTCCCAAGCATATTTACATCTGTATCAATAATCTCACAATGTTAATACAATTATTTTAACCAATAATAACTCCTGATGATAATATATGTTTTTTATTTCTACTGATGTCACTCATTCTTTTATTTTAATTTAATTTAACTTAGTTTAGTTCAATTTTTTCGTTTTTCTCCTTCTCTATTTGCATTATTTAATTTCATTTCCTTTGTATACGTTATTTTATAAATATTTTGAAAAAAAAAATTAAAATAAAAATTCACAAACATTATATATAAAAAAATAAATCAAATACAATATATCAAACCTACTATTTGATTATCATCAAATTACCAGAATTTTTAACCTTTTCAGAAACTTTAAAATCATTGTTTATAATCCAATTCCCATTATCAACTTTCAAAAGTAAATGTTGGTTTCTTTTATTACTCAAAATTTCCAAATTTTTAGAAACTAATCCAACATCTAAATTCAATAATTCACTTATTCTCTCACAATTTAATTCATCAAATTCATCAAATAATTGTAATATTAAACCTTGATACATATTTACAATTAATATAATGAATTCATCATTATTTCCATTTTCAGATATATAAAATTTAATCTCATATTTTGATAATAAGTAATTCAATCTTAATTTAACTTTCGTTGAATTAACTATAATTCTATCATTAAGTAATGATTTTTTAATCCATTTTTTGTATTCTTTAATTATGTTTATTTCATTTGGTGAAATTGCTAAGTTTTCATCATTTCCAATTTCTAAATTATTATTAAAATTATATTTATCATTTAATCCAATTATTTGATAATCTCCCGTATTATTTAATAATCTATTATAGTCTTGAAATTTCTTATATGAATAAATTAAATCTCTAACAGTTCTGAAAATTTCATTTTCAAATTCATTTTTGAAATATGTTCTATTCAATTTATCAAATTGTAATCCAAAATCTTCCTCACAATCACTGATATTTATATATAAAACTTCATTTATATTATTATTTTCAAATAAGGTATTCAATAATCTTTGAACTAATAATACTATATAACGTTTTTTCAATTTCGATTTCTGATTTAGACTTAACTCCGAATATACTACTTTAAATGATTTGATCAATTCATTAATTGAATTCTCCAATTTAATCCTATCCTTACTCTTTGGAATATTTTTCAGTTTATAATCTAAATAATATGAATAATGACCTAAAAAATCCCTTTTAAATTTTAAATTCCATTTTGAAATAAGTAATCTATTAAATATATCATATAATTTATCATTATCTTTAAAATTCAAATCTTCAAGATTAATTAATTTTATAATAGTTCCCATTAAATTATCAAAATATTTAACCATATCCTTTAATTTATCCTCATTTGGAATTTCAATTGATTCAAAAATTGATAATATAAATTTATTAATGGAATCAATCCAAATTTGTGAATCCCATAATTCCAACAATTTTAAACCAACCTGTAAATTATTTTCAGATTCTAATTTATCATTTTGGAAACATAATTTATATGATGAAGAAATAGAATTAATCAAATACAAATGATTAGATTGGAAATTTAGCTTGATATTATCATAAAACGTTGGAGTATAAGAATTATCTATACCATTTATTAACTGTTCAAATTTCAATAATTTTTTAAATATCTTTTCAAGTTTGGGAAATATTATAAATTCATTATCTTGAATATATAATTCCAATTGTAAATTCTTACATGATTGAACAATTGCTTTATTAATCATGTTTAATAATGATAAATCGTCAATTGAATTGTTTATATATATTCCAAGTTGGAAAACATTCAGAATTTTGTAATTCGTAAATTCATTATCATCATCGTTATATATAACATTTCTAAAATCAGTTATCAATTGTTTAACTGTTTGGTTTGATATTTTCATTTTTGAAGATTCAATATGATATAATCTTTCACTATGATCATGCAAATAGTTTAAAAATAAATAATTCAAGAAAATATGAATTTCTGAAATTGGATATCCAATCGATGATAGTTGTTTAATTTTTTCAAATTGTGAAAGTGTTTGTTTAAGTTTTGGTAAATTTGATGTTTCTATAGTCATATTTAAACCATTGAATAATGGATATAAGATTATCGAAAATTCTTTAAACTCGTTACATAATTGATCATAATAATTAACAATCGGATAATATTCATTACTATTTTCAAATTGAAAATTTTCATAAATAAAATCACATCTAGTAACCATATATATATCCAATGCATTATAGAAGTTTTCGGATAATATTGATTTCTTACTGGACAACTTCAGTAATGATTTGATCACATTACATGATTTAATAAATGATCTATCTGAAATATTAGGATTTAGTATAACATCGTATAAATAGCCATATAATTCCTTTAAATCAAGTTCTAAATCATGTGACATCAATTGAGTATCCTCATCAGTGTATCTTATTCTTGAATCATTTTCAATTCTAGTTATTCCATTAAGAAAACTCATGGTTATCTACTAATAAAGATAGAAGAAGATAAGATCAATTCTTAATTCACATTATATGCATGATTTTATGATGATTAGTTGAAAATTAGGTACGACACTTTGCTTTTTCTAAGATATTCTTCTGTTTGATTTTTTTTTTCAACAATTATCTTTTCAAACCAAATCATTATTAAATAAACTATGAGGTACCTTGATTTTTATACTACTACGGGAGCTCTAAAAGATCCCGATTATCCAATTGTTGAAGTATTAATTGACGATGAGAATACCGTTACCTTTGAAGAAATTTATCCTAAAATTGAAACTACTGAAGTTAGTGAAAGTCTAATAGAAAATGGAACTATACCTGATACTCAAAACTCAGAAACTACATATGATGATAGTACCATATTAAACATCTTAAAGAAGTCATTAGATTTGGTTCATCTTCACAGAAAATCTATTAAAAAATCGCCAAATTTAAATGTAATTAAATTACCTGATTTTTTTCAAATTTCATTGTCTGGTTATAAGATGTTAAATGAAATGCTTAACAGATGGATGTTTGTCAATATTGAATATATTATCAAAAATTTGGATGGTAATATATTTGAATTATTTTCAACTTTTAGTTTTAGGTTGAAATATATTGAAAATACATGTAAATATATCAATTTGAATGATGATTATAATTGGAGTGAAAATGGCTTTGAACAATCATTTAGATTACAAATAGAAAAATTTTTTACCAATCATGATTTTTGGAATTCTATTCAACAAAAATTTAATGATAAATATTTTAATATATTCATATCTGAACAAGTAGATACATCTGAATTCACATCACTAATTCAATTTATTGAATCTATGGGATATTTTAAATCACTTGCTAAACAATATGAAATTAATTGTGATGATTTAAATAAGATAAAATTGTTGTTCACTAATTCATCAATGGATTATATAAGGTGTTCAAACATTTATCAATTATTTAACATTATGCAAGAATCTAACCGATCATTTAATGACGTTAATAATACAAACAAGAAATTTTTAGTAACGATCTTGGATGAATTGACAATGTCTTCAGATTTTTTGAAATCTCTGTTGAAGGATGCCAAAAATTCAACCGAAGAATTAACTAGTATAATCGAAGGTTTAAATTACAAACTGAATCCTAATTCCGAACTTTTAACTATAATGAGAAAATTTTATTTAGATTTATTTACAACTGGTAAAATATATCCACCTGATGATTATGACACAATTACCAATTTTATAAATGAAACATTAAACATTAATCTGCAATTATTATATATAAATGGAGAATTTTATGAAAGGTATGTTGATTATGTTTTCAATAATCTTAAATCTTATAAATATGATGAAGTTGCGTATGGATTACATTACGCTTGTTTTGTACGACATTTTCGTTTTCAAAATAAGGAGGACCTTATTAAATATATTGAAGTAAGATTGTGTGAATATTTTGAAAAATCAATTTTAAATTTTAATAAATTTGATGAAATTTCAAGATTTACAAGATATGCTGAACTATTTGCTAGTTTGGGAATGGGACCGCAGAATATCAAATTGGAAAGCTACATTAAAAATTCGGAATCATTATATCGAGACAATCCAACAACTGATAATGATGAGTATGAAGTTAAGGAGTTTTATGTTTGTTCTCCAAGTAGTTTAAATTTGAAGAAGAACAAAAAATTGAGATATCCAGTGGAGATATCAAAACAATTAAGAACAAAATTACATAAATTGAAATCAAATGGAACGAAGCATTTATTTAATAACAATTATGCGTTTGTTAATATGGAAATGACTTTAGATTCTGAAACTGTTACAATAAAATGTTCTTCATATGTTGCTGTCATTTTATTGGCATTTCAAGATATTGATGAAATCCCATATGAGAAACTAAAAAAGACAGTTGGAATGACAAACAATGCATTTAAGAATAAGATTAATTATCTGATATCGAAACAGATTTTGATAAAGAAAGAAAATGACATTGTTTCAATTAACACAAATGCAACTTTACCTTCAGAAGTAAACCTCGCATAAAATTTCCTTATGTGAGAAATTTCAACTTTCTCATCAACAAAAAAATTTTGGAGGAATTTGAAATTTTTTGAGATAATTTTTTTATTTTGATAATAAGCAATAAGCTGAAACTTTTACATTAATTTCAACAAATATTTTCTTATCTCTTTCTTATCCATGATTGAAAAGCAATTGAGTACGACACTACGACTGCATAGCTCCCCAATTACGTCAATTGAACCCTTTTATTTACCTTCATCATTAACATATTCCATTAAAAATATTAATTATCACAATGAAAATGCCAATCAAATACCGATTTTCACTCCAACTTTAATAACTGCAGATGAATCAGGATTAATCATATGGTGGAATTTAACAACACATAGACCATTGGGTATTTGGAAAGCACATGATGAAAGCATTATAAGTATCAAACAATTGGGTATTGAATGGATATCAAGTATTGATGGTTATAGTATACCGAAGTTAAATGATTTATACGGATCATTATTAACACATTCAAAGGATGGTAGTATTAAAATTTGGAAAATGATCAATTTTTTAAATGATTCTAAAAATGAGTTTATTTATACATCAATTTTAAAGAAGAAAATTGATGATACAAAGAATAATAATCAACCATTAAAAATCTTTGAATTGCCTGTAAATACATTGAATTATTCAAACATTGATATAAATTTTGATAATTTATTGATTACTCCAGCAACTATAGGCTCTGAAGGTTTCGATATTTATAAAATAGATCTCAGTGAGGATTTAAAAGAGCATGAAAAATTGAAAAGATTAATTCAAAATTATAAATATGAAAAAGATAATGCTGATGATGATGATGATGATGTTGTTGATGTTGATATCAGTAAAAGAAATGGAACGGGGGTTATTATGAAAATTAAATGGATAGATAATAATAGTTTTATAATAGGTTATGAAAATGGGAATATAATAATTTATAAATTTCAAAATAATGATAAAGTTTCAAAAATTTATGAAGATAATTCATTATATGGAAATCCGATTACTTCAATTATTGTTGATTATGAAAATGAGAAAATATTATGGACGTCAACGGGTAGTAAAGTCTGTATACTTGATAAATCATTAAGTAAGCCTTCAGTTATTTTTGAAATTAAACATAAAGGAATAAATGATATTAATTTGGATTCATATTCTAATAGTATTGGATTAATTACATGGGATGGATATACAAGATTTTATCAATATGATAAAGACACTGGATTAAAATTTAATTTTAAATTGCGTAAACAACTACCTACAATTTTGAATTCAAATGAATTAGGAGATAGTAATGAAATTTCAATGCAACGTGCAAGTTTATTGAATTTTACAAAGAGGCAAGTCAATCCAAATTCAAATAATGAATTATTTAAAATCAATTATTCAAATGGGAAATTTAAAAATATCGTTAAGAGAAATAGGGAAGAAATATATTGTAAACGATGGTTATTCATTGGATATCAAGATGGGAAAATTTCCGTTTATTCAATTAAATAATTATAATTTCTGTGTATTTTTTATATATATACAATTTTTTCTTTTGGGTTTTATTTTTTTTGAAGATTTAATTATCTATCCTTATCCTTATTCATACAATATTTTTCAATTATTAATTCATCAGTTAATCCTGTATCAACCCTAGTTTTAAGCGTAATTGGTTCACAATTATATCCTATGGATTTGGTTGAAGTTCGAGATATTGAATTGAAATGATTATTATTCTCATTAACCTCCTTAAACCATTCATGATTAATTGCCTGATTAATAGTTAATCTTTTACTTGGATCAACCACTAATAATTTAGATATCAAATCTAATGAAACATCATTTATATTATCCCAATATGGTGAATAAAATGCAAATTTTGCATTCAAAATTTGATCTCTCATTGAAGGTGGACCTAATTCTTCACTAAATGGTGGGAATCCACATAGACAAACATAAATTAGAACTCCAACAGACCACATATCAACAGATTTATTATATTTTCTATTTATTGAATTTACTAAAATTTCTGGTGCAACATATGATGGTGTACCACATAAAGTTGTAGTAAATTGGAAATTACCAATAAATTTTGCCAAACCAAAATCTGCAATTTTAACTTGAACGTATAATTCACCATCATCCCATGGATAATTAATTTGATTATCATTTGAAGGTATTATATTTAACAATATATTTTCAGGTTTTAAATCTCTATGAATTATATCCATTGAATGTAAATAATTTAAACCATCTAATAATTGTTTTGAAATTTCCAAAGTTTCAAATTGATTTAATTTACCCTTTTTAATAATTCTATTAAATAATTCACCACCATTGATTTTTTCTAATACTAAAAAAGTTGTTAAATTTGAGATATTAATTGATTCAATATAAGTATTGAAAAATCCAACTATATTAGGATGATTTAAATTAGTTAAAATTTCCAATTCTCTATTTAACTGAGATAATTGATTAGCTTTACTAATTGAATTAAAGATTTTAACTGCACAAATTTGACCAGTTTCTTTATTTTTAGCTTCCTTAACTTGTGCATAATGACCTGTACCTAAAATTTTAGATGTTAAAATATATTTATCGAAAAATGATTCAATAGTAGATTTAAATTTAGATTCATATTTAATCAGATAATGTAATTCAGAGGCAAATGAAATTTTATCACCATCCCTTAACAATGAATTATTATTTTTACCGATTAATACATTATTTATAAATGTACCATTTGAACTCAAATCTATAATATTAATTAGATTTATATCATTAAAAGTTTTAAAAATTTGAAATTTACAATGTATTGATGAGCAGTCATTGTTTTTAAGAATTATGTCATTATTTTTGGATGTTGACCTTCCAATAAGTATTTGATTTTTATATGGAATTTTCAAATCTGGATATTCTGGATTTAAACTTGTTAAAATTGCAAAGATAGTCGTTGTGGTATTATCGTTGTAATCATAGTCATTATTTTTTTTGGTACGTTTGGAAAAAACTTGAACATCATCATTATTTACAATGGATACTTTTAGTTGTCTCTTTTTGCATATATCATTAGACTGCATGTGTGGTAGTCCAAATAGGAAATATTGATATTAAGACTAGTGATTTGAGTTTGAAAAATAGAATCATAGTATATAAACAAAGAAAATTTATCTACATAGATGTTTCGTGTTTCGTGAAACTTAATAAAATAAAATATGAAATATTCATTTTGATATTCTATGTAGGTAAATAGTGGGTAATATCTACATTACATACGAGTGTATAAGAACTAAAAACGTATTTTATGCTATTTAACGATAATACATCTATAGATTACTTGATTTATCCTTTGAGCAACCTTCAACTGCCAATCTATCAGCCATATCATTTCCATGATTGCCGGAATGACCTTTAACTTTAACAAACTCAACATTGGAATTGTTCTCTTTCAGTTCCTTGATTAAAGAACGAGATTTTTGAATTAGATCTTTATTTGCAACATCGGTACCACCTGTAGTTTTCCAGCCATTTTTTTCCCAATTATCAGCCCAATTTGTAATGGCATCGATTGAATATTTTGAATCAGTATTAATAACATAAGTTTTAGAATCATTCTTTGAACGTGATTCTTTAACTGAGTTTTCCAATGCATGATTGATACCTTCTAATTCACCACGTTGATTGGTCTGTTCACCTGAGACTCTACCACTATAATTACGTGAATCATTTGGACCATAATAGACACCATAACCGGCACGGGAGAGACCTTGACTTCTTGCTTGGTTATTCTTGGATGCACCATCTGTATAAATCTGAACTTTTGGTTTTGAAGATGGAGTAGACTTAGAACTGGAATAAGACGATGAATATGAGGATGAGTAAGATGAATATGAGGGGGTGGAATAAGAAGATGAGGATGAAGAGGAATAGGAGGATCTTGAATAGCTGTTGGATGATGAGCTATTAGAACTAGAACTCTTGGAGGTACTGTTACTACTATTACTACTACTACTACTACCACCATTGGCATATGCATTTGCCTCTGCTTGGGAATTGAAAGATTTGTATTGGTTTCCACTGTAGCCCTTGACTTGGGACTCACAATCGGACCATGACGTGTAGACACCTGTGTTTCTCCCGTTCTTAACTGCGTAGTACTTCATTCTGTTACTGGACATGAGTTTCTAGTGTAAGACAGAGACGTGTTTTACGTGTCCGTCATGTTAGCTCAGGAACGTTGGCTTTGTGAGTGGGGGGAGAGGGGGCGTGGGCGGGTAATGCACGGGTGTGGTGTTGGTCCGTGGGAGTTTCATGGATTTCCCATGGATTTCCCATGGATTTCTGTGGGAAGACACACATTCTCCCACGGGCGAGCAGTTTGTGATACTTTGCTTGCTTATTTGTTTGTTTGTCACTTTGGTTCTTTGTTTCTTTCTTTCATTACGTCCTTCTTTCTTTCCTCAACTCACTACACAATGGCAGTCAAGGGATTGGGACAGACCGACCAGGTCTACAACGGCAAAGGCATCAAAGTGGGTATTCTCCACGCCAGATGGAACAAAGTCATCATCGACGCTCTAGTGCAAGGTGCACTCTCCAAATTGCAGGAAATGGGTGTCTCCGATGAAGACATCATCATTGAAAGTGTTCCCGGTGCCTACGAACTACCCTTTGGAACACAGAAGATGTTTGAAAAACACCATGTGGACGTAGTTATCCCTATCGGATGTCTCATCAAAGGCTCAACGATGCACTTTGAATACATCTGCGATGCCGTCTCCACGCAATTGATGGCCATGCAGTTCTCCCTCAACAGACCAGTCGTCTTTGGTATTCTCACGTGTCTTACAGAGGAACAGGCCCTACAAAGAGCAGGTCTCTCTCCTGGAATGCACAACCACGGAGAAGACTGGGGGGCGTGTGCGGTTGAGATGGTCTCTAAGTGGAAATAAGAAATAAGAAATATGAAAAATTTTATATATTATATGCATTATACATTAACTTGGTAGTTTTCTATAGTTCTCTTCAATATATTTACTAGCTCTGTATCCATGACCGACAGTGACCAAAGTGACTTTTATAGTTCTGATGACGAACAGTCCAGGAGCTTTGCAATAGCCAAAAAATCAACTATTCCTTCCCATATGGTTGTCTCTAATAGTGATGATAATGATGATGATGATGATGATCAATATTTTGGTTTCTTAAGTGGTGATGATGATGATGATGATGATGATGATGATGAAAATGAAAATGAACAAATCAAACAGAAAGTAAATGATGAAGATGTTCAAAAGAAACCACAAAACCCTAACAAACCTAAAGTCAAAAAATTAACTGCCAAACAATTGGCTAAAGAGGAAGCAAAGATTAAAAAGTCCGGTGTTGTTTATCTCTCATCCTTACCTCCATATATGAAACCTCAAAAATTAAGACAAATAATGTCAAAATTCGGTGAAGTTGGTCGTATCTTTCTCAAACCTGAAGATCCAAGGGTTTATAAATCAAGGATCAAATCTGGTGGTAATAAAAAGAAGAAATTTGATGAAGGTTGGGTAGAATTTGAAAATAAATCAAATGCAAAATTAGCAGCTCAAACTCTCAATTCAAATATTTTAGGTGGTAAAAAGGGTAGCTTTTATCATGATGATGTAATGAATGTTAAATATTTAAAAGGTTTCAAATGGTTTGATTTAACAAATGCCCTTAATAAGGAAATAGAAGTCCGTGATTCCAAAAAGCAAGCTGAATTATCTCAAGTTAATAAAATCAACAAAGCTTTCATCAAAAATGTCGAAACTAGTAAAACAATCAATAGAATCAAAGAAAGTAAGAAAAGAACTTCTGAAGATCCAGATCCAGTACGAAGACAATTCAAACAAAGAAACGTATCTACAAATAGAGCAGATGCTGATGCTTCAATTAAGAGTGCATCTAATAACGTTAATAATGTTTTGAATAAGATCTTCTAATAGATATATACATTTTGGTGTAAAAGTAATAAAGATCTTTAATGCAGAAATATAGGGCACTACTTCAATAACCATATCAGTTCCATCATCAAATAAACTTATATTAGGCCCTTCTAATATCATTTTTTGTTGAATAGGACTTAGTTGTCACTGCGTGTTACCATTTACGCAAAACTGGAGATCAATCGTTTTTATCAGCTACTCGAGTTTACTAAGAGCGTACTTCTGTAGTATGTTTTGGTTCAACATTTTTGAATAAAACCATTTTGCAAGCAGCTTGTTAATTTTAGATGTTAAAATGTGTCCCAAAACGTTTGATAGTTAAGAAATTCTAAATAAAAATTAATAATACTTTTGTTCGTCTAATAATTGTAACTTCTTTTCTTATAACCAAGTGAATGCAAATTTTATAACTGGGAATCGTTAAATGTTCTACAATGCAAAAATTAATTTAATGTACTTCATTCTAAGGGTTATATCTCGCCTACAATTGTCTTCTACTTCTTATCTACCTTCTTCCCATTTTATAAAACCAACATGAACCTTGTTAATCACAAAAGACAACGCTGCAAAATCATTTAATTTCTTATTTTCTTATTTTCTCTTTTTTTTTCTTTTGAATTTTTTTTATTATTTTTCAACAGTGAAGAATAGACAGTATTTAATTCAACATCTCTTAATAGACCATCCATAATCTCCATCATGTTGGTAGCACGAAATACCCTTCGTGTATCAAAGCCCTTTCTTTTCAAATATGCTAGATTTTCTACTTCAACTGTAATATTTAGAAATCCATCAAAATATAAATCGAAAAGGACAAAATTATCACCAAATGAAAGAATTCAAACACCTGAAGAATTATTTCATTCAGCTTCAAATGTGGATGTTGAAAATTTAAGGTCGGATGTCATCAAAAGGTCAAACTTGAGATATATTGAACCCAACAAAAAATGGATTGACGAAATTTTCCCAGATTTATCAATACCCGATTCTTTTGATTTCTCTGATATTCAATCAAATAGAAATTTTATTAAAAATCAATTAATAAAAAAATTTGGTAATATTAATGAAAATTTTATATGGTTTGATTTCCAATTTAATGAAATTTCAATTGGTGATGTCGTTGATCTTTCAGGTAATTTTGAAAAGTCCGATTTAGCTGTTATAATTGAATTACCAAAATCTCCTGATGATCCAAGGTATACATTGCTTAATTCATATGGTGAAATTCAATTTGTTTCAAGATCTAAAATGGGTTTGAGAATTCCAAAAATTTTCCCAAAAAGTTGGTTTACAAACTGTGTCTATAATGAAGAAATATTTTGGAATGATGAAAATGATTCAGATATTATCCCCGTTGGTAAACCAAAATATAAATTAGAGGATGTTATTGATAGAAATAAAATTTTTGAAAGTGCAATTGCAAGATCGATTACTGGTGAAAATGCTGCCAATACATATATTTTACCATCAATTTTATCCGGATTAATTTCTGAACTTTTAACAAATATGATTACTGAAGCATGGAAAAAATTACCCGATATCAATATAAAATTAGAAATTTTACATAATGTTTTACAAAGTAATGAATCTCCTATTCAACTAACGTTATATCAAATTTTCAATTCTGTTGAATTAACAGATTTACAAGTTTTAATTAAAAATTTTAAATCTCAAAAACCTGAAGATATTAATAATGCCTATAAATTATTACTTAATTCAATTTCAGAACCTTTGTCTATTAATAATCAATATGATTCAATTACTTTAGGTAAAGATTTAATTGGTGATGTCAATTTAAATAAAAAAATAAATTCAATCAATTTTTATGCATTCATTTTAAGTTTGAGAAAAAATAATCAATTATACTCATTTGATTCATTTGCGAATTCTTCATCTTATGTATTGGTATTACCATTAAATAGAATCGTCAAATTTAATCATCTAGTTCAATCTTTTAAAAATAATGAAAATTTATATATTGATTTGGCAGAATATATAACATATAAATTAAAGGATAGAGACCTGGATTCAAAAAATTTTAAAAATATTAAATATAAATATTATGATATATTTATTGAATTGTTAAAATTATATTGTTCTGGATCGATTCAAAATTCAGTTCTTGAATCTTTTGTTATTAAAATTATGAGATTTATACCCAACTATAAAAATTTAGATATTTCAAGTTCAGTGGTTTATGATTTGTTATTGAATACAAAGGAGATTAAAAACACCGAAGGTCCAGCAAAGTGGTGGGACAATTCAATGATTCCATTTAGTGGGGTTTCCATTAAATCAGATTACGAACAATCATATTATAATTCAATTAATGATAAAAATATACAAAATTTTGTAAATTTAGATTATGACATTGCATCATCAAATAGAGAAGATTTTGATGATTTAATTTATTGTATTGATTCAGAAAATCCTTTGGAGATTGATGATGGTATATCCATTAAACAATTGGATGATTCTGATGAATTTTTAATCAGTACTTTTGTTGCTGATCCATCTTCATATTTGAAAGTTGATTCACTAATTTCTAAAATCGCATTTGATAGGGGTTTAACATTATATTTACCAGATTTATCAGATATTGATTCCGTTAGTTTATTACCTACAAAATTCGGTCAAAAAATTCAACTAGGTGATTCAAATAAATTAACAAGAGTTTTAAAAATTTCGTTTAAATATAACATCAAATCAAAGAAATTAATCGAATTAGAAAATGGTGGTATTTCGTTTGGTTATGCAAAGAACTTCATTAAAATCGATTATAAATCAGTGAATAAAATATTAAGTGAATCTCCAGAAACTCAAAATATTTTAGATTTAAAATCAAAAAATACTGAGTTCACTAGTGATCAAATTAAAAAAGATTTATTTAATCTAAATACAGTTTCTTCAAACCTTAATGAACTTGCTTCATTGGGTGGTAGAATTTCATTGTTTGATAAGATCAATATTAAAAAAGAAATTGATAATTTCGAAGAAAATGAAAATAATCAAATTAAGTTAAATTTTAAAGATATTTATAATGATGATACAATTAATTCACAATTTAATAATAATTTAAAATCAGAAACTTTGGTTTCGGAAATTATGATTGTTTCAAATAATTTGGCAGGTAATTTTTTTCAAAAAAATAAAATTCCAGCAATTTATAAAATTCAATTACCATTAGATATGTCAAATGAAATTTCTAAATTTTCAAATGAAATTATTAATAAAAAGGATACAACTTTTAAGGATTTAACCTTATACCAAGAATATTTAACAAAATCAACAATCTCTCCAATACCTAATAGACATGAGTTTTTAAATATTGAAAGTTATGCTACTGTTACGTCACCATTGCGTAGATTTTGGGATTTAATTAATCATTGGCAATTACACTCATTTTTAAACAACGGCAAACTACTATTCACCCAAAGTCAAATCAATTATTTATCATTACAATTAAAATATAAAGATGAATTGAATTCCAAAATTTCAAATAAAATCAATGGATTTTATACATTCAAAGCATTGAAATACTTACAAGATAATAATCATAATATTAAATTTAAAGTTATAATTACTAAAAAACCAAGTGAATCTGGTTTAATTGAAGTAATAATGTTAGATTATGGTGTTAGATGTATATTGGAAACTAATTGGTATGCATTAAATAATAATGGTGTCAATAGCGATAGAATTAATAGTAATGATAAGCATTTTTCAAAAGATTTAGAGATTGGTGATATTATTGAAGACGCAATCATAAAAGATATTGATTTATTGGATGGCTCAATTTTGTTAACCAGTGAATCTATTTAGAACTGGATTTTTATTTTATTTCCTTACTTGTAAATAGTTTATGTATTTATAGAATCTACTTGAACATATTTAATAACGCTGAAGTAATTATTTAATTAACTTCGATACAACTTCTGTAATGTATTAGCTCTGGAAAGTGAAGATGTTATGACTCGTTTAGGGTGTAGCTATGTAAACTATCATAACAATAGATGAATTATTCAAAGAACTGTTTTCTTCTCTATGTTATTTGAATATGAGAAGTTAAATGATATTCAGTGTTAGATTTGAAAAAATCTTGAATTGACCGAAAGATTTTTAGTACATTAATACAATAATACCTTTGTATACAAGTTAATGAAGAATGGTATTTCAAGTGTATGATTGCGATAAAAGCTTGAAGATTATTTAATCTGCAATGCTAAATTCCTTTTTTTTTTTATATATATTATTCTTAATATTTGCAAATAAGAAGTTTTGTATCGAAAGGCAACAACAAGAAACTTTGATTTCAAAGCAGTTCATAAACCAGATTCATACGTTATTTAAATATGAAAATTTAAATGATTTTTAATATGCAATCTGATTAGATGATATTTTTAGTGAAAGAAGATTACACCAATAATACTATAATGCCATTTTATATCAGCCAACGAGGAAAATTAATTCCAGTATGTAAAACTATATAAAAATTTATAATATTAGTAATAGATCTTTCAATTTTTTTTTGAAAGATCTATTACTAATGTTAAAAGCGTTAATATCCTTAATAATTTGAAACCAAATCAACTGGCTCCCCGAGTAGAAGCCATAGACTAGGTATCAGATACACATTAAAAAAAAGAGACAAAAACAAATAAACAATATAACAAAAACAGAGGTTGAATAATCAAACCTTCCTACGCAATCACAGCCTTTCTAAAGCAGTTCAATTGATTTTATTTCAAAAAATAAAGTCAAAACTAATTTTTACAAAGATATGTTACTGTAATACTGTATCGATAACGTTCAAATTTATATAAGCTAACGAGGAAGATTTGCTTCCAGTATGTAAAACTTTATAAAGTATATAGTATAAGTAACAAAAATCTTTCTTAAAAAAAAAAAAAAAATTTTTATATAGATTTGAACGTTATCGATACAGTTTCTCTCTTTATAGATCTACTTATGTAACGTTTTACTCCTTTTTTTTGAAAACGAGGAAGTACAAGCATCCTCACATGCTAAAGCGGAATTATTTTTCCGAAATTTTTGATTTCATAAAATTTGATTCTATAGGGAATCGAACACTGTCTTCGTATGCATCATTGAGAGAGTTTTTGCCCCTAAACTTTTTTTTTCATTATTACGATAGGCAGGTCACGTGATCTAGTAAGTGAAGGCAGAAATTTATGGAATTTTCAAATCTAAATATTGGCAGCTTGGCCGAGTGGTCTAAGGCGTCAGGTTAAGGTCCTGGTCTCTTCGGAGGCGTGGGTTCGAACCCCACAGCTGTCATTTACTTTTGTTTTGATTGCCTGTTGCAGCAGTTTATTACTGTAATAGGTACATATTTTTTAGTTTGTATATTTTGTATTATATAGTCCATTGTTGAATTGAAGGAATTTGGAGGTTTGCATTTCCATTTTTGGACTTCAATTAGCAACTAAAAATTTTTAAAGCGGCTTATAGTTTTTAAACGTTGATTTTGGTTGCATTTATATCGATATATATGATTCATTTATTGTTAAATGAAGACTAAAAGAACTTAAAATTTCCCTTCTTGGATTTTCAGGGTAATAGACAACAGTAAAAATTTCACTAACTGGAAATCTATTGGCAAATTAAGCCGACGGAAGCCACATATTTTCTGCCTATTGTTATGCAGCTTTCAATTCGTTAGCATCTACATATATATATATATATATATGCCATTCTATTCCATCGGTCTGCATTTCGATATTTTTGGGTCCATTGCACATGTTGTTTTTAATGTCAATGCGACATTAATAATAATTTATCTAGTGTTGCAGATATTAAGTTTGGCTATCTTTTCAGTGATTCTTTGTAATCGACTAAATACCCCTTCTTTGTAACCGACAATTACAGCCAATGACGGCTCAAACTCCTGCAAACTTCAAGACGGCCCTACCAATTATAGACTTATCAGATACTTCTGATTCCAATTCAAAGAAGCTTGTACAAGAAGTTATAAATCATGGGTTTTTACTGTTGAAAAATCATTTCTTTGATACGGATGAAATTGATAAATTATTTGAAATTTCAAAACAATTTTTTGATAAACCCAATGATTATAAAAATCAATTCCCAATAACAGTTGAAAATGATGGTTATGTTGCCCCTTTTGTAGAAAATTTACAACAGGATGGTACAGGTAATGGCGATAATAAGGAAGCCTTTAATATAACACATTTTAATTTATCAACTTTTAAACCAAATCAATCTCTACCAGATATTTTCAAAGAGAATTTATCATTTATTTCAAGTTGTTTGAGAAAATATTATGTTACTTTGCATATTCTTTGTAGAATGTTAGCAACTGGTTTGGATATTAAAGATAGAAATGGTTATCCGAATACTGAATTTTTTGTTAGAGCTCATGCCTTGGATAAATCAACTCATTCAACTTTAAGATTTTTACATTATTCTAAACCTGATGAAAATTTTGCGAATGTAAATCTAGCCGGTGCTCATACTGATTATGGTTCAATGACATTTGTTTTACAAAGACCTCAAAATGGTTTACAAATTTTCAATGGTGAAGAATGGTTTGATGTAATCATACCTGAGCAAGATGATGATGAGGAATTAATAATTGTTCATATTGGTGATATTCTCAGTTTTTGGACTGATGGATATCTAAAAAGTACTTTACATAGGGTAAGGACAGTTAATGAACGAGATTCTGTTGTTTTTTTTGGACACCCATCAGATGAAAGTTTATTAGAACCTGTTAACTCTGATAAAATCAAAGGCTTTCAAGGGAAATCTTTTTATTTGGATCAAAATGGGAATCCCTTAACTGCATTAAGGCATTTGAAATCTAAATTGAGAGAGGGTTATAGTAGAAAAGATTACAACGATTGATTAAGGAATAATATTAAAGGTGTAAATTTTGTAGTTTTCTTTTATAATCAGGATTAGGAAGAAAGAATATAAAATTTCAAATTTCAAATTTCAAATTCTTCGTGAACTTTCAAATAATTTGAAAATTCAACATCAAAAGAAGACATTAAAACTCGCCACTATCGGTCTATCTCCTTTGTGGATAATAATTGCATTCATATTTTGATAAGCAATAAATCTTTTTTATTAAATATAATGGCAAAGAAAGGTGGCAAGAAAGGAAATTCAGAACCGGTCCAACAACCAGATTCCGATTCTGATTGGGATGATGGTGCAAAGAAACCATCAAAGAAACAATTAGAACAACAAGCAAAAAAGCAAGAGCAATTGGACAAAAAGAAAGAGCGTGAAGCACTACTTGAAATGGAGGAAAGTTCAATTAAGACCAAGAAGGGTGGTAAAACTAAAAGTCATAAAAAGGATAGTTTGGACGATGCATTAAATCAATTTACTTCCAAAGGTTCAATTAATGCGGATGGTTTAGATGATTCTTTAGCAGCTCTAACGTTGTTAAAAAAGGATGCAATTACAAATAAAGATATGGATAGACACCCAGAAAGAAGATTTAAAGCTGCATTAGCTTCTTACACTGAAAGAAGATTACCTGAAATTAAAAAAGAGAATCCTGGCTTAAGAAAACAACAAATGGAGCAATTAATCTATAAAGAATTCCAAAAAAGTGATGAAAATCCATTCAATCAAGAAACAAACTTATCTTTCAATGCAAACGCTGACGATGTTTCTAATAAGAAACAAGAAATACGTGACAAAAGATCTAAAAAATTTGAAAAATAATGTTTATAATTGTTTAATAGTTTATCATAAAATACCTTGTAAAAACACAAATTTAAATCTTTTTTTATAAACATACAAGTAATTATAGGAATTATACACTTAAATAAAGCAGCAGGTTGTTTATATCAAAACAGCCCATCATCATCATCATCATCATCATCTTCGGCAACTGCTTTAGTTTCTTGACTTTTCTCATTATCTTCATTATCTTTTCCGTCTTCATCTTGTTCTTCATCATCAACAATAATGTTTTTCTTTCTTTCAACCTTTTTATCATTATCTTCATCCTCACTGCTTTGTACATCTACGTCAACATCTTCATTATCATCAGCTTCACTGAATTCCGCTTCCTCGTCACTATCAGCAATGAACTCATTTGAGAGTTTGCTGTTCTTTTGAGGCACTCTGGACAATTTCTTCTTTCTCTTCTTACTTGGTTCACCATTATCATCATCATCGTTTTCAGACTTTTTCTTTCTACCTCTCTTTTTCTTTTCCTTTTCTTCAGGTTTATCCAATTGATCTTGATTATCCTTTTCTTCTTCCATCCTAAGTAAATTCCATTCAAATTGTTGCTGTTCAAGCTCTTTTCTTTCAGCAATCAATTTCTCTTCAATCTTTTTACGTTGCTCTTCAATCTTCAATTGATTCTCTAATCTAACCTTTTCTTCCTCTTCCTTTATCTTCTTTGCTTCTCTTAGTCTTGATTCAAATCCTTTCTCGTGCTCCTTTTGTTCATCAAGTGCTTTTTCAAGTTGTTTCAACAATGTACCACCCATTTCAGCTCTTAATTTCAAATCTTCCGCTGGATATGGCGGGTGTATGGATTTATCATCAGACATTGATTTTAAAGCAATAATTGCATCTTCTAGTCCTTTAATTGACTTTTCAAGATCCTCCATATTTCTTTTAGATGCTGGTAATTTTCTTATAAAGTCTGCTAGTTGATATTCAATATATGTAATGTTAAATTTATATGCTGGAATGGGATTTAATTCATATGATTCATTAACATATTTGAATGCAGTTCTAAAATAATCTAAATTTTTTTCATATATACCTCTTAATAACCAAGCTCTAGCAAAATAGTTCAATAGTCTAGCATCTTTACCATTTGTAAACCTGTTTAATGCTAATTCATAATTTTCAATTGCTTTAGCAAATTGTTTTAGATCTAATAGACAATGACCCATATTTAAATAAACTGTTATATCATTTAATGAATCTCTAACTTTTCTAAAAATTTCTAATGCTAATCCATTTTGCTTCTTTTCTGCAAATATAATTGCAATACCTTGTGCAGCATAAGCATTCTTGGAATCCAAAGTTAAAACCTTTTGATATAATTGAGCAGCACGAATATAATATTGATCCTTCTTTTGTTGTTCTTTAACTTCTCTTGCTAACGCACAATAGACATTTGCCATTGAAATCAATGCATAGCAATCATGTGATGTAAATTTGGTAAGTGTTTCTCTATGATGTTCACTTTCTAAATCCTTTGATTTGTCTTTGGTGATACCATGCTTTGAACCAAACTTCTTTAAATACCAACCATAAAATGATCTTACTTCTAAATCATCCGATTCCTCTTCCAATAATTTCTGGACTTCTTCCTTGACGTTCTTATCTTCTGACAAACAAGCAATAGTTAACCATCTAATTTTTGCATTAACATAATGTGGGATTTCTTCAATAATTTCCTTATAAAGTCTCATTGCATCATGAACCTTTTCTTTGTTATTACTAGATTCTTCAGATCTTGCAATGTTATACTTCAAAGTAATTTCTAATGCCTTTTCAGTGGTCGGATCATCAGCATACTGAGATTTAATATTTGAAAGGGCCTTATGAAAATACTCTTCTGCGTCTGAAGTACGATTTTCTAACAAGGAGAAAACACCTATATTATTAAATAAAATACCTGAGATTTCCTCATCAGGTTTACCAGAGAGCGATTCCTCGTTTTTGGCTTTTAATAAATACTCTAAGGATTTTGATAGATTAGTTTCTTCATAAAGATTTGCTAAAGTAATTAATGCTGGTACAGAAACTGATTCATTTTGGTCATCTGCTATCTTAACATATTTTTCCAAATATATAATTGCCTTTTCTTTAAACTTTAATATTTTAGAATAAAGCATACCTAATGCATAAGTAACTTCTAAAATTTTTGAATCTAAATCTTGAACTTTTTCTAAAGTTCTAATTGCATCATTGAATTCTCCTCTAATAACCAAACATTGTGAATAGCCAACTCTTGCCAATGTATTATTTTCGTTTTGTTTAATTGAATCTGAAAACATTTTTTGTGCTTGCAAAACATCATCGGATAATAATTTACATCTTGCAATCCAAAATAACGCTTCACTCTTAATAAAATTAGTTGCTGACTTATCATCCAATAATTTGTTACAAATATTTTGAACAATATCAATTTTTCCCTTTGAATAATAATATGAAGCGATAATAATTTGTATAACTTCATTTGATGGATCTTCCTTATATGAAGCTTTCGTGAATGACATTGCTTCAATATATTTAGCTTTAAAATCATCATCTGAAACAGAATTCAAAAAACAATCATCAAATTTTGCAATAGAAATCAAAATTTTTGCTTCTAAATTTCTTTCTGGATTAACTTGAATGGAATTCTGCCATGCTTGGTTTGCTAGATCCTTTCTTTCAAGGAACCAATAACAAAGACCAATACCGATTCTTGGATCTGGTCTTAATAGTGGATTTATTTGTAATACTTTTTGAAAAACTTTTAAGGCTGCTAGATAGTTTTGTCTGTAAAAATATAATTTACCTTTACCTATTAAAGCATAACAATTCCTTGGATTGTTCTTTAATAATAAATCAAAATTTCTTGATTCCTTCTCAAATTTGGTTCTTTTACTCTTATTTTGTTTAGATGTTAATGATAAAACAGCTTCTGCTAAAAAATTATAATCTGCATTGGAACTATCTGAAAAATTAGATGCTTTTATATCAGAACTTGCCAGTTCAAGTGCATTTGAATCATCAAATAAGTCCGCCTTTAAAATATGTAGCCAAGTTGCAAAACTATTAATATCAGAAAATTCCTTTGCAGAATTTCTAATAAAAGGAACTGTTAGGGCTTGTTGAATAACACTAATGGCCTCATCAATTTTGCCTTGATTTGCATAACCTTGTGAAACTAATATCCAATATTCCGCTGGACATTCTTCATTGCTTAGTAAAACACACAATTCATTGGAATCATCTGGTAGATCAGAAATACTATCAATAACAACTTCTTCTCCTTCTTCCTTTAACGGAATGGTGATAGTTGAACTAGTATATTTATCTCTTAACCCTTCATCAGGAATTTGTTCAAGATAAAACTCCGAATTAAGTGGAACTTCATCATCCACCGCAGACACAGCAACAACTTCTGCCTTTTGGGTGCTCATGATTTGTTATAGATCTGGGTATTTTATTTCGATTTCTTATGAACATTTACATTTATTATCATCCTCTGTCGTTGTCATTCTCATGTCTCATGGAGCTTTAAAGTTGTCGATTGGTGAAAACTACACAACCGTGCACCGCATGTTAAACTTCCACTTTAGGCAATAAGAAATATGAAATATGCATATTAATTTTTTTCCATTAATTTTTTTCACTTTCTACACATCTTTTGAATACATGTTGGATTGAACACTGAACAAAAACAGATTAGGTATTCATTGATGCTTACTGAAGTAGATACAAAGGTTGCATCCAAGGATGTTCAAACGATAACAAGAATTCATGTGGGAGGAATATCTAAAGAATTAGCGGAAAGTATTACTGATTTAGAAACCAGATTTTCCAAACTTGGATCAATTATTAAACCATTCGAAATACATGAAAAGCCGGTTTCAGATTATAGGTTTGGCTACATAACAATGAAATTATCCAAATATGGATTTAGTAAACTAAAAAAGGATTGGGATGGTATCAGATTCAAAGGATCAAAGCTAACTCTTGCAGTTGCTAAAGATGATTATCAAAAAATATGGGAAAAAGATGCAAGGCGACAAGACACCAAGATATTAGATAGACAGAAAAGAGAACGTGCCGCACTCTATAGAAAAGTGAGAATTGCTGAAGCGAATGAAAATCCTTTTAAATTAGCAATGGTTACTAAAGGGAGATTTAGAACAACTCCTAGAAAGACAGATTTAAAAAATTTAACACTTAGAGTTAATATTAATGGCAAATCAAAAATTATTAAATGCAAAAAGAATAAATTATGGGGTGTTGATAAAAACAGAAAAATTAAAGATTTGACATATAGATTTATAGCAGGCGAGTGGAGAGATGGTAACGATCATGTGGTCGACAGATTGTCCGATAAAGTTATTATTTTTAATAAAGGTATAACAGTTCAGAATGATATTGAAAAAGATCATCTTTCAACCGATGAAGTACAACAAGAACTTTTAGATGAGCAAAGCAAAACTAACGAAGTTTTAGCAAAAATGCTTGTAAAATATAATTTTGATAAACCACTCGACTTAGAGGATGATCTTGAAGAAACTGAAGGCGCATACGATTACGAGCTTGAAGCTAATAACAATGAAGACCTTGAGAATGAAGAGCTCATCATTGATTATAAAAATATTCCTCAGAAGGACTGTATTTACCCGTCACATGAAGAGCTTATTGAACAATATCATCAACAAGCTAAAGTGGTTAGTTTTGAAGATGATGAAGAGGAAGCTAATCCCACCGATAACTCGAAAATACAAGGAAATGCTTACCAAGAAAATATGCATGTGGATAATGAGGATGATTACGACGATGAATTCATTCCATCAATTACACAAGATAATTTTCAAGCTCAGCATATGAATTCAGAAGGAAAACAAGAAAAACAGGAACATTCAAAGGGGAAAGGTAATGAAGGGCAGGACAGCGAAGATCAAGATGAGGGAGTAGAAGACGATGATGATGCAGAAGAAGAATTTATTCCAATATTTGGTAAGTCAGCAACACAATCGAGCAATGTCAATACTACTGAAAAACTCAGAGCCTTATTGGATACCTCCAATATAACACAGAGGGAAAAACCTATAGATAATATTTTAAAACAAGATAATGATAAAGAAATAATGCCTCCGTTACTAAAAAAGACAAGAGACATTGGTCTTTTCTTTTCTCATTTTGATTCTCCTTTCCTCGTTGCTCAAACTCAAATTAATAAACTACGACAAGTGAGAATCAGTGAAGAATTAAATTATGACGAATGGTTTTGGAAGAATAGAGGTGACTTAAATAGAGAGTTCAGAAGACTCCGTAGAGACGTTTTACGCCGTAATAAAAAAAAAGCAAAGACTGACCTACTTATTTAGATTTTTCATTTTTTTCAGTTATAAAATTAAGAAATATAAAATAGAGTAAAGGGAATAAAATATGACAAATTAAATTAAAACGAAAAGTTGAATAATGTATAATATTTAAAAAGTAAAAACAGAGATGAGTAGCAAGACCCAAATTGTGTAAATTGTAAATGTAAATTTAAGAGGTTCCACTCTAATTAGATTTTTCATGTTGGGTTGAAACTCTCTTCATAACTGCAATAAAATCTTCAAAAGTCCTATGTTCTTCATGTTTGTTTCTGTTACAATTCATTAATTTATCGAATTGTTCCGATTCTGACATTAAATAATATGCACCGCCTAGAACACAGAATGTACCAAATGACCAAATCCAAACTCTGACAATTGTAACAATATCATTCCAATTTTGAGACCACCAACCAAATAATGCAAAACAAGTTGCAATTACGTCGACAATAAAAACTGCACCAGACAATTGCCATGATGGTGCTGAAGACCAGAACGGACCCACTGCTCTTGTAATAAAAATCAACCAATTTTCAGTCAATGTGATTTGTAAGAACATAACACCGTCAATTGAACCAAAATTTTCAATGATACCACCTCTTGACATAAACATGGTCGATAATGTTAACCATGAACCAATCGCTAAAATAACACCAAGTATTAATGACATGCCCCACAATCTTGGCAAATTCCATTTAACTGGGGTTTGACTAAACGATGCATTATCATAAGCAATTGCTAAGGTTGCAACATCTGCAAAAATTGCAATAAAAACAACTAAATTGATATCTAACGATTCATCTAATATGGCAATCCATAAACCGAAGAGAATTTCTAAATGCAACGATAAAGCAATTCTGTAAACAACATAAGAATACATTCTTTGAAAAATTTGCCTTGAAATTTTTAATGCATCAATGATTGCAGATAAACCTGGAGCAAGAAACACAATATCAGCAGCAGATCTAGCTGCGTCAGAAGCACCTTCAACCGCAATACCAGTATCAGCTTTTTTCAAAGAAGGAGCATCATTAACACCGTCACCTGTCATTGCAACTAGGTAACCTCTATTTTGTAAAATTTCAACGACATTGTATTTATGTTGTGGAAAAACATCTGCAAAACCATCTGCATTTTCAACAAAATCAGCTAATTCGGAACCTGCAATGTCACCTTCACCACTCAAACCTAACCTTTCAGCATCAAAAATTTGATCACCTAAACCTAATTGTCTACATGTTTCCTTTGCAATACCGACTGCATCACCAGTTAACATTTTAACCCTTAATCCTAGTTTTCTAGCTTCGGAAACAGTTTCAGCAGTATCATCTCTTGGTGGATCCATACATGGCATAATCCCTAAAATTTCCCAGTGATCTTCTCCTCTCTTTCTTGCAACACCCAACGATCTGAAACCTCTTGAAGCAAATTCATCAACTTTATTTTGATAATCCTCTAAAATATCATCAGGAATTGGATGATCTTCAGCAACTGTTTTTAAAACAAATAATGGTGCACCCTTAATACAAGTAATAGTTTCACCGCTTGGAGTTTCAACAATCGCAGTCACCTTCTTGGAAACAGGATCAAATGGTTGGAATTCTAAAGTCTTGTATTCTTTTAGAGCAGCCCTAGCATTAGGATAGTTGATTAATGATTTCAAAAATGCTTTATCGATTGCATCTAATCCTTTCTTTTTTCTAGAAGCTGCTAAACATGCTGTTAACATTAAATCATCGGCATCAATACCAGCAACAGTATATGGTTTATGCAAAGATAACTTATTCTTTGTCAAAGTACCTGTTTTATCAGAACATAAAATTTCAACACCAGCCAATGATTCAATAGCAGATAATTTTTGAACAATTGCTTGTTTTTTGGCTAGATAGGCTGCACCCACAGCCATTGTTGTAGTTACAACGGCAGGTAAGCCAACTGGAACACCCACAACTGTGATAGCCAAAGTAAACCTTAAAATTTTAATAATTGGACTCGATCTGTAAAAGCTTGCACACCAGACCAATAATAAAGTGAGAACGACCAAGGCTAATAAAATTGTACCAATACCATTCAAAACTTCAGTAAAATGACCTTGACCACCTGAAGCCCTGTTAACTAATGCAGCAGCTCTACCAACAAATGTATTATCACCAGTGGCAGTAACAATCATAAAACCTTCACCTCGTTTAACAGTTGAAGAGGAATATATTTGATCATTAATACGTTTATCTACTGCTAAAGATTCTCCAGTGATTGAAGATTGGTCTACTTGTAAGAAACAACCTTCTGTAATTAATCTTCCATCAGCTGGAATTATTGAACCATCCTCGAGATGCAAAATGTCACCTGGAACAACTTCTTTGGCCATAACTTCAATTAATTTACCATCTCTTAATACAGTTGCTGAATTTGCTAGTGTTTTCTTTAATTCATCAACAATTGAACCGGCTTGATATTCTTGAATGAAACCAACTCCTGCATTAAGTAATAATAGACCACAAATAACACCAAAATCAACCCAATCTTGTAGCCCTAATGCTAAGAATGCAGCAGCCTCCATAACAAACTGAATTGGACCAACAAAAAACATAAGGAACTTGATAACCATATTTTCTTGCGATTCAAACATTTGATTCAAGCCAAACTTTTTCTTTCTCTTTAGAACGTCGGCAGTAGATAAACCAACAGTAACATCAGTCTGCAAGTACTCATCAGAAACTTCAATAAACGAACATTGATTAACATCAGTATCACATACATCATTTTCAGTACCTTTATTTGATTGTAGATCCATAACTAATTGATCAAGATCCTCTTCTCCCTCATCATTTGAATCTTCAAGAACAGTAAAATTACTGCAAAGAGTAGGTTTTTCACTAGGGGTACATGTACTCTCTTCGAACTTTTCATTAGTCATTGAGCGAAGATCAGATTGTCCGGTGTGTACTTCGATGGAATCGGGCATTATCTTAACAATTGAGGTGATCAAAGAAAATGAGTAACTTTAAGAAGGTATAAAGAAAAGAAAAACAATCAAACAACAAAATGAAATATAGGTATTGAAGAAATGATCCTCTTTTATAAGCAACATCAGAACAGATAAAAATTTATCAAAGATAAACAGAACATGGAAATGGTTAAATCAGAACTCTCTCGAGCTGGGTCTATAGAGTATTATTTGTTCCATTTTTGTGTCTTGTAGCCCATTTGTAATGTTAGAGCAAACTCCAGTAGAAAATCTGCCAGAACACAGAGCTTCAGGACTAGCAACGTATAGTAATAATTAATAATTCCTTCAAACATGTTTTTATGTCGAAAGACAGAGCGCCCAAATTTAAATTTCCTCTTACGGATTAGTGCAATTGTATTTTTTTTTCTTCATTTATTTTGGCCCAAAATATCTTCCATTACAAAACACATATTGTTGCATAATTCAAAAAGAATATTGAGATCAACATAATTTAGAATGGTAGTAGAATTTTCGAAGCCTTGGATGGGTATTGCAATTCCTTCAATACTAATAGCGTATCTTCAAAGTTCGACGTCTTATATTGCCCATCGAGATTCAAATTCTAATGATTATAGAACAATTTTTTCAATATTTCAAGCTGTCAACTTTATGACCTGGATATCATATTACTTAGCCATAATTACACCGGCAGGTTCAGTGCCGTTAGACTATGAGCTACCCCAGTCAGAATTTGAACAACCACAAACCATGTGGAGAAAATATTGTATTAAATGTGACCACTATAAACCTGAACGCACGCATCATTGCAAAAGGTGTGGAGCTTGTGTTCTAAGAATGGACCATCATTGTCCATGGACTAATAATTGCATTGGTTATAATAATTTACCACATTTTATGAGATTTCTATTTTGGATTATCTTGGATACAAATATAGCATCATTTTTGGTAATTAAACAGTTGTTTAAATTTTATGAAATGAGAAATTTACCTTCATATTTAATATCGAAAGTTTCATTAAGCATAAATATTGTAAACTGCTTATTATTAGGATTTGTTCTTTTGTCAATTTCTATTTTATTTATTAGATGTTCGTCTGCTATCTTATCAAATCAAACAATGATTGAATCTTGGGAATGCGAAAGGATTCAAGATAACTTCTTCACGGAAAATTTTTGGATTAAAGTAAGGAGGAACTACTCCATGGTTTATCCTGAATCACCTAAATTTCCAGATTTGAATTCTTGGAAAATAAATTATAGAATTTTGAAAAAATCAACTCAAATTCCTTTGAATTTTTCATATGACGATTTAGTTTTCCCTTATGACCTTGGATCCTCGTATGAAAATTTAGTTGATGCATTGGGCCCAATATATACATGGTTATACCCATTTGGGAAAGCACCTGGAAATGGTGTTGAATTTATAAAAGATAAGTTAGATGAAGACCAAATTAAACTACCATTCCCACCTGATGGTACAAATATTGATAGTCCAAAATTTTCAAATTCTCCTACTTCGACAATTGACGATGATAATGAATTAGTTATGAAAAATTGGGAAAATTATATGGGTGAAACATTAGATGATTTTGGTGTTGATTTAGATACTGAAGATTATGAAATTAGTAAACTTAGATAAATAAATAATTTGATAAATAGTTCATAAACACTCCAGATATCCCTTAAATTCTTAAATTACCTTTTTTTAGTAGCATTATATTAGAATTAAAAAAAATACAAATTAACCTATGATCACTCTAATAAAAAAATGAAGCATGGATTATTAAAAAAATACATAACAAAATAGAAAAAATACATTTTATTTTTAGGTTTTAAATATCAACTTTTTCGACAGTCTCATCTTGTTGAATTGTAGAATCGCCTTCCACAACTGTTGTTTCAGCTTGAATTGGCTCTCTATATATATCATCAGATTTTGGTTGAACATTAACATTATCTCCAGTATTTAGTTCTTCAACTTTCTTTTCTTCTTGAGATTTATTTTCTGTGTTTTCTCCCTCAATATCTTTCGTTTCCACATCTTTAACTTCATCATTTGGTTTAAGTCCTATTATCTTATCTTCAATTTCAGCTTCCCGCTTTTCAACTACAGGAATATTATTGAACTTTAAATATTCATCAGGTCCTTGTTCTTTTAAAATTTTAATCCGTTCATTAGCCAATACTAAACCTTCGCCCTTCAAATCAGTTCCAATTCCATATTCACCATCGATTAAGTTGGTAAGTTTATCAACTCTGATTTGTTTCGTTTTAAAATTATCATTGCCTGGTTTTGTATACAACGAATTTCTAATAAACAAGTCATAAGACTTAGGTTCAAATCTCATTCTGTAAGTATCTACATCAATTTTAACTGACAATTTAGAATCGACAACACCTTCAATTTCATTCTCATTTTCTTGTTCACTTTCAAGTTGAGTCCTCAAAAACGGTAAGTTAATTTTAGATGTATCCAAGCCTTCAGTTGGGTGAGACATTGAATAACTGGTAAGATAATATTTCCATTTACTTTCTTTAGTCGCGCCATCATCTTTAATTGTTAAATCTTCAAGAGCTAAAAATGAGATAGTAGTGGAACACATGTCTTTATTGTAGGTTATTTTGAACATATTTTCATCTGAATTCATAAAACCTCTGACTTGAACTCTATATAAAATTTGATCTTTTGTCGAAGTTTCTGATTGATCACGATCTTTTTCCATTAAAAGCAAAATTTCACTACATTTTGAATCAGATACAATTGTATGACAGTGCTTCATTAAACTTTGAATGACCCTATCAATCGTAAACAATTTGAATGCTTTGTTTCTAAATCCAATACGTAATGATTCCTCAAATGAATTTTGTTCAACTTTATTGTCAATCAATTTAACACATAATTCAAGTGCCTCGGAATATGAATCATCACCTTTGATTGCAATACCCAAATCTTCTAAATGTTGGTCAATTAATCCCAAATCTTCAGCAAATTTAGTGACAACTCTAGACTTAATTTCTTTATTAACTTCAGGTGCCAGTTTTTTGATTTCTAACAACCTTCTATAAAGTGTATCCAAATGCCTATAAAAGACATAAATTTGAGTATTCGCAAACATATTAAATTCATTTCTTTCATTGTTTTTTGATAAATCAACAATTTCATTAGAAATCCAACTTGCCTGCGCTTTTTGAACATCTTCAGAAATTCCATCATCATCAATAATTTCATTCTCAGATTGATGTTGGTTTTGTAAATCATTTCTCTTCCTTTTGTTTTTACGTAACACATCTTTTAACAAGTCATATTCTCTTGGCCTTTTTTTAGTCTGGGAAAGGGTTGGAATGAGATTTTTCGAACTATCACTCTCGTCTTCTTGATTTTCAACTAAGTTATCAAATTCTACATTAGTTGAAGCAATACCTCTCTTCTTAAGTTCATTCTCAATAAACTGAGGATCCATAAAGAAAAATTTAACCATAAAAGACTTCATAAAATTATCCATTCTATCTTTATCATTTTGTGAATAAACTTGGTTATTTTTTAGATTAGTATTAACTAATTTCAGAATATCCATAAATATACTAAAATCTTCATATTTAGTAATTAATTCAGATTTTGATCTTGTCATCAGTGGATGCAATTTTTTATTTGCTTGTTCTTGTTTGATTGTTGAAATTTCACTAACAAGTTGTTTATTAGTCAATAATTTTTTATCAATATTTTTAAATGATAGACCTAAATGATCTAACGATTTAATTAACAATTTTTGTTCTGCTTCTCTCCAAACTTTATTCCATTCCCTATGAACTCTTTTCCATTCTTCATCCTTTTGTTTCAATCTTTTTAGAACGATAGGTACAGTAACTGCCGGATTTTCGTGTAATGAATCAATGACTTCCCATCCTCTATCTTTATCATAAATTTTTCTAATAACTTTGACGTATATGGTACTTGAAGTATGTCCTAAACCAACAGGCAATTTAAATTTTGCCTTTTCTTCGGGTGTCATGTTTGCCATTCTATTAGCAATAGTTTCTAAAGTTTGAATGGTTCTGAGATTTGCTTCCATGAAATAGTCATATTCGTGTCTTTCATCTTCAATTCTAAATAACATTTCTTCATATTGATTTTTACGATGGGCAATAAATCCAGATTCTTCTGATGCCCAAACTGGATGTCCAACCCATTCATCATTAAAAATCGACCAACAGAGATCATCTCTTCCTGAACACGGCATTTTAGTTTGAGATTTTGGTAATTGTCTATATGACGGACCTTCAGCTTTACACATTAATAAATCAATTTGTTGTTTTTTGATTGCTATATTTTCGATTCTTAAGGGAGTTTCTTCATAACCAATAAAATTTTTAAACCATTCAAATAATTCGGGGAACGGTCCAATCATCGATTTCGCCTTATCATATAAGGTCGATTTATCAATAACATCACTTGAATACAATTTGAGCAATTTTAAAAATTCATTATAAGTTTGCTTATTACCAATTGATTTTTTAACTTTATCAAAAAAAGTGATTTCATTTGATAAATCACTATCCAAAGTTTTTGGATAAACAGGTTCCAAAATACCCGAGATTAGTGCAGGCTTTTCGTTGGGTTGATCATATATCGACCCTCTTAAATTAGAAACTGGAAATTCATCATGTGGTTGTAGTTGACCCTTATTATTTAAGGTTTGAGCTTGACTGAGACCAGAGACAGAAACTTTTTTCTTTTTATCCTTTACTTGAATTGGTTCATCATGCTGGTACATTGGTTGCTGATACTGCTGTTGTTGCTGATAATAAGGATCAATATGTTGTGAGTCTTGTTGGACTGTTGGATATTGTTGTTGATTTACTGGCGCATTCGGATAGGGACTTGATTGAAAATTGCCGACAGGTGGTAATTGAACAGGCTGGGAATAATATTGTGGATATTGATAGTCAGGTTGTGGTTCTTTGACGATTGTATTATCAGGCATAAACAATTTAAAATCTTCCAATAAATCAGGTGCATCCCTAAAAAGAATTGAGATTTCTCTATAAACTTCATTAATTGGCTTTAAACCCTTTTGATACATCTGTAAATTTTCCAAAAATAGTTTATAAATATCAGGTTGAGCAGCATATCTTTGCTTAATTTTATTAACATAATTGATTGCTTGATTAAATTCTGCAGGACTACTCTGTTTCTGCTCTTGTCCAGACTCAGAGATTTGCTGTTCAATAGCCGGTTGTATTTGATGCTGATGTGTTTCAAGTTGTTGTTCTTGAGTTAAGGATTGTTGTTGGATGGAAGCACCGTTTAAAACAGTAGCACCATGTACATTTTCCTTAAGTCTAAACTGATCCTGGTTTTCCTTCTGCATATCATGAATTTGTAATTGCTGATTTGGGTTCAAAGTTGAAGAATCTCTTCTGATTGAAGTACCCATTGGAGTTGTGACAATAATTGCATTAGGATCAGAAGTTGAACAAACAATTGAAAAACCTTGTGGTAAAAATGTATTAAAACCATCAATCAATTTAGGATGGCCCTTGAACAATGAAGAAACTCTTTCAATAACACCTGGTGTGTCAATGCTGTAAAAAAATTGGTGAAGGGTGAATTTGCGTTAGTATTTAATGTTTGTAAAATTGATAATTAAGTTTTGAGCCTTTCATAAATTGTGTCAGTCCTATAGAATCCGCGGGTGAAAAGCTTCAACCGATAATAATGATCTGTGACTTTCTGGCACAATATTGGAAGATAAATACATACTTTTGACTTTTAAAATCTTTCATTATGTCTAGAAAATTGTTGTAGACATCAGTTTGATCCTCAAATTGTAATTTGACTTGATCTAAATAATACAATGCATCTTTAACATTTAGTGGTTTATAATTTGGACTATTTGTATCGTTTTCTGAGGTAGGTGAAGGTTCAGCAGGTGGTGCAGAAACAGCAGCTTCAGAAACTGGTGCAGCTGTATGAGTCCCATTAGCTGTTGTACTCGATATTGCATTGCTTGGAACCGCAGGAAGTTGAGTACTATTAGTGGAATTATTAGTTGAATTATTCTCCGTGTTGTTAGGCTTATTACTATTCGATAATGAGGTGGATGCTGATCTTGAAGTTTTATCAATTGGATTTAATACATCCAATTTGGATTCCAATTTAGTTTCAGATGCATTTTTAGTTGGAGATTTAAGAAGTTGATCGGCTGGAGGTAATTTAATAGTATCTTGAGAATTTGTTGGCACTTCATTAACACCTTGAGAGATACTATTAAACGAAGGTAACTGAGTTGTCTGACCAACATTTGAATTTGAACTTGAATTAGGAAGTTTATATCTTGGCAAATTACTCAAATTTGATAATGATGGGAATTGATACATATGTGGTTGACCTGCATGGATAAAAAAAAATGAGGAAGTGAAAAATACATGTTAGTATCAAATATCATAAAAAAAAAGAGGGGTGAGAAAGAAAAGCAAAAATACTGAAAGATCTGATCAAACACATACCTGTTCCAATAGAAGAAGGTGGGGGTAAAACTGGAGCTTGTTGATGAGGAAATGATTGATTTGCAGTTGATGGGATTGAAATTGGTGGTGACGGCGCTGCAGTTGTGTTCAAGATGATATTCGCATGGATGGAAGGGTTTGAACGTTTTTGATTTTGACCTTGATCGTTAGCTGAAGGTGGTAATGGAGTAGAAGATTCCTTGTTACCACCATTTGAAATATTTTGATTATTCCAAGTTGACATATTGGATATTAGCTTAGTTAATAAGTGTCAAAGAATTTGTGTAGATTTGAATGATAAACAAACAGATGACAATAAACTATAATACAGTGAAGAGTAAACTAAAGTAGATTAATATGCCTACTTTTCTGTAAACTGGTAAAATAATAAAACAGATACTTCAAGAGGTGTAAGTAGGTTGTCAAAACGTTGTTAATGGATAACAAGTCTAGAAGCTGCGGATAGTTGATTGTCTTATGGAACGAAACTATACTTTTAAAAAAAATAGTAGGTCTCTATAAACCGTTCAGTGAAGAGTTGGAACAATCAATGATGAACTGGGAGAGCTAAGGATGAATCAAATCAAGGTCAAAGCAAAACAAACATTAACAAACATTAGCAGAAGAAACTCCAGTGAAAGCGAAAACAAATCTGTGCCACCATCTACCTTCTACCTGACAGTGTGAAAGTTTAGAATTTACGTAAGCGGCGGCGTAGCAACCCGGCAATAAAATGGCAGATAATGGGATTTGCGTCGATCGTCCATTTCCTTTTTTTTTCTTCCCTTGACACCATGAATTAATTTCTTATATATATATGTATTTAATAATGGTCCATTTGTGAATGGAGCTGATACACCTATCTGTGTCTTTAACTGGTACACACATCTCATAGTAAACTCTACAATGAATGCTCCAGATCGTTTTGAGTTGTTTATTCTTCCAGATGGTGTCCCTAAGTTACAAATAACACCAGATTCTCGTGTCCCAAATTGTTTGCTTATAAAGTTTGAAAGAGAAGACCACACTTTAGGAAACCTACTAAGAGAAGAATTGATTAGTGACCCAAGAGTTTTATTTGCGGCCTATAAAATTGAGCATCCGCTTTTTGCAAACTTTTTAATGAGATTACAAACTGAAGAAGGTTATAATCCAAGAACTGCTCTTAAGAATGCATGTAATAGATTAATTCAAAAGATAAGTGTTTTAAATGAAAAATTTAAAAGGGAATGGGAATTAAAGGCGTTGCTATCGGCTACTGAAGATGATGATATTTAGTAACTATCCATCCTTTACATATTCCATGTATAATTGATTTTCCAAAAAATATGTATGTATAATAGACTTTGAAAAAATTTAATTTCAGCAACTAATATCGAATTCTGTTTGTAAGTTTGATACTATTTCATAACGTTATGCTGGTATCTGTAGCATTGTTATTCGGAGTTTTCTGAGTATGATTTCCGTAAACACAAACTGAAATCTATAGCGAAGGTTAGTAACATTTCAGATACATGTTAGGTATGTTATATTGGCTTAGAATTGCTTCTTATTTACAGATCAATCTAGTTCCATTCTTAATTTTTTCACCATCTTTAGTTTAAACGGGTATTTATTTCATTTAATTTTTTGTACTTATTAATATTTCATTTCAAAGTTTTAATAAAAAATCACGGTAATTATATAGAAAAGTCATTGAACATTCCATTTTCAATATCTCCTAGATGTTTCAATGGAAATATAGAATATAATAAAAACAAAAGACTTTAAATTAAATATACCAGGATTTATTAAAGGAGACGAGGTTAAAATGCTGATTGATACAAAAACGTAAGAAAGTAAAAGTATAAAGAATTTCAATTGAAAATTTAAACAAAATTTATAACCAACTTATTACTCTAACTGTGATTAAATTTTATTTTCTATTTTTTCTAATGATTATAAGTCATAAATTTTGTTTAAATTTTAAATTGAAATTTTTGGTGTTAATACAAATATTGATGTTGTGAGTTTTTTTCATTTTTTCAATAAAGCATAAATAAATAACAACATTTCATTAAAACAGCTTTCACAATATGTAATAAATTGGGCATTGCTAATAAAATTGTCAGAAAGAAAACGAATAAAAAAGCATCTAAAATCAAATGAAAAGAATCGAAGAAAATTGAATAAAAGTCAGAAAACTGAAATCATGTTATAATTAAGAAAATGAGTATTAATGGTATAGATTAATTTGTATCTAAATGGAAAGCTTTTCTCTCAAAGCATGTTTCATGAAATTATACTTAACAGTAAAATAATCATCTGGTGTATCATAAAAATTGCCATGCTCTAGAACATAATCTAATGGTAATGTTTCGATGTCTTTATTTGGGGTTATATGGGTAATATACTGTCCATAATCTGAGACAACAATTTTATGATGATCTTTAAAATTGAATTGATAACTACCATTACTTAATTCAAACATAATTCCATTATCATCCCTTGTATATCTTCTTAAAAATATTCCTTCATTCATATTATTTGACGATCCACTTGAAACATCCGATAAATGAGCTGTCATGTATTTGTCAAAAAACTCAATGACTTGCATTTCATTTGATAAAGTTTTTGGGATTTCATCCCTTTCGAAGCGAACAACTTTCCAACCACTTTCATCATCGGGTTGAATTAAGTAAATTTCATCTCTATCTTGAAATTTTAGGACTGTATGTCCTTCTGTGAATAAGACACCTATTGAATTGGTTGATAACTGATATGCAAATCCATGTTTATTAGAATAATCAACCCATTTACTAACCAGTTGAGGTCTTTGCATAGTTTCTGGATTTGGTTGTAATTGACCAGATTCGATTTGTTTAATATTTTCTAAGGTACTAGATAATGATTCACTTAACATTAAAGACATTCTACTATCATATTTTGCTTTTGTTAATTGATTTGAAACCTTGGATTTATAAGGTTTGATGTTAACTGGTGTAACTTCTTTATATTTATTTTTAGTATTATCTGGTGATAAGGAATGTGGAAGTAATGATCTTGGACGTTCACTTTCAAGGTCAGTTTTTAGGATTTCGACTGGATTTTTTGGCACATCATTAATACCTACCATTTGTTTACAATTCGCAAAATTGATCATTGATTCCTCCTTTGTAATAAATGAAAAATGTCTTGGTTTTTGTTTTAAGGTTTCAGTGGTAATATGAGACGGGAATGAACCACATTTAAACCAATCGTATTCTAAAACTTGATCTAACGATGGTCTTTGATAAGGATCCGTTGCTAGCATGTCTCTGATCAATCTTCTTGCTTCTAATGAAACGACTGAATCAGGAGGAAATTTATAATCATTAGTCTTAATTCTATCGTAAATAACTTGAACATCTTTTGCTTGGAATGGCGGCTTACCAAATAACATTGCATATAGCATGATACCAACTGCCCAAATATCAACTTCGAAACCATGTCCAACTTCTTTGCCCCCTAAAACTTCAGGAGCAATATAATTTGGTGTACCACAGATTGTATATCTTTTGGGGTGGGAAGAATTGATAATTGTTGCTAGGCCAAAGTCTCCAATCTTTAAATTCATTTCCGGATCAAAGAAAATATTACCCAATTTCAAATCTCTGTGAACGACTTTTCTTCTATGCAAATATTTAACAGCACCAATGATTTGAACCATAAAAAATCTTGCTTCAGCTTCGGTTAGTAATTTTCTTGTTTTCAATAAATCCATTAATGATTGATGAGGACAAATTTCTAATAAAATATAAACATTAACATCGTCTTCAAAACAATCAATAAATTCAACAATGTTTGGATGGGACATACTTTTATGAATTTTAATTTCACTTAAAAGTTTTGTCTTTGTCTTTTCATTTTTAATTGAAGCTTTGGCAACAGTTTTAGCAGCAAAAATACGACCCGTATCGTCTTTCATTTGAAAGCAACGAGCAAATCCACCTTCACCAAGAAAGTGGCCCCTTCTATAACCCCGACCATGTCTGTTTTTAACAATACTTGGAGGAGTTTTACATAAGGAACTTAATTTTTCCCTCTTTTTCTTTTTACCAGCATCTGGTTTTGATATTGAACCTTTGATTGGAGTTCTATTAAGAGGTGTAAAATTAGACTTATTGTTTAACTGGATATCATTTAATGGTTGTAGTGGTTTCTTGGGAGACATGATAAAACAAAAATAAAACTATTGAAATAAAATTTTATAAAATTACCAATAGCTTTAAATGAATGTGAATGAATTAAATAATTTCAATTTATTAGACCTTGGGTAAAATTGTTATTATTTGATTCTAATGATTTAATATTAATTTTGAAAATTCTGGTGGAACAATTTGGATCAACGAAGAGAATGAAACGAAAAACGAAGCTTTGTTTTTTTTTAAACTTGAGCAAACAACCAACAACCAACAACTGGGAAGAGAAGAATGTGGTCAAAGATGAAGATTTATCAATCAAGAGGGCAGTGGTTTAAAGCAGAATAAAACAGTTAAGTGATTAATCAAATTGAAACCACGATCAAGTTACAAATAGAATAGTTTTTGTATGTTTTGCTTTTACCAGATTGGATCCCATTTGATTGAAATTACCATAAGAGGATGTTTACGTCTGGAAAATCAGGCCGCGGTGTTGACGTTTTGCCCTCTTAGGAAATTTTTCAAAGTTGAGTTTCGGTGTAGGGGTTTTTGCTCTCTTTTGCCCAAGCACAATTATTGTGACAATATAATGTGACAATCTATTATTTAATTGAACGTTAAAAAATATTAATATATATATGTAATATTACTGTAAGATTTTTTGAACTAATATCCGTTGTAGGATTCGTACATCTATCATAATAACGTCTATATACAAAATTCTATGCGAGATCACAAAATATACAATTACAATTCCTGGTTTTATAAATCTGTAAATTGCAGTAGTTTAGTACCTTAATGATTAATGACACTGAAGATATCACAATAATTCAATTTGTGATCAGCCTTATATTTTATTTTAAGCTTTCATAAAGATTTTTTAGAGTTTTCTTCTATTATAATATTAATAATTAATAATTAATTATAATTTATACAATTAACTTTCTAACGCGAGGATGTGAATTCTCATTTTTATTTTAAGGTTTTGTTAACAAACATTGAATATGTATCAATTTTCTTGAAAGCATCGAAAGCAGCATCATGGCAATCGGCAGATCGGTCTAAAGAATTGGTTAGTATCACTCAGAAGACGATAAAGAGGGTGAAGTTGATGGTAGACACTGACAATAAACTCACTAATGTAAGCTAAGTGACCAAGGAAACCTTGTGTTTCTTTCTTACATACTGGAATTGGGAACAACTTGATAGTGGACATGTTGGAATCCATGAGACTAATTGTAATAAGGCTGAAAGAGTTTCATCTATGACTAACTCAGTTTAATAAAGTTTCAAAGAAAGTGGATTTTGCAGAGGTGCTGGTTTCATGGTTTCAGACTAATGCTGTTCATGCTATTCTAACTTGTTGGAAAAAATAGGGACATCGTCAAGACAAGGTTTACAAACACTGGCATGGCTTCAATAGAGTTGATGAAAATCTGCAAAATATGTTAAAAGCGTTGCTGAATGTAAAACGGTAGTACCTTTTACCGGTATTGAAGCAGAATACAATTGCCGATTTAGTTAATGAGGTGGTGACAAGCAGCAGATAAGTTTAACATCGATATAATATATAATAGATGCCCCTAATAATATGACAAAATGATCTGGCGTATTGGTGCTTTGTTTTTACAACATTTGGATTTTTCTTTTTAGGATTTTCAATCTATTTCCATTTTGTCCCTGAACATTCTAGGGAAATTCAGCATATTCTTATGGTAAAAAGGCAGAAATAATTAAGGATCAAAGTAATAGTTAAACCTACCTTAATGTGGTTAATATTGAGTGTAAATTTCCATTTGTTTTTTTCTTAACATTGCTCATTGCAATTTCTTTTCATACTGTTAATGACTTCGTTACAAAACAAATTGCATGACGATTTCAACAGCATGAAAATGTACAATATTATCATTGATGTCCAGAAAAAAGTTTATGGAAAAAAAGAGGGGTCAACTGGGAATTGAACCCAGGGCCTCTCGCACCCAAAGCGAGAATCATACCACTAGACCATTAACCCGACTTATGGAATTTCAATGGGAGACTTTCACCTAGAGTTTAGATAAAAATTTACTTTGCGCGCCCGGACGAAATTAGTATTTATACAAGGAAAACCTGATAAAGTAAAACTTTATAAATTTTATAATATTAGTAATAAATCTTTAAAAAAAAAATATATAATTTTTTTTTTTTTTTATCGAAAGATCTATTACTAATATTATAAATTTTTATATAGTTTTACATACTGGAATTAATTTTCCTCGTTAGCTGATATAAAATATCATTATAGTATTATTGGTGTAATCTTCTTTCACTAAAAATATTATCTAATCAGATTGCATATTAAAAATATTTTTTTTTTTTTTTATCGAAAGATCTATTACTAATATTATAAATTTTTTATATAGTTTTACATACTGGAATTATTTTTTTTTTTAAGAAAGATTTTTGTTACTTATACTATATATTTTATAAAGTTTTACATACTTAATATTACTAATAAATCTTTTTTTTTTTTTTTTTTTTTTTTTTTTTTTTTTTTTCGAAAGATGTGTGGTATTTTGAAGCTTACCTGAAATGAGACTCTTGACGTGCCTAGACATTTTTTTTAATAAAGATCAGTATAACAAAAACAGAGGTTGGATAATCAAACCTTCCTACGCAATCAGAGCCTTTCTAAAGCAGTTCAATTGATTTTATTTTATATTACAACAGATATGTTATTGTAATACTGTATCGATAACGTTCAAATTTATATAAGCTAACGAGGAAGATTTGCTTCCAGTATGTAAAACTTTATAAATTATATAGTATAAGTAACAAAAATCTTTCATAAAAAAAATCAAATAATAACATGACTGATCACATTATCATGCCCTCAAGTCACTCTACTAACTCAATCTTACGATTGTGGGTCATTACAACTAACTCAGAGTACAGAGTTGAGTGATCTAGGGAAGTCAGGTTATTAGAGCTACATTGTTCTTGATTACTATAAAACAGCACTTGAAGTTCTCACCTTCTATAGTTTTGTCTAACTTTATTTTATATTTTTTAGTCAGTCAAATTCAACTCTACCGATTTTTTTTTTTTTTTTAAGAAAGATTTTTGCCGAGCGCTATATAATGTCACAATGTGGGTGTGATATTATATACTATATACTGAAAAAACGTGCTCCTTTACTTTAATTATCGGTTTATATAATGTCAAAGTCAGTTACACTACAATACTCTGTTAACTCCATGTCCTCTGAGATCCCGAATTACAAGACCAATTCGCACCTTCTTAAACTGGTGATTAAACCCTAACATCTGTTCTGGCATAAAAACCACAAAACTATTCTTTAAATAATGGGGGAATGTAGAATGTGCTGTTCAATTAATGATTTAATTTAAAATTTTACGGCTCTCACAGTAACTATTTCCAGTAAGTAAATTTTTACAACCTTTATAGTATTAGCTATAAACCATTATTAAACTAGAAGTTCCAAGAAGAGCTGTCAGTACCCATCAATGTGAACCAAAAAGAACACATTAATGAGAAAAACTAAATATATCGAAGACAACATCCAAATCCACAATCTTCGATCCATTTAAAATCCAAACAAAAAGCAAGAAGTCAAAAAAAATCAAAAAAATTATCAACAAGAAAAAGATCCCAAAACTATTAACAGCATTATCAATACCATCGAAGATGCTAAAAAACCTCTGTTGTTCCACCTTAACAACATAGTAAAATTTTAGAGATTGAAGTTTAGTCTGCTCCAAAGGAACACAACATCTACGTATTTCAGTCATTTTAGTTGCTATATAGATTCAATGCATGACATCAACATCCTAAGGAAATGCAAACCAGCTTCCAAAAAAAGTTTAAAACAATATATTCAACATCAAAATAGAAAAACAACTAGAACCTCCTTTTTTGTAAGAGTTCATTACTCAACTTCTCACATTATACTTTTTTAATATGGAAATTTACATAATTTTTAAAGAGCAACGTTGGAAAAATATATTACTTTCATTGAAGGATAATTACATTAATAATAATATAAAAATAAGCTAACAAGAAAAACTATTTCCAGTCCAGTTTGTAATACAATTTATAAAATTTACAGAATTTGTATAAACTAGTAGGTCTCAGCAGGGTTACTCTAGAAGTTCAGTTTGATCTCATCTAAAAGTCCAACTCGGTAAAATTTTATTATGAAAATAAATTTACATCAAAGAATAGTCATTGCCTCAACATTAAATTCTTTTGATCAACATGATCGCACCCTATTTAAGCAAATGAAGTAACTTGCATTGTCTATAGGTAATTTAATCAGTAATTGTTTGCCACATAAAAGTAGTCAGTCAAAGATGGGCAAGAATTAAAAAAGTTTGAGATCGAGACAATGTAGATGATTCCGAATTAATTTTTGAAATATTGCCGATAAATAATAATACATTAAGTGAGACATTGCAAGGTAACGATAATGCATAACGTTGTATATATTAAATTCATACCTCGACCTGTGTGGACTTGATATATCCTTAATAGTTAAGAGTCGTTGAAGATTTATAAGCAGTTATCAATCAGGAATGATTAACTATTATAAGGTAAAATCTTCCACCAATAAGTGCTTGATGTACCACCTACGATTCAATGCTGTTCCTACACGAGCATTACCAATTCAAGGCAAAAGATCTTTCGAGTGAATTAGAATGATAGGTGGATGATCATTATTGATCAACAGTGAATTTATATTCTTCCGAAATACAAGCTCATGTAGAAAGCAAACAACTATATAAAGAGAGCTATTTCACACATTCCGCCTGTCCTTAAAGTTCAGATGTAGAGAGAAGAATGCACAAAACATTATTTCAAAAAAGTAAGCTATAATTGGTTGGGAATGGTATAGCCAGTAGGGATTTTACATTGGTTAGATACCTTTCCTAATCGGAACTTAATCGTCATCACCTTCGAAGTATGATTTAACCATGACCACACATCTTAACAACATGTCTGTCTCTAGTGCTAAAGCTGCTTTCCATCACTGAGTTTTCTCAATAAATCATCTGCAAGTATAATCCATGCTATTTTTATTTGGTAGACATCTGCAACTAAAAAAGTTAAGAAAGTGATATACTCAAGCCAATTTTTCAACATTTATACCCTACTGTATAATAATAGCCAATCAAATCAGAGAAAAATATCTCAATTTAAATCAATTTTCTCTTTAAGTATACATTAGTCTCAGAAAGGATGTAATCTAAGCCCTTGGGACTGCAAGCACGGTTAAAATACTACATAAAATCTGTTCTAAATCTTGTAGATACGGATCATATCTGCGCTGCCAGTTCACGACTCCTTTGATGGAATGTCCATAGTCTAGCAAAATTCCTTAGATCAATCGCTAACACTATAGTTGATCTTAAAGGATTCAGACTGATCCAGTCATCATGAGTTAACTACCAAAAGTGTGAAATGGTAAACTGTAAACTGTAAATTGTAGAATGTAGTAGAATGAAATGAAATGAAAGTATAAAATATAGCTGAGGAAAGAAGAAAGAATAAAGAAGAAAATAAAAAAACAAAATTCAGCCAAAATTTTTCTGGCGAACTGTCAGCTTATTGTGTATCGTATGTATCCAAAGCTCAAACAATTTTTCAGATTCTTCTTGCATTTTTTTTGTTATCACACTGTTTGTTTCTTCCAATTGATACCAAATTCACCGATTAACGTGCTTACAACATTAAACGATATTGGTTTTACAATTAAAGTATTTTTTATTACTTTCAAAAAATAGGTTACTTTATGAATATGACAAGCACAAAAGAAGTAAAGAAGGAGAATGGTGTTAAATTGCCATCTAAACGAAAAAGTGAACCAAATTCTAATGGTTCTTCTTCTAAAAAGGCGAAATTAAATTCTAATTCATCATCCAAGGTAAAGAGGGAAGTTAAAGTTGAAGTCAAAAAGGATGATGAGGATGAGGATGTTAATGGATTTGATGAAGACGGCGAAGCTGCAGAAGGCGATGACACATTTAAGTGGTGGGAAAACCCAGATGATTTAAATGGTGAGGTTAAATGGGATACTTTGGAACATTCTGGTGTTATGTTTCCTCCCGAATATGAACCATTACCGAAACATGTCAAATTGTATTATGATAATAAGCCAGTTACATTACCGATTGAAGCTGAAGAAGTTGCTGGATTTTTTGGAGCCTTATTAGAATCTGATCATGCCAAAAACCCAACATTTCAAAAAAATTTCTTTGATGATTTTAGAACTGTTTTAAGAGAATGTGGAGGTTGTAAAGAAGCAGATATACAACAGTTTGAGAAATGTGATTTTTCTAAAATTTTCCAATACTATGATCAAAAAAGAGAAGAAAAGAAGCTATTGTCACCAGCAGAAAAGAAGAGATTAAAAGAAGAAAAGGAAAAGTCTGAAGAAAATTTCAAATTTTGTTTGCTAAATGGTAGAAAAGAACAAGTTGGTAATTTTCGTATTGAACCACCAGGATTATTTCGTGGTCGTGGTGCACATCCAAAGACTGGTAAATTAAAACGAAGAGTTCAACCTGAAGATATTACATTAAATTTAGGAAAAGATGCTCCTATCCCAAATCCACCTGAAGGTCATAATTGGGGTGAAATTAAGCATGACAATACAGTTACTTGGCTGGCAATGTGGAAAGAAAACATTATGAATAGTGTTAAATATGTTAGGTTTTCCCAAAATTCGTCGTTTAAAGGTATGAGTGATTTCAAAAAATTTGAAAAAGCAAGGGAGTTAAAAAAACATATTGATAGAATTAGAGATGATTATAGATCGAAATTGAAAAGTAATTTAATGATTGATAGACAAATTGCAACTGCTACCTATTTAATTGATGTTTTTGCATTGAGAGCGGGTGGTGAAAAACGTGACGATGAAGCAGATACAGTTGGTTGTTGCTCACTAAGATTTGAACATCTTTTTTTAAAGCCTCCGAATACGGTTGTATTTGATTTTCTTGGTAAAGATTCAATAAGGTTTTATCAAGAAGTTCAAGTTGATCAACAAGTTTTCAAAAATTTGAAAATTTTCAAAAAAGATCCAAAAAAACCAGGTGATGATTTATTCGATAGATTAGATCCATCCATCCTAAATAAATATTTCCAAGGATTTATGGATGGTTTAACGGCAAAAGTTTTTAGAACTTATAATGCATCCAAGACAATGCAAGATCAGTTGGATTCAATTAAGAATGAAGGTACAGTTAATGAAAAAGTGGTTGCATTTAATGCCGCAAATAGAGAAGTTGCAATTTTATGTAACCATCAACGTACAATCCCGAAAGCTCATCAAGCAGGCGTTCAGAAAATTAATGAAAAAATTGAAGAAATGGTTTGGCAAAAGATTAAATTAAAGAGAATAATGTTGCAATTGGATAAAACAATGAAGAAGAAATCTTTGGAATATTTTGAAGAGATTGAAGATTTAACAAAGGAAAAAGAGTTAGAAATTGTTACTCGTTGGTCGAAACGAGAAATTGAAAAAGTCAACAAAAAATTAGAAAAAGATAAGGAAAGATTGGGATTCGAAAAGAAGGAACTAACAACTGAAGATTATAAAATCAAATTGAACGAGATAAAAGAAGACCATAAGAAAAAGTTGGAAAAGACGAAAGAGCTTACAAAACAGTATATATCAGAAGCAAAGAAACAAAAGTATGAAGAAAAGAGTATTTACACAGCAGAAAAATTAAAATTACAGGTTGATAAACTTGATGAAAGAATTAGAAACACAAGTTTGCAATTGAAAGATAAAGAAGAAAATTCTGCTGTTTCTCTAGGTACCTCAAAGATGAATTATATTGATCCAAGGCTTACGGTTATGTTTGCGAAGAAATTCAATGTTCCAATCGAAAAACTTTTTACAAAGACGTTAAGGGAAAAGTTTGAGTGGGCGATTGAATCAGCAGATTCAGATTGGAGGTTTTAGGAAAAAAATTACTAAAAAAAAACGACTTTGGAATGTTACAAGATTTATAGATGAAACGTTTTTATAAACAGTAAATAGTAAATAGTAAATAGTAAAGAACGTCACTAAAATAAAAAGTAATTGAAAACGAAAAACGGAAGGAAAACGCGTTTGGGATAAACAAATCGCGTTTGTTTACCTGTGAGAAGTCCGCCAAGGGAAGAGATGTTTTTTCTTCCGTGCATTGTTGACGCAAATGGTACACGTTATCAAAGCGTGTTCTGTTGACTTTTCAGGGATTAACTTTATATAACTGGATCATAGCGTTTTATTTTTAGTTCCACACCTCTCTTCATGTATTTCTTTTCTTTTCTTTTCTTTTCTTTTCTTTTCTTTTCTTTTCTTTTCTTTTCTTTTCTTTTCTTTTCTTTTCTGCTCTTTCCTTGACTTTGTTTAGTGTTTAGTATTTAATATTCCAACTTAATAGTCACTCTTTACAACTTTATTCATTCATTAAACAAGGAAAACATGTCAAGTATAGTATCAGATATACAAACAAGTTCCTCCTCTTCAGACCAACCAACATTTGTGCCAACTGTGCCATCTACATTTAATCCTTATTTAATCAATTCAAAAGATATTAACGGCACTGTTTTCATTGCAGTTGGTACAATTATAATTTCTATATTCGTGATTATCTTCATTGCCAAGTTTTGGTTTTGGTTGAAAAATCGTAAAGCTGCCAAAGAAGCAACCAAATTTGATGATTATTTTGGTAATGGTGGTAAATATAATGAAATTAATGACAGAGAAAGTAATTTAACTTTACTCAACTATGATTCATCATATTTCGATGAAAAGAAATCACATTATGGAATTTCATCACCAAACAGTTTGACCCAATCAACATTATCAACAAACAATTCTTCATCAGCATCATCATCCCCATCAGTTATTCTATCTAATGATAGAATTTCAAGGCAAGGTCATACTTTACGTAATGCATTAGCTCAACCATATTCAGCAGGTGCAAATCATAGTAGAAATTCATTTGTTTCACCAATTAATGAATTAATTAATAAAACAGAAAATTTAGATGTGATTTTCCAAGACTCACCAGCTTCTCCAGATGTTATTAATAATGGTACACCAATTGATTCTAGAAAACGTAAAACTAAATCAATTACTAAATTCGAAATTTTTGATATTAATAATGATATGAAAGATTTATATAATAATAATAAATCGCATTCAAGGACAACATCTGTTGAGTTAAACAAATTAGAACAAATGATCAATAATAGTTTAATTGATGATACTGCTCCTACAAAAAATAACAAATCTACAGATGTTGAATTATCTAAAACCACTAAAAAGAATAATAGACCACCATCTATTATTTTGGATATGCTGGTTCAAAATGAAATGGATTTATCATAGATGATCATTTCATATTGTGTAGTTACCAATTTATAAATCTTTACTAATATTGTGCATAAAATAAAAAAATTGAAAAGAATAAAAAAAAAGAGAAAAGAATGGAACGTAAGGAATAGGGTAAGAAGTAGATTAAAATAGAAAATTAAAGACCAAACGAAATCTATTTTTTATCCTAATCGGGGAGCAGAAGGCGATTGTGGAAAAGATTTTAAATTCTAATCATCTGTTTATAAAATAAAAGGAAACGTATCTATTATAATGGAAGATTCTATAAACTTTATACAAGATAAATAAAAGAATTTTAAAAAAGTAAGGAATAATATATTTAGAATAATAACGTTACATAAACTATTTTCTTTTTAAAATCTTTTATATAATAACAGAATAATACTGGTTGAATTAAATAAACTGGAGTAAATCAAAATTCATTGATTAATATTGTTTTGCAGCAGCCTGACATGCTTTTAGTTGTTGTAAATAGAAATCACAAGCTTGATAATTACCATTTGAATCTTCTAAACATCTGGTAAAATTTCTTGCATCTGCATCACAAACTTTAGCATTTTCATCAGCAAATGATTGAGCTTGAGCAACAGGAGCTTGTTGTTGAGCTGGTGCATCGCTAGAGCCAGAGAATATTGAAGTTAAACCTGCACCCAGAGTGTGACCAACAGCTGAACCGACAGCAACACCGGCTGCAGTGGTAGCCATTTGGGCAAATAAACCAGGTTGTTGTGGAGCTGCAGCAGCAGCTGGAGAAGCAACCGGTGCTGATGCATGTTGAGTTGGAGCTGGTCCTCTATAAGCTGGGGCAGCAGCCATAGTGGATGCAGATCTGGTTTGGGTGTTACCACCGAAGAGGGAACGACCTGAAGAAGAAGATGATGAAGAAGCTGGTCTTCTTGAAGATTGTCTTGGCATGTTTTTGTTAAGTGATAGACTGTGTCTGATGTGTAACAAGAGAAGGAAAAAAGAAAAGATTCAACAAACAAAGTGGCAAATTTCTAAGAAAAAAACTTGTTAACAGAGCGATTTGCAATTCCTTTTATAAAGTTCAAAATTCTATTAAATTCATGTTGTGGAAATAGACGGAATTCGGACAAGGGAAAACTAAAAACTAAAAAATGGAGGGCAAAACGTGGGTGGGCGGCGCCAGTGGGAGTTTTTCATATATATTTTTCATTTTTCATTTTTCACCCATGGAATGTTCGAGCATTTAGTGGGTCTTCTTTCTTCTCCCTGGGAAGGTTTTTTAGGTTCTAGGCCGGGTAATGTACGCCGATCGACCGTGAAATGAAAATCTGTCCCTTGTGAGGGGAATCTCTCACAAAAAGTTTACAACTAGAAATTTGAAGTCAAAATTGAAGATGTTGGAAAAAGACTTCCTCTGGTTGGCTGGTTGTTTGATTGTCTAATTTATCAGTGCTCAGCATCCATAAGCTATCGCAATGCTTTCTTCATCACTAAGATCAAGCTTTAGACATGCTTCCACTATTTATAGAAGAAACTTATCAAATACAAATGCTTTAAGACAATTACCAAAACTTCATAGAACTGAACAAACCTCAACAGATAATGATTTTTATATTGTTAAAAAGAGAGGTGATAAAGATGGTGAAGCTATCGTACCTGAAGGTGTGGATGATGGTTTCAAATCAACAATAAATTTAGAAATTAATTCTGCAATGGGTAATTATTCTGATTTTATAAATGAATCAAAGGATTGGGAAACTTGGACTTTGGCAAATGAAGATGCACCTGATCATACTGTTAAAAAATCAAAAATTAGACATTTTACCTTAAATTTTGGTCCTCAACACCCTGCTGCTCATGGTGTCTTAAGATTAATTTTAGAATTACATGGTGAAGAAATTGTTAGATCTGATCCTCATGTTGGTTTATTACATAGAGGTACCGAAAAATTAATTGAATCAAAAACTTATATGCAAGCTTTACCTTATTTTGATAGATTGGATTATGTTTCAATGATGACGAATGAACAAGTTTTTGCCTTAGCAGTTGAAAAATTATTAAATATTGATGTTCCAATTAGAGCAAAATATATTAGAACTTTATTTGGTGAAATAACTAGAGTTTTAAATCATTTAATGTCCGTTTTATCACATGCCATGGATGTCGGTGCTTTAACTCCTTTCTTATGGGGTTTTGAAGAAAGAGAAAAATTAATGGAATTTTATGAAAGAGTTTCAGGTGCAAGATTACATTCAGCTTATTTTAGACCTGGTGGTGTTTCTCAAGATATTCCATTTGGTTTATTGGATGATATTTATATGTGGGCTACTCAATTCGGTGATAGAATTGATGAAACTGAAGAATTATTAACTGATAATAGAATTTGGAAACAAAGAACAATTGATGTTGGTATAGTTAATGCAGAAGATGCTTTAGCTTATGGTTTATCAGGTGTTATGTTAAGAGGTTCTGGTATTCCTTATGATATTAGAAAAGCTCAACCTTATGATGCATATGATTTAGTTGATTTTGATATTGCTGTTGGTACAAAAGGTGATTGTTATGATAGATATTTAATTAGAATGGCAGAATTTAGACAATCTTTAAGAATTATAGAACAATGTATTAATGAAATGCCAGCCGGTCCTGTTAAAGTTGAAGATTTCAAGATTTCCCCACCTTCAAAGGAATTAATGAAGAATGATATGGAAACTTTAATTCATCATTTCTTACTTTTCACAAAGGGTTACCAAGTTCCTCAAGGTGAAACTTATACAGTAATCGAAGCACCAAAAGGTGAAATGGGTGTCTATGTCGTCTCTGATGGTTCTGAAAAACCATATAGATGTAAGATTAGAACTCCAGGTTTTGCTCATTTAGGTGCTTTCGATTTTATTTCAAGAGGTCATTTATTACCTGATGCCGTTGCAATTATTGGTACTATGGATTTAGTCTTTGGTGAAGTTGATAGATAATTCAATCAATGAACCAATTTATTTATTTCAAATTATTCGCATTTTAATTCATATATATTAATCCATTCCCAATAGTAATAACGAAAAAGAAAAACCAGAAAAAAAAAAAAAAAACTAAAGACAATATTCCATATTATACACAAATAACCACACTACCCTTTAATGATATTTGTTAATGAAATAAAGTTATTGAATTAAACAAACAAACTAACAAACAAACCAACCAACCAAAAACCCAGTCGATTTTTTTCTTTCTTAAAATTTGTGAAGTTATATTTCTAATTTACTATAATTTAGCCAATTTTGTTTAACAAAAAAATCTACAAATATTTATATTTATTTCTTACTTATTTATTTTTTTTGTACTGTTTCCCTTATATATTAAACTTTAAAATTATATTTATTAAAAAGTGGATTTTTTTTTCCGGTAAGGTGTCGGGTTTCACCATAATTTATCATCGAACATCAAAAAGGATCAATTAAAATCTATAAAACTAAACAAAATATAAGAAAAATAAAATAAAATAGAACAAAAAAAAAAAGTAAATAAAACTATTTATATATTGAAAAACTTTCTAAAACTTAAATTTCCATACTTGCAACCTCTTCAACGGTTGGACAAGTACACATCAAATTCATATCACCATATGTATCATCAACTCTACCAACAGTTGGCCAAGTTTTGAAATTCTTTAAATGTGGTAATGGGAAACCTGCTTGTTCTCTTGTATAACCCCTCTTTGACCATTCTTCCTCACTTGTGTCTAATAAATCAGATAATGGATGTGGAGAATTCTTTAAAATTAAACCATCACTCTTACCCTCTTCAACTAATCTAATCTCTTCTCTAATTGATAACATTGAATCTATAAATCTATCCAGTTCTTCTTTATCCTCAGATTCTGTTGGTTCAACCATTAAAGTACCTGGGATTGGAAATGACATGGTTGGTGCATGGAAGCCATAATCTTGTAATCTTTTAGCAACATCAATTGCTTCAATACCAATTGCCTTGAAAGGTCTTAAATCAATAATAAATTCATGGGCACAATATTTAATTTCATCTAATCCATCCTTTGATTTTTCACCAAGGAATAAAATTTTATATGCATCCTTTAATTTATACATCATATAATTTGCATTAAGGATTGCAGTTGCTGAAGAAAATGGAATATTATCACCACCCATTGTTTTAATATATGCATAAGGAATTGGTAAAATTGATGCAGATCCAAATGGTGCAGATGAAACAGGTTTAATTGCATTTTCTTTATTCAAATTAGTTGTTTCACCTAATGGATGACTTGGTAAAAGATTAGCTAAATGTTCTGCAACACAAATTGGTCCAACACCTGGACCACCACCACCATGTGGAATTGCAAAAGTTTTATGTAAGTTTAAATGACAAACATCAGCACCTAAATCACCTGGGGATGTTAAACCAACTTGTGCATTCATATTTGCACCATCGAGATAAACTTGACCCCCATTTTCATGAATAATTTTACATGCCTCTCTAATTGTTGGTTCAAATAAACCATAAGTTGATGGATATGTAACCATAATTGCAGCCAAATTTTTAGAATATTTTTCAGCTTGTTTCTTTAAATCTTCTAAATCTAAATTACCATTTGTTAAACATTTGATTGGAATAACTTTAAAACCTGCCATTGTTGCAGATGCAGGATTCGTACCATGAGCTGAAACAGGAATTAAAACAATATTTCTATTTGTTTCTCCTTTAATAACATGTAAATATTGTTTAATAACGGATAAACCAGTATATTCACCTTGTGCACCTGAATTTGGCATTAAAGTAGTCTTTGAAAAACCGGTAATATCAGCCAAATCAGCCTCTAATTCATTAATTAATTCCATATAACCACTGGCTTGATCTCTTGGGATGAATGGATGTAATGATGCAAATTCAGGCCATGTAATTGGAACCATTTGAACTGTTGCATTTAATTTCATAGTACATGAACCAAGGGAAATCATTGAAGATGCTAATGAAATATCCTTTTGTTGTAATGAATATAAATATCTTAACATTGCAGTTTCTGAATGATATTTAGAGAAAACTGGATTAGTGAAAATAACATCCTTTCTCATTAATTCATCTGGTAATTCAGGAATTTTATAATTTTCTAATGATTTTCTATTACCTGTAAATAATTCAATTAAATCAACTAAATCATTTTTACTAACTGTTTCATCTAATGATAATTGAATAGTTGATTCATTTACTTTGAAAACATTTATACCAAATTTATTAACTGCATTTTCCATAAATTCATCAGAAGAAATTCCATTTAATTTAATACTCAAAGTATCAAACCAAGAATCATTAATAATTTCAAAATTAGAATTTTCCTTAATTTCATTTGCTAAAATTGTTGTAAATCCATAAATTTTTGTTGAAATATTTCTTAAACCATCTAAACCATGATAAACTGCATAATTAGCAGCAATATTTGCCAATAAAGCTTGAGCGGTACAAATATTTGAAGTTGCCTTTTCTCTTTTAATATGTTGTTCTCTTGTTTGTAATGCCAGTCTTAAAGCAGGTTTATTTAATCTATCCTTTGTAATACCAATCAATCTACCAGGCATTTTACGTTGTAAGGTCTTTGTAACTGCGAAAAATGCAGCATGTGGACCACCAAAACCCATTGGAACACCAAATCTTTGAGATGAACCAAGTACAACATCAGCACCAAAACTTGAAGGAGGATGTAATAATGTTAAAGCAAGTAAATCAGATGTAACAGAGAATAAACCTTTATTTGCATGAATTAAATCTGAAATTTTTTGTAATTTAATAATTGAAGGTAATTGACCATTACTTTGAGGATAAGAAACTAAAACACCACAAGTATTATCAATATCATTCTTTAAATTTTCAAATCCCTCATTTGAGAATAAATCAACAATTTTAATTTCAATACCTAAAGTATTTGCCCTACTTAATAAAACAGATGAAGTTTGTTCATGAATATTTGAATCAATATAATAGATATTTTTTTTACCTCTAGTAAAATTATATGATAAAATCATTGCCTCAGCAGCGGCTGAACCTTCATCTAATAGAGATGCATTAGCAACTGGTAATCCAGTTAAATCAGATACAACGGTTTGATAATTTAATAAACTTTCTAATCTCCCCTGTGAAACTTCTGCTTGATAAGGTGTATAAGATGTATACCATGCAGGATTTTCTAATAAATTTCTTTGAATAACTAATGGTAAATTTGTACCATAATAACCTTTACCTATATAAGAACGTAAAACTTTATTTTTGGAAGCTAATTCCTTTAATCTATTAATCATTTCCGTTTCTGTATAACCATTAGAAGGTTGAATTTTCAATTTTCTACCAACGTAAACTTCATTAGGTATAACATCAGATATGAAATCTTTTAAATTATTTGAATTAACTTCTTTAAGCATATTTTTAACATCGATTGGTTTTGGACCTAAATGTCTTCTTTGGAAAGTATCTAAATTTTGAAATTTATTTGATATGTTATATAAACTTGCATATTTTTCAGTTGATACATCAACTTTTGAAGATTGAAATCTTTTCAACAATTTAGATGAATTTTTATAAATTAAATTTCTAGATCTAAGCATTTTGTAAGAAATTGTTTATGTTACAAATTGAAGTAAAAAAAAGAGAGAATGATTCAATTAGATAGTGTTTAATCAACCATATGGGATTTATAATGGGATTTATAAGATTTTTTTTCATATGAAATGCCACTTTTAAAGTTTGAAGTTATCAATTAAGGAGATAGCTGGGAGAAGTCAGAGAGAAGTCAGAAAGGAGTCAGGATGGAGTCAGGATGGAGTCAGGATGGAGTCAGACAAAGATTGGACGAAGTCACCCCGAGTCGGATGAACGCGTCAAAGAAGTCAAACAGAGTCAAACACAAAGAATATTTTGAATTTTGAACATTTGACTTCTATTTATTTTTTATTTAATGCATTATTTACTGTACATACTTAAGATGTTTTTATTATACAAAAAAAAACCTAAACAGTTCTAATTGCTTGGAATTTTTTACCAGAGTTTATACCTACCCAATTACCTGATGGATTCCACACAACATTATTAATTTCATTATCTGATTGAAAATTAGAATCAGGTAATAGAGATTCATTGTAATTATTTAAATCGTAAATCAAAGCCTGACAATCATCACTACCGGATAATAGTTTATTTTGAGTTGGATGCCATTGAATTGAATTAACCGTTGATGAATGATTATTTAAATTTAAAATGGGAGTGCCTATATTCCTTAAATCTAATATTATAATATTATTTGAGTTTTCTTGTAATACAGCGATTTGATTTGGATTATAATTTGAAGTTGATAATCTCAATAGTCTTTTATTATTATTGTTATTATTACTATTATTATTATTATTATTGTTGTTATTATTATGAGTATAAGCGTTGTTATCTTCATAAATAATAGTTGATTGTTCTAGATTTCTTAAATCAAACAATCTTACAGAACCATCAGATGAGCAACTTGTAAATAAATTGATATTATTTGAAATGTATTTAACATCGAAAACTTCATTATCATGAGCAATCAATTGAGTTTTAGCAACAAAAGTTTCTTTGATTAAATTCCATGCAGTACAAGTAGTATCTATTGAACAAGTAATTAAATGGGTATTATCGAATTTATTCCAATCAAAGGAAGTAATTGGAGGTAGTTGATTTAAATTTGAAATTTTTGAATTTGTTAAAGCAGATTTCTCAATTAATTTTGAAGAATTATTATTATTATCGTTATTATTATTCTTATTAATATTAGTATTATCAGAGTCATCTGTATCTCGATAATTATCAAGAATTTGATAAATTCTTAAACATTCAGAAGATGTAGCTAAAAGATTTGAAGATTTGATATTATTATTATTATTATTTGGATTTGAAATTATCGGATCCCATTGGACTTTAGTTACGGGATATTTTACCGAATAATCAAACCTTTTAATAAAATCTATGGAATCGGTGGTATCATTATTATTGTCACTATTATTGTCGTTATCATTATCATTATCATTATTATTATCATTATTATTATTATCATCATCATTAGTATTATTATTATTATTATTATTAGTACCATATAAAATTTCCAATTTATTCCTTTGATCTTCTCTATAAGTGGATAAAGCAATTTTTTGAATATTATCAGCATTTGAAAAACTCCAATCTAAACCATAGAGAGGATAATTTGAATTATAGTTAGAGGAAATGGAGGTATCTGCATTTTGATAATAATTTGAATTTGGATAGGAAGAATAAGTTTGATGTTGATAGTTGAGACTGGTATTATTATTATTATTATTATTATTATTATTATTCTTAATACTGTCATTAGTAGTATTGGGATATCTATCGTAGGAGCTCATACCATATTTGTGTAGAAGGGGGCGTTCCGAAGCAATTGAGGAACGTTTCTGGAGGGAAGACCAGCTCGGATATGGATCATTGGGGAACATTGTGGTGATCAATGACGATATGTGAGTGGGTATTGTCTATAATATGTGGTACATACTATTTAATTATGTGAACTATATAAATCATGTATCTATCAAATCAATGGAATGTATCCTGGTGTACGGGTGTGAGTGCATGTAACCCCTCATCACGTGACGCACAACATGCGCCACAGTCCTTATAACCGAAATAAACTCCCTCCGCCCCTCCTCCTCCGCGCCTCCTCCGTCCCCCTCCGCCCGCTGAGAAGTCGGAGAATTTGCTGGAGTCATCATCCGGTAGTCGAGACCCGTAGCCCGCGTTTTTTCTCTTTTCCTCTTTTTTTCCCCCCCCACCCGTTTGTTCTTTTTTTTCTTTTTTCCCACTTTTTCCTTTGTTATCCGTTTAGCCACCCTGTCATGACCGCCAAAGCAAAAACCCTGGAAATTTGCATCACACCGGATTTGAATTGGCCTTTCCTCCAAGCTAATTTAGTAATAATAATAATAATTATTGCACTCTTCCGGAATCTAAGTTGTTTAGTCTTCATCGTCATCTTCATCTTCATCTTCATCTTTGCTTTCTTCCATCCTTTCTCTAATTGTCACATTCTCCTCCGACACCCCCCCACGCCCCTTGCCATCCCTCTATGCTGCAAATCAACCATATCCCAATGTCAACCTCAAATGATTCATCTAAACCGTTATTCAATCAATATGCTTGCATCCGTTGTAGAAGGTTGAAGAAAAAATGTTCAAAACATCTACCAAAATGTAAAAATTGTGATAAACAGAATGAGTCCTGTGAATATGTAGAACGAAAGAATAAAAGGAAATCTATTTCTTTACTTAATATCGATACTTCAGCTTTGAAAAAGATACGTACAAATTCAAATTCAAATTCAATATCCGATACCTCGGATAATGATAATGAAAATTTTAATGATAATGATAGTTTAATTGCTAATACCCCTCCTTCAATTCTAATCAATAATAATCCAATTGATAATTCAATCTCAAATTCAATCCCAAATTCAATGTTCTTATCTCCAAGAAGTTCAACAACTTCAAATTCTTTATCAATGATCAATACTACTACTACTACTACTACTAATAATAATAATAATAATAACAACAGCATCATCAACAATAATACTCTTCTATCGTTATCTCCAAAACAATCTTCATTACCAAATCAATACATCCAACTACCACCAATAAGGAATAGATCAATTAGTTTATCAAATAATGATTCTTTACCTCCCTTATCATCTTATTCACTTCAATCTTTAGATTATTCTTCAAAACCTTTTATAAATCCTACTACTAATCCAAATCTGAATTTTTCAAATACTTTTTTAACCCCATCTTATTCATTACGGCCAAGATCTTGTTCAATTAAATCGTCATCTCCAACTACAAACAATAATAGTATATTCAATATAACTTCTCCTAAATTGTTTAATCTACATAATAATAATACTAATACTAATACTACTACCAATAATCAATTAAATCCAATCATAATATTCAATAAAAATTCAAATAATTCAATTGAATTTGATTTGTTAATTTTAATTTCAAATAAATTACAATTGATTGATGAAAATATCATTATTAATAATAACAATATTAATAATTTCCAAATCTCACATTTTGAATCAAATTTTGTTTTCATTTTGAAATTTTTAATCTTTTTGGATGATAAATTATTAATTGATAAATTCTCAATTTTTAAAAATAATAATAATTATAATAATTTTTATGATTTACTCAATATCATTAATATATCCAATGATGATTATTTCAATTTGATTGAATTTTTATTAGTTTTAACATCTTCAATTATAATATCATCTAATCAAAGAAATAATTCTTCATCTATTTCTTTATCTTTATCATTATTTAAAAAATTCATATTCACAATTGCTTATAAATTATTACAAAGAAAAATTCATCCATTTTCAAATATTCAAATTTTAAGATTATTAACTTTATTACAAATTATTTCAATTTTAAATAATTCAGATTTTGAATTAATTTGTTTTATTTTATCAAATTTAACAAATTTTACGAAAACTTTAAATTTAAATAGATATTTGAAAAATTTAAAATTAAATTCTGATAATGTTACATTATCAGAATTTGAATATTTAAATAGATTGTTTTGGATTATATTTATAATTGATTCATCAATATCTTCAATCAATTGTAATCAACCAAATTTTAATTTAAATAATATTGATGTTTCATTACCAATTGCAATTACAAAAGATGAAGAAAATAAAATTTTAATTCAAAATATAATAATTAAAATGTCTAAAATTAAATCTAAAATAATTTCAAATTTATATATTTTAAATTCAAATATTTCAATAGATTCTGAAAAATTATTATTATTATCAAATTTAAGACAAGATGCTGATATTTGGTATAATGAATGTAGAATTTTATTATCAAAATTAGATTTAAATCAATTTAGTGATGAAAATTTCCAATTTAATTTACAAAGTTTTGCTGCTTGGATATCTCAAGAATACTATTATATTTTAACAATTTTATTTAAACCTTCAAATTTATTCCCAAAACCTGATATACCCAATTTTACAGTTATTTCAAATGCAACATTTCAAAATTCAATTATTTTAATTGATTTAATGAATAATAATAATTTATCATTATCAAATATGAATCTATTCTATTATAAATTTTCAAATATTACCATCTATTTATTGATTTCATTAATTAAAGGTATGTTTACAATTAATGATTCAATTGAATTATTGAAAATATTATTAAAAATTTGGAATAATGATAATAATTATAATCTCAATAATAATTTAAAAAATTTCAATGTTTATATATCAGAAATTGAAAGAATCTCAAACATCGAATTTTCTAAACTAATTAATAATAATCCAAATGATATTTTCGTACCATCAGATGATTCAATTAAATTACTTTTCAAACAATTGAATAATTTATTAAATTTAATGTTAAATAATGGATTCTCAATTTATATTGATATTGATTATATAAATTATCTTGAAATCAATAATGACTAAAATAGGTTATTTTAATTTATTTTTTTATCTCTTTACTAAATACCTTTCATGTGTATATTATATATAGGTTTTCTTATAGAAACTCAAAAATCTAAAAGTCAACTGTTCTTTGCTATTTAATTTCTAATTTCTTATATTCCTCTATAGTTATCAATTTCCCGCACCAGCCACAAATTGACTGAGCCACATCTTTATCTTTTAACTTCGGATGCACTTATAACATGAGTTTTTTCCAAAAAAAGTATCAATTCATTTTCATTTTCTTTATGTAAGTAAACATAATAATAATAATCATAATGAATGAACTAAATATTAAAAAACATACAATATGTCATAAACGATTTTTATCATTATTACCAAGTAAATATCAATCTGAGGATAGTAATAAATTAGCAATAACTTATTTCTCATTAGCATCATTAGAAATTTTGGGTACCTTAAAATCAACATTTTCATCAATTGAAATTGAATCATTTATAAATTATATTTATTTACATTATATAGAAACTGATGAATATGCTGGATTTCGAGGTTCATTAACATATTTAAATGATGAATCATCAATTGAATTAGCATCAATTTGTTTTTCATTACAATGTTTGATTATATTAAATGATGATTTATCAAGATTAAATATTATTAAGATTATGAATTTTATATCTAAATGTCAATGTGAAAATGGTGGATTTAAGAATATTTTAAATGGTGAAAAATTAGATAAAGATTTAAGATATTCAATGATTGCAATTACAATTTCAAAAATTTTATTAAAATCAAATTTAAAAATTTCAAAATTTTTAAATTTAATTAATTTTAAAAAATTTATCTTAAATAGACAAAATTTTGATGGTGGATTTTCAATGTCTTTAGGTGATGAATCTCATAGTGGTATTATATTTTGTGCAATTGATTCATTATCTTTAATCAATGAAAAATTAAATCCAATTGAGAATAATCAATTAATTGATTTTTTAGTTCATAGACAAATAAATTTTAATAAATTTAATAATTTAGAATTAACATTTAATGAATATTCTGATTTAAATGATATTGGTGGATTTAATGGTAGATTAAATAAATATGGTGATACATGTTATGTATTTTGGTGTTTAAGTTCATTAAGATTATTAAATGTATTAAATTTAATTGATAAAGATTTAGCAATTAATTTTTTAATTAATAAAACTCAAAATTTAAATATGGGTGGATTTAATAAAACTACAGATTCTGATGAATTACCTGATCCATTTCATTCATTTCTTGGTTTATGTGCTTTAAGTATTTTGAATTATCCAAATTTAAACCCAATTAATTGTGAATTAGTTATACCCGAATCAAGTTATAATCATTGGAAGAGTTTAAATCTAGATGATGATGATGATGATGATGATGATAATGATATATAAAATAATTTAATTTATTTATTTATATGTACAAGAATATACAGTTTTCTTAGATCTTAACTAATTCTTCATAAATACACCATGCAATTGCTGCACTACCAGCTTTTCTAATTAACCTTAATGATAACCCATTAAAAAATGATTTCCAATTTTCATTATATAATTTAATTGTTGTCTGTGTAAAAGTTTTATAACTTTCAGGTGATAATTGCATCCTTGTCTTAATCGTATCAAATGGGGCAGTTATTGTAGTTGCAAAAATTGATGCAAATATTGCACTTGTTGAATTAATTAAACTTGATGAAACTCGATTTAATTCTATATTTTCATTGTTATTCAAATTCATTAATTTAGGTATTGTCGATTTTAATTGTTCATATGATGATATATATAATCCAGCATATGGTGCATCCCTTAAAACTGTTGCTCCAAAACCTCTAAAAAATCCATTTATACCATTATCTTTATAAATATTTAAAATAGCATCCTTCATTGATTTATATTTATATAAATTAGATTCAAATCGAATCTTAATAACTGTAATTGGCATAGTTATATATCCAACAATTGATCTAGATATCATACCAATTAATATATTTTCATATGCTGATAATTTCGGTAATTTTGATGATACATTAAATATTGGAGTTTGTGAATTCTTTAATTTGGAAACATTAAGTCTTGCAATATGTAATGTTGATAAATATAATGCACTACCAACTGATGTTCTAACCGCACTAGGTAATGTTCCCCTCCATAATTGTCCAATTTCTGATATATTTTTCAAAACTGTTGAAATTGAATTGTCATTACTCTGTTGGACTCGTGTCTTAATTAAATCTAATGGTTGTAAACAAATTGCTGATGTTAAACCTCCAAAAAACCCTGCAACTAAATGTCGGGTTGTTTTTTGTTCTTTATTATTTGACATTGTTGTTTGGTTGTATAAAGAATGAAAAAATTCAGAATATCCATATACGTCTCTTTCTTATTGATAAAAATATGTCAATTATTCCGATTTCTATTCGCTATAACTTTAACTTCAGTTTCCGTTCTTCATTTTACCTACATCATTTTTACAATTAATATTCAACTTTCTAGGATTATATTGTAAATAGTCATATAAATGTACAATATCCCTAGGGCTACAAAATTTAAAAGTTAAAAAATGTTTCAAAATTTCATGAAATTCAACTAAAAAAATAATTGAAATAAGAAAACATATAATCAACTAACAAATATTCGGTAATGCATAATATGTTATTATAGTTAACCATTAAATAAATCAGTATCATAACTTAATTAGAAATCTCCCCCAAAATCTCCTCCACCAAAATCTCCTCCACCAAAATCTCCTCCACCATAATCTCCTCCACCATAATCACCATTATCATAGTTATTCTCTACATAATAGTTGTTTGTTTCATGATCATGATCCAATGCACTTCCAAGTAACAATCCACCCGCTGCACCCAGTGCTAGACCTCCCATCATACCCATACCACCCATACCACTACTACGCTGTGGTTGTTGTTGCTGTTGATACATTGGCTGTTGTTGATACATTGGTTGCTGCTGGTACATTGGTTGTTGAGGATAATATTGTGCTTGTGGATATCCTTGTTGGGGATATCCTTGTTGGGGATATCCTTGTTGGGGATACCCTTGTTGTGGATATCCTTGTTGTGGATATCCCTGTTGTGGATATTCTCCATATCCCCCCCTTGATTGTGATTCTGATGGTCTACCAGGTGGCATCACTGTACCTTGTGGTGGTTCCCATTGTGATTTTCCTGTGGATTCATTAACATAGAACCATTCTATAAGATTAAATTTTATAGTGTTAGTATTATGTGGCAACAATCAAATATGTAATTTATCATCAACGCCTCAAATACTTAATACATACCATTGTATTTATCATCCCAAACGGCAAGCCAACCATTAGGAACTTGAGGTTTTTGTGTTTTGTCTGCCATTTTATAATCCTGTGGATGTATGTACTTTTGTATCTAAAGTAGTAAGAAACTCTCTTATTCCAAAAAGCCAGATCAACCAGATTGTAATTTTATCTCATCCTACATACACCTTCAATTTCCAAGATTGGAACCGTTTGGGATATTCGCTTCGAATTTCCATTTTCAGACACACAACTTTTAATTTACTTTTTACATATTATGATCAATTAAAGTTTCAAAATAAGAAGCAGAACAAAATTTTTAGGTCTATAAAGATGTATATATGTATATATGTATATAAAGTAACAATGTAAACTATATATATAGTTTGTAAAGTGGAAGTGGTTAATACTGAAAGCAGTAAACATAAATAATTAACGTAGAGGAAATGTAAAAAAAAACTGAATTAAGTTATTCATAGGAAAAATAAAGCTAAAATAATTGAAACTGTTGTAGCCAAACTAGAATCCATTGTTACCTTAGGAGATGCATTGAAATATTCGACCTCAGAAACACTGTTGGTTGGAGTGATAGTTGATTGAATTGTAGATGACGAAGCTTGAGTGTAATTTGGTTGGATATTCGAGATGGCTGATGATTTATTGCCATCTTGTTGTTGGATAATTGTTGTAGTTGAGGATTTGGCAGGATGAACTGAATTATATTCAGTTACATCACTGAGTGGACAGTATGTTGTGGTTTTGGTCATAGTTTCGGTAACAACGGACGTGGAAATAGGAATGGTTTCAACTGTTGTCCTTGCAGCTGTAGTAACAAGAATTTTATCACCATATGTTGAAGATAATGTGACAAGAACAACGTTGGTAGTTTCTGTACAAACAATACTTGTATGAGTTTCAACATTTGTAATAGTTAAAAGATAAGTTTTATCAGAATAATATGTCGTTAATTCATGTGCTTCAATTGATTTTGTAACAGAAGATGAATATCCAGTTTCACCACCTAGAATTGGACGAATATTTGTAATAACTTTGGATGATGATCTCATCGTAACCGACTCAGTGGAATATTCAGTTTCACCACCTAGAATTGGACGAACATTTGTAATAACTCTGGATGATGATCTCATCGTAACCGAGTCAGTGGTAATGGCAATATCGCTTGATAATGGATCATTTGAATTAGATACAATCTGATCAGATTTGGTATTAGTAGTTATTATATTTGATGGTAATTCAGTTGCATTTTTAATGCTGGTAGTTGAATCGGATGTAATTGGATCGAATGGGTATATTTTAGAAGGTGAAATTGAGTTTAGGGATGCAAGAGGATCAAGAGATGAGCTCAATATAGTTGCTGAATTCCAATCATCATTTGTAGGATCGTGTCTTAAAATGGATGATGAGCTAACTTCTCTATAAGTTGAAACACTAGACGATGAGCTAAACGGAACATAACTAGACGATGAACTAGATTCAACAATGACAGAACCGTGTGCTAGAATCGATGATGAACTAGCTTCTACAGGAGTTGAAACAGCCGACGATGAAGCAAAAGCTGTGGAATCTGAAGAAGATAAAGCAGATGAAGGTGAAGAGGTTGTGTTTGATGCTGATGTTGACCAATCGGACGCAGTGCTTGAATCTTGTGAGGGAATAGAGAACGAATCAGTTGATAATGACAGGGATGAAGAAGGATGAACAAATTGGGAAGGAATATCTGTTTCACCACCAACGATAGGTCTCACCGGGACTATCGTAATAATAGTGGACGGTAATGGTCTACGTCTAGTGGTACTGGAACTCGATAATAAAAATGATGATGTATTAACAAAAGATGAACTTGAAACTGCTGAAGTTGATGACACTGAATCTGATGGATCTGGAACTGTTGAACTCATAATTGAGACTGAAGGACTGATTATATGTGAATTACCTGCAATCGATGAAGAACCTGGGACAGATGATACTGGAACATATGGAGCAGAAGCAGAGGGAGCTGGATTAGATGGTGATGGATGAGGTAGAGCAGATGATGATGAAAAACCTGGAGTTGAAGAAACTGGAATATATGAACTTGGTACAGATGAACTTGAGGCGGTTGACATTGGCGCAGATGAGCCTGAAGCTGATGAATTCGTTGTTGACACTGATTGACTGAATATATAAGAATTACCATCAACAGACGATGAGCCCGGTGCAGGTACTGGTGCAGAAGAAACTGGTGCAGAAAAGCCTGAAGCAGATGAGCCAGGTGCAGATGATACTAGTGTTGACACCGATTGACTAGCTAGATGCGGATTTCCATCAATGGACGACGAACCTGCTGTAGATGATACTGTTGTAGATGAATTTGGTACAGAAGATAGTGGTGCAGATGAATTTGGAGCAGATGAGACAGGAGCAGATGAGCCAGGTGCAGATGAATTTGGTGCAGATGAATTTGGTGCAGATGAGACAGGTGCAGATGAGCTAGGCGCAGATGAATTTGGTGCAGATGAATTTGGAGCAGATGAGACAAGTGCAGATGAGCCAGGTGCAGATGAATTTGGTGCAGAAAAGCCTGAAGCAGATGAGCCAGGTGCAGATGATACTAGTGTTGACACCGATTGACTAACTAGATGCGAATTTCCATCAATGGATGACGAACCTGCTGTAGATGATACTGTTGTAGATGAATTTGGTACAGAAGATAGTGGTGCAGATGAATTTGGAGCAGATGAGACAGGAGCAGATGAGCCAGGTGCAGATGAATTTGGTGCAGATGAGGTAGTTGTAGATGAATTTGGAGCAGATGAGCCAGGCGTAGAAGACACTGGTGCAGACGATACTGGTGTAGACGACACTGGTGCAGATGAGCTAGGTGCAGATGAATTTGGTGCAGATGAGCCAGGTGCAGATGAATTTGGTGCAGATGAGACAGGTGCAGATGAGCCTGGTGCAGATGAGCCAGGTGCAGATGAATTTGGTGCAGATGAATTTGGTGCAGATGAGCCAGGCGTAGAAGACACTGGTGCAGACGACACTGGTGTAGACGACACTGGTGCAGATGAGCCTGGTGCAGATGAGACAGGTGCAGATGAGCCAGATGCAGATGAATTTGGTGCAGATGATACTGGAGTAGAATGTACTGGTGCAGATGAGCTAGGCGCAGAAAACACTGGTGCAGACGACACTGGTGCAGAAAAGCCTGAAGCAGATGAGCCTGAAGCAGATGAGCCAGGTGCAGATGAGCCAGGTGCAGATGAGCCAGGTGCAGATGATACTAGTGTTGACACCGATTGACTAACTAGATGCGAATTTCCATCAATGGATGACGAACCTGCTGTAGATGGTACTGTTGTAGATGAATTTGGAGCAGATGAGACAGGAGCAGATGAGCCAGGTGCAGATGAGCCAGGCGTAGAAGCTTTACTTGGTGATGATGATGATGATGATGATGATGATGATGATGATGATGATTGATCTATCTTCGAGCTTTTTTGAATATTTGAAAAACTAGAAATTTCACCACCATCAACAGAGGATATAGGAGTAACAATTGAAGATAGAATTCCTGAAGACTTCGACATTTTGGAAGAGGAGAAAGATGATAAAACCGAATAAGGTGTAGACGAAGATAAAAATGATGTTGCACTAGATGATGGTAAAATTGGAATAGAAGAAGAAATGATGGATGACGAAGTATACTTGTTAGAGCTAGAACTAAAGGTAAAGTTGGAACTGGAACTAAAGTCGGAGCTGAAATTAGAATTTGATGATGCAGGAAATATTGGAGCAGATGACGAACCTAAACTGGAGGAATATGATGATAGGACAACTCGTGAAGATCTAGTAACAGTAATAAACGTAGTAGCAGAAACTGATGGTAGAACACTTGAATTCTTTGGATCTAATGATGATGATGATAAAAATGATGCAGAGGAATAAGATGACGATAAAGACGATGATGATGGTGTAATTGAAGAAGAAGAAGAAGATGAAGATGATGAAAATGATGAAGAAGTAGTTGAAGATGAAGTAGTTGATGGAATAGGTCTGGTATCCAATGCACAACGTGTGTTCCAAGCATCAATGGTTGCACAGTAGAGGTTTTCACAACAGTCGTAATCTTTAACACATACACTGGACGTTGGCAGACAGGTGGCATTTGGATCGGGCTTACATTGTGAATACCATTGATCCTTGTAACAAGTAGCACCTTCACAGCAGTCGGAATCAACATTACAATTGTTTGCCCATGCAGATAGACAGTTTCTTCTTGGTTTGGTCATTTGTGAACTGGTAGATGGCACCGAAGTAATAGTAGATGGTGATGAACTGGACGTAATTGAAGAAGAAGAAGAAGATGATGAAGTAGTTGAAGATGAAGTAGTTGATGGAATAGGTCTGGTATCCAATGCACAACGTGTGTTCCAAGCATCAATGGTTGCACAGTAGAGGTTTTCACAACAGTCGTAATCTTTAACACATACACTGGACGTTGGCAGACAGGTGGCATTTGGATCGGGCTTACATTGTGAATACCATTGATCCTTGTAACAAGTAGCACCTTCACAGCAGTCGGAATCAACATTACAATTGTTTGCCCATGCAGATAGACAGTTTCTTCTTGGTTTGGTCATTTGTGAACTGGTAGATGGCACCGAAGTAATAGTAGATGGTGATGAACTGGACGTAATTGAAGAAGAAGAAGAAGATGATGATGATGACGAAGACAATGATGAAGAAGATGGAGATGATGTAGTTGAAGATGAAGTAGTTAAAGCCGTTGATGATACCGATGAAGACGATGAAGATGATATAGTTGAAGATGATGCAGTTGAATTTAACGATGAAGTTAATGTAGTTGTACGCGAGCCAGGTCTGCATTGGGATTGCATATAACATGTGTTACCTTCACAACAATCTGAATCTGCATTACAATTTGTAGCCCAAGCTGTTAAACAACCTTTTGCAGTTGAAGAAGATGATGAAGTAATAGTATTCACAATGTTGTATGCGTCCGCTTGAATAGTAATAGAATCGTCAACAGGCCAACATATAAGAGGGAGATCAAACTGACCTCCTGGACGACATCCAAAAGAATAATCGAATGAATTTTGACCATCGCCAAAGTCATACTGAATTTGGGACCCTTCCGACATACAATATCTGTTATTTGCAGAATCGAGATTTGCACTAAACAAAAACTCTGTAGACCAATGACAACCATTAACTAATGGATTACCTTTGTTTTTTGGATCATTATAAGAATAAAGGACAACATTGCCATTTCCGACACCATCCAACTTGATTTCTTTAACTTGATTAAAGTCGGAACATTTTTCACCATTAAAATACATTTTAGCTTTGTAAAGACCATTCGAAACTTGTTCAATATTTGAATCATAAGTAACCTTTGCAGCTGGATATCCATGTGGATAAGGATTCATGCTACAAGAAAAGGCATTTGTTGCAACAGTGGCAGTTATCTCAGAAGTGATTGTTGTACCATAAAAGGTAGTATCTTGGTTAGCTACTAAAGCAGCCTTTGAAGTATGAAACTGAATTAATAAACCAAGTATAAATTGGTGTATCAAAAACATATTTTATTTAATTATATCAAAGGATTTTATTGTTTTTAAGAAGAGAAAAGAAAATTAAAAATCTAAGTAAGATTCAGAAAAAAAATACACTAGGACTAAAAAGAATAAGCTAAGAGAAACAAGGAAGAATGAAAGAAAAAGAAGAAACAAATGAAACTTTTTATGAAAAAAATTCGTTCTAAGGTACTTCCTAAAATAAATAGGGAGAAGGGAACTGATGGACTTTTATAAATCAATGAACATCAGTAAAAGAAAAGAATATATAAAAAATAGAAAAGAACAATCGGTGTAGTTAAATTCAGTAATGAAAAAATTTAAGTTGATGCTCGTAAGTTGGCAGGTGTTGCATGTATTCTAGTTGTTTTGTTCTATGCATGAATATATTCGATATCACGCATATTTTGCATTCTATGCATAAGATCATTAGGAAATTTTTCAAATGCATGAGATTGCTTGTACAGCCAAGCCAATATACTGGCTTACTGGATGATAGTTTCTCACGTAATCCGCAACATTTATTCCTGCTGATCATGAGTGGATCTCTGTATGAGGTGATGTGGAAAATTGTTCCCTCCTTATTACTAACAGTTCAGCCTTTGTAACTCGTATTCTGGCTCAGTACAGCCTCTATAAACTTAAGTATGAACATTGTTTAAGAACAAATATAATAAAAATGTTAAAAATGTGACGATGTACTGCATGATGCTTTACCATTTAGTGTGCTATGGTTAGAATTCTATTTTAATGTACAAAATAGCTATATATTATGAATTTTTTTATGTCTAACGTTCCTTGACAAGGTAATTTGTAATATAGATTAAGTTATATGCTAACTTGACAGATAAAAAATATAAAGTTTTTAGTTTTAGAGGAGATTGCTTTCCATTGGTTAGATGATATCATCAGGTTAAAGCCCTATATTAAAATATCAAGCATCTAAAAGTTGTTTCGAATAAAATTTGTCCAATTTTGTGAATATAAGGCGTATTAATATTCCTTTTAAAGTAAATATTAATTTTAAGGATTTTTAACTTTTTCGGGAGACCCAGATCAAGAAATGAAAGAATTAAACTTTTAAAATAAGGAAAAAGATTTAGCTGTCGCGCCTTTGTATATGCAGCTATAGTTTATAAACGAATAGAAAAGTACAAAGTAATACTGAGACAAAGATCAGGCTAAAACAAGCTCTATGATACATGCTATTAACTAATTAGTTGCTCATTCCAAATTCCAATCCTCTCAAATTGCAAAATAGTAGTCTATTAAAATAAACAGACTTTTAGCTTTTACTATCATGTTTGTAGGAGTCGGCTATATTAGGTATAACAGTGTCGCGATGTAACCGTGAATATTTCAAATCCGGTATAACCTAACGTTCTTGAAATCGGAAATCGTATATACAAGCTATTAAAGCTGAAACGTTATCCGTCATGTGCATTGACCTAAATTTTTAGTAATCATGACAATCCCTGAAAGTTTGAAGAACATATATCGTATATATGTGGGGTGGCGTGTATGGTGTTAATCTAATTGGTAATGTTTGAAAATATTCAATATGAAACGCCAAAAAATAGCTATATAATATATATATATATATAAAGTCCAAACATGATCATCTTTTTGATCTTGTATTGTACCCATCGGGTGCTTACACAATTTAAAGCCTAATTGAAAATTCACATAGACTTCAATGGGTGTTTGGTAGAAGTGATTGAAAACTTTTTAATTATATATGCATGTAAGAAAATAGATCGATATATTATACTAATATATACTGAATTTAGAAACAAAGATTAAGATTGTACAGCAGTGACTTTGGTTAACGAGATTTTTTTCGCCATTCAATACGAGCTCGCCTCGTGTTGTCTCTAAAAACTAAAAACTAAAAACCATATTGAATGGCGCGAAAATGTGGAATCTTTTTACTTTATACTTTTTAGTTCCGATAGTAGATATAATATATATAATAGCAAGCAAATTCATCTCACCTATATACTAAACAAGTACTAATTTAGTTAATCAAGTACAACTTATAAATAAATCTTAAATCTAAATTTTGATTATTGCAATTTATAAAATTGATATAGAACACAATTTATGATGTATATATTATTTAGTTTGTTTTCAAACGTCTTTTCAAAGAATATTTTTATCTTTTATGTATATATATTATAACCGAATATGGAATATGGCCTAGTAGGAATGACTTATGAGGTCAGTTGAATTTACTTAAAAGGGATTTCTCAGTAAATATAAAGGATGGGTCTTTGTCAACTACTGTCATAATCTTAATCCTCTTACAGTCATCTTAATTAAATGCCCGCGTTAACGAACTGAAGTTAACGTTTCAGTTTTCAGTATTTATACGTCAAGATTTCGATTTATTTTAATTAAGATTAAATTTCGGTTTGGAAGTTATATGAATATTGTATGGTGATCTATAAAGTTTTGAATGTCTATAAAGTAGTGAATTGCATATTGCATTTATCAAACAATATATTAATATCAATAAAAAAAGCGCTGGTGTAAGAAAGTAAAACGAAGACTATTGGAAATGAAAAAATTGATGCTATATTTTTTGAAGTCACAAATCAATCAAATTGTTATAATATAGTTGTGGTAGAAATGGAGCAGAGACAACATTAACAACAACTTAGATGGAAATTTTTCAAAGGTTGGGTATTGGTTTATTTTCAAATTTTAAATTTTCGACTTATTGTGGAGATGTAGTTGATGATGTTATCATTAAAGTTTTTGACGTAGTATACAATTCACCACCAAGAATTGAGTTCACTGGTTCAGGGATTAATATGGGAATTGCAGAGGTAGATGGAATTGAAATTTGGGGTTCCCCTCCAAGAATCGGTATGAGAGGTATAATAGCAGCATTGGCACATTCAAAATAAACTGAAAGCAACAGCAAACAGAGGAGATTCATGATGAGTGAAATTTCTATGTGCTTATATACTAGCTTAAAGTAATAGCTTCATATATATTATGGTCAAAATATTGGATGATTCATATATTAGTTAGCAGAAACTAATCTTTTTATATTAATATATATATATATATACATCTAGACATAATTCAGATTGGAAACTCTACTGTTACAGCTAAAGTTAAATTCAAATCCCGCTGAAATCTAGCAAACTAAAAAAATTCGAGAAAACCTGAATCATATTACAGAACATTATCCTTCTGCAAAGATGATCTTCGCTGCATAGAAGCTAATCACAAAAAATCACCCCCCCAATTTCATTTTATGGCGCTTTATTGTAGATGCAAGAAATTTATAAATATTATATTTGTGTGTCACAACATGGGAAAATTTTTCAAAATTTCATCTATTTATGCACCAGGCATGAATTACATGCATGATTTTTGCTTATAAAATTGGTAATTGAATTTATCTGATCAACAAGTCGATTTCATTGGATTGTTCACAAATGATGATTTTCCAAAGCCTTATGATTAAATCATGAAAAAAGTCTGATTATTAATAATAATGCAAAAACTGTTACTATGAATATTTACAGCTATTAAAAAATTTAAAAGGAAATTTTATGCTTTAAACTTTAAATAGTTGGAGACCAAGTACATCTTGAATTAATCGTTTGTGCTTCGTTGTTAATCTTTTGAAAAATTGTTTGTTGTTAAATATCAAAACCGTGAGAGACTTTTAATTGTGCAGTAGAAGAATGAAAACATAAATATTATAAGTTTTAAGAAACCATATTTCATTAACTTTTTAGACATTGAATAACCATGAATAATTTAGAAATAGACATTGTTTTGAAAATAAAATCAAAATGTCATGGATATCTGAAACATAAATCAATATCTATAAATTTAGTAAAATTATAATAAAGTTTATATACAGAAGATATATTAAAACATTAACTCATTTCATGGATTTCCCAATCAGGAGAATCTTGAATTTCTTCACTTTCGTGGCCAATAATTACATGACTTTTAGGAATTTCGTCACCAAAATATTTCTCACTTACTTCTAAAACATCATCTAATGAACAATCTAATAATGCAGTCCTGCGCTCTTGTTTCAAATCATCGTCAATGTCATAATTAAAATAAGTCATACCATCATCTCTGACACTTTTCGGAGCTTCAATTTTTTGGAAAATTGTTAGCTTTGCCTGTTCTAAGTCTTCCTCAGTAATCGAATTTTCTCTAATATTATTTGAATTAACAGTGACTGCATGATCGAAGACGTTCAACGAATTAAACGGTTTTGGATCTCTGTAGGAGTAATAACTAAACAATCCGTTTAATGCATCTAGACTTGCACCGGCACCGTATGCACCACCCTTCTCACGAATTTCTCCATGTAAATAACGGAACGTTAACAATTGTGATAAAATTTGTAATGAAGCAGAATCCTTTGTGTCATAAGATGGGGTTAATAATGAACTCGAAGAAAATGCAACATGTGATGGAATTTTAATAAATTCATTCTTTGAGATGGTTGTTAACGGTGATTCGATTTCGTATAAACCTTTTTCAAACGAAGACTTGAAGTTTAGTCCATCATTAAACTTTAATAGTTTTGATTCTTGTTCTTTTATAGCATCTTTTGAAGTTGTAATATTATATTGCAATGATGATCCATCAATTAAAATTTGCTGAATTTGTTCTAGTTTTGGGATGACATTTTGTTCCAACGTACCCTCAGATTCATATTTTGCAAGTTCATTCATAAATTCAATATTCTCAAGACCACCTAATAGTTCTTGTATTTTACCAACAGATGATATTTTTGACATTGCACGAGATCTTGCGTAACTATGTCCACTACTAACAATATCACTAATATTATCAGCAGCTGAAGATTTAATCAATGTACTTAATTTTGAAATGTTTTTAAAGTTTGTATCAATTAACAATTGCTGCCATAACGAAAGCATTTTGTCAAAATCAGAATTCAAACAAACACTACTTAGACCAAATTTTAAATATACTTCATTTGTATTGAATGGGGAGGCATGTGTGAAAAAATTACTAGATAATCCACCAGTATAGAGTTTAATTTCATTTTCTAACTCAGCCATGGTCTTATTTTTTGTACCAAGATTTGTTAAGCAACTTGCGAATAACGGCAAATATTTAATTAGTTCTGGAGCTAGCTCTGAAGATTTGATAGTCTTTAAACCTCGAAAATATGACAACCCATTAGTTTTTGGTGATAACCTTGATTGGACTGGAACGCCATTTTCAACTTTATTGTTAATTCTTAAAAACGGAAATTCTCGTGGAATATCACTTACATGAACTGATGGAAGACATGATAAATCTTCAACTTCTTCTTGTTTTTCCAGTAATTTCAAGCCCCGTTGATAAACTGTCTCTTTATCAACTTCATCGAGTTGTTCAATTTTAGAATTTAATCTAGTGATTTCCTCTTCTTTAACTGAATTCGCAAAGTTTTCATCTGGTTCCATTGTATATTTAAAATACGGTTTTGATAGAATATATTTATCTAGAAGTTCTTTAAAAATTACATCACCCTTGACACTATAATCATGCTTAAATTTGGAAACAATGCTATCCCACTTTAATGAATCAATTGGATCAACATTACTAACCCAATTTGGAACCAATGAATTTAAAATACTAAGACCGAATGAAGCATTTTCGACTTTTTTGCTCAGTTCAAGTTGATGAATCAATGCTTGAATTTTAACATCCGGAAATCCTTCACGTTTAACTTTTTCCAAAACATTGATGACTTTATCTTGTAAAAGATCTGATTTTTCCTTTGTTAAACCATTCAAACCAATAGTAAAAAAATTAATTGCAGTAATTGAATCCATACCAGAGTTGACAGAGAAATCAGAGCCCAAACCGCTTTCAACTAATTCTTGATAAAGTGGAGATGAATGTCCATCCATAAGTAATGATGACAACATCTTTGCTAAGAAGCTTTCATAAATATCAGTTGGATTACCAATTTTCCAAGTTAAAGAAGTTTTATATTGTTCTTCTAACGGTAACATTGGATCAACAGGTCCTGTAACTACATTTGTAACATTATTGTCATAATCTATTGGTTGTCTGAGTTCGTTCTTCGAAAATCTTTTCCCAAAGGGAATAAATGACTTATTTAATTTCTCCAAATGTTCTTTTAATGGGATACTACCATAAGTAAACGTTCTTGAATTTGAAGGATGATAACAGTTGGAATGAAATTCAACTAGGTCAGTATGTGAAAGTTGAGTAATTTTAGTTGGATCACCACCTGAATTATTTAGAGATGGATAAATTGATTCTTGAAATTTTATCCAAAAATAATACGATGAGTCGGAAACCTGGCCTTTCATTTCATTATAAACAACACCTTTAAACGTCAGAGGACTTGATATATCTTTAGTTTTTTCATTTTCTAATCTCCATCCCTCTTGGTAAAAATCTTCAGGTGTCAATAAAGGATGCAATGTTGCATCTAAATAAATATCCATCAAATTGTTAAAATCTTTAGTATTTGTGGTGGAAAATGGATAAAAGGTATAATCATGTCCAGTCATAGCGTTCATAAAGTTTGATAAACTACGGTTCAACATTTTAAAAAATGGATCTCTAACTGGATATTTTTCAGAGCCACATAAAGTAGTATGTTCTAAAATATGTGGTAAACCCGTATTATTTGGAGTATTTGTTTTGAAAATAATACTGAAAACATTGTTATTATCAGCACGATCAATATGTAAGTGCTTTGAGCCAGTCAATGTATGTTCTAAAGCAACAGCAACTAAATCAAATTCCGGAACAGATTCTACTCTTTCAATTTTATATCCATTAATTTCTGAACCTACCGGATATTTCCTTAAATGTTTTGCATCAACTGCGGTAGCCAAGCTCCTAGCTAATCTCAAAGAAGCTGTCTTATGAACAGTTGATCTAAGCATTTCTGTTGTTTACGATTATATGTGTATGATAGAGGCGAAAAAAGTGTTCAGTGCATACTTGTAGTATTCTAAATTCTAACTTTCTCTTTCTCAGTTTTAATTTTTGATTTTTAGTTTCATTTTACATTTTATGTTTTATTTTTTATTCATGAATTTGTTACGCGGATTTAAAATGGTTTTCTGAAGGGCGGAGGCTTTTGGGATATTACGTTGAAGAAGACACATTGCAAACTTTTTCTTTCATCTTCCAATTATAATTCATTGGCATAGCAGCAAGACATATACTAAATTTTATGAAGTTATTTTCGATTTTTCAAATATTGTACTGTTTGTTCTGTTCGATTACCACGGTGACGGCTCAAAAAATCAAACTAACGGGAAAGTCTGCCGAATACTGTACGGGTATGTACAGTAAGGTCGATTGGGGAGGACCTGTTGAACCATTTATTAAAGTTGACTTGAGATCGTTTACATCAGCAAATCCACAAACGGGTAATGCATCTCTTTCAATTATTGTTTTTGAGTATAAAGATATTGATGTATTGGGAGTTAAAGATGAATCAGGAATGAAAAGATATATCTGTGATGATATTTTATTAAGTCAAGGTTTATGTACAAAGGATCAAGCATATCAGTTCCTTTATGATAGCAATTTGACTTCATTTGCTCCTATCAAGACAGATGTATTAACTAGTTTGGGAACCAATGACTTTAGTTATATTGTTCCAAAAACAGGTTATTATTGTATTGCTGCATACAATCCACCTTATGAAGGAAAAGTTAATAATTTTAATATGATCGTTAATTTCCACAATGCTTTTGGAAATTTAGCTGCATCAGAAATACCTCTTCTTTCCTTATATGGTTTATTAGCTGTTATTTATGCCGTTTGTTTATGTGTTTATTTATTTCCAATTTTCAAACATAGGTCTGAATTATTGTTGTTACAAAAATATTTAGCTGCATTCTTCATTTTTTTGACTATTGAAAGTATTTTGACTTGGTCATTGTATGATGTGAAAAATAATAACAAAACGTATCCATTACCTGGTGGTATCCAATTTTACATTGTATTTGTTAGTATTTTGAATGCATTTAAAGTTTCTTTTTCATTATTTCTATTATTGATTATTTCTCTAGGCTACGGTATTGTTTATATGAAATTACCGAGAAGATTAATGAATGCATGCAAAATTATTTGCGGCATACATTTCCTTCTATCAGTAGCCGTTGCATGGTTATCTTATAATACGCTACAAACACAACCAACTGCATCTACGACTGATACTTCAAGGGCTTCTGATTCTTTTGATTCAGATTCTTGGGTTATTATTGCAGTTACCCTTCCATTAATTGTTATTTTTGCGGGTATATATTTATGGACCTTAACATCATTAAGAAAGACTACTCAATTATTAGAAGAAAATAAGCAAGTTGTTAAATTAAATATGTATCAAAACTTATTTAGACTAATATTTGGTTCAATCTTGTTACTTATTTTTGCATTTGTTATTTCAAGTATATTAATTTTCAATGACAGTCTAGCTGAATCAATTGAAAAATTCTGGAAGTTTAATGATGTTTTAACCACTTTCTGGCCTGCTTGTGTTTATTTTGTTGTCTTTATCGGTATTGCAGTTATTTGGAGACCTACAGATACATCATATTTACTAGCTGCGTCAACACAGGTTCCAACAACTTCAAGCAATGCCATTGCTACTACAGATGCAATGGATTTAGAACAATATGATCAGGATTTCGAATTTGATGATTTAAGAAGTTTGGATAGTAATTCAAATCCAAACCCTTTCGAAAATCCTAAGAATTCTAAACAAGGTAGAAATAATGAAAATCCATTTGATGATTCCAATCAATTAGAAGATCCATTTGATGATGGCCAAAAAGATTTAGATGAACAATTAAGGAAAGAGAAAGAAAAATTAAAATCATCCAATAATGATCAACATTTCGAATTAGAAGATGAAACCGATGATGAATTACCTGTACAGGAAACATCAAAAGATGACAAAAAGGATTAATCATTTAGTATATGCTTAAATATGATTGGTTTTGTCACATTGTTTACTTTATGATATTTAAAATTTTTATATTATCGTACCTAAAATCTTATGCTAAAGCCTATATAGATAATGTCGAATGTATTACGAATGAATTTGCAGTTGTTATTAAAACGATTTTATTAAGAAGTTTTTATCCATATAGAAAATGTTAACTAATGCATGTTTCTACCAGCAGTTCTTGGTTTTGCCCTTATAATATTATCAACTCTTAACAAAACTTCTGCAGCTTCAGATGCAGAGGAGACAACAGCATATTTTAATTTGAAACTTTCAACAATACCAAGTTCTCTCATATCGCCAATATCACCTTTATTCAGATCAAGACCTGAGGTTATCAATCCATTATAGACAGATGATCTTAATCTTGTAACCAATTCACTTGAATCGAATCCTGCATTATCTGCTAAAATTGTTGGCAATTGTCTTAGTGCTCTTGCAAATGCTTCAATTGCTAAAGATTTTTTACCTGATTCATTCTGTGCAGCCTGATCAACAGCTTTGGACATATTGGTTTCCGAACATCCACCACCTAAAACGGTTCTCGTTTCAACTGTTGTTTGTGATAAAACAGATAATGCATCATGTAAGGATCTTTCAGATTCATCTAGTAATTGTTCGGTTGCACCTCTTAAAACGATAGTACATGCTTGTCCTTTGGCAACACCTGAGAACTTAGTCATTATGTCCTCACCAATAATAACTTCTTCAATTAAATCACAATGTCCAATCTTAACATTATTTGAATCATCAAAAGTGGAGACAACTTCACCACCTGTAACTAAAGCTAATCTTTCAACACCATCAAAATCAGCGTGTTCGATTGAATTTATTCCTGAATCAGTGAACAATTGCTCTGGCCAGTCATAGATTAATTGCCTATTAACAAAACAATTAATATTATACTTCTTAATTTTTTCAACTTTCTCTTTCATTTTTTCTCTTTCAGCCTTTTCTAATTCCGCCAATTTACTTGTTGAGTCAACTTTAAATTTTGCACCAAAAATTTTAACTTTGTCGGTATCCATTGGAGTGTTTGCAATTAGAATTCTAGCATTTTCAATTCTTTTTGGTTGAGATACACCAAATCTCTTTTCTAAAATAAAACCTTCATCAAGGAAAGAATCGGATAATTTACCACCAACCTTTTTGATTATTTGAATATGATCCAAGTTGGTTGAACCTTTTAATCTTAGTACAGCATCAACTGCTAATTTTGCAAAGTATTCTTTATCTTGTGATAAAACTTTCGATGAAAGAGTTGTCTTTGCAATGTTTATTAGATCTTGTCTGAATTTTTCATCATTACTTGAATTATCAACAGCTAAAGTTTCTAATTGTTCTAAAGCAACTTTCGATGCTATTCTATAACCTTCAATAATTGTCTGGGGATGTATTTTTTGATCAACTAATTTTTCGGCTTCTCTCAATAATTCAGCACTTAAAACGGTAACAGAAGTTGTACCATCTCCAACTTCGTCATCCTGAACTTTTGCAATATTGACTAAAACTTTGGCAGCTGGATTATCAAATGGAATGGATTTCAAAATAGTAGCCCCATCATTAGTGACCATGGATTCACCAGTTGAGGCAGAAGTTAATAATTTATCCATACCCTTTGGACCAAGAGTCGATTTGACTAAATCACCGACAGCAATGGCACCAACAAAAGAAGAAAGTCTGGCATTTTCAGCCCTTTCTTCAGTAACTTGATCTCCAAAAATGTTAACCGACATGAGATATTATTTGGTGGGTTTATATAGTATGGAAACTTCTATAAAAGAGACAATATTTGGACACTTCTAACACCAGATGGCGTTTTCAATTCAATTTGTATGTTTATGATTTTTTCATTTTTCATTTTTCATTTTCCAAATTTTAAATTTTTCATCTTTCCATTAACAATTAGCAAGCTTCTCAAAAATTTGTGTTTGGTGTGGGTCGATCGGCTGCACAATTTCTATGACGGTATCTTTTGAAAAGAAAATGCTATTAATGGGTTCTTTAAAGTTTTAAGGATGAAGTACCTTACAAAGTATCTGATATAGCAAAGGACTTTAAATAGCTTAATTCTATTTTTCCATACCATTACACCATAATGATAGAAGATAATAAATTATAAATTATAAATTATAAATTAACTAACAAATGCCCCAGATAATTAATTATGCGCTAATTGCAAATTTGCTAAAAAAAGTAGAGAGGGAAAAACTTTAGAAAAAATAATTCAATGCAACAGGTAAGATTACAATTTTATATTTACTGAGTTGTTTTCCATCTTTCTTGAATATTTAATTACTTTATTACAATATATCAACAATTGTTTCGTATTGTTTGTTCTTTAATTTTTGATACTCAAATCCACTATTTAATACTGTTAAAACCGGAACTTGAGATTTTTACAATCAATCACGTATTATTATTGAATTATTTAAAAAGAAAAGTACAATCCATCTTCTTTCATCGATTTGAAAAAAAAAAATACTTTATGTATTAGAATATCAGCTTCATTGATTTCATCATACGAAAAGTCAATATTTATTTGTACTATATAAAAAAAATAGAAATTGAATTTAAATCACAACATATACATATAGCATGTTCCCGGAAGAAAGTTTAGAAGAAAAAAGGAAAAGACATAAAAAGATTTTTGAATCTATAGATAAGAATCATACTGGAAAAGTTTCTTTTAAAGATTTTCAACATGCACTAGAAGAAGCAAATCATCCGCTCAAAGATTCTCCATATGCAATGGCTGAAATATATCAATCATTTTGCAATAATACTGAAAGAAGCAACCTTTGGAAACGACATAAAGAGATCAATTTTGATAAATTCAATAAATATTTAATGACCGCCGAATCACAAATTGAAAAAGGTTTCATTAGTGTCGATAAAGATCATGATGGTGTCATTAGACCTAAAGACGTGGAAACTTATTTATCAAATATTGGAGTTAAACCAAAGCCTGAAGAAATGAGTAAATTCTTTGCAAATTTGGACACTGAAAAGAAAGGTTATATTACATATTCAACATTTAGAGATAGCTTATTATTTATGCCTAGAATTGATGGATCAAGAATTCGTACTGCATATAAATTTTTCAACGATGATTTAGAGAATCTATCATCCGAAGGTGACGTCACAGTTGGTGACGATATATTAAATAGTGTTGGATATTTTCTTGCTGGTGGACTATCTGGAGTTGTTTCAAGAACATGTACAGCACCATTGGATAGAATCAAAGTTTTCCTTATTGCAAGAACAGATTTATCCTCAACACTTTTGAAAAATAAAACCGAATTAAGACATCAAATTGAAGAAATAAGACATAAAAAGATACCACAACAAAAAATTGAATCTCCTTTAGTTAGGTCAATTAAAACCATTTATAAACAAGGTGGTATAAAAGCATTTTATGTTGGTAATGGTTTAAATGTTATAAAAGTTTTTCCTGAAAGTGCCATGAAGTTTGGATCATTTGAAGCAACAAAAAAAATTATGTGTCAGATTGAAGGTGTTGATGATGAAAAAAAATTATCTAAATTTTCAACTTATTTAAGTGGTGGAATTGGTGGTGTTTTAGCTCAAACAACAGTTTACCCAATTGATACCCTTAAATATAGACTTCAGTGTGCATCGTTAGATTCTAAGGTAAAGGGATTTAAACTATTGTTTAACACTGCATCTGATTTATTTAAAGAAGGTGGTATCAGAATATTTTACAGAGGTTTGTTCGTTGGGTTGAGTGGTATGTTCCCCTATGCTGCATTAGATTTAGGTACATTCACAACCGTCAAAAAATGGTACATCAAAAATGAAGCAGAAAGGTCAAACATACCAATCGATGATGTAAATTTGCCGAACCATGTTGTTTTATCAATTGGTGCATCATCAGGTACGTTTGGTGCAACTATGGTTTATCCATTAAATTTATTAAGAACCAGATTACAAGCTCAAGGTACTTTTGCACATCCATATACATACACAGGATTTTTTGATGTTGCAAGACAAACGATTCAACGAGAGGGTGTGCAAGGTTTATTCAAAGGTTTGGTTCCCAATTTAGCTAAAGTCATACCTGCAGTTTCAATTAGTTATTTAATGTATGAAAACTTGAAAGTTTTATTTAAACTAAATGATAAAAAACAATGATTAATAGATACGATTTGGTATTTAATTCAAGTCCTAAATATAGCCACGTTTACATATATTAATAAGAATATAAGATCATATTTACATGTGGAGCCTTAACGATTTTATACCAAAGTATCCAACACAGATTAAACCTTGCCGTTTTTTCTTCTCCGTGTTTCTATTTTATTCTATTCTCTAAATATTCCACTTTTTTACCATTTAATTTATTCATATATCCATTTCTTTATATATACACGCATGTCGATATTACCTAAATATTTTACAAACATTAATGTGTAATAGCGGAGGATCGGATACTCTATGCGGTTTAAAATTTGAAATTACTCATGATCTACATAAAGTTATTTTAATTGTAAGTTTGGTATTAATTATTAATGATAAATGGATTTTTGATTTTTGATTTTCGATTTTAGAATCCGCGATTGATTGACATTTTTTACATGCGTTATGTGTATACGTGAATTATTTTTTATTTTTTGTGAAGTTTCACAAATTGATTGAAAGGTGGCAAGTTCAATTAATTGTTTTTTTTTCTAATTTGGTACAATACATAGATTATCATACAACAATCCCAATGTCATCCAGATTAATTGCACAATCCGTTAGAACCGCCGTTAGAGCAGGTGTTTTTAAGAACCAAATCTTAAAGATTTCTATTCCAAGAGTTTCTAATTTTTCTACATCAGTATACAGAAAAAATGAATCACAAGTTCAATTACATGAAGTTCTTGCAAATGAATTGAAATTCGAAGATGCAGATGCATTTGGATTGGATGAATCATTCAAAACTTATTTATCAGATAACAAAATTGAAATTAACAATACCGATGGTAAAGTTTTGGCGGAATTGATTAAAACTACATCAACTGAAAAGATCCATATTTATTTTGATGTTTTAAGAATTTCTCAAACTTCATTTCAATTAAAACAAATGCAAGAACAAATTGAATCATCTGAATATTTAGATGATGAAATTGCAGATATGGCAAATGCAGATGTTAATGTTGTTATTGTTAAAAATAATAAAGCAGTAGGCTTTGATTTATCTCTATCATTAATTGATTCCTCATTTTCAGTTTCAGCAATTACCAATTTTGAAAATGCGGAAATTGCATTAAGTGATTCACCAGATTCTGCAGCTCAAAGAGATTTGAAATATTCTGGCCCAGAATTCACCAATTTAGCAGAAGAATTACAAGAAGCTTTTAATGAATATTTACATTCTAGAGGTATTAACAATTCATTAGCTGAATTTATTTTGGCATATTCTGGTGTTAAGGAAAATAATGAATACCTTGATTGGTTAGAAAACTTAAAAAAATTTACTGCCTAAATGTGAGTGGTTATTTATTATATATATAAATAATTTTGAATATAATTGAATACCAAAGCATATAATTTTAAGTATTCTACCTTCTTGTATATAATGATTTATTTCCATATTGATGAATTTTTAGTTTATTAGTTATCTATATTTAAGTTAAATCAAATAAATTCTTTTATTGCCTAAATAAGTAATTTAATTCAAATTTGTGTAGATGCAAAATCATCAAGTCACGTGTCGCTGGTTATTTTCGCAGTCACAATGTCTCAAAACAGTAAGCTTCCCCTTGACACCACACTGTTAACGATGGAAAAGCTCGCGAAATATCTGGACATTGTGGAAGTTGATGATTTTCAATAGTAATGGAAATTTCAATTAATATGACAGAGAATAACTTGCTTTGAGAAGCTTTGATTTAGACTGTCTCTTCAACCATCAATATAATGTCTGACGCACTTGTTTCATATGCAGCTTTAATCTTAGCTGATGCTGAAAAGGAAATTTCATCTGAAAACTTACAAACTGTTTTAACTGCAGCTGGTGCATCAGTTGAATCCATCTGGACTTCAGTTTTCGCAAAGGCTTTAGAAGGTAAGGATTTAAAATCAATCTTATTCTCCATGGCAGCAGCAGCTCCAGCAGGTGCAGCAGCATCTTCCGGTGCAGCGGCAGCAGCTTCTGAAGAAGCAGCAGCTGAAGAAGTTGAAGAAGAAAAGGAAGAATCTGATGATGATATGGGTTTCGGTTTATTCGATTAAATATGTTGCTATAATTATGACTATCGTACATTATCCAATTATTTCAAAATTTATATTCTAATCTAATAGATCTGTTTATCATATATGTTAATGCTCTTTTCTTAACAATTTAAAAAAAAAATATAATAAGAAAACAAAAAATATTGTAAATTTGTTCAATTGGAAATATTATTATTGTTTAAATTAATGACAAAAGAAATATTTACATTTTTCACATAGTTTGGAATTAAATCCATTTGATATTATTATTATTTTCACTGAAAATATTATGTTGAAAAAGAAAAATAATTGTCCTTAAAATTTTAAATAATTATAATATTTCTATCGCAGCGTAAAATTAAACTCTAAATGTAATTGATAATTAACCTTTGAACATTAATAAATAATTAATATAATGTTTAACCAATTAGTTTATCAAGATTTACGAATTTATTAACTAACTTTTGGAATATTTTGTTGAATTTATAGAATATACATATGTAGTAAATAAATAGAGAATTATACATTAACAAATGAGTAACATTTAGCTAATCTATTTTAATTTCTTTTCAGTTTCATAACCTGCAACTTCATATAAGAAGCCCTTAAAGAATTCATAAACAGGGAAAACAACACATTGACCAGAAGCAACTCTAATAACTCTTGGAATAATACCCTTATAGAAAGCAGAAATACCAGATTCCTTAATTAAATTTTTACCAATTCTTAAACCTCTTGATAAATTAGATTCTGAGGTGATTGCAGTTTCCTTTTGCATTCTAGTTTTGATAGTATCTAAAGGATTATTACAGAAAGGTCCAATTGCACCAGAAATGAAACCAATTATTGCAGTTTGATAAGTTGGTAAAACTTCTGAATTTTGAGCATCTTGTAATCTTGATTTTAAGAATGAATAAGTTGTAAAGTTTGCACCTTGATTAATTGCTTGTCTACCAGCAGTTAAAGCAACACCTCTCCATAAAGTTTTTAAACCTTCTTCTCTAACGATTAAAACTGCAGCCTGTGGTGCACTTGTATATTTTGGTTTAGCTAAAGGATCTCTTAAAGAATTATTTTGAGCTTGCATTCTAATTTTAACAACTTCCATTGGATTAACAACAATACATGCTTCAGTAACACCGGCCATAACACCGGCAAGGAAGGTTAAAGGACCTGAAATGGTACCATTTTCATCGGTGAATAAAGATCTATAAAAACCATAAGAAGAAAATCTAATTGCCATTTTTGGAACAATACCAATACAGACAGCACTTAAACCTTTATATAAAGCAAAGAAACCTTCTTCAGCAAAGATATTATAACCTGTTGCAAATAAACCAGGAGGTTTAACTGAAGCTTTTTTATATAATTGCATTCTAACTTTAATAGTATCTAATGGATGACAACATAAAGCTTCGAATAAGCCGGCAGTACCACCGGCAATCAAATCAATGACAGTACTCTTTGGTTTTTGGTTTGATTTCTGTGAAGCAGAGGACATTGTGATGGGTGGGTTGAAAGGTAAAAAGGAGTGAAGAAAACACAAGAAAAGAAAGGAAAAAAAAAATAGAATGAATCATCTTCTTAATACTCTATGAAAAGTGAAATCTGGGGGACGGTGTTTATTTATACCCTGTTGAGGGTTTAACATTTCCATGCTCAAATTAGGAACTAAAACGCGCGCAAAACTGTAAACCTTAAAGTGAAAAGGTGAAAAGGCCTGAAATTTACAAAATCTACGCAC